>OX637410.1:24197642-24752642 GCA_951799425.1 Ilex aquifolium
ACTCTTCCTCCTTCAATCTTCTCCTCCTCCTCATCTTTTCTTTTTCTTTCTCTTTCTCCTTCTTCTTCTCCTCCTTTTCCTTCTCCTCCCCCATTCTTATTCTTCCTCCTACTTCCCATGCCTTTCCTCTTACTTTTCATCCTCCTCCTCTTTCTCCCTCTCCCTCTCCTTCCATCTGTTTCTTCTCCTTCTCCTTTTCCTACTCCTCCTTATTCTTCCTCATTCTTCTCCTTCTCCTCTCCTCCTCCTCCTCCTCCTTCTCTTTGTCCTCTCTCCTTCCTGTCGCTTTTCCTCCCTTCTTTTTCCAGCCGATTTTCCTTTTTCTCCTTCTCTCCTGCTCCTCCTCCCTCATTCTTCTTTTTCTCTTCTTCTCCCTCCTCTTCTATTTTCCCTTTCTCCTTCATCTTTTACATCTCTTCCTCATTCTTCCCTTTTCCTCTTCCTTCTCCTTCTCCTCCTCCTCATTTCTCTTCTTTTTCTCCTCCTCCTCTCCCCCCTTTTTCTTCACTCTTATCCTCCATTTTTTCCTTATTTTCTTCGTCTCCTAGGGAATGTTAGCTTTAAAGGGAGTTCAAATTTATGGCCTTTCATAAAACTCAGCAACTAGAAGGGGCTACTACATTACCTTCTAGTTAAGAGCCATCACCTTCGAGCAAATTGATGGGTCTTGATCTTTCGAGTGACTTCTCTTCTCTCCTCCTCCTATTCCTTTTGCTTCTCCTCTTTCTCCCTTTCTCCTCTTGCCACTCTTCCTCCTCCTTCTTATTCAATCTTTTTCTCCTCTTTCTCGTCTCTCCTCCCTGGCGCTTTCCCGCCTCCCTCCTTTTTCCTGTTGATTTTCATCTTTCTCCTTTTCCTCCTCCTCCTTTTCCTTTTCCCTCATTCTTCTTCTTCTTCTTCTTCTTCCTCCTTCTTCCCCTTTTTTTCCTCTTACTTCTCATCCTCCTCTTTCTCCTTCTCCCTCTCCTTATGTTTCTTCTCCTTCTTCTCTTGCTACTCCTCCTCCTTATTCTTCTTGTTCTTGTTCTTCTTCATTCTTCATTCTTCTCCTTCTCCTTCTCCTCCTCCTCATCCTTCTCTTTCTCCTCTCTCCTTCCTGTTGCTTTTACTCCTCCTTTCTTTTTCCAGCTGATTTTTCTTTTTCTCCTTCTCTCATTCTCTCCGCGGCCTCCTACTCCTCCTCCCTCCCTCATTCTTCTTTTTCTTTTCCTCGTATTTTATTTCTCCTTCTTCTCCTTCTTCTTCATCTTCTACATCTCTTCCTCCTTCTTCCCTTACTTTTCTTCTTCATTCTCCTCCTCATTTCTCTTCTTTTTTCTCCTCCTCTTCTTCCCCCTTTTTTTTCCCTCTTATCCTCCTCCTTTTTCTCCTGATTTTCTTCGCCTCCTAGGGAATGTTAGCTTTAAGGGGAGTTCAAATTTATGGCATTTCGTAAAGCTCAGTAACTAAAAGGGGCTATTACGTTACCTTCCAATTAAGAGGCATCACCTCCGAGCAAATTGACGGGTGTTAATCTTTCGAGTGACTTCTCTTCTCTCCTTCTCTTCTTTACCTACTTTTCCTCTTACTTCTCCTCTTTCTCCCTCTCTTTTTCCTCTTGCCTCTGTTCCTCCTTCATTCTCCTCCTCCTCATCTTTCTCTTTCTCGTCTCTTTTTCCTGTCGCTTTTCCTTTTTCTCCTTCTTTTCATTCTCCTCCCTCATTCTTCTTCTTCTTCCTTCTCTTCTATTTCTCCTTATCTTTCATCTTCTGCATCTCTTCCATCTTCTTGCCCTATTTTTCCTCTTACTCTCTTTCTCCATCCTTCTGTGTCTTCTCATTCTCCTTCTTTTATTTTTCCTTCTTTTTCTCCTTTTCCTCACTCTTCCTCCTCTTCTTTCTCTCCTTTTCCTTTATCTTCTACATCTCTTCCTCCTTCTTCCCCAGCTCCTTCTCTTTCTTCACTCTTCTCCTCCTCTATTTTTTTCTTATCCTTCTTCTCCTCCTAGGGAATGTTGTAAGGGGAGTTCAAATTTGTGGCCTTTCATAAAGCTCAGCAACTAGAAGGGGCTATTACGTTATCTTCCAATCAGGAGGCATCACCTCCGAGCAAATTGACAGGTCTTGATATTTCGAGTGACTTCTCTTCTCTTTTTTTTCTCCTGCTTCTCCTCTTGCTTTTCTTCCTTCTCCCTCTCCTTCTCCTTCTCCTCTTGCCACTCCTCATTCCTCAATCTACTCCTCTTCCTCCTTTTTCATGTCGATTTTCCTCTTTCTCCTTCTTCTCTTCCTTTTCCTTCACCTCCCTCATTCTAATTCTTCCTCCTCTTATAGTTCTTCTTCTACATCACTTCCTCCTTCCCCTGCATTTCCTCGTGCTTCTCATCCTCCTCTTTCTCCTTCTCTCTCCTTATGTTTCTTCCCCTTCTCCTCTTGTTACTCCTCCTTATTCTTCTTGTTCTTCCTCATTCTTCTCCTCCTCCTCATCCTTCTCTTTCTCTCTCCTTCCTGTCACTTTTTCTCCTCCCTTCTTTTTCCAGCTGATTTGCCTTTTTCTCCTTCTCTCCGTGCTCTCCTCCCTTATTCTTCTTTTTCTTCTTCTTCTTCTCCCTCTTCTATTTTCTCTTTCTCCTTCATCTTCTACATCTCTTCCTCCTTCTTCCCTTACTTTTCCTCTTCCTTCTCCTTCTCCTTCTCCTCCTCCTCTTCCCCTTTTTTCTTCACTCTTATCCTCCCTTTTTTCCTTATTTTCTTCGTCTCCTAGGGAATGTTAGCTTTAAGGGGAGTTTAAATTTATGGCCTTTCATAAAGCTTAGCAACTAAAAAGGGCTATTACTTTACCTTCCAATCAAGAGGCATCACCTCCGAGCAAATTGACGAGTCTGGATCTTTCGAGTGACTTCTCTTATCTCCTTCTCCTTCTTCACCTACTTTTCCTCTTACTTCTCCTCTTTCTCCCTCTCCTTTTCCTCTTGCCACTGTTCCTTCTTCTTCTTCAATCTTCTCATCTTTCTCTTTCTCATCTCTCTTTCCTGTCGCTTTTCCTCTTTCTCCTCTCTCTCCTTTTTCTCCTTCTTTTCATTCTCCTCCTTCATTCTTCTTCTTCTTCTTCTTCTTCCTACTTTTCTATTTCTCCTTATCCTTCATCTTCTGCATCTCTTCCACCTTCTTGCCCTATTTTTCCTCTTGCTTCTCCTTTTCCATCCTTCTGTGTCTTCTCATTCTCCTTCTTTTCCTTCTCTTTCTTCTCATTGTCCTTATTCTTCTTCTCCTCCTAGGGTATCTTAGCTTCAAGGGGAGTTCAAATTTGTGGACTTTCATAAAGTTCAACAACTAGGAGATATTACGTTATATTCCAGTCTTAGAGCACTGTGGACTTACGAGTCTCCGTTGAATCATCAAATTAAGCCCGTAAGTTCGTCTCAGGCCCAAGAAATACGTAGTTCCTAATGTAATCTCTCATTGCACCATTTTCCCTTTCTCCTTCTCTCTATAAGTATTTGTGTGTATATGTCTGTATACTCCCTGTAAATTTATGGTTTATGGAATCATGCTATTTTTCTATGTGATTTTATTTTATATTCCGTTTCTCGCAAGTCACCGATGTTCCTTTAGAGCAAGGATCGAAATTTCGTTTCGAAGTATCGTTTCGGTCAGTTAAAAAACGGAAACGTTTCGGAAACGCAGAAAAAATATGGAAACACGTGGAAACACAAATACAATTCATTTGTTTATAAAGATAAGCTAAATAATTGATTAATTCAACATCTTTATTGGATTAATATCTATTTATACAAGAATAAATGTAAATTAGAGGGTATTAAATGTAATTGTAGTAGATATTAAATATAATTACAGTGGATATTAAATATAATTACAGTAGGATATTAAATATAATTGTTCATATTAATAACCAAAAAAATTATAAAAGGCAGAAGGGCAGTGGGGAATTAAATGTAATTATTGTGGGTATTAAATATAATTATAGTAGGTATTAAATGTAATTACATGAGGTATTAAATATAATTATAATGGGGTATTATATGTAATTAGTCATAGTTATAACAAAAAAAAATAAAATATAAAAGCAGAGGGTCAGCACTCAGCACAGCTCATCCACACAAACGACCAAACAGACACAGACAGCGAGAGGCGAGAGGCGAGAGGCGAGAGGCGAGAGGCGAGAGGCGAGAGGCGAGGGCTTAGGCGATCGCGATCGCGATCTGTTGCCGGAGAGAGAGAGAGAGACAGAAGAAGAAGAAGAGAAGACATACCTAGATCAGTGGTAGCTCGTGGTCGCTGCGATGAAGACCGAACAACTCCAAGCCCTAGATCTGTGTGGATAATAGTTGGATCTGCTCAAATCTGGAGTCAAGGAGGTAAGTTCTCCTTCAATTTTTTGTTCGTCTGGACTCTGGTGCCTTTCTCTCCCTATTCTCTGTTTTTTTTTTGCTGCTTGAAAGACTGGACTGGACATACATGTGATTTCTGAAGGAATCTGTTTTCTGCCTTTTTTTTTTTTTGGCTTGGAGCTGTGAACGAATCTGTTGATTGAGCCTCTCTCTTTTTTCTTTTGGACTGGAGTGGTGAACTGAATATATGTTTCGCCGAAACGGTACTGTTTTGACCGAAACGGCACTGTTTCGACCGAAACGGTCCGAAACAGTGCCATTTCGACCGAAACATTGGAATTCTTTGATTCAACCACTGTTTCGTGTCGGAGTGTTGAAAGTCCGAAACGTTTCGGACGTTTTGACACGAAATTTCGATCCTTGCTTTAGAGATGCCAAAAATTTTGATCTTTCGAGTGACTTCTCTTCTCTCCTTCTTCACCTGCCTCATGCTCCTCCTCTTTGTCCTTCTCCTCCTTCTCCTATTTCTTCATCATTCTTCTCCTCCTCCTCTCTCCTTCGTGTCGTTTTTCCTCCTCCCTCCTTTTTCCTGCCGATTTTTCTATTTCTTCTTCTTCTCCTGTTTCTCCTTTCCTTTTCGCTCTCTTGTTCCTTCTCCTCCCTCATTCTTCTTCTTCTTCTTCTTCTTCCACCTCTTTTTATATTTTTCCTTTTGCTTCTCATTCTCCTTTTTCTCATTTTCCTTCTCCTCCTTATATCTCTTTTTTTTCTTCTCATTCTTCACTCTTATCCTCTTCCTTTTCCTCCTTCTCATTCTCCTCTTTATTCTTCTTTTCTTACTGGGAAATCTTAGCTTCAAGGGAAATTCAAATTTGGGGCCTTTCATAAAGCTTAGCAACTGGAAGGGTATCTACGTTATCTTTCGGTCAAAGGGTATTACCTCCAAGCAAATTGATGGGTCTTAGGGCACTTAAGGCTTGTGAGTCTTTGTTGAATCGTCAGAGCAAGCTTGTAAGTTCGTCACAGACCCAAGAAATACGCAGTTCCTAATGTGATATGCCATTGCACCATTTTCCCTTTCTCCCTCCCTCTATAAGTATATATGTGTATATATGTCTCTATACACATTATAAATTTATGGTTTTATGGGATCATTGCTCTTTTTCTATGTGATTCTATTTTACTTTTCCTTTTCGCAAGTCACCGATGCTCCTTAGAGTTTCTTTAAATTTTCATCTTTCGAGTGATTTCTCTTCTTTCCTCCTCTTCACCTGCTTTTCCTCTTGTTTCTCCTCATTCTCCCTTTCCTTCCTTCTGTTTCTTCTCCTTCCCTTTTTGCTCCTCCTCCTTTTTCTTCGTCTTCTTCATCATCATTCTCTTCCACCACCTCCTCTTCATCCTTCTTTTTCTTCTCTCTCCTTCTTGTCGCTTTTCCTCCTCCCTTCTTTTTCTTGCCGATTTTCCTCATTCTCCTTCTCCTTCTCCTTCTCTTTCCGTTTTCCTACTCTTTCTTCTTCTTCCTCCTCTTCTATTTCTCCTTCTCCTTCATCTTCAGCATCTGTTCCTCTTCTTTCTTCCCTTGCTTTTCCTTCCTTCTGTTTCTTCTCATTCTCCTTCTATTTCTTCTCTTCCTCTTCCTCCTGCTCATTTCTCTTCTTCTTTTTCACTCTTATCCTCCTCTTTTTTCTCTTTCTCCTTCTCATTGTACTCCTTATTCTTCTCCTCCTCCTCCTCGGGAATCTTAGCTTCAAAGGGAGTTCAAATTTGTAGCATTTCATAAAGCTCAACAACTGAAAAGGGATATTACGTTATCTTCCAGTAGAGATATCACCTCTGAACAAATTGACGGGTCTTAAGGATATTTAGGGCTTATAAGTCTCCGTTGAATTGTCAGAGCAAGCATAAGGGTATTTAGGGCTTATGAGTCTTCGTTCATCACAGACCTGAGAAATACGTAGTTCCTAATGTGATCTCCCGTTGCACAAATTTGCCTTTCTCCCTCTCTAAATCTCTCTCTATAAGTATATATGTATATATATCTCTATACACACCGTAAATTTATGGTTTTATGGAGTCATTGTTGTTTTTTTATGTGATTCTATTTTAGTTTCCATTCCTCTCAAGTCATCGAGGTTCTTTAGAGTCACCATAAAGTTTGATCTTTTATGTGACTTCTCTCCTCTCCTCCTTCTTCACCTGTTTTTCCTCTTGCTTCTCCTACTCCTCTTTCTCCTTTGCCCTCTACTTTCTTCTCCTCTTGTTCCTCCTCCTCGTCCTCCTTCTTCTTCATCATTCTTCTTCTCCTCCTCATCCTTCTCTTTCTCCTCTCCTTTCTGTCACTTTTTCTTCCTTTTTTTGTGCCAATTTTTTTCTTGCAGAATTTCATATCAATAGGAAATACTACAAATTTAAGATCATCAAAAGGACATTCTTTACAAAGAAATTTAAATACATGAGCATATTGTATACTACCACGCGCCTCAAAATCATCAATGACTTAAATGGAAGTATCACGAACAATATACTTAAATTTGGTAGCGATCTGAAATAAAATCACCACCCAATTTTTGATTCTAAAATCTCATAAATTTTTCTTTCTATATATTTTTTTTCTTCTTCTTCCTCTATTTCTCTTCCTTCCTCCCTCCTTTTTTTCTCCTTTCTTGTCTGCATTTTGCCCGACAGCACCATGGCTATTTATAGCCAAACTTCCACCCAACCTCACACGGTGAGGCTATGAAGCTTGCATCATTATGGACAGATATTCATTCTTTGTCCATGCTCAATTATAATTTTTATTGAAGTAATTAGAGCTCTGGCTCTATATTTGATGATATATATTGTGGTCGATTTAATCAATTAACGTATCCGGGAAACCGGGGTGTTACATTTTTTTCTTCTCCCGGGAAATCTTAGCTTAAAGGGTGTGGCCTTTTATAAAGCTCAGCAGCTGGTAGGGGATATTACGTTATCTTCCAATCAAGAGCCATCACCTCCAATTAAATTGACGAGTCTGGGGGCACTTAGGGCTTATGAGTTTCCGTTGAATTGTCAGAGCAAGCCTGTTCATTCATCTTAGACCTAAAAAATATGCAGTTCCTAATGTGAACTCCTATTGCACCATTTTAACTTTCTCTCCCTCTCTCTAAATCTCTCTCTAGTATATATGTATATATATGCCTCTATACACACTGTAAATTTATGATTTTATGGAATCATTTCTCTTTTTATATGTGATTCTATTTTAGTTTTCGTTTCTCGCAAGTCACTGATGTTCCTTAGAGTCGCCATAAATTTTGAACTTTCGAGTGACTTCTCTTCTCTCCTTTTCCCTCTTCACCGCTATCCTCCTCCTCTTTCTCCTTCTCCCTCTCCTCCTGCTCCTCCTTCTCCTTCTTCTTCATTCTCCTCATCCTTCTTATCACTTTTCCTGCTCCTTTTCCCCATCTTCTTCTTCTCCTTCTCCTCTTTCTTCTACTTCTGCTTTTTCTTCTTCTTCACTTCTCTCCTCCTTCTCTTTCCCCTCCTCTTTCTTCTTCTTTCTCCTTCTCCTCCTTGTTTTTTCTCCTTATCCGCTTCTTATCCTTCCTCCTCTTCCTTTTTCTCCTTCTCCTCTTTTTTCTTCCTTCTTCTTCTACTCCTTGTCCATCTACTTCTCCTCTTTCTCCTACTCGTTGTCCTTCTCTTTCTACTAAAGCAAAGGAATGATAAATTGAAAATATCATATGAAAATTTTGGTGTTATATATTGGTGAAACTTATAATGATATCTTATAAATTTTAGTTGATATCGAGGTAGTAAAAGGTAGTTTGTTACTTGTCTATTTTATGCTATACATCAATAAAAACTTTCAGTGGCATCACACCCCACTCAGAGGAAATAGACACTGTATCTGCCAAAAGCTTATCATCCTTTATTACTTCAACAGCATCGGCACAGTCTGCAGAAGGCCATAAAGGATGTCAGTAACTCTACTGCTATAAGTTATACATTGGACTTGTCATGAAGTTGTTGTCTTTTTTTTTTTTTTTTCCTTTTCTTGTTTCCTTTGAATTTATCAACTGCAATACGAAATCCCACATGGAAATGTTTGGGGTAGGAATTAGGATGTCATTTGTGCTTGCATTGTCGTGTTGGCACTATGTGGGGTTAGAGACCTGCTTACTTGAGAATACAGAACACTTACAGAAGCTGCAAATAGAGATCATGTCATTTTAAGGCATACATAACCTACTGACGACGGGCTTGATTAATTTAATACACTGATTTGTTGGTATTGACATGACTAATTTGTAAACTTGTCACGAAGATGGCCTGTTAAAACCCTTTTGGTGATCGGTAATTTTTTTTTTTCAAAATGTCGGCATTAAAACTAAAAATAAGTATTACAACTTTTATTGTCAAATGAAATATGATTTATTTATGAAGATTTTTAACTGGTTCATTTAGCGATCATGTAAATAAAACTTGGCCAATCGTATAGGGAGGTTGAGTTTGCTAAGTCCATAATGATTTGTGCTAGTTATAGTGTCACACCCCAACTCCAAGGGCATGACCGGCCGTGAACCATAGATTTATAACCTATGGAACACGTAAGCCTAACAATAAACTAATAATATAAGAGTGAAAAACAACATTAACACTAAATTGATCTCACGTCAATATGTCAAAGTCAACATACCTAAACTTGTTTGCCCCAATTATCCAAACAAGTAAAGATGGCTATACGATATATGCTACGGAGGTCACAACACTATTAATCCCCAATCAATTCCCTGAGTCCACTATTGGCACTCCAATCTTTTACCTGAAAAAAATTTTATTTTGAAACCATGAGCTAAAAAGCCCAGTGAATGGAAAGGCATGCATAAAGTGGCTGAAAAACATATTTGGCATACGACATGTAAAACAAAGATTTGGAAAAATAACTTCATCAAGATAACCAAGTTCTCAAGAATAACACAATCGGATTTTAACAAGGAATTATACCACAAAGGTGAATCATATCATAATGGTGGAGACTGTACGATATCCAATATTCGATGGGAACCAAATACCAAATGCTAGAATATAAGGTAATCAATTTCTCAAGAATAACACAATTGGATTTCAACAAGAAAGCATACCACAATGGTGAATCATATCATAATGGTGGAGACCGTACGATATCCAGTAATCGGTGGGAACCAAATACCAAATGCCAGAATATATCTCAGAGTTGGATCCAACATCGTTCTTAGGGTCACCACAGGTTGGCGCCCGGGAACTATTCCCTAAGACGATCCGGTGAAGGTCACCAGGACGCACCAGGCACTGTTCCTTCAACCGTTGAGCACTAGGGTCACCACAGCCTCCCCCGGGTCTGTTCCCTAGTGGCCAGAGTCACCCGCACACAGAGGAATAATTTCCCTGGACTTTCAATCATGGTCTCATTCACTATTACAAAGTGATTATATCTCAGGGTTGGATCCAACATCGTTCTTAGGGTCACCACAGGTTAGCGCCCGGGAACTATTCCCTAAGACGATCCGGTGAAGGTCACCAGGACGCACCAGGCACTGTTCCTTCAACCGTTGAGCACTAGGGTCACCACAGCCTCCCCCGGGTCTGTTCCCTAGTGGCCAGAGTCACTCCACATAGAAGAATAATTTCCCTGGACTTTCAATCATGGTCTCATTCACTATCACAAAGTCTCACCATATAAACAAGTGATGGAGTCACAATACTTCACAAAAGAATTCATCAAGTAAGGAGAATCGTATGCCACAAGTATTTAGACACTTAGTCAAACATTTTGGAAAGGTAGTAATGAACAAGCATGATGTAATGTTTTGAAAGTGTTTAGGGATACGAGGAATTTTCGAAGATACGTAGCATGCCAAACCACTCACCTCAAGTCCAAATGATATGCTAGTGTTGCTTGTTACCCGAAGTAGAGTGAGATGTTATCGATGCCTTTCCTCTTTCTCTCACAATTTCCTTTCTCCTTTGATGAGGTGCTCTTCCTTCCTTTTTCTCTCTTTTACTCTCTATTCTTTCTTGAAAGTGGAAGACTACTTGTGTACTTGTGTATCCTTAATTCAATCCCCAAATGCCCTATTTATAGGCATCCTAGGATTATTCTAGAGAATATTTAGAATATTGACATGTGACATTTTTAAGGAGATTCCTTGGAATATTCTACCATCTCCCCTCTCCTAGATCCTTCTAGGTTTCAAGCTTATTTTGCACATGACAATTCCACAAGTATCTAGATTCTTCTATGATATTTTAAAGTCTTCTCCAACCTTCTAAGTCCTTCCGGAACTTTCCGAAACATTCTAAATCCCTTTAGAACCTTCTAAAATATTCTAGACTTCTCCAGATTGTTCTAGACTATTCTAGGCTATTCTTGAACTTTCTTGAATCTTCTAAAACTTTCTAGAAACTTCTTCAACATTCTAGATTCTTCTAGAATATTCTTAATTTTTCTAGAAACTTCTCCAATATTTTAGATTCTTTTAGACTATTCTAAATTCTTCTTTAACATTTTTCTTATTTCTTTCAAGATAATATTCCCTAACTAGTTCATTGCCAAAATGGAACGGGGTATTACATATAGGCTTCCAGATTTACCACCCTAGTATCATCATATTTGATCCCAATGTCCTAGCTTCGTGTTATGCCGGGTCAGATTTGGACGCAGTGTTAAGACTTACCGCCCAAAGGGAGAAGGGACGTTGTCTGAGGACTGGCTTTCCATGATTACGTAATTTCTCCCGTGTGTCAAAAATTTTCAGTCGCTAGATTATTATACGGACAAAAATTTGCACAATCACTGAAATGTATTGAGGTGCGTCCCTAATTTTCGAATATCATCCGATCCACGAGCTACAAAACCAACATGAGGTTAGAGGGAACTTTGGGTCTTCAACCATCTTTATGGAGAAAATGAAGAGCTATTTATCGTTGAGAGGCCATGTTTGGGATACATAGATTGACCACTAAACGGTGGTCCCTAGGTGAGATCGACCACCACTTCTGGTATGCACAATCGTGGGGGCTTGCTTCGGTTAGCCAGGGTCGACATAAGGGCACTAGTAGGACTATGCCGATCTTCATCTCGATGGTGCTGACCAATTCTAACTGATGCTGAGAATGTTTATTTGGTGATTGCCGGGAAGATGCTGCATTTCAAAATAATTCCCGAAGGATAGTGTCCGAGTGAATATAGAATAATCTAAGTGATCGGTGTGGATTTACACATATTTGAGTCGTATAGAGGCCGAAGTGGAATTCCATGTCACAACAGAATGGCCTTTGATGGTGCTTGTCATTGAAGGGTTCTTGGGGGGTCTGGGGATTGCTACAAGTGGAGCCAATCTTTGGTGATAACCGATCATCCATTGGCCTTTGATGGATGGATTGAGGACCTTGGGATTGATAGGCCTACAGCTCTTGGTGAGAGTGTTACCATCTTAGTGCCGAGCATATGGCACCACAGTGCTAGAACGAGAAAGTAGTTAATCGGCAGCAGTGAGAAACTTGATTTGTTTTAGCAACGATATGGTGATAGTTTTCTTTGCCCAAAGAGATCATCATAGAGCTTTGTTTTGGGGAGGATAAGTGGTGGTGACAGCCACTTCCTTGATAATATGCAATTCACTATTGTACAGTGTAGAATTTAATACTGAGGTGCATTGTGGATTCTTAAGCAAAAACTAGACCCTTCATGAGTTTAACTGATCACGACCAGCTGTTGACATGTGAGAATATGACCATTGTGTAGGTTTGTTGTTGAGAGGGTATGGAGGCGACAATGACAGCCACTTCTTCGATAATGCCAATCGCGTTGGGATTTACCAACCCTCGTAAGAATTGAGTGTATCGTGCAGTTGCAGCAGCCGATTGAGGCATACAACAATAGGCACTGTTGGTGCTTGATAGGATACCCACATGAATGGTCACTTGAGAGAGGCTGAGCCATGGGCCAACCAACCACTGTGGGGATGATTCAACGACCATCCTCTAGGTGATGTAATAGCCTTTGCTTGGTGAGAGCCCGAAGACATTGCGAGCTTTTGGATGATGAGGAGACCGAACGCCACCCCATGATCTACTTGTGTTTGCTGGCCACCTTTAGGTTACACCGACTGTAGAGAGGCAAAAACCAATCGAGTTCAACAATTTAAAAAGTAAGTTCTGCAATACTGAAAAAACAAAGACATGTGTGCTTCCAATAGGAGAACTTTGTCTCATGTTAGGCATAACATGTGATATTGACCATCTTTAAGTATCTTAGTGCATGTGTTTACATGCATCAGTACACGTGGTGTAGTTGTTCTCAAGAGAAAAACACGGCAGCCATACTAGCCTTTGTCTATAGTGAAAGTTGTCTTAACAGTTGAATATGTGGTCCCCACAAAGGCACAAAATGAAGTGGACCATGGACTTGAGCATGACTTAGCTTATACATTTACACTTCAAGAGATTTTCGTTTTGTTTGCCCCGTGCATGTAAATAGGGGCCGAGCCATGAAATGACATCCAAAACAAAGACCGAGCAAGGTCCTCCTGGGTTTTCATTCTACTTATGCTAATAGCAGAAAGATAACTTGTCTACTTTGACAAAAGGTGGCCTCTGGTTAGACCTTGCCACAAACCAAATGGTGTCAACATACCAATATCTATTTGAAAGAATGATCGAGCTCCATGATTAGAGTCGATAACGCCACGAACATGTACGATTGTCCAACCAACGTGTATATTTTTCCTTAACTATGTGCTGAAATTTTGTGGGCAATTTGTTGGTCTATGCGGCGGTTGAAGTACAACCTCTAGTTCGCTTCATACGGAGGCAGTATAAAACATAACAAAGATGAGACAGAGTTTGCCCATTTGTTTTTGTAATTATCCTTGCAAGCATTAGTTTCTTTACTACGCAAATGTGATTGCTGTCGATTCCTATTTGAGCAAAATAGGCAGCCACTACATGGTGAACAGTCATATGCATATAACAAACTAATTGAATCTCTTCATGAGATACTCATATTTTATCACTTGTCCGAAGTTTATGATGAAAAATAGATTTTTTTTTCTTTCGAAAAGTAAGAAGAGATTACTTATCTTTGCATTTTTCAAACTCTGTGCATGAAGAGATATAATATAAAGAGATCTTAGCGGTGGATGCCGTTTGGGATGTTCTGCCGATTAGAGTTTCAAGTGATCATTGAATATGCAGTCCAAAACGATGAAAGGCTCCGGTGATTTCTGGGACTTGCTCGGGAGTTCGAATGTGAAGAGGTGGGGCCAACACATAAGAAGCTACTTTGTATTGGTTTTTCATTTATGTAAAGCCCATGGCATGTTCATGTGTCAAAGCTCCATAGTCCATGTGTACCATTTCTTCGTGCTAATGGAACTCCACAAACGATAAATATAGAGAGAGCCCGAGCTTCACTCATGCTATGGTGGCGGATCGGCCTATTTCGCGTTTACATGGTTTGATCGTTTTGAACTTTTGGGTGTTCACTCAGAGGGACCCAACAACTTCTTGCAAACATGTAAACTTTGTTTGCTTTGAGCTTGAGCCGAAGAGAGATCCCAACCACCATCAAAACACAAGATATCTTCTACCCTTGTCGTGCTTGCAACAGAACAATAATAGAAAGCCAAGAGCCTTACTTGCAAAAGGCTAAATAACAATCTTTTGTTCTGGAAGGGATTAGAAAGGGTCAACTTAAATGTTCCACACTAAAGGACATACTAACATGATAAAATACAATGAGACTTCTAATCAGTGGATTCATGTGAAGGCTTTCATGGTGGGACCTTGCAACCAGTGTTTCAATGGATTTGAAAGAAAGACCGAGCGAATGAAGTAAGGACTGAACTCAATATGCTTGGCAAATATGATAGACCAAGACTCATGAACAGACGATATGAGGGCACTGAGGGATATGAAGGGTATTTGGAGTTTGGACTATGCAAAGCCCATGAACAGACGATACGAATATTTCGGAACGCATAGCATTGTTTCCCACATATGGTGCCAAATTGTCCAGAAAAAAATTCGCCTAATCACTAAAATGTGATGAAGTGCGTCCCTAATCTTCAAATATGATCCGGTCTACGAGTTCAAAACCAATATGAGGTTAGAGGGCCTGGCGTGGAGCCGGGGGAAGCCCCTACAATACCTAAGTTAGTATTGCGATCAATAACTTATCATGCAAGTGTATAAAACTAGAAAAAATGGTAAGAATGCGTGTGTGTGAGGTATGGAGCTGAGAGTTCTCATACCAGGGCCTCCCTATAAAGAAAATGGAGAGCTACTTACCATTGAGAGGCCATGCTCATTCGGTTGATATATTCTTGAGATATGTGCCTTATTTTGCAGAAATCAAAAATTGTACTTGATTCCAATTGGCTAGACAAAAAGTTGACAACTTTGTGTTGTCTTGAGAAGATAAATTATGGGTCCCACCATGTGATATAGAGCTTTCCCAATAAATACAAAATATGGTCTTGCAATTATATACTTCCATTCTTAAATTATTTTTATCACCTCACGGTTTTTTGGCCCTAAGATATAAGGTGGAGAAAACAGCAAGGGGGGACTCAGAAGGGAGATGCAGATATCTTTCATCCTTGGAAATAGAGTTAAGTATTTAATTTCATAAATGTACCATAAATATTGCATCATTTCTCATTATTCATCTGAGAATATAATTTTCTCATCTAAAGTTTGGTCTTGTTTGAATATTTCAGGTCACTAAGTTGAAACAAGCTCCTCCAGTTCCAATTGATATTTTCGTTGCTGAGAAAACTAGAGTTCTGGTTATAACTGATCCAAATACTGGAGGCAAAACAATTTGCTTAAAGACAATTGGATTGGCTGCTGTGATGGCAAAATCAGGTTGACTTTAGTATTTTCTTTAATTTACTCCTTCCTATGCTCAAATGCCCTTATCAATTTTTTAAAAAGATGTTACAAGTCACAGCTAAATTAAGAGTTCACTATTCCTCTGAATATTAATATTTGGTATGCATAGTATTTCGGTTTTATGCATCATGAGTTCGTGAAAACTTGTATATGTCCGTATGTAGATAATGAGAAAAATAATTACACGAAGTTTTCCACTCCAAAGAAAGGGGTGGAACTAAAGCTTATGGCATTGTTCAAGAATGGCAAGATAGATACTCCTGTAATGTATTAGAATTCAAAAGAGATGCTCAATCGAACAATATGCAAAGCCTGCTTTGACAGGTACTTTTACTGTCATTCGTAATAGTTATGATGGAACTCTTATCCAGATTTGTACCAGACCCAATGATGTATCTCTACTAGATGACCTTGGTAAATGGGGGACCATGTAGAGAATCAGACTACATATATTGGATATGATCTGCTAGTGTCTTTCTCGATATTTCAGACCTTTTATGCTTTTCGTTGTACTTTCTTAATTATTTATCTCCATTGCAGGTATTTATGCATTAGCTTTTGAGCCTGTAAAGATCCCTTGGTTTGATTCTGTTTTTGCTGATATTGGTGACGAATAGTCCTTGTCTCAATCATTGTCTATTTTATGTGGCCATTTAAAGCAAATAAGTGTACGTTGCTTGCAGTTTATTTGATCGAGAAATTATCTTTCAATGAGATTGTGAAAAGAAGTATAGTTTGTGGTTTAACAAAAAGTATGACCCTTAATAGACCTCAATGGTGAAACCGAATTCCCATAATAGTTTGTTTCCCTTTTATTAAAGCAGGACTCTTAGGAAAGTAAGGCTTCTTTGGTGAAAAGAGGGTGGGGAAAGGTTTGGAATTACATGTACACTCTTTCCCACAGTTTGGTAAATCACTTAGAAACTTGGAAATATCTCATAGAATCAGAGGGGAAGCATTCTGAAGCCACTGATTTGGAGAATACCATGAGTGAAAATTTTTGCTGGTTTAAAATAATTTCATCCTGCTGGTTTAAAATAATTCCATCCTACTGGTTTAAAATAGTCCCATATAAAACATTGAAATTCATTGTTTTTATTATATCGTTCAAGTTAATTGAATTTATGGCTATGTTCTCTTTCAAAAAGTTTAGGGTTTAGACAAACTCTTCATGGGTATATTTTTACCATTGTAGGCCGGATATTATCTTGCCGTTTATTATTTCATGTTTTGACTGGTGGTTCTTTCTGTACATATTCACTGAAAGCTTTTTGGGGTGTGAGCTTAGTTTCTTTTGAAAAATTTGCAGGAGATTAAATCGCACTCAACAAATCGGTCATTAGTCCCATATCCATTAAATGAAGTATGTGTCAAGAATAAATCTTTTGAGTTCGTCTTATCTTCTATGATGTAATGTCACTCATAACCATGCTTTCACTCATGTTTAATGAATAGACATGTAAGTGATTGTGTTAAAGCTGGCAATATTTTTGGAGGCATACGTGATTCTTTGTCTCCCTCATATATGCTAGGTATGTGCAGGGACAAATCCCCTAGAAGGAGCTGCACTTGGGTTGTCTCTGCTGGAGTCTTTTGCCAAAGCTGGTGCTTTGTTGACAAGTGCTACAACACATCACTGAGAACTCAAAACCCTAAAATACAGGTAGTCCATTTTGAAGTTGAAGATGGACCATTTGCATGTTCCAGAAGACTTCTTTTGCACTCATGGGTTGACGATGCATTTGAAAATTCCTGCATGGAGTTTGATGAAGCGAACTTGAGGCCAACTTATCGGATTCTCTGGGGAGTACCAGGTTTTATTTCTTGGGTTGATATCTTCTGAGTAATGTTTAGTAGATCATAAATGCAATTGATTATATATGTAAATCTGGAATTTCTCCAGTATGTTTCTCTATATGAATGCCTCCTTTTTGGTCATCTTTTGGATCATCTTTGAATATGCCGCTACTTTTGTGCATAGGCATCATTACAGAATAGAGTTGGTGATAACAAGGTGAACTGGGATTTGAGTAGTGCAAGGTTCATTTAGTAGTAAATGTGTATGTTCCGTGTATAATATTCTGTCTTTTACTGAGTGAGAGAGAAGCATAATTCCTCGGTGCACTCTGTGTGCCTTCCTCTCTTCTGTTTTTGTTCGGGTAACCTCTTTTGTGCTCTCCATGCTAATAGTGGCTGTCTGCTGTTCTCCATTTCTGTTCATTTGTCTATGGGGTACCATATATGGGATAACGCTGAAGCATACTACAAGAAGTCACACTTTTTACTGCAGGGCGGTCAAATGCAATCAATGAGGTAAACCCCCGGGAATCGGGATGATTCATAATGTAGTTTATTCTTGGGATAGATGATTTGTTATTGTTTTGAACCACATGGTCTAAGGCCAAATTTCTGAGAAAATATTATAAAGAAATAAGGTAATTAAATCCACTTATTTAGACCAAATGAAATATTCACTTATGTATGGTGAACTAGCATAAGTTTTGGCCAGTTTGGGGATTTAACTGATCCTTGCTGTCATCTTCAGCTTTCATGCATGGGCATTGAATGATTATTGGTGATGGTATGGTGGGTCATCCAATGTCTTCTATAACACTGAAATGATTTTTGCTTTTTATAATTCACTGCAGGTCATAGTTGATATGGAGACGTTTAAGCAGAATTTTCATGAGCATATCCATGAAGCGCAACATTATCTGTCGTGAGAATCTTTTGCTTCCCAAAATATGCTTATAGTATAAACTAAGAAGTGAAACCTCACAGCACCAGCAACTTTAGAACGCTACAACCTAGAAATTATGATATAGACATTTATGCCTATAATTGAGAAGGGCACTGTATAGCATTTATATGACTCCACCTGATTTTGATTGGATGGCTCAATAAGTACAAACGTGAGCCTGGTCACATGCCCAACTATATGACTATTGACTGTTGAAATCCATGCTGCAAGTTGAAATACAATATTTTTGTTCCAATCCCTGTTATGTTCCATAGGATAATGTTGATATTTGCTCAAACGTATCTGGGTTTTGAACAAATGCCAACATTATCCCATGGAACATAACAGGGTTTGGAACGAAAGTATGAGCTCTGTGTCACTGCATGTATCAGTAATAAACATAACTATGAGCTCTGCTTTACTGTCAGTTAACATGCCTGAACATCAATTGATTTTCAATTGTAGAGGGGGGTTGTAACTTATTCTTGTTTGCTTTTTTTGCCTCTATACACATATATTTACCATTACTGGCTTCTGACTCCTTACATTTCTTTGAAAAAATACCAGTACAGGAGAATCCAATTTTATCCTTGTGTCATTTGCTCAGTTTGAAGAATTAGTTTTACCCCCAGTCAAATTGCCTTACGTTATTGCATCTAAAGTGCAACCCTGTCTCTAACCAGCAATATATGTAGTCAAGATCATCTTTTCTTTTTATACAGTCTCCTGCCCATATTTAGCCTTGGACTGGATGTCCATTAGCAATTTTCACAGAAAGTGGGCTTTTATATAGAATCTAGTGATTTCAAATCTACTCCCTAATTATCTAAATGAGTCTCCAGATTTGCTTAACATAGTGGGAAGAGATCTAGAAACTATCGTTCTTGTATAACATATTTTAAATTATTGTTCTACACCTCATTGACATAGAGTTTGCCTGGTATGATTTCATAACCAGCTATGACTACTAAGGGAAATCCTGCTCACTAAGTTTTTATATAAAAGTTGTATAGATAAAATAGATGTACATTTGGATGATCTCTTACCTCTAACCATAAATGTAGCTGATGCAAATTAATCTAAATTCAGTCAGGAGGATAGTTTGTCTTATTTGTGTCGACCTTTTCTTTAGAAAAGATGTAAAAAAATTCGGTGTGATGCTATGATTTTCATTTTCTTAAAAGACAAGTTTGGGAACAAAAATTAATTCCAAATCGATTGCCCTTAAATATTCTATCTGGTATGTAAGCTTTGGTTTCAGGCTGTCAAGAGATACAGAACACTTACAGAAGCTGCAAATAGAGATCATATCATTTTAAAGGCGTACATGACCTACTGGCTTGTTAATTTAATACATTGATTTGTTGATATTGACATGATTAATTTGTAAACTTGTCACGAAGATGGCTTGTTAAAACCCTTTTGGTGATCGGTAACTTTTTTTTTTTCAAAATGTCGGCATTAAAACTAAAGTAAGTATTACAGCTTTTATTGTCAAATGAAATATAATTTATTTATGAAGGTTTTTAACTGGTTCATTTTGCGATCATGTAAATAAAACGTGGTCAATCGTATAGGGAGGTTGAGTTCGCTAAGTCCATAATGATTCGTGCTAGTTATAGGCTTCCAGATTTACCACCCCAGTATCATCATATCTGATCCCAATGTCCTAGCTTCCTGTTATGCTGGGTCAGGTTTGGACGCAGTGTTAAGACTTACCACCCAAAGGGAGAAGGGACGTTGTCCGAGGACTAGCTTTCCATGATTACATAATTTCTCTCGTTTGTCAAAAAATTTCAGTCGCTAGATTATTATACAGACAAAAAATTCGTACTATCACTGAAATGTATTGAGGTGTGTCCCTAGTTTTCGAATATCATCCGGTCCACGAGCTACCAAAACCAACACGAGGTTAGAGGAACCCTCGACATGGAGTCGGGGGAAGCCCCTTGATGGGGATCGTGTAGGAATTTGATATATATTTTAGATTAATCATGAGAGTAATTTAGTATTTATCTTTTAAGTATTTTCTTTTAACTTTTAAGGGTTTAGTTGTCATTTTGATTATTTATTTTAGGGTTTGTGATCTCCTTATATATATAGGATTTGTGAACTCCTTATATATATAGGGGATACATATTTGTTGTGAGATTAGACTTTGATTATTGATTATTGATATTGAATCCTGCTATTGCTTCTTCCTCAAATTCTCATCCCCTTCTTCTTCTTTTCTCATCCTCTTCTTCTTCCCTTCTCATCCTTAATTCTTCCCTAATACGATCTACATCAATTTTGTATCAGAGCTATTACGATTTACATCACCCCTCCTATACCTAAGTCGTATTGGGATCAATTACCGAATAGACAAGTGTATAAAACTAGGAAAATGATAAGAATGTGTGTGTGAGGTATGAAGCTGAGTTCTCATACCAGGGTCTCCCAAACTTTGGGTCTTCAACCATTTTTATGGAGAAAATGGAGAGCTACTCACCGTTGATAGGGCATGCTGAGAATACATAGATTGACCACTAAACGGTGGTCCCTAGGTGAGATCGACCACCACTTTTGGTATGCACAATCCTGGGGGCTTGCTTCGGTTAGCCTGGGTCAACATAAGGGTAGTGTAGGATTGTGCCGATCTTAATCTCGATGGTGCTGACCATTCTAACTGATGTCGAGCATGTTTATTTTGTGATTGTTGGGAAGATGCCGCATTTCAAAATATTTCCCGAAGGATAGTGTCTGAGTGAATATAGAATGATCTAAATAATTGGTGTGGATTTGCACATATTTGAGTCGTATAGACGCCGAAGTGGAATTCCATGTCTCAATAGAATGGCCTTTGATGGTGCTTGTCATTGAAGGGTTCTTGGGGGTCTAGGGATTGCTACAAGTGGAGCCAATCTTTGGTGATAAACCGATCATCCATTGGCCTTCGACGGATGGATTGAGCACCTTGGGATTGATAGGCCTACAACTCTAGGTGAGAGTCTTACCATCTTATTGCCGACATATGACACTAGAGTGCTAGACCGAGAAAGCAGTTAGTCGGCAGCAGTGAGAAACTTGATTTGTTTTAAGCAAGGATATGGTGATAGTTTTCTTTGCCCAAAGAGATCATCATAGAGCTTTGTTTTGGGGATGATAAGTGATGGTGACAGCCACTTCCTCAATAATATGCAATTCACTATTGTACAGTGGAGAGTTTAATACTGAGGTGCATTGTGGATTGTTGAGCAAAAACTAGACCCTTCATCAGTTTAACTGGTCACGACCAGCCGTTGACATGTGAGAGTATGACCGTTGGGTAGGTTTGTTGTTGAGAGGGTATGGAGGCGACAATGACAACCACTTCTTCGATAATGCCAATTGCGTCGGGATTTACCAATCCTCGTAAGAATTGAGTGTACCGTGCAGCTGCGGCAGCCGATTGAGGCATACAACAATGGGCACTGTTGGTGCTTGATAGGATACCCACATGAATATTCGCTTGAGAGAGGCTGAGCCGTGGGCTGACCAACCACTGTGGTGATTATTCAACGACCATCCTCTAGGTGATGTAATAGCCTTTTCTTGGTGAGAGCCCGAAGACATTTGCTATCTTTTGGATGATGAGGAGACCGAACGCCACCCCCATGATCTACTCGTGTTTGGCGACCACCTTTAGGTTGCACCGACCGCGGAGAGGCAAAAACTAGTCGAGTTCAACAATTTAAAAAGTAAGTTCTGCAATACTGAAAAAACAAAGACAGATGCATGCTTCCAATAGGAGAACTTTGTCTCCTGTTAGGCATAACATGTGATATTGACCATCTTTAAGTATCTTAGTGTTTGTGTTTACATGCATCAGTACACATGGTGTAGCTTTTCTCAAGTGCAAAACATGGTAGCCATACTAGCCTTTGTCTATAGTGAAAGTTGTCTTAACAATTGAATGACGTATGGCTATGGGAAAGGAGAAATTGGGCAGCTCTTTATCGTAGGGTTTGGATCTTCATTGTTGTTTGGCACCATTATTGGATCTCTAGCTGACAAAAATTGAGATTTTCTGTTCTGATTTAGGTACCCATGTTGTTTTGTGATGAAATAGCTTATTCACATGTTTTTCTGATGGTTCATAACTTAAATTCAGGAGTCGGAAGCGAGAATGCGTGACTTATTGCATTACTTACATATTAAGCTGTATTACCAAGCATTCTCCTCAGTACAAAGTTTTGATGTTGGGTCGTATTTTGGGTGGTATTGCCACTTCTCTCCTATTTTCAGCTTTTGAATCATGGCTTGTGGCTGAACACAACAAGGTAAGAGGCTCTTAGTTGTATTAGTGACTGGTGACAGAGGAATCCATATTGAATTGATTACAGTTCATACTTGAATTTCAATGAATGGTATTGTTGATCTTGATGCGTAACTGTGGTAGTTTGTGTGAGCATGTTTGCATCAGAGAATTGGATTCGCTAGGTGTGAACATAATCTGTAGTTTTTTTGCACATTGGGGGAACTTTCTTTCTAAAAGCCTATTTCTTGTTGGAGCCTTTCTAGAACTTTGATGACGGATGGTATTGGTAAGCAATTTTTTCATCATCATAATGCTTCCAGTGTTTTGCTTAAATTTCTTGTATCTTGCAAACTCTTTAGATTAATCTTGTTTTCCTGATGTCTGCTAATTCATTGGGCTCTCTTTCTTGTAACCAGATTATAGTAGTCACATAAATTCTTCCAAGAAATAAGAAAAGAAAACAGCTTAGTGAAACTGGATCTATATCCATAATTTTGACTCTAATAATTTTCAATTGCACCCTAGTTGCCAGAAACAGTGGCTACAGAAATCCAGAATTGAAATTGTTTGATCGTTCCTTCCACTCTCCTTGTTTATTTTGCTTCTATTTTGGATAGGATGCTCAAAAGATTGTGTCTAGGGATCCCCAGTTGTCATCAAACTTTTCCCTTTCGTCATATCTGTCATTTTGTTTTTCTTGTTCTTTTCTGCTGCCTTCCATTGATACTTTCTGACCTAGCGATGAAGAGCTTGAACCATCAAGCTGTGGTTCTTCTTACTTTGTCATCTGTTTTTGGTTGTGTAAGTGTAAGCCAACTCTAGGCAACAACCAGTTTGTAGTTTGTCCATAGAAGCTACCTCATTTTCATTGTCATTGACCCTGTTTTCTGCTTATTTTTGCAGAGGGGATTTGATCAACAATGGCTCTCAATAACTTTCTCGAAAGCAATATTTCTCGGCAATGGTCTCGTTTCTATTGTGTCCGGGTTGTTCGGAAATCTGCTAGTTGATACCATGAGTCTTGGCCCTGTGTCCCCCTTTGACGCCTCTCCGTGCTTTCTTGCTATTGGCATGGCCGTTATACATACTATCATCATGGGGTGAGAACTATGGTGACCCTTCAGAGAACAAGGACTTGCTTACCCAGTTCAAGGGTGCTGCTGTGGCCATTGCTTCAGGTAGAGACCTATTTAAGATCTTAAATACTTTCACAGCCCATAAAATACTCCTGGAGTAGCCCTTGGGTACTGCATGAAGGATAAAAGCAGTGATTAAGGACTTACCATTCAATGATTCTTCCCAGTGATTGGCTTCAGTTTTAATTTTGAAAGACGAAAATAAATAAGAGGCTACCTGTATCTTATATCACCACTCCAGGATGCGACGTTCTTCTTGGGTTTTCACTGGTGTTCTTTTTAAATGGTGGTTAGATTTTTTTATGCCTAAATGGTTTTTGGCTGCTTTCTCATTGTCAATCTATATATTTTGCTAATTGTCCATTTTTTTATTCCTGTTTGTATTCCTTGTTGACCCTGTAGTATGGTTTATGTGGATCAGATGAGAAGATTGCATTGTTGGGTGCAATACAATCCCTCTTTGAAGGGTCAATATACACCTTTGTGTTCCTCTGGACACCTGCTTTGAGCCCGAATGAGGAGGACATTCCCCCGGTTTTATATTTGCAACTTTTATGTTGGCTTCAATGCTGGGAAGCTCTATCGCGTCTCGCTTGATGGCCTGCACATCATTAAGAGTTGAGAGCTACATGCAGATTGTTTTTGTGGTTTCTGCTGCCTCTCTTCTGCTTCCTATTGTGACTACTGTATGTACTGGGTTGCATGCTTCCTTTTTTTCTCTCTCTTAAATTCTCTGGTTATGGCCATCTCTAATTTGCTTATTTGGAACAGTTTTTGGTAGCTCCTTCTAAGGTGAAAGGTGGAAGCATCTCATTTGCGGGTTGTATCCAGCTTATTGGCTTCTGTACCTTAGAGGCTTGTGTGGGTATATTCTGGCCTTGCATTATGAAGATGAGGTCGCAATACATTCCTGAGGAGGCTAGGACCACCATTATGAACTTTTTTCCGCATTCTCTCAACATCTTTGTTTGCATTGTGCTTTACAATGTATGTCTTTGGACTTTCTATCGTTTGTTGCTCCACCTTAAGACTGCACTCTGCTCATAGAAATAGTATTGTGCTGTAAATTTTGCTTTCTTTGGCTGGAACATAGTTACTGGTGGCAAAAAAAATAAAAAAATTAGGCCAGTATTAGAGAATATTGACCCTCCTATTTCTCTAACTGATACTCTTAACCTTGATACTGCACACAATGCCTTCTTTTGCTTTTACTTTTTATCATGCACCATCAAGTCCTTTTTCTGTTACTAATTTTTTATATTTATATGAAGGTTAATGCGTTCCCTATCATTGTAATGTTCGGGATGTGCTCGATTTACCTCTTTTTTGCATCTATCTTGCAAAGGCAGTTATTGTTGATTGTAGAGAAGTCAAGTGAGTATTTCTGCACTACTCACTCTCCTTTCATGCACCATTAGGTACTATTTTTGTTTCAGGCTTATGTAATACTAATTTTGTAGCAAAAAAAAAAAAGACTAGTAATTATAGCTTATTAGTAAAAATGACTGTTGCAACTTGTGTTTTCACTACAGAGAGAGAAGATTGGACGGCATTAAAGGAAATGGACTCAAAGGCCGAGCCATTGAACGATGCTTGATTCCCCAAATTGAAAAACACCGCCTAATTCATTCCACAAACTGTCATAGGATTTGGTTTACTTGATGCTACATTCTATTCATTTAAACTACAATTAGCGGGCTTGCCAGAAAAGAAAGGAAAGGAGAGGTCCGGGACCGTGCCTAAAACGGACCGAGTCACATTACCCTCAGATCGGCGTCTGCATCTCTTACTGTTGGGATATTCTATATTTTGTTATGTAATTCAAATTATTTCTTGTTCTAATACAGTTCTCATGTTTAAGCATCTATTAGTTTGAAACGGTGTAAATGATTCTTTATAACACCATATTGTTCATTAATTTTTACCTGAAATTAGTTTGAAATGTACCTGCTTGCTACTCCTGGCTTCTGTGCAATTGGCAAATATTTACAAAGTAGGATAAGGTTTTAAAATCTATCTTGAATTCTTTAACAGGGACGAACTATAAATTGAGATGTCCTAAATTCGAATCTTGACAATTGCTTGGAGCTTGACCATGAACAATTTATCCCTCTCCTACTCTCGGAGTGGATGACTTATTTTTGACTAAACACACCTAACTATTGAACTAAAAAAAACGTGTATTTGGGGGCACTGCCCCTAACTGGTTTATTGCATCGCACATATTTTTTTATAATAATGGAAACTTTGTATGTTGGATACGACCTCACTAAATAATATTTTTCAAGTTGGTTTTGTTACAAAGTAGAAAAATGAATTTCAAAAAAAAAATAACAACAATAACAGGCTTTAACCCGAATAAATATCCCAGCACTAGCCATATCTATACCACATTACAACATACATATTGACAGAAGAAGCAAATTACACTCTCAGCATCTCATTGAGAACAATTTACAACGCTCGACTTCGCTTGGCGCATACCGAAGCAGCTTCCAAATCCCCAATGAAGAAAAGGATTCGGTCCAGAATCCCCATGCAAGGTTCCTCTTCTTCCAAAGGTCCTGCAACGTATTTTCCCGAGCTAACTAAACTACTACCATTTCCTCCCTCTAGCTGTCTTCTTGAACCCAAATATCGTTGAATTTCACCTTGATGGACAAGGTAGTACTCATCCCCTTCCCTTATTATCTTTAGGCCCCTGGAGACACAAGGCTAGTTCTTTTTATTGAACAAATGATTTCTATTGAGAACACAATTTCTAAGTGACAAAAAAAAAAAAAAAAAAATTCTCCTACTAAGCATGGTATAAGCCTGAAAGGTTCAAGGTTTTGAGCCCCAACAGGGCCCATGGGGTAGGTCGGGTTAGTGGGAGGGAAAAGGGTTATTCCCAATTGTCTTCTCCGTTTCACTGGACCATAAAAAGATGCAAAACTTGGAAATGAAAAATAGCTGCATATAGATTCACTTACAATCCAATTCGATCACAACGATCTTGTATTGCATACACTTCTTTCCACGAATCTATGGGGGCATAGAATGTGGCACGATCTATGCCCCATCTTTCTTCAAATAAGTTAAACCATAAATTGTTGTCTGAGGCCAAGATTTTCCACTTCCTGCACACTTTGACAAACACCACAACCAACATGTTCATCATTAAGGCAATAATGCACAAAGGTAAGGAAAAGGGGAAATATGTGGATCCATTAAGTTAAAGGGTATAATTTAAACCGACACATGCTTTTGTAAAATACACATTATAAGAGAAACTAGGGGGTGGAGGAGCCAATACAAAATTGCAATCAGATTTAGATTCAAGAGCTTGAAGGTCAAAACAGTTGGAGAAATGACATTGATACATTTTGAAATAACAGTATGAACCTATTTTTTCATAATTGTCCAAAACAATCTATTGAGGGAAAACCTTAGATAATTATCTGGTGCTTGTGCTCTACTAGGGAGTTAACTATCAAAGAAGAAACCAAACCCTCTTGAAGAAAGCTAACGAGATTTCGAAAAGATTTCAGATTTGATCTACTTGGACAAGTGCTAGCCTAGGGTGTCCAACACACACACACACACACACGACCTTGAAAAAAGCAAGCAAACGAACAAAAATATGGACAACTAAATACAACTAGTACATAAACTAACTAAAATAATAACAGTGCTCTATACAAACCTAAAAAACACAACCTTTGCTTACAAACTGATGTGGCCATATGAGCATTGCCACACAAGATAGGACCATCAAAGCTAATATTAACTTTTATTCTCATATCATCAAACTTCAGCCCCTTCCTCTTTCTTCCATACTCCCTTCTCCAATCATACACCAGCATGGTCACTCATTCCATATCCACCATCAAAACGCAATCAACACACAAACAACGAATTTTGTCAAAAGAGTTCGTTTACCAAAGGGCTTACATAACATGGTTTAGTAGAATGTTGACACTGTTGTAATGAAGATACAAGCAATATTCATCTCAATTTCTCATTGGAACAAAACAAATGACCAACATTAATGAGAAATCTTGGTTTAAAAATAGGCAGAATCTAAGACCAATAGAATAAAACAGTTTGGGCTATGCCACATAACAGCTCAATCTTTTTAAAATCTAGCAAAATTTATGGACGCCTCGTCGTAACAAATTCAGAAAGAAGGTCAGTAAACACACCCAATCCTGATTCCCAAATATTTTTCTTAAAGATAATAGAGAAAAGACGTGATATCAACCAGTTTTACAACTCAGCCAAATTCACATAATTGTGCTGATAACAATTTGGACCACAGCACATTGATCTAGCATCTCAAGCTCTTACCTTTTTTTAAACCCAATTTTAAATTTGGGTAAAAAAATCCCCGAAAACATTCTCCAATTTTATACTCAAACTCATAAAATTAAGTGAGACTCAAATATTTACTCAAATTAAGGGAGACTCAAATCTTTACTCAAATCACAAATGGCCAAATTTCATTCTCCTTCAAAGATTCAATGATCATATTTCACCATCTTTTAAATTTGAGTTTACCCTCCTAGAAATTTGAGTTTGTCCTTTAGACCCCTTTGTACCAAATCAAATATTTTTACTCAAATGTTAATTGAGTAAAAATTTAAGTCAAGCTTAGAGATGCTCTAAGCTATGAGGTTAGATTTGGGTTCGATTTCATGCAGAATTTAATTTTCCTCATTTTGTGTTAATCCAGAATTGAGATTTAGTCAAGTTTATAAAGGAATCAACCAAAAAAAAAAACCTCCTACAAAGTAATTTACAACACAACACCCAGACAAAAGACAGTTTCACTAATCATGTATCAGTACCACAATCAAAATGAATGAACACATAACCATTACAAGCAAGAGTTGCATAATCGAAGGAGAATTCAACAAACCCAGTTCGGATCTTATAATGAATTGTATATCTCACCATACAAAATACAAAATTCTCAAATCTAACATTGAGAATATGTATAATTGGAGGGTGTTCTATGAATAATGCTACTACTGACCTTGTTGAACAGCTGCAACATTCTGGTGATCCAACAAATGGAAAACTTTCAGACAAAGATCCGCTGGTAACTTCTCCATCCTAAATTCTTCAAAGACAGATCACAAATGAAACATAATTTTGTAGAGAGAGAGAAAGAGTGAGTAGAGATGAACTTTTATGGGACTTTTTGAGTACTTTTGGCATTTGTAGTTAAAAACCAGTTACTTCCTGGCGATCGCACATGCGCGAGTTCATAACAGCTGCTTATTCTCCAACTTGGGATTTCTTTAATGGGGGAATCGCAATTTTTACCGATTTAAGATTTTTATTTGGGCTAATCTCAAATTTTACCCCAAAAAATATTCAAATCTTAGTTTATACCTTCAAAATTTAAAAATATTAATTTATACCCTAAAAGACATAAATTTATATCAATGTGCACCGGGTTGACTGCCGTCCATTTTGCTGTTAAAAAAGTTTGGGCTAATTGTAAATTGCACCTTCAAACTTAAATATTTTATATTTATGATCCAAAAGTAATTTCATCCATTAATACTCGTTAAATACCTCTCAATTTTGTTGTATCGTATTATTTTCGTGTCGTGTCATTTTGTGTCATGTCGTATTATTTTTGTACCGTACTCGAGTTAATAAAAAAATATTTTTAACACAATATTTTCTTGTCAAGTCAATTGCATTGTGTCATATTACTTCACATTTACGACAATTCATATAATACTATTTAAAAAAATTTTAAATACTTATTTTTTGCCAACAATACTCATTAAATAGTTATATTTTGTTTAACGTTAGACACGACACAACACAATTGAGAGTTCTTTAACGAACATTAATGAATGTAATTTTTTTAGATCATAAATGTGAAATATTTATACTTTGAAGGTACAATTTATAATTAATCCAAATTTTTTTAACGACAAAATGGATGACAGTTAGTTGCAGATGCACATTGAAATAAATTTATGTCGTTTAGGGTATAAATTGATATTTTTAAACTTTGAGGGTATAAATTAAGATTCGAGTGATCTTTAAGGGTACAAATTGAGATTAATCATTTTTATTTGAAACCTTAAGGTGTCAATGTTTCTTAATAGAATGATAAAAATTATAATAAAATATAGTATTTATGAAATTTAAGATTTTATTAAAATAAATTATTAAAAATAAGACTTCATTGGTATAAAATAAAAATAATAGAGAAAAATAATATTTATTAATAGTTTTTTTTCTTTTTTCTTTACATTAAGTGTGATTTTTTTAAATAAAAGTTAAATATATTTAATTATGCCAACTATATTATTTAGTGTGTTCTTGATAAAGATATGTCTTTACCTACATGATTATTAACTTTTAAGTAATTTTATTGAGATTTAATAATGTTCGCTATCTATTTAAAAAACCACAAGTCATTGGTTCCCTATTAATTAAATCTCAAATTATATACAATTAACATTATCTTAACTTTTAGACACGCTATGTATATCCGTTTTTAACTTTTTTATATTCGGTGAATTATATATGATTTTAATAAATATGAATTTATAAACTTCTATAGTTGAGAAAAAAAATTATAACTAAATAATGTGCCTACCCTACAATAATTTATTGATTTCGTCCCTAATTAGAGTTAACATATGTTTTAGGACATAGATTTATTATGGAAAGACGACGAAAATCGTAGAGTTTTCATTGATTTTTGAATTTTATTTTTTATTTTAATTTGGTCTTTAACTTTTTAATTATTATGGTTTAGACTCACAATTATCAATTTCATTTTAATTAAGATTTTTTTATTAATTTTTTATCATTAAATTTACTAGAGACTAACCCAATTTGATTCATTTTAGCATTAATCTAATGGTGGAAATAAACTAAAGAATTTAATTGAGATAAAATTAATAGCTTAGAGACTAAATTGAGATAATTTAAAATTCAGGGATCAAATTAAAATTAAAGGCAAATTTTATTTGTTCCCCTTCTGACCGTTAACCTCTCGCCGCCCTCTCTTTCTCGCGCCCTCTCTCTCTCGCGCCCCATATTAACTCCTTTCCTAAACAGACTCCTCACACGCTCCCATTCCCATCTCTGTCTTTCCAAAATTCAAATTCCCATCGGCCATTGCCACCGCCAATCCAAAATCCCAACCCACCGCCCTCAACAACCCACTAAACCTCTCCTATCTGTTACTCCCACAGCATCAAACCCACCCACTAAACAAATTCCCTCTTGCATAAGCAATGGAATCAACGTCATCCCAGAACACCACTACCACACCCACCCACCAAATCACCACACCAGCAACCACCAGTAATCATCAATCTACAACCGCAACCCACCAAATCAACACCATCACAAATCGATAAGCAAAGCCAATAGAGAAGGAGGGTTGGGATGTTCATGTTTTGTGTGGGTTGGCTCTGTGTATGTGCGTGAGAAGAATTCAAGAGAGGAGGCGCACGAGAGGAACACGATGGGCGGTGGTGGGTTACAGATGAGTGGACACTGGGTGAGTTGTTAAGGGAAAGAGAGAAATATTCATAGAGGATGGTGGCAGCCGTAGTTATGGCTTAGAGAGAGAGGGGGTTGAAGAAGAAGAATCTGGGGAGATATAACATGGGTTTGGATTTGGGTCGGTAAGGTTTGGTATGATATTTGTGTTTATGTCAAATTTGCTTTGTCTGGTTTTTGTTAAAGGCTTGTGAGGGTAACAGTGTTTTTTTTCATAATGAATAGCAATAGGGATTGGGAAAATCTCAACTGAATAGCAAGAGGGCGACATAAGAAAGCAAAAAGAACAAGAGGGGACTTTCGGTACTCATCCTCACGAGCAGCAGAATCAGAAGAATCAGTGGGTTTGAGTATGGCAGTGGCGTGAAGTCAGAGAGAAATCGCATCGACGGAGGTAATTTGCTCAAACTCTTTTGATTAAGTTTTATTTTAGGGTCAGAGTAATATCCTTAATCCATTGGGTTTTTCTGAAAGTGGAGGGGATGAGTTTTACTTATTCAAATTGTGGGTATATGCTTTGGTTTGGGTTTGGGTCTTAGGTCATATTAATTTGATTGATTCTTCACTATATGACAACTTTTTTGTTTTATGGTTGTTTTATTTTCTTTAGTAGTTGCCAGTTGCCACATCTGAGAGAGGTCCAATTATTTTTTGACTATATTTGAAACTTTTTGAACCTTTGATCACTCAATACAATAGACAATTTGGGGTCAATAAATTAGTTTATTCTACAATTTACTTTTTGCTAGGAATTAAATTGTATAAGAAATTCCATCATGGCCCTTTTGTTTTTAAATACTGTGGTTGCAGGACTCTTTTAAATAATTTTAACTTTAAGAGACGCAAGAAATTATTCAAATAGTGGTCGCCATGGAGGTGAAGATGACCCTATTCTCCATTGTCAACAGACAGCTTTCAATGTGAACACGCCAAGGTTGTCAAGCAATGACGTACGGAAGATGCCCGTTGATGGTCATACGACGACGACATACTGAAAAAACATGTTGTGATGGTATGTCTTACTCTTATAGTTAGAATTTGTGGTAATTATTAGTTTCTTGGTTTTGTTTTTGTAGGAATGTTGATCTTTTGATGCTATAAATTAGGATTTTATTTGATCATGATAATATTTTGATTTGTATGCTTAACAATTGATAGGGGTAGGGTATTATTTTTCAAGGTATGAATTACTGATTTTTTATTTTCTAATGTCCTTATTGCTATCTCACTGAGGAATTTGGAGCTTCAAGTGTTAGTGTAGATAATACGGTTGATGCAGTTGGACATAGCATTGCCAAGCTATAAGAAATCTTACATTTAAGAAATTGTGTAAATTTTAATAGACTACATGTGTACAACAGGTGTAAGAACAACCAATATAAATGAACTAACATTGCGTTATAAATATATTTGCAATAAAAAAAATACATATTAAAAAAGAAAGAAAATCATAAAAGAAATAAAAAAGAAAGCAATTAATTCCAAACTGCTGCTACTTATAACAACAACAAAGAAAAATATCTCAGTTATTATAAACATTTGGGAAAATTTCAACCACACCCCCTCTAGTTTACCATATTTTCAAGGACACCCCCTCTATTTTCTGAATCTTCACTAACACCCCCTGTCAGATTACAAATATTAACTAGAATGCAATTTTACTAAATTATCCATGATATATTTGAGGACAAACTTCATTCACACCCCCTCTAGATAAGTATATCTTCAATGCGACCCCCTCTGTTTTCTAATTTTTTTTTATGTATTAAAATTCGGGCCGATTAAAATTCGATTCAAACTAATTGAAATTTATTCTTTTACATATTAAAATTTGAGCCGATTAAAAATTATATTTTTATTAAAATTTGGATTAATAAAAATTCTATTTGAGCCAATTAAAAATTATTTTTAATCGACTCAAATCAAATTTTAATCAACTCGCATTAAATTTTAATCAGCCCAAATTTTAATACATAAAAAAATATAAATTTTAATTGATTCAAATTTTAATAAATCGATTTTTAATAAATAAAAAAATATAAATTTTAATCGACTCAAAAGTGAATTTTAATCGGCGCTAACAACTTGGGTAGAGTTCAAATTGGCTCAAATTTTAATACGTAAAAAATAAATTTTAATAGGCTCGAATTTTAATACGTTAAGAAAAAAATAAAATTTAATCATCTTCAATCAAATTTTAATTGGTTCAAATTTTAACACGTAGAAAAATAAATTTTTATCTGCTCGAATTTTAATAAAATTTTATGTAAAAAAATTACTTGAGGTTTATGTAGGGACATTTTTGGTATTTTAGATGAATTTTTTTTGTTAGAAATGGTAGTTTAATGGTAGGGGGTGTTAGTGATGTTTAAATATAAACTAGAAGGGGTGTCAGTGATGTTTTTGATAATAGAGGGGGTGTCTTTGAAGATATAGTAAACTACGAGGGGTGTGGCTGAAATTTTCCCTAAACATTTTTTTTTCCCATAAGCATAACATTAGAATAACTGGGTAAAAATTTTGAAGAGCATGCGATAGATTGTCATTACAATAGGAAAAGAGAATTATGTAAATAAGAAGTACTAGTATATAAATATTACTAAAATAGCCAACAAGGTGTGAATGCAATATCAACAATGTAAGAATTATATCGAAATATAGCATAAAATAAACAAGTAATAATAATCAAGTTTTATTTACTTCAATATCAACCAAAATTCTAGCAAACTTGTATTATAGCGGCATCTGACTCTACCCTTTATTTATATATCCAGAAAAAACAAAGAAATACAATATCATTAGTTCTTATATGCAAAACTAGGGTGAGATAGATTATCACTACATTAGGAAAAGTAAAAAAGGTATATAATAAGTACTCTATATCAATACACCTAAAAAAATATGATAGCAAATCCAATAATTTCTTGAGAATTATATGGAAATATAACATACAATAGGCATATAACAATAATAAGCTTTTACTTATTTCAACATCAACCAAAATTCCAACAAGCTGTATTACACCGGCATAGGACTCTACATTTTATGCATATAAAGTCAATACACATAAATATAAAAACAAGCTTGCTATATGCACGGACATTGGCTCCCATATGCAAAATCAGGATAGTGATGATATGTATTTATAGAGATATCATTCTTGTAAATAGTTAAAAATAATAAGAATGGGATATAGAGAGTGACAACAACTAACAATAACTGCATGAATTCAATAAACAACAACCATGCCAACAAGTTAGAAAAGAAAGAAAATCATAAAAGAAACAAAAAAATGGAGCAAATAATTCTGCACTGTTGTTACTTATAACTGTGACAGAAAAATATTGTAATAAGTTAATATATCAAATTATTTTTTTGCCATGGCATACCTTTAAAGTAGATGAATAAGAATTTTGAACACCATAAGATATATTGTCACTACAATATCAAAAGAGAAAAAGATGAATAAGAAGTATCGGTATATCAATTTACTAAAAATGCCAACAAGATGTGAATGCAATACCAACAACTTCTAGAGAATTATATAGAAATAAACATACAACAAACAAATAACAATAACCAGTTTTTACTTACCTTGAAATCAACTGAAATTCTTGCAAGTTACATTGCACAGGCATAGGATTCCGCACTTTATGCATATCAAGACAATACAGAAAATACATTATTTTTGGTTCGTATATGCAAAATTTGAATTGTCATTGTGATACATATTTATTAAGATACAATCTTTGTGAAAAACAAAAGAATCTAAGAATGAGATGTGAAAAGTGATGAGATGACTTAAATCAACAATAGCGAATAATAGCTGTATTAAATTTATTAGACAGCGAGGATGCCAACAATTTAGGAAAGAAAAAAATTATAAAGCAAACAGAAAATGTGGACAATCATTTCCATATTGCTACTACGTGTAACGACGACAGAAAAATCTAGCACCGAGTAATTATTACAAAGTACTCTTTTTGTCACGGGCTTACATGGGTGGATAGAAAGAAGGAAAAGGCAGAAATAAGAAGAAAGTGGAGTAGAAGAAGAAGCTAAATGAGAGGAATAAGAAGAAAGAGTAGAAGAAAAAAGAGTAAGAAAACGAAGAAGATGGAGCAAGCGAGGGGAAAGGGAAAGAGACAGAGGAGGAGGAAGAGGAGAAAGACGAGGAAAATCGAGAGGAAGAAGGAGAGAGGAGGAGAAGAAGGAAGGAGGAAAAGCGAGAAGAAGAAAGAGGAAAGAAAAAGAGAAGGATAAGGAGGAGGAGGAGGAGAAGAATAAGGAGGACAATGAAAAGGAGGAGAAGAAGAGTAATATTGCCTTACCAGTTTGAAACACACTTAGCTTCAGATCAGAAGAAGGAAGGAGGAAAAGCGAGAGGAAGAAAGAGGAAGGAGAAAGAGAAGGATAAGGAGGAGGAGAAGAAGAATAAGGAGGACAATGAAAAGGAGAAGGAGAAAAAGGAGGAGGAGAAGAAGAAGGGTAATATTGCCTTACCAGTCTGAAACACACTTAGCTTCACATCAGAATTCAAAATGATTGACAAAGCCCTCTGAATCTCTCTCCATGGATGAAAAAGCTTTCTCTAATGCAAACTACTTCATTTTCCATCTCTTTTCTTCCGTTAGAAAATTTTCATCAGCTACCATCTTATTGGGCACCTTTTCTACAATTCTATCTTCCTTCACTGCTCCCGTGTATTTATTTTGTAAAAACATAGCCTTCTTACAACTATGTAAAAATCCATCCAACATTCTCCCAAATCCTCCTTAGTTCTTCCTATAATTCCGCCCTTTCTTCTTCCATCGTTCATCAACCATTCCAGCACAACACTTCAGAAAAAACATTCTTTAACCATTGAATATTCGATTGGTTGAAACAATATCAGAAAAAATGAACTCTATTCCATTCTGTGTTACGAATCAAGATGGATATAGTCCGTTCAAACTCAACATAAAATCTCTCATGTTCTATCAAAAACTCCTTCATAATATATTCATTAACATAACACTTGATATTAGGGCTCATATGTAAGTTGTTGGCAGTTTAGCAATTTAAGCTCCAATTAGTTTGAGTGTCATGTCCTCTCAACGGCTTGCATGCCCCCGTGTTGAGGGACAAGAGGAAGAGTGGGGCATCTTAACTTCAAGGGGAGTACAAATTTGTGGCCTTTCATAAAGCTCAACAACTGGAGGGGAATATTACGTTATCTTGTAGTCATGAGTCATCACCTCTGAGCAAATTGACGGGTTCTAGGGCATTTTGGGCTTCTGAATCTCCGTAGAATCGTTAGAGCAAGCCTATAAGTTCGGTCTCAAACCAAAGAAATACGCAGTTCCCAATGTGATTTCCCATTTTAAGTTCGCCCTCCTACTTCTACTCCTTTTTCTTCTACTCTTTCTTCTTATTCCTTTCATTTACCTTCTCGTTCTTCTACTCCACTTTCTTTCTTATTCCTATCCTTCTCTTTCTATCTCTCCACCCATGTATGCCCATGACAAAAGAGTACTTTGAAATAATTACTCGATGCTAGATTTTTCTGTCGTCGTTACACGTAGTAGCAATATGGAAATGATTATCCACATTTTCTGTTTGCTTTATAATTTTTTTCTTTCCTAAATTGTTGGCATCCTCGTTGTCTAATAAATTTAATACAGCTATTATTCGCTATTGTTGATTTAAGTCATCTCATCACTTTTCACATCTCATTCTTAGTTTCTTTTGTTTTTCACAAAGATTGTATCTCAATAAATATGTATCACAATGACAATTCAAATTTTGCATATAGGAACCAAAAATAATGTATTTTCTGTATTGTCTTGATATGCATAAGTGCGGAATCCTATGCCTGTGCAATGTAACTTGCAAGAATTTCGGTTGATTTCAAGGTAAGTAAAAACTGGTTATTGTTATTTGTTTGTTGTATGCTTTATTTCGATATAATTCTCTAGAAGTTGTTGGTATTGCATTCACATCTTGTTGGCATTTTTAGTAAATTGATATACCGATGCTTCTTATTCATCTATTTCTCTTTTGATATTGTAGTGACAATTTATCTTATGGTGTTCAAAATTCTTATTCATCTACTTTAAAGGTATGCCATGGCAAAAAAATAATTTGATATATTAACTTATTACAATATTTTTCTGTCACAGTTATAAGTAGCAACAGTGCAGAATTATTTGTTCTATTTTTTTGTTTCTTTTATGATTTTCTTTCTTTTCTAACTTGTTGGCATGGTTGTTGTCTATTGAATTCATGCAGTTATTGTTAGTTGTTGTCACTCTCTATATCTTATTCTTATTATTTTTAACTATTTACAAGAATGGTATCTCGATAAATACATATCATCACTGTCCTGATTTTGCATATGGGAGCCAGTGTCGGTGCATATAGCAAGCTTGTTTTTATATTTATGTGGATTGACTTTAGATGCATAAAATGTAGAGTCCTATGCCGGTGTAATACAGCCTGTTGGAATTTTGGTTGATGTCGAAATAAGTAAAAGCTTATTATTGTTATATGTCTATTGTATGTTATATTTCCATATAATTCTCAAGAAATTGTTGGATTTGCTTTCATATTTTTTTAGGTGTATTGATATAGAGTACTTCTTATATACCTTTTTTACTTTTCCTAATGTAGTGATAATCAATCTCACCCTAGTTTTGCATATAAGAACTAATGATATTGTATTTCTGTGTTTTTTCTTGATATATACATAAAGGGTAGAGTCAGATGCCGCTATAATACAAGTTTGCTAGAATTTTGGTTGATATCGAAGTAAATAAATGTTGATTATTGTTACTTGTTTATTTTATGCTATATTTCGATATAATTCTTACATTGTTGATATTGCATTCACATCTTGTTGGCTATTTTAGTAATATTTATATACTAGTACTTTTTATTCACATAATTCTCTTTTCCTATAGTAATGACAATTTATCGCATGCTCTTTAAAATTTTTACCCAGTTATTCTAATGTTATGCTTATAGAAAAAAAAAAGTGTTTATAATAATTGAGATATTTTTCTTTGTTGCTGTTATAAGTAGCAGCAGTTTGGAATTAATTGCTTTCTTTTTTATTTCTTTTATGATTTTCTTTCTTTTTTAATATGCATTTCTTTTATTGCAAATATATTTATAATGCAATGTTAGTCCATTTATATTGGCTGTTCTTATACTTGTTGTACACAGGTAGTCTATTAAAATTTACACAATTTCTTAAATGTAAGATTTCTTATAGCTTGGCAATACTATGTCCAACTGCATCAACCGTATTATCTACACTAACACTTGAAGCTCCAAATTCCTCAGTGAGATAGCAATAAGGACATTAGAAAATAAGTAATCTTCTTTGTGGTAGGTAAAAAATCAGTAATTCATACCTTGAAAAATAATACCCTACCCCTATCAATTGTTGAGCATACAAATCAAAATATTATCATGATAAAATAAAATCCTAATTTATAGCATCAAAAGATTAACATTCCTACAAAAACAAAACCAAGAAACTAATTATCACCAATTCCAACTATAAGAGTAAGACATACCATCACAACATGTTTTTTCAGTATGTCGTCGTCGTATGACCATCAACGGGTATCTTCTGTATGTCATTGCTTGACAACCTTTGCGTGTTCACATTGAAAGGTGTCTGTTGACAATGAGGGGAGGGGAGGGGAGGGGGAGAGGGAGGGGGGGAAGAGGGCTATCTTCACCTCCATGGCGACCACCATTTCTTGCATCTCTTAAAATTAAAATTGTTTAAAGGAGTCCAACTGCATCAACCGTATTATCTACACCGACACTTGAAGCTCCAAATTCCTCATTGCCAACATTTCAGGTATGGTTAGCTTACATATCAAATTATTATAGCTGGTGTACATTGTGTTTTTGTTTTCAGCTTTAACTTACAGGAATAGTCAAGTTAGTCTTTGACGGGCATGGTTGCGAGGCTTTGGCCTAACTATGCCATTGAAGGTAACAACTTTGGTTCACTTTCACCACGAAGAAATCAACTTTCGTGCTTTTGTGTTCAGCATGGTTGGAAGCAGGTAAAACTAACGACTGTTGATTTTTTTGCGCCTATATAAGTAGGTTTGGATTTTTTGTCTTCGTTTCGTTTTTACTTTCTATTTTTTTGTTCTAGGAGTTTGATGTAATTTAGTAATCTTCTAATTTGTAGGTTTTTTAATTGACAATTTTTTGATGTTATTGAGTGCCTTTAGGTATAGGCATTAGCTAGTTAAACTATATTCATTTTCAAATCTTGTTGTCCCTTCAATATCTCCATCGAAATCGTCTCGAGTCCATTCCACCGCATCGTCAACATTATTTTCGTAACTCCCTCATAAAGCATAATCATCTAACCCTTGCGTCATCTCTTTTCTCCTTTTCAAACCTTGCTCCGAGCACTCCTCACTGCTTCTTTTTTATCGTCCTTATCTTTGTTCCTCATAATAATTGTAGACAGATTAGCCCTAACAAGACCTTCTCCTTGGTTGACAAAGAAGGTGGTAAAAGCATAGGCCGAACGGGGCCCCAAAGCCCTTTGAAAATCAAGACCTTCTCATTCTTCTCCTCCTCCTCCTCCTCCTCATCCTTCTCTTTCTCCTCTCTTTTTTCTCCTCCCTTATTTTTCCAGCCGATTTGCCTTTTTCTCCTTCTCTCTGTGCTCTCCAGCTCCCTCATTCTTCTTTTTCTTCTTCTTCCTTCTCTTTTATTTCTCCTTCTCCTTCTCCTTCATCTTCTACATCTCTTTCTCCTTCATCCCTTACTTTTCCTCTTCATTCTCCTCCTCATTTCTCTTCTTTTTCTCCTCCACCTCTTCTTTCTTCACTCTTATCCTCCTTATTTTCTTCGCCTCCTAGGGAATGTTAGCTTTAAGGGGAGTTCAAATTTATAGCCTTACATAAAGCTCAGCAACTAGAAGGGGCTATTATGGTACCTTTCAATCAAGAGGCATCACCTCCGAGCAAATTGACGAGTCTTGATCTTTCGAGTGACTTCTCTTCTCTCCTCCTTCTTCACCTACTTTTCCTCTTACTTCTCCTCATTCTTCCTCTCCTCCTCTTGCCACTCTTCCTCCTTCTTCAATTTTCTCCTCCTCGTCCTCCTTATCTTTCTCTTTCTCGTCTCTCCTTCCTATCGCTTTCCCACCTCCCTCCTTTTTCCAATCGATTTTCCTCTTTCTCCTTCTTATTCTCCTCCTTTTCCTTCTCCTCCCCCATTCTTCTTCTTCCTCCTCTTCTAGTTTTTCTTTTGCATCTCTTCCTCCTACTTTCCATGCTTTTCCACTTACTTTTCATCCTCCTCTTTCTCCTTCTCCCTCGCCTTCCTTATGTTTCTTCCCCTTCTCCTCTTGCTACTCCTTATTCTTCTTGTTCTTCCTCATTCTTCTCCTTCTCCTCATCCTTCTCTTTCTCCTCTCTCCTTCCTGTCACTTTTTCTCCTCCCTTCTTTTTCCAGCCGATTTGCCTTTTTCTCCTTCTCTCCGTGCTCCTCCTCCCTCATTCTTCTTTTTCTTTTTCTTCTTCTCCCTCCTCTTCTATTTTCTCTTTCTCCTTCATCTTCTACATCTCTTCCTCCTCATTTCTCTTCTTTTTCTCCTCCTCCTCCTCCTCCCCCCCTTTTTCTTCACTCTTATCCTCCATTTTTTCCTTATTTTCTTCGTCTCTTAGGGAATGTTAGCTTTAAGGGGAGTTCAAATTTATGGCCATTCATAAAGCTCAGCAACTAGAAGGGGCTATTACATTACCTTCTAGTCAAGAGCCATCACCTTCGAGCAAATTAATGGCTCTTGATCTTTCGAGTGACTTCTTTTCTCTCCTTCTCCTACTTTTCCTCTTGCTTCTCCTCTTTCTCCCTCTCTTTCTCCTCTTGCCACTCTTCCTCCTCCTTCTTCTTCAATCTTCTCCTCCTTCTCTTTCTCGTCTCTCCTTCCTGTCGCTTTCCCGCCTCCCTCTTTTTTCCTGTCAATTTTCCTCTTTCTCCTCCTCCTCCTCCTCCTCCTTTTCCTTCTCCCTCATTCTTCTTCTTCTTCCTTTTCTTCTAGGTCTTTTGCATCTCTTCCTCCTCGTTCCCCTCTTTTTCCTCTTGCTTCTCATCCTCCTCCTCTTTCTCCTTCTCCCTCTCCTTATGTTTCTTCTCCTTCTTCTCTTGCTACTACTCCTTATTCTTCTTGTTCTTCTTCACTCTTCTCCTTCTCCTCCTCCTCATCCTTCTCTTTCTCCTCTCCTTCCTGTCGCTTTTCCTCCTCCTTTCTTTTTCTAGTTGATTTTTCTTTTCCTCCTCTCATTCTCTTCGCGCTCTCCTACTCCTCCTTCCTCCTCCCTCCTCCCTCATTCTTCTTTTTCTTCCTCTTTTATTTCTCCTTCTCCTTCATCTTCTACATCTCTTCCTCCTCCTTCCCTTACTTTTCCTCTTCATTTCTCTTCTTTTTCTCCTCTTCTTTCTTCACTCTTATAATCCTCATTTTTCTCCTTATTTTCTTCGCCTCCTAGGGAATGTTAGCTTCAAGGTGAGTTCAAATTTATGGCCTTTCATAAAGCTCAGCAACTAGAAGGGGCTATTACGTTATCTTCCAATCAGGAGGCATCACCTCCGAGTAAATTGACAGGTCTTGATATTTCGAGTGACTTCTCTTTTCTCCTGCTTCACCTCTTGCTTTTCTTCCCTCTCCCTCTCCTCTTGCCACTCCTCATTCCTCAATTTACTCCTCTTCCCTCCTTTTTCATGTCAATTTTCCTAATTCTCCTTCTTCTCCTCCTTTTCCTTCACCTCCCTTATTCTAATTCTTCCTCCTCTTCTAGTTCTTTTTCTGCATCACTTCTTCCTTCCCCAGCATTTCCTCTTACTTCTCATCCTCCTCTTTTTCCTTCTCCCTCTCCTTCCTTATGTTTCTTCCGCTTCTCCTCTTGCTACTCCTCCTTATTCTTCTTGTTCTTCCTCATTCTTCTCCTCCTCCTCATCCTTCTCTTTCTCCTCTCTCCTTCCTATCACTTTTTCTCCTCCCTTCTTTTTCCAGCCGATTTGCCTTTTTCTCCTGCTCCTGCTCCTGCTCCTGCTCCCTCATTCTTCTTTTTCTTCTTCTTCCTCCTTTTCTATTTCTCCTCCATCTTCTACATCTCTTCCTCCTTCTTCCCTTACTTTTCCTCTTCCTTCTCCTCTTCCTCCCCCTCTTTCTTCACTCTTATCCTCCTTTTTCTCCTTATTTTCTTCGCCTCCTAGGGAATGTTAGCTTTAAGGGGAGTTCAAATTTATGGCCTTTCATAAAGCTCAGTAACTAGAAGGGGCTATTATGTTACCTTCCAGTCAAGAGGCATCACCTCCGAGTAAATTGACGAGTCTTGATCTTTCGAGTGACTTCTCTTCTCCTTCCTTACCTACTTTTCCTCTGGCTTCTCCTCGTTCTCCCTCTCCTCCTCTTGCCACTCTTCCTCCTTCTTCAATCTTCTCCTCCTCATCTTTTTCTTTCTCTTTCTCTTTCTCTTTCTCGTCTCTCCTTCCAATCGCTTTTCCGCCTCCCTCCTTTTTCCTATCGATTTTTCTCTTTCTCCTTCTTCTTCTCCTCCTTTTCCTTTTCCTCCCCCATTCTTATTCTTCCTCCTACTTCCCATGCTTTTCCTCCTACTTTTCATCCTCCTCCTCTTTTTCCTTCTCCCTCTCCTTACTTCTGTTTCTTCTCCTTTTTTTCCTACTCTTCCTCATTCTTCTCCTTCTCCTCCTCCTCATCCTTCTCTTTGTCCTCTCTCCTTCCTGTCGCTTTTCTTCCTTTCTTTTTCCAGCCGATTTTCCTTTTTCTCCTTCTCTCCTGCTCCTCCTCCCTCATTCTTCTTTTTCTTCTTCTTCTTCTCCTTCCTCTTCTATTTTCCCTTTCTCCTTCATCTTCTACATCTCTTCCTCATTCTTCCCTTTTCCTCTTCCTTCTCCTTCTCCTCCTCCTCCTCATTTCTCTTCTTTTTCTCCTCCTTCTCTCCCCCCTTTTTCTTCACTCTTATCCTATTTTTTTTCCTTATTTTCTTCGTCTCCTAGGGAATGTTAACTTTAAGGGGAGTTCAAATTTATAGCCTTTCATAAAACTCAGCAACTAGAAGGGGCTATTACATTACCTTCTAGTCAAGAGCCATCACCCTCGAGCAAATTGATGGGTCTTGATCTTTCGAGTGACTTCTCTTCTCTCCTCTTTTTCCTCTTGTTTTTCCTCTTTCTCCCTCTCTCCTCTTGCCACTCTTCCTCCTCCTTCTTCTTCAATCTTCTTCTCTTTCTCGTCTCTCCTCCCTGTCGCTTTCCCGCCTCCCTCCTTTTTCCTGTTGATTTTCCTCTCTCCTCCTCCTCCTCCTTTTCCTTCTCCCTCATTCTTCTTCTTCTTCCTCCTCTTCTAGTTCTTTTGCATCTCTTCCTCCTTCTTCCCCTGTTTTTCCTCTTACTTCTCATCCTCCTTTCTCCTTCTCCCTCTCCTTATGTTTCTTCTCCTTCTTCTCTTGCTACTCCTGATTCTTCTTGTTCTTGTTCTTGTTCTTCTTCATTCTTCATTCTTCTCATTCTCCTCCTCATCCTTCTCTTTCTCCTCTCTCCTTCCTTTTGCTTTTCCTCCTTTCTTTTTCCAACTAATTTTTCTTTTTCTCCTTCTCTCATTCTCTTCGCGCCCTCCTACTCCTCCTCCTCCCTTCCTCCCTCATTCTTCTTTTTCTTTTCCTCCTATTTTATTTCTCCTTCTCCTTCATCTTCTACATCTCTTCCTCCTTCTTCCCTTACTTTTCCTCTTCATTCTCCTCCTCATTGCTCTTCTTTTTCTCCTCCTCCTCTTCCCCCTTTTTCTTCCCTCTTATCCTCCTCCTTTTTCTCCTTATTTTCTTCGCCTCCTAGGGAATGTTAGCTTTAAGGGGAGTTCAAATTTATGGCATTTCATAAAGCTCAGCAACTAAAAGGGGCTATTACGTTACCTTCCAATCAAGAGGCATCACCTCCAAGCAAATTGACGGGTCTTGATCTTTCGAGTGACTTCTCTTCTCTCCTTCTCCTTCTTTACCTACTTTTCCTCTTACTTCTCCTCTTTCTCCCTCTCCTTATCCTCTTGCCTCTGTTCCTCCTTCATTCTCCTCCTCTTCATCTTTCTCTTTCTCGTCTCTCTTTCCTGTTGCTTTTCCTCTTTCTCCTTTTTCTCCTTCTTTTCATTCTCCTCCCTCATTCTTCTTCTTCTTCCTCCTCTTCTATTTCTCCTTATCCTTCATCTTCTGCATCTCGTCCATCTTCTTGCCCTATTTTTCCTCTTGCTTCTCTTTCTCCATCCTTCTGATTCGTCTCATTCTCCATCCTTCTGTGTCTTCTCATTCTCCTTCTTTTCTTTTTCCTTCTCTTTCTCTTTCTCCTTTTCCTCACTCTTCCTCCTCTTCTCTCTCTCATTTTCCTTTATCTTCTACATCTCTTCCTCCTTCTTCCCCAGTTCCTTCTCTTTCTTCACTCTTCTCCTCCTCCATTTTTTTTCTTATCCTTCTTCTCCTCCTAGGGAATGCTAGCTGTAAGGGGAGTTCAAATTTGTGGCCTTTCATAAAGCTCAGCAACTAGAAGGGGCTATTACGTTATCTTCCAATCAAGAGGCATCACCTTCGAGCAAATTGACAGGTCTTGATATTTCGAGTGACTTCTCTTCTCTCCTTTTTCTCCTACTTCTCCTCTTGTTTTTCTTCCTTCTCCCTCTCCTTCTCCTCTTGCCATTCCTCATTCCTCAATCTACTCCTCTTCCCTCATTTTTCATGTCGATTTTCCTCTTTCTCCTTCTTCTCCTCCTTTTTCTTTCACCTCCCTCATTCTAATTCTTCCTCTACTTGTAGTTCTTCTTCTGCATCACTTCCTCCTTCCCCAGCATTTCCTCGTGCTTCTCATCCTCCTCTTTCTCCTTCCCTCTCCTTCCTTATGTTTCTTCCCCTTCTCCTCTTGCTACTCCTTATTCTTCTTGTTCTTCCTCATTCTTCTCCTCCTCATCCTTCTCTTTCTCCTCTCTCCTTCCTATCACTTTTTCTCCTCCCTTCTTTTTCTAGCCGATTTGCCTTTTTCTCCTTCTCTCCGTGCTCTCCTGCTCCTCCTCCCTCATTCTTCTTTTTCTTCTTCTTCTTCTCCCTCCTCTTCTACTTTCTCTTTCTCCTTCATCTTCTACATCTCTTCCTCCTTCTTCCCTTACTTTTCCTCTTCCTTCTCCTTCTCCTCCTCCTCTTCCCCCTTTTTCTTCACTCTTATCCTCCCTTTTTTCCTTATTTTCTTCGTCTCCTAGGGAATGTTAGCTTTAAGGGGAGTTCAAATTTATGGCCTTTCATAAAGCTTAGCAACTAAAAAGGGCTATTACGTTACCTTACAATCAAGAGGCATCACCTCCGAGCAAATTGACGGGTCTGGATCTTTCGAGTGACTTCTCTTATCTCCTTCTCCTTCTCCTTCTCCTTCTTCACCTACTTTTCCTCTTACTTATCCTCTTTCTCCCTCTCCTTTTCCTCTTGCCACTATTCCTTCTTCTTCTTTAATCTTCTCATCTTTCTCTTTCTCGTCTCTCTTTCCTGTCGCTTTTCCTCTTTCTCCTCTCTCTCCTTTTTCTCCTTTTCATTCTCCTCCCTTATTCTTCTTATTCTTCTTCTTCTTCTTCTTCTTCTTCTTCCTACTTTTCTATTTCTCCTTATCCTTCATCTTCTACATCTCTTCCACCTTCTTGCCCTATTTTTCCTCTTGCTTCTCCTTTTCCATCCTTCTGTGTCTTCTCATTCTCCTTCTTTTCCTTTTCCTTTTCCTTCTCTTTCTCCTCCTCCTCCTCCTCACTCTTATCCTCCTCTTTTTTCTCCTTCTCATTGTCCTTATTCTTCTTCTCCTCCTCCTAGGGTATCTTAGCTTCAAGGGGTGTTCAAATTTGTGGCCTCTCATAAAGTTCAACAACTAGGAGATATTACGTTATATTCCAGTCTTAGAGCACTTTGGACTTACGAGTCTCCGTTGAATCATCAGAGCAAGCCCGTAAGTTCGTCTCAGGCCCAAGAAATACGTAGTTCCTAATGTAATCTCTCATTGCACCATTTTCCCTTTCTCCTTCTCTCTATAAGTATCTGTGTATATGTCTGTATACACCCTGTAAATTTATGGTTTATGGAATCATGCAATTTTTCTATGTAATTTTATTTTATATTCCGTTTCTCGCAAGTCACCGATGTTCCTTTAGAGATGCCAAAAATTTTGATCTTTCGAGTGACTTCTCTTCTCTCCTTCTTCACCTGCCTCATGTTCCTCCTCTTTCTCCTTCTCCTTTTCCTTCTGTTTCGTCTCTTTCTCCTCCTCCTCTTCATATTTCTTCATCATTCTCCTCCTCCTCCCTCCTTTTTCCTGCCGATTTTCCTATTTCTTCTTCTTCTCCTGTTTCTCCTTTCCTTTTCGCTCTCTTTCTCCTTCTCCTCCCTCATTCTTCTTCTTCTTCCACCTCTTTTTATATTTTTCCTTTTCCTTCATCTTCTGCATTTCTTCGTGCTTATACTTCTCCTTTATCCCCTAATCTTCCTTTTGCTTCTCATTCTCTTTCCTTCTATTTCTTCTCATTCTCCTTTTTCTCATTTTCCTTCTCCTCCTCATATCTCTTTTTTTTCTTCTCATTCTTCACTCTTATCCTCTTCCTTTTCCTTCTTCTCAGTCTCCTCTTTATTCTTCTTTTCTTACTGGGAAATCTTAGCTTCAAGGGAAATTCAAATTTGGGGCACTTCATAAAGCTCAGCAACTGGAAGGGTATCTACATTATCTTCCGGTCAAAGGGTATTACCTCCAAGCAAATTGATGGGTCTTAGGGCACTTAAGGCTTGTGAATCTTTGTTGAATCGTCATAGCAAGCTTGTAAGTTCGTCACAGACCCAAGAAATACGCAGTTCCTAATGTGATCTGCCATTGCACCATTTTCCCTTTCTCCCTCTCTCTATAAGTATATATGTGTATATATGTCTCTATACACATTCTAAATTTATGGTTTTATGGAATCATTGCTCTTTTTCTATGTGATTCTATTTTACTTTTCATTTCTCACAAGTCACCGATGCTCCTTAGAGTTTCTTTAAATTTTTATCTTTCGAGTGATTTCTCTTCTCTCCTCCTTCTTCACCTGCTTTTCCTCTTGTTTCTCCTCATTCTCCCTTTCCTTCCTTCTGTTTCTTCTCCTTCTCTTTTTGCTCCTCCTCATTTTTCTTCTTCTTCTTCTTCATCATCATTCTCCTCCTCCACCTCCTCTTCATCCTTCTTTTTCTTCTCTCTCCTTCTTGTCGTTTTTCCTCCTCCCTTATTTTTCTTGCCGATTTTCCTCATTCTCCTTCTCTTTCCGTTTTCCTACTCTTTCTTCTTCTTCTTCTTCTTCTTCTTCTTCTTCCTCCTCCTCTTCTATTTCTCCTTCTCCTTCATCTTCAGCATCTCTTCCTCTTCCTTCTTCCCCTGCTTTTCCTTCCTTCTGTTTCTTCTCATTCTCCTTCTCCTTCTATTTCTTCTCTTCCTCTTCCTCTTGCTCATTTCTCTTCCTCTTTTTCACTCTTATCCTCCTCCTTTTTCTCTTTCTCCTTCTCATTGTACTCCTTATTCTTCTCCTCCTCCTCGGGAATCTTAGCTTCAAAGGGAGTTCAAATTTGTAGCATTTCATAAAGCTCAACAACTGAAAAGGGATATTACGTTATCTTCCAGTAGAGACATCACCTCTAAACAAATTGACGGGTCTTAAGGATATTTAGGGCTTATAAGACTCGTCCTCCTTCTTCTTCATCATTCTTCTTCTCCTCCTCATCCTTCTCTTTCTCCTCTCCTTTCTGTCACTTTTTCTTCCTTTTTTTGTGCCAATTTTTCTCTTACAAAATTTCATGTCAATAGGAAATACTACAAATTTAAGATCATCAAAAGGACATTCTTTATAGAGAAATTTAAATACATGAGCATATTGTATACTACCACGTACCTCAAAATCATCAATGACTTCAATGGAAGTATCACGAACAATATGCTTAAATTTGGTAGCGATCTGAAATAAAATCACCACCCAATTTTTTATTCTAAAATCTCATAAATTTTTCTTTCTATATATTTTTTTCTTCTTCCTCTATTTCTCTTCCTTCCTCCCTCCTTTTTTTCTCCTTTCTTGTCTGCATTTTGCCCGACAGCACCATGGCTATTTATAGCCAAACTTCCACCCAACCTCACATGGTGAGGCTATGAAGCTTGCATTATTATGGACAGATATTCATTCTTTGTCCATGCTCAATTATAATTTTTATTGAAGTAATTAGAGCTCTGGCTCTATATTTGATGATATATATTGTGGTCGATTTAATCAATTAACGTATCCGGGAAACCGGGGTGTTACATTTTTTTCTTCTCCTGGGAAATTTTAGCTTCAAGGGTGTGGCCTTTTATAAAGCTCAGCAGCTGGTAGGGGATATTATGTTATCTTCCAATCAAGAGTCATCACCTCCAAGCAAATTGACGAGCCTGGGGGCACTTAGGGCTTATGAGTTTCCGTTGAATTGTTAGAGCAAGCCTGTTCATTCATCTTAGACCTAAAAAATATGCAGTTCCTAATGTGAACTCCTATTGCACCATTTTAACTTTCTCTCCCTCTCTCTAAATCTCTCTCTAGTATATATGTATATATATGCCTCTATACACTGTAAATTTATGATTTTATGGAATCATTGCTCTTTTTCTATGTGATTCTGTTTTAGTTTTCGTTTCTCGCAAGTCACTGATGTTCCTTAGAGTCGCCATAAATTTTGAACTTTCGAGTGACTTCTCTTCTCTCCTTTTCCCTATTCACCGCTATCCTCCTCCTCTTTCTCCTTCTCCCTCTCCTCTTGCTCCTCCTTCTCCTTCTCCTTCATTCTCCTCATCCTTCTCTTTCTCCTCTCTCCTTATCACTTTTCCTGCTCCTTTTCCCCATGTTCTTCTTCTCCTACTTCTCCTTCTCCTCTTTCTTCTACTTCTGCTTTTTCTTCTTCTTGACTTCTCTCCTCCTTCTCTTTCCCCTCCTCTTTCTTCTTCTTTCTCCTTCTCCTCCTTGTTTTTTCTCCTTATCCGCTTCTTATCCTTCCTCCTCTTCCTTTTTCTCCTTCTCCTCTTTTTTCTTCCTTCTTCTTCTACTCCTTGTCCATCTACTTCTCCTCTTTCTCCTACTCGTTGTCCTTCTCTTTCTACTAAAGCAAAGGAATGATAAATTGAAAATATCATATGAAAATTTTGGTGTTATATATTGGTGAAACTTATAATGATATCTCATGAATTTCAGTTGATATCGAGGTAGTAAAAGGTAGTTTGTTACTTGTCTATTTTATGCTATACATCAATAAAAACTTTCAGTGGCATCACACCCCACTCAGAGGAAATAGACACTGTATCTGCCAAAAGCTTATCATCCTTTATTACTTCAACAGCATCGGCACAGTCTGCAGAAGGCCATAAAGGATGTCAGTAACTCTACTGCTATAAGTTATACATTGGACTTGTCATAAAGTTGTTGTCTTTTTTTTTTTTTTTTCCTTTTCTTGTTTCCTTTGAATTTATCAACTGCAATACGAAATCCCACATGGAAATGTTTGGGGTAGGAATTAGGATGTCATTTGTGCTTGCATTGTCGTGTTGGCACTATGTGGGGTTAGAGACCTGCTTACTTGAGAATACAGAACACTTACAGAAGCTGCAAATAGAGATCATGTCATTTTAAGGCATACATAACCTACTGACGACGGGCTTGATTAATTTAATACACTGATTTGTTGGTATTGACATGACTAATTTGTAAACTTGTCATGAAGATGGCCTGTTAAAACCCTTTTGGTGATCGGTAACTTTTTTTTTTTAAAATGTCGGCATTAAAACTAAAAGTAAGTATTGCAACTTTTATTGTCAAATGAAATATGATTTATTTATGAAGATTTTTAACTAGTTCATTTAGCGATCATGTAAATAAAACTTGGCCAATCGTATAGGGAGGTTGAGTTTGCTAAGTCCACAATGATTTGTGCTAGTTATAGGCTTCCAGATTCACCACCCTAGTATCATCATATTTGATCCCAATGTCCTAGCTTCGTGTTATGCCGGGTCAGATTTGGACGCAGTGTTAAGACTTACCGCCCAAAGGGAGAAGGGACGTTGTCTGAGGACTGGCTTTCCATGATTACATAATTTCTCCCGTGTGTCAAAAATTTTTAGATTATTATACGAACAAAAATTTGCACAATCACTGAAATGTATTGAGGTGCGTCCCTAATTTTTGAATATAATCCGATCCACGAGCTACAAAACCAACATGAGGTTAGAGGGAACTTTGGGTCTTCAACCATCTTTATGGAGAAAATGAAGAGCTACTTATCGTTGAGAGGCCATGTTTGGGATACATAGATTGACCACTAAACGGTGGTCCCTAGGTGAGATTGACCACCACTTCTGGTATGCACAATCGTGGGGGCTTGCTTCGGTTAGCCAGGGTCGACATAAGGGCACTAGTAGGACTATGCCGATCTTCATCTCGATGGTGCTGACCAGTTCTAACTGATGCTGAGAATGTTTATTTGGCAATTGCTGGGAAGATGTTGCATTTCAAAATACTTCCCGAAGGATAGTGTCTGAGTGAATATTGAATGATCTAAGTGATCGGTGTGGATTTACACATATTTGAGTCGTATAGACGCCGAAGTGGAATTCCATGTCACAATAGAATGGCCTTTGATGGTGCTTGTCATTGAAGGGTTCTTGGGGGGTCTGGGGATTGCTACAAGTGGAGCCAATCTTTGGTGATAACCGATCATCCATTGGCCTTTGATGGATGGATTGAGGACCTTGGGATTGATAGGCCTACAGCTCTTGGTGAGAGTGTTACCATCTTAGTGCCGAGCATATGGCACCAGAGTGCTAGAATGAGAAAGTAGTTAATCGGCAGCAGTGAGAAACTTGATTTGTTTTAGCAAGGATATGGTGATAGTTTTCTTTGCCCAAAGAGATCATCATAGAGCTTTGTTTTGGGGAGGATAAGTGGTGGTGACAGCCACTTCCTTGATAATATGCAATTCACTATTTTACAATGGAGAATTTAATACTGAGGTGCATTGTGGATTCTTAAGAAAAAACTAGACCCTTCTTGAGTTTAACTGATCACGACCAGCAGTTGACATGTGAGAATATGACCATTGTGTAGGTTTGTTGTTGAGAGGGTATGGAGGCGACAATGACAGCCACTTCTTCGATAATGCCAATCGCTTTGGGATTTACCAACCCTCGTAAGAATTGAGTGTATCGTGCAGTTGCGGCAACCGATTGAGGCATACAACAATAGGTACTGTTGGTGCTTAATAGGATACCCACATGAATGGTCGCTTGAGAGAGGCTGAGCCATGGGCCGACCAACCACTGTGGGGATGATTCAACGACCATCCTCTAGGTGATGTAATAGCCTTTGCTTGGTGAGAGCCCGAAGACATTTGCGAGCTTTTGGATGATGAGGAGACCGAACGCCACCCCATGATTTACTTGTGTTTGCCGGCCACCTTTAGGTTACACCGACTGTAGAGAGGCAAAAACCAATCGAGTTCAACAATTTAAAAAGTAGGTTCTGCAATACTGAAAAAACAAAGACATGCGTGCTTCCAATAGGAGAACTTTGTCTCATGTTAGGCATAACATGTGATATTGACCATCTTTAAGTATCTTAGTGCTTGTGTTTACATGCATCAGTACACGTGGTGTAGTTGTTCTCAAGAGAAAAACACGGTAGCCATACTAGCTTGTGTCTATAGTGAAAGTTGTCTTAACAGTTGAATATGTGGTCCCCACAGAGGCACAAAATGAAGTGGACCATAGACTTGAGCATGACTTAGCTTATACATTTACACTTCAAGAGATTTTCGTTTTGTTTGCCCTGTGCATGTAAATAGGGGCCGAGCCAGGAAATGACATCCAAAACAAAGACCGAGCAAGGTCCTCCTGGGTTTTCATTCTACTTATGCTAATAGCTGAAAGATAACTCGTCTACTTTGACATAAGGTGGCCTCTGGTTAGACCTTGCCACAAACCAAATGGTGTCAGCATACCAATATCTATTTGAAAGAATGATCGAGCTCCATGATTCGAGTCGATAACGCCACGAACATGTACGATTGTCCAACCAACGTGTATATTTTTCCTTAGCTATGTGCTGAAATTTTGTGGGCAATTTGTTGGTCTATGCGGCGGTTGAAGTACAACCTCTAGTTCGCTTCATACGGAGGCAGCATAAAACATAACAAAGATGAGACGGAGTTTGCCCATTTGTTTTTGTAATTATCCTTGCAAGCATTAGTTTCTTTACTACGCAAATATGATTGTTGTCGATTCCTATTTGAGCAAAATAGGCAGCCACTACATGGTGAACAGTCATATGCATATAACAAACTAATTGAATCTCTTCATGAGATACTCATATTTTATCACTTGTCCGAAGTTTATGATGAAGAATAGATTTTTTTTTTCTTTCGAAAAGTAAGAAGAGATTACTTATCTTTGCATTTTTCAGACTCTGTGCATGAAGAGATATAATATAAAGAGATCTTAGCGGTGGATGCCGTTTGGGATGTTCTGTCGATTAGAGTTCCAAGTGATCATTGAATATGCAGTCCAAAACGATGAAAGGCTCCGATGATTTCTGGGACTTGCTTGGGAGTTCGAATGTGAAGAGGTGGGGCCAACACATAAGAAGCTACTTTGTATTGGTTTTTCATTTATGTAAAGCCCATGGCATGTTCATGTGGCAAAGCTCCATAGTCCGTGTGTACCATTTCTTCGTGCTAATGGAACTCCACAAACGATAAATATAGAGAGAGCCCGAGCTTCACTCATGCTATGATGGCGGATCGGCCTATTTCGCGTCTACATGGTTTGATCGTTTTGAACTTTTGGGTGTTCACTCAGAGGGACCCAACAACTTCTTGCAAACATCTAAACTTTGATTGCTTTGAGCTTGAGCCGAAGAGAGATCCCAACCACCATCAAAACACAAGATATCTTCTACCCTTGTCGTGCTTGCAACAGAACAATAATAGAAAGCCAAGAGCCTTACTTGCAAAAGGCTAAATAACAATCTTTTGTTCTGGAAGGGATTAGAAAGGGTCAACTTAAATGTTTCACACTAAAGGACATACTAACATGATAAAATACAATGAGACTTCTAATCAGTGGATTCATGTGAAGGCTTTCATGGTGGGACCTTGCAACCAGTGTTTCAATGGATTTGAAAGAAAGACCGAGCGAATGAAGTAAGGACTGAACTCAATATGCTTGGCAAATATGATAAACCGAGACTCATGAACAGACGATACGAGGGCACTGAGGGATATGAAGGGTATTTGGAGTTTGGACTATGCAAAGCCCATGAACAGACGATACGAATATTTCGGAACGCATAGCATTGTTTCCCACATACGGTGCCAAATTGTACAGAAAAAAATTCGCCTAATCACTAAAATGTGATGAAGTGCGTCCCTAATCTTCAAATATGATCCGGTCTACGAGTTCAAAACCAACATGAGGTTAGAGGGCCTGGCGTGGAGCCAGGGGAAGCCCCTACAATACTTAAGTTAGTATTGCGATCAATAACTTATCAGGCAAGTGTATAAAACTAGAAAAAATGGTAAGAATGCGTGTGTGTGAGGTATGAAGCTGAGAGTTCTCATACCAGGGCCTCCCTATAGAGAAAATGGAGAGCTACTTACCATTGAGAGGCCATGCTCATTCGGTTGATATATTCTTGAGATATGTGCCTTATTTTGCAGAAATCAAAAATTGTACTTGATTCCAATTGGCTAGACAAAAAGTTGACAACTTTGTGTTGTCTTGAGAAGATAAATAATGGGTCCCACCATGTGATATAGAGCTTTCCCAATAAATACAAAATATGGTCTTGCAATTATATACTTCCATTCTTAAATTATTTTTATCACCTCACGGTTTTTTGGCCCTAAGATATAAGGTGGAGAAAACAGCAAGGGGGGACTCAGAAGGGAGATGCAGATATCTTTCATCCTTGGAAATAGAGTTAAGTATTTAATTTCATAAATGTACCATAAATATTGCATCATTTCTCATTATTCATCTGAGAATATAATTTTCTCATCTAAGGTTTGGTCTTGTTTGAATATTTCAGGTCACTAAGTTGAAACAAGCTCCTCCAGTTCCAATTGATATTTTCGTTGCTGAGAAAACTAGAGTTCTGGTTATAACTGATCCAAATACTAGAGGCAAAACAATTTGCTTAAAGACAATTGGATTGGCTGCTGTGATGGCAAAATCAGGTTGACTTTAGTATTTTCTTTAATGTACTGCTTCCTATGCTCAAATGCCCTTATCAATTTTTTAAAAAGATGTTACAAGTCACAGCTAAATCAAGAGTTCACCATTCCTATGAATATTAATATTTGTTATGCATAGTATTTCAGTTTTATGCATCATGAGTTCATGAAAACTTGTATATGTCCGTATGTAGATAATAGAAAAATAATTACACGAAGTTGTCCACTCCAAAGAAAGGGGTGGAACTAAAGCTTATGGCATTGTTCAAGAATGGCAAGATAGATACTCCCGTAATGTATTAGAATTCAAAAGAGATGCTCAATCCAACGATATGCAAAGCCTGCTTTGACGGGTACTTTTACTGTCATTCGTAATAGTTATGATGGAACTCTTATCCAGATTTGTACCAAACCCAATGATGTATCTCTACCAGATGACCTTGGTAAACGAGGGACCATGTAGAGAATCAGACTACATATATTGGATATGATCTGCTAGTGTCTTTCTCGATATTTCAGACCTTTTATGCTTTTGTTGTACTTTCTTAATTATTTATCTCCGTTGCAGGTATTTATGCATTAGCTTTTGAGCCTGTAAAGATCCCTTGGTTTGATTCTTTTTTTGCTGATATTGATTTCGAACAGTCCTTGTCTCAATCATTGTCTATTTTTTGTGGCCATTTAAAGCAAATAAGTGTACGTTGCTTGCAGTTTATTTGTTCGAGAAATTATCTTTCAGTGATATTGTGAAAAGAAGTATAATTTGTGGTTTAACAAAAAGTATGACCCTTAATAGAGCTCAATGGTGAAACCAAATTCCCATAATAGTTTGTTTCCCTTTTATTAGAGCAGGACCCTTAGGAAAGTAAGGCTTCTTTGGTGAAAAGAGGGTGGGGAAAGGTTTGGAATTACATGTACACTCTTTCCCACAGTTTGGTAAATCACTTAGAAACTTGGAAATATCTCATAGAATCAGAGGGGAAGCATTCTGAAGCCACTGATTTGGAGAATACCATGAGTGAAAATTTCTGCTGGTTTAAAATAATTTCATCCTGCTGGTTTAAAATAATTCCATCCTACTGGTTTAAAATAGTCCCATATAAAACATTGAAATTCATTGTTTTTATTATATCGTTCAAGTTAATTGAATTTATGGCTATGTTCTCTTTCAAAAAATTTAGGGTTTAGACAAACTCTTCATGGGTATATTTTTACCATTGTAGGCTGGATATTATCTTGCCGTTTATTATTTCATGTTTTGACTGGTGGTTCTTTCTGTACATATTCACTGAAAGTTTTTTGGGGTGTGAGCTTAGTTTCTTTTGAAAAATTTGCAGGAGATTAAATCGCACTCAACAAATCGGTCATTAGTCCCATAACCATTAAATGAAGTATGTGTCAAGAATAAATCTTTTGAGTTCGTCTTATCTTCTATGATGTAATGTCACTCATAACCATGCTTTCACTCATGTTTAATGAATAGACATGCAAGTGATTGTGTTAAAGCTGGCAATATTTTTGGAGGCATACGTGATTCTTTGTCTCCCTCATATATGCTAGGTATGTGCAGGGACAAATCCCCTAGAAGGAGCTGCACTTGGGATGTCTCTGCTGGAGTCTTTTGCCAAAGCTGGTGCTTTGTTGACAAGTGCTACAACACATCACTGAGAACTCAAAACCCTAAAATACAGGTAGTCCATTTTGAAGTTGAAGATGGACCATTTGCATGATCCAGAAGACTTCTTTTGTTACTACATAAGTTGACCATTATAGACAAAGTTCCAGATTTTATAAGCGTTTCAGGTTCTTTGGAAATTGGGCATTCAAATAAAACGGCTACATTGTTCCGTCTCTCTGTTGCATTGTTGGTCCTTAATTCTTGAAATTAGCTTGCTACATGCTTGGCTTGAGTGATTACCTCTTACCCTCGTGGCTCTTTTCGATGCATGGCTCCCACCCCTCACCTCCACCACTCAAAAAATACCTTTAAAAAAAAAAGGAAGAAAGAGGATGAAAGGCATAACTTTTCTCTTTGGTTTTGTTGTGGTTTTGGGCAAAAGTTTGGCTTGGTGACATGCAAAAAAGAAAATTTTGATGCTTAAGAAATTTTTCATGTTAATAGATTGTGACTTTATAGGATATATATCTTTGTTAGTATTTCCTTTTGCCTAGCTTGAAAACATTGTCATTTATGCTTCATGTTTTGTAGGGAGCACTTGCACTGGAAGACGCTTTATCTAAGGGGCTACCAATTCGGAAAGAAATAGACTTGCTGCGTACTTATGTAGAAGACATTGATAAAGACTCCCTTTTAACTCTAGTTCTATCATCCCTTCCTGAAGAAACACGAAACTATGGAACAGATACTCTACTGCAATTGAATTATAAGGCAAGTTATTCGAGGATTTTATGTTTATGGCCGGTTGCACTGCTGTTCTTGCTTCATGTCAATTGTCATATTTTGGTCGCTATTAGTTTTGTGGCTAAACATCACCATTATTCACTCTTCATCTCTTTCAAATATCATGAACAACTGTCCTGCCAGTGTATAGCATTAAGTTTATGAATGGAGTGGTTGATTGGTGGTTATTTGCATTTTCCTTCTCTTTTGATGGTTTTCTTGAATCGTGATTCTGGACAGCTGCCATGGTGTTACTGATTGTTCTCTTTTTTTTTTTGGATTTGCCAGTGCACATTGAGGTTTAGCACAAGTCTGTCCACTTGGTCTCTCTCAACTCCCTAGTAGCATAATTTTGTCTTCACTTAGTATCTCTCTAACATCCCTGAGCTTTCTGCGGGTTATGTAATGTTGATCTTCAAAGTCTTGACACCTAATAAGTAGAAGCATACATTGCATTTTTGACAGAATGCTTTCATATTATTTAGATTTTCCTAACAATACGTTTATTCCAAAAAAAAATTGAGGGTTGGTGGTTGTTGATCTAACCCTATGCTGTTCTCACAGTTCGATGCCTTGAAAGGGACACTGCGACATTTCAGCTTAATCCCACCGGGTGGTGGTGGGATTTTGACACATTCTTTGGCTCATGTTGCATCCTGGCTGAAGGTGTATACAATTATACATGAATTTAAAAGCTTCCTGATGTGGAATGGGTGAATAACAACTTGCTCATTGGACATTTTTGGGTAACTTTGCTTTTGAGTTCAGGTTAAAGAGGTTGACGAGTCTGGTGATGGGATTGCATCTCTAATCAAGAGAGTTGAGAGCTTCTTAGCCGAAGGGAAACTCTCTGAAGCTACAGATACTCTGGAGGAGGGCGTCAAAGGCAGCCAAGCATCTGAAATTGTCGGTGATTGGGTTAGGCAAGCAAGGAACAGGGCTATTACAGAACAAGCTTTAACCCTACTGCAATCTTATACTACCTCCATCAGCCTTACGTAGTTCTCGTGTTTAATCATGGAGACTTCTCTTAGCATGACTATCCTGTGGATGGTGCCAAAATTCGAGTTTTGTTTACAGAAAGAGGTTTGACTTTTGAATTTGTAATCTGTGTCAACAATCTCTTTGCTATAGGGAATTCAGGCAGTGATTGCAGCAAGTTTTTCTGTTGCGGTCCGAGTAGATTGTATGTATTTTTCAAACATTTCTTTAGTTTGGCTCCAACAATTTTCATATTGTACTTCAGTAGGCACTAAAGCGATGTGGTGATTACAATCATAATCATACATGAATAAAAACTAATCAATTAGCACTATTATTTTCATAAAGTTTGAAAAGTTCACAACGTTTCTGTGAATAGTGAGGTTTATAAGATGCAAGTAATAAGTGGTTTTGTCTGCATCAGAGATGCTAATTTGTGAATATACTTCCATAATGTCACTGGAATGGATGAGAGATAGAGAGAGAGAGAGAAAAGGGGGGGGGGGGGGGGGGGGGGGTTTGTTTAAACAACTTACTAAAATATATAAGTTGGTAGTCTGGTGTAGGGTCCCAATCATTCTCACATCAAACACTATCAATAAATCCCGAAGAATAAAATAAACTATTTCAAGGTGGTGCCTGTGAAACTATTTCCGTTGCAAGTCCTTCTTAGTTAACCCCAAACCCCCCCCCCCCCCCCCCCAAACACAAACCCGACAAAAAAAAGTCTTTTTTTCTTTTTTATTTTTTTTCCGAGTAAAAAAAGATAGGAAATGATAATTATTCGTTCATTACATGATCTTAATAATCCGAACTTGTTAGTAAATCAATTACGTGAAGCGTCTGAATAATTGGTTGACGAGAAACATTCAATTCAATGGAGTTATAGTTTGATTCAAGCCCAATTAGTAACTCAAGATCAAGACTAGGAGCATGAAGGAATAAAATGCATCACCCCCGAGTAGCCATATCTGACTACTTGACCTTCCCAAACCATAGAAGAGTGACAATTTTGCTGCTAGACCACCAGCCTTGATGGTTATAGTTGCATGATGAGTCTATTATTACTAAGTTCTTCAAGCAAATTAATATGTTGTCTCTCGTCTAAAATCTTTCTCTTCTTCTTTCTCTATTTGTAAATGGGTCCTTTGAATAATTTTGGTTGAGTGTTGTAGTTTTGTCTCATTGTTTTTCCTCCAAATTAAATGTACAAGTTGAGATTAATCATTTTTATTTGAAACCTTAAGGTGTCAATGTTTTTTAATAGAATGATAAAATTATAATAAAATATAGAAATTTAAGATTTTATTAAAATAAATTATTAAAAATAAGACTTCATTGGTATAAAATAAAAATAATAGAGAAAAATAATATTTATTAATAGTTTTTTTTCTTTTTTCTTTACATTAAATGTGATTTTTTAAAAATAAAAGTTAAATATATTTAATTATGCCAACTATATTATTTAGTGTGTTCTTGTGATATTGATAAAGATATATCTTTACCTACATGATTATTAACTTTTAAGTAATTTTATTCAGATTTAATGCATCGTGATATTAAACTTAATAGTAAATCTCACTATTTAATAATGTTCGCTATCTATTTAAAAAACCACAAGTCATTGGTTCCCTATTAATTAAATCTCAAATTATGTACAATTAACATTATTCTTAATTTTTAGATACGCTATGTATATCCGTTTTTAACTTTTTTATGTTCAGTGAATTACATATGATTTTAATAAATATGAATTTATAAACTTCTATACTCAATTGAGAAAAAAAATTATAACTAAATAATGTGCCTACCCTACAATAATTTATTGATTTCATCCCTAATTAGAGTTAATATATGTTTTAGGACATAGATTTATTATGGAAAGGCGACGAAAATCTTAGAGTTTTCATTGGTTTTTGAATTTTATTTTTTATTTTAATTTGGTCTTTAACTTTTTAATTATTATGGTTTAGACTCACAATTATCAATTTCATTTTAATTAAGATTTTTTTATTAATTTTTTATCATTAAATTTACTAGAGACTAACCCAATTTGATTCATTTTAGCATTAATCTAATGGGGAAATAAACTAAAGAATTTAATTGAGATAAAATTAATAGCTTAGAGACTAAATTGAGATAATTTAAAATTCAGGGATCAAATTAAAATTAAAGGCAAATTTTATTTGTTCCCCTTCTGACCGTTAACCTCTCGCCGCCCTCTCTTTCTCGCGCCATCTCTCTCTCGCGCCCCATATTAACTCCTTTCCTAAACAGACTCCTCACACGCTCCCATTCCCATCTCTGTCTTTCCAAAATTCAAATTCCCATCGGCCATTGCCACCGCCAATCCAAAATCCCAACCCACCGCCCTCAACAACCCACTAAACCTCTCCTATCTGTTACTCCCACAGCATCAAACCCACCCACTAAACAAATTCCCTCTTGCATAAGCAATGGAATCAACGTCATCCCAGAACACCACTACCACACCCACCCACCAAATCAGCACACCAGCAACCACCAGTAATCATCAATCTACAACCGCAACCCACCAAATCAACACCATCACAAATCGATAAGCAAAGCCAATAGAGAAGGAGGGTTGGGATGTTCATGTTTTGTATGGGTTGGCTCTGTGTATGTGCGTGAGAAGAATTCAAGAGAGGAGGCGCACGAGAGGAACACGATGGGCGGTGGTGGGTTACAGATGAGTGGACACAGGGTGAGTTGTTAAGGGAAAGAGAGAAATATTCATAGAGGATGGTGGCAGCCGTAGTTATGGCTTAGAGAGAGAGGGGTTGAAGAAGAAGAATCTGGGGAGATATAACATGGGTTTGGATTTGGGTCGGGTAAGGTTTGGTATGATATTTGTGTTTATGTCAAATTTGCTTTGTCTGGTTTTTGTTAAAGGCTTGTGAGGGTAACAGTGTTTTTTTTCATAATGAATAGCAATAGGGATTGGGAAAATCTCAACTGAATAGCAAGAGGGCGACATAAGAAAGCAAAAAGAACAAGAGGGGACTTTCGGTACTCATCCTCACGAGCAGCAGAATCAGAAGAATCAGTGGGTTTGAGTATGGCAGTGGCGTGAAGTCAGAGAGAAATCGCATCGACGGAGGTAATTTGCTCAAACTCTTTTGATTAAGTTTTATTTTAGGGTCAGAGTAATATCCTTAATCCATTGGGTTTTTCTGAAAGTGGAGGGGATGAGTTTTACTTATTCAAATTGTGGGTATATGCTTTGGTTTGGGTTTGGGTCTTAGGTCATATTAATTTGATTGATTCTTCACTATATGACAACTTTTTTGTTTTATGGTTGTTTTATTTTCTTTAGTAGTTGCCAGTTGCCACATCTGAGAGAGGTCCAATTATTTTTTGACTATATTTGAAACTTTTTGAACCTTTGATCACTCAATACAATAGACAATTTGGGGTCAATAAATTAGTTTATTCTACAATTTGCTTTTTGCTAGGAATTAAATTGTATAAGAAATTCCATCATGGCCCTTTTGTTTTTAAATACTGTGGTTGCAGGACTCTTTTAAATAATTTTAACTTTAAGAGACGCAAGAAATAATTCAAATAGTGGTCGCCATGGAGGTGAAGATGACCCTCTTCTCCATTGTCAACAGACAGCTTTCAATGTGAACACGCCAAGGTTGTCAAGCAATAACGTACAGAAGATGCCCGTTGATGGTCATACGACGACGTCATACTGAAAAAGCATGTTGTGATGGTATGTCTTACTCTTATAGTTAGAATTTGTGGTAATTATTAGTTTCTTGGTTTTGTTTTTGTAGGAATGTTGATCTTTTGATGCTATAAATTAGGATTTTATTTGATCATGATAATATTTTGATTTGTATGCTTAACAATTGATAGGGGTAGGGTATTATTTTTCAAGGTATGAATTACTGACTTTTTATTTTCTAATGTCCTTATTGCTATCTCACTGAGGAATTTGGAGCTTCGAGTGTTAGTGTAGATAATACGGTTGATGCAGTTGGACATAGCATTGCCAAGCTATAAGAAATCTTACATTTAAGAAATTGTGTAAATTTTAATAGACTACCTGTGTACAACAGGTATAAGAACAACCAATATAAATGAACTAACATTGCGTTATAAATATATGCATATTAAAAAAGAAAGAAAATCATAAAAGAAATAAAAAAGAAAGCAATTAATTCCAAACTGCTGCTACTTATAACATCAACAAAAAAAAATATCTCAGTTATTCTAAACATTTAGGAAAATTTCAACCACACCCCCTCTAGTTTACCATATTTTTAAGGACACTCCCTATATTTTCTGAATCTTCACTAACACACCTGTCAGATTAAAAATATTAACTAGAATGTAATATTACTAAATTGCCCATGATATATTTGAGGACAAACTTCATTCACACCCCCTCTAGATAAGTATATCTTCAATGAGACTCCCTCTCTTTTCTAATTTTTTTTTATGTATTAAAATTCGGGCCGATTAAAATTCGATTCAAGCTAATTGAAATTTATTCTTTTACATATTAAAATTTGAGCCGATTAAAAATTATATTTTTATTAAAATTTGGATTAATAAAAATTCTATTTGAGCCAATTAAAAATTCTTTTTAATCGACTCAAATCAAATTTTAATCAACTCGCATTGAATTTTAATCAGCCCAAATTTTAATACATAAAAAAATATAAATTTTAATTGATTCAAATTTTAATAAATCGATTTTTAATAAATAAAAAAATATAAATTTTAATCGACTCAAAAGTGAATTTTAATCCGCGCTAACAACTTGGGTAGAGTTTAAATCGGCTCAAATTTTAATACGTAAAAAATAAATTTTAATAGGCTCGAATTTTAATACGTTAAGAAAAAAATAAAATTTAATCAGCTTCAATTGAATTTTAATTGGTTCAAATTTTAACATGTAGAAAAATAAATTTTTATCCGCTCGAATTTTAATAAAATTTTATGTAAAAAAATTACTTGAGGTTTATGTAGGGACATTTTTGGTATTTTAGATGAATTTTTTTTGTTAGAAATGGTAGTTTAATGGTAGAGGGTGTTAGTGATGTTTAAATATAAACTAGAAGGAGTGTCAGTGATGTTTTTGATAATAGAGAGGGTGTCCTTGAAGATATAGTAAACTACGAGGAGTGGGGCTGAAATTTTCCCTAAACATTTTTTTTTCCCATAAGCATAACATTAGAATAATTGGGTAAAAATTTTAAAGAGCATGCGATAGATTGTCATTACAATAGGAAAAGAGAATTATGTAAATAAGAAGTACTAGTATATAAATATTACTAAAATAGCCAACAAGATGTGAATGCAATATCAACAATGTAAGAATTATATCGAAATATAGCATAAAATAAACAAGTAATAATAATCAAGTTTTATTTACTTCGACATCAACCAAAATTCTAGCAAACTTGTATTATAGCGGCATCTGACTCTACCATTTATGTATATATCAAGAAAAAACATAGAAATACAATATCATTAGTTCTTATATGCAAAACTAGGGTGAGATAGATTATCACTACATTAGGAAAAGTAAAAAAGGTATATAATAAGTACTCTATATCAATACACCTAAAAAAATATGAAAGCAAATCCAACAATTTCTTGAGAATTATATGGAAATATAACATACAATAGGCAAATAACAATAATAAGCTTTTACTTATTTCAACATCAACCAAAATTCCAACAAGCTGTATTACACCGGCATAGGACTCTACATTTTATGCATATAAAGTCAATACACATAAATATAAAAACAAGCTTGCTATATGCACGGACATTGGCTCCCATATGCAAAATCAGGATAGTGATGATATGTATTTATAGGATACCATTCTTGTAAATAGTTAAAAATAATAAGAATGAGATATAGAGAGTGACAACAACTAACAATAACTGCATGAATTCAATAGACAACAACCAAGCCAACAAGTTATAAAAGAAAGAAAATCATAAAAGAAACAAAAAAAGGGAACAAATAATTCTGCACTGTTGCTACTTATAACTGTGACAGAAAAATATTGTAATAAGTTAATATATCAAATTATTTTTTTGCCATGGCATACCTTTAAAGGAGATGAATAAGAATTTTGAACACCATAAGATATATTGTCACTACAATATCAAAAGAGAAAAAGATGAATAAGAAGCATCGGTATATCAATTTACTAAAAATGCCAACAAGATGTGAATGCAATACCAACAACTTCTAGAGAATTATATCGAAATAAAACATACAACAAACAAATAACAATAACTAATTTTTACTTACCTTGAAATCAACTGAAATTCTTGCAAGTTACATTGCATAGGCATAGGATTCCGCACTTTATGCATATCAAGACAATACACAAAATACATTATTTTTGGTTCCTATATGCAAAATTTGAATTGTCATTGTGATACATATTTATTAAGATACAATCTTTGTGAAAAACAAAAGAAACTAAGAATGAGATGTGAAAAATGATGAGATGACTTAAATCAACAATAACGAATATTAGCTGTATTAAATTTATTAGACAGCGAGGATGCCAACAATTTAGGAAAGAAAAAAATTATAAAGCAAACAGAAAATGTGGACAATCATTTCCATATTGCTACTACGTGTAACGACGACAGAAAAATCTAGCACCGAGTAATTATTACAAAGTACTCTTTTGTCACGAGATTACATGGGTGGATAGAAAGAAGGAAAAGGATAGAAATAAGAAGAAAGTGGAGTAGAAGAATAAGCTAAATGAGAGGAATAAGAACAAAGAGTAGAAGAAAAAAGAGTAAGAAAACGAAGAAGATGGAGCTGGCGAGGGGAAAGGGAAAGAGACAGAGGAGGAGAAAGACGAGGAAAATCGAGAGGAAGGAGAGAGGAGGAGAAGAAGGAATGAGGAAAAGCGAGAAGAAGAAAGAGGAAAGAGAAAGAGAAGGAGGAGGAGGAGAAGAAGAATAAGGAGTACAATGAAAAGGAGAAGGAAAAAAAGGAGGAGAAGAAGAGTAATATTGCCTTACCGGTCTGAAACACACTTAGCTTCAGATCAGAAGAAGGAAGGAGGAAAAGCGAGAGGAAGAAAGAGGAAGGAGAAAGAGAAGGATGAGGAGGAGGAGAAGAAGAATAAGGAGGACAGTGAAAAGAAGGAGAAAAAGGAGGAGAAGAATAAAGGAGGAGAAGAAGAAGAGTAATATTGCCTTACCGGTCTGAAACACACTTAACTTCACATTAGAATTCAAAATGATTGACAAAGCCCTCTGAATCTCTCTCCATGGATGAAAAAGACTTTCTCTAATGCAAACTACTTCATTTTCCATCTCTTTTCTTCCGTTAGAAAATTTTCATCAGCTACCATCTTATTGGGCACCTTTTCTACAATTCTATCTTCCTTCACTGCTCCCGTGTATTTATTCTGTAAAAACATAGCCTGTTTACGACTATGTAAAAATCCATCCAACATTCTCCCAAATCCTCCTTAGTTCTTCCTATAATTCCGCCCTTTCTTCTTCCATCATTCATCAACCATTCCAGCACAACACTTCAGAAAAAAACATTCTTTAACCATTGAATATTCGATTGGTTGAAACAATATCAGAAAAAATGAACTCTATTCCATTTTGTGTTACGAATCAAGATGGATATAGTCCGTTCAAACTCAACATAAAATCTCTCATGTTCTATCAAAAACTCTTTCATAATATGTTCATCAACATAACACTTGATATTAGGGCTCATATGTAAGTTGTTGGCAGTTTAGCAATTTAAGCTCCAATTAGTTTGAGTGTCATGTCCTCTCAACGACTTGCATGCCCCCGTGTTGAGGGACAAGAGGAAGAGTGGGGCATCTTAACTTCAAGGGAGTACAAATTTGTGGCCTTTCATAAAGCTCAACAACTGGAAGGGAATATTACGTTATCTTGTAGTCAAGAGTCATAACCTCCGAGCAAATTGACGGGTTCTAGGGCATTTTGGGCTTCTGAATCTCCGTAGAATCGTTAGAGCAAGCCTATAAGTTCGGTCTCAAACCAAATAAATACGCAGCTCCCAATGTGATTTCCCATTTTAAGTTCGCCCTCCTACTTCTACTCCTTTTTCATCTACTCTTTCTTCTTATTCCTCTCATTTACCTTCTCCTTCTTCTACTCCACTTTCTTTCTTATTCCTATCCTTCTCTTTCTATCTCTCCACCCATGTATGCCCATGACAAAAGAGTACTTTGAAATAATTACTCGGTGCTAGATTTTTCTGTCGTCGTTACATGTAGTAGCAATATGGAAATGATTATCCACATTTTCTGTTTGCTTTATAATTTTTTTCTTTCCTAAATTGTTGGCATCCTCGTTGTCTAATAAATTTAATACAGCTATTATTCGCTATTGTTGATTTAAGTCATCTCATCACTTTTCACATCTCATTCTTAGTTTCTTTTGTTTTTCACAAAGATTGTATCTCAATAAATATGTATCACAATGACAATTCAAATTTTGCATATAGGAACCAAAAATAATGTATTTTCTGTATTGTCTTGATATGCATAAAGTGCGGAATCCTATGCCTGTGCAATGTAACTTGCAAGAATTTCGGTTGATTTCAAGGTAAGTAAAAACTGGTTATTGTTATTTGTTTGTTGTATGCTTTATTTCGATATAATTCTCTAGAAGTTGTTGGTATTGCATTCACATCTTGTTGGCATTTTTAGTAAATTGATATACCGATACTTCTTATTGATCTTTTTCTCTTTTGATATTGTAGTGACAATATATCTTATGGTGTTCAAAATTCTTATTCATCTACTTTTAAGGTATGCCATGACAAAAAAATAATTTGATATATTAATTTATTATAATATTTTTCTGTCACAGTTATAAGAAGCAAATGTGCAGAATTATTGTTCCATTTTTTTGTTTCTTTTATGATTTTCTTTCTTTTCTAACTTGTTGGCATGGTTGTTGTCTATTGAATTCATGCAGTTATTGTTAGTTGTTGTCACTCTCTATATCTTATTCTTATTATTTTTAACTATTTACAAGAATGGTATCTCGATTAATACATATCATCACTGTCCTGATTTTGCATATGGGAGCCAATGTCGGTGCATATAGCAAGCTTGTTTTTATATTTATGTGGATTGACTTTATATGCATAAAATGTGGAGTCCTATGCCGGTGTAATACAGCCTGTTGGAATTTTGGTTGATGTTGAAATAAGTAAAAGCTTATTATTGTTATTTGCCTATTGTATGTTATATTTCCATCTAATTCTCAAGAAATTGTTGGATTTGCTTTCATATTTTTTTAGGTGTATTGATATAGAGTACATCTTATATTCCTTTTTTACTTTTCCTAATGTAGTGATAATCTATCTCACCCTAGTTTTGCATATAAGAACTAATGATATTGTATTTCTGTGTTTTTTCTTGATATATACATAAAGGGTAGAGTCAGATGCCGCTATAATACAAGTTTGCTAGAATTTTGGTTGATATCGAAGTAAATAAATGTTGATTATTGTTACTTGTTTATTTTATGCTTTATTTCGATATAATTCTTACATTGTTAATATTGCATTCACATCTTGTTGGCTATTTTAGTAATATTTATATACTAGTACTTCTTATTCACATAATTCTCTTTTCCTATTTTAATGACAATTTATCGCATGCTCTTTAAAAATTTTACCCAGTTATTCTAATGTTATGCTTATAGAAAAAAAAATTGTTTATAATAATTGAGATATTTTTTATTTGTTGCTGTTATAAGTAGCAGCAGTTTGGAATTAATTGCTTTCTTTTTTAATATGCATTTCTTTTATTGCAAATATATTTATAATGCAATGTTAGTCCATTTATATTGGCTGTTCTTATACTTGTTGTACACAGGTAGTCTATTAAAATTTACACAATTTCTTAAATGTAAGATTTCTTATAGCTTGGCAATGCTATGTCCAACTGCATCAAACGTATTATCTACACTAACACTTGAAGCTCCAAATTCCTCAGTGAGATAGCAATAAGGACATTAGAAAATAAGTAATCTTCTTTGTGGTAGGTAAAAAATCAGTAATTCATACCTTGAAAAATAATACCCTACCCCTATCAATTGTTGAGCATACAAATCAAAATATTATCATGATCAAATAAAATCCTAATTTATAGCATCAAAAGATTAACATTCCTACAAAAACAAAACCAAGAAACTAATTATCCCCAATTCCAACTATAAGAGTAAGACATACCATCACAACATGTTTTTTCAGTATGTTGTCGTCGTATGACCATCAACGGGTATCTTCTGTATGTCATTGCTTGACAACCTTTGCGTGTTCACATTGAAAGTTGTCTGTTGACAATGAGGGGAGGGGAGGGGAGGGGGAGGGGGGGGAAGAGGGCCATCTTCACCTCCATGGCGACCACCATTTCTTGCATCTCTTAAAATTAAAATTGTTTATAGGAGTCCAACTGCATCAACCGTATTATCTACACCGACACTTGAAGCTCCAAATTCCTCGTTGCCAACATTTCACGTATGGTTAGCTTACATATCAAATTATTATAGCTGGTGTACATTGTGTTTTTGTTTTCGACTTTAACTTACAGGAATAGTCAAGTTAGTCTTTGACGGGCATGGTTGCGAGGCTTTGGCCTAACTATGCCATTGAAGGTAACAACTTTGGTTCACTTTCACCACGAAGAAATCAACTTTCGTGCTTTTGTGTTCAGCATGGTTGGAAGCAAGTAAAACTAAGGACTGTTGATTTTTTTGCGCCTATATAGGTAGGTTTGGATTTTTTGTCTTCGTTTCCTTTTTACTTTCTATTTTTTTGTTCTAGGAGTTTGATGTAATTTAGTAATCTTCTAATTTGTAGGTTTTTTAATTGACAATTTTTTGATGTTATTGAGTGCCTTTAGGTATAGGCATTAGCTAGTTAAACTATATTCATTTTCAAATCTTGTTGTCCCTTCAGTATCTCCATCGAAATCGTCTCGAGTCCATTCCACCGCATCGTCAACATTATTTTCGTAACTCCCTCATAAAGCATAATCATCTAACCCTTGCGTCATCTCTTTTCTCCTTTTCAAGCCTTCCTCCGAGCACTCCTCACTTCTTTTTTATCGTCCTTGTCTTTGTTCCTCATAATAATTGCAGACAGATTAGCCCTAACAAGACCTTCTCCTTGGTTGACAAAGAAGGTGGTAAAAGCATAGGCCGAACAGGCCCCAAAGCCCTTTGAAAATCAATTCCCTTTTGGGAAGAAATGGGCCAAGCTTAGATGGTCCACCCACCTTTAAGTCTCCATAATAATGGGCCCCATCCAAAGAATTTTTGGTACCATTACCCCCAAACACTCTCAGCCTTTCTTCACGGCTCATCTTTCCCAAACATAAAAAAACCCTAATTTGAATCTGGTAGATTTTTCTAGATGGTCCTCCTCTTCTAGTTCTTCTGCATCACTTCCTCCTTCTCCCCTGCATTTCCTCTTGCTTCTCATCCTCCTCCTCTTTCTCTTTCTCCTTCTCCTTCTCCCTCTCCTTCCTTATGTTTCTTCCCCTTCTCCTCTTGCTACTCCTTATTCTTCTTGTTCTTCCTCATTCTTCTCCTTCTCCTCCTCCTCATCCTTCTCTTTCTCCTCTCTCCTTTTTCTCCTCCCTTCTTTTTCCAGCCGATTTGCCTTTTTCTCCTTCTCTTCGTGCTCTCCTGCTCCCTCATTCTTCTTTTTCTTCTTCTTCCTTCTCTTTTATTTCTCCTTCTCCTTCATCTTCTACATCTCTTCCTCCTTCATCCCTTACTTTTCCTCTTCATTCTCCTCCTCATTTCTCTTCTTTTTCTCCACCTCTTATTTCTTCACTCTTATCCTCCTTTTTCTCCTTATTTTCTTCGCCTCCTAGGGAATGTTAGCTTTAAGGGGAGTTCAAATTTATGGCCTTACATAAAGCTCAGCAACTAGAAGGGGCTATTATGGTACCTTCCAATCAAGAGGCATCACCTCCGAGCAAATTGACGAGTCTTGATCTTTCGAGTGACTTCTCTTCTCTCCTCCTTCTTCGCCTACTTTTCCTCTTGCTTCTCCTCATTCTTCCTCTCCTCCTCTTGCCACTCTTCCTCCTTCTTCAATTTTCTCCTCCTCGTCCTCCTTATCTTTCTCTTTCTCGTCTCTCCTTCCTATCGCTTTCCCGCCTCCCTCCTTTTTCCTATCGATTTTTCTCTTTCTCCTTCTTATTCTCCTCCTTTTCCTTCTCCTCCCCCATTCTTCTTCTTCCTCTTCTAGTTTTTCTTTTGCATCTTTTCCTCTTACTTCCCATGGTTTTCCACTTACTTTTCATCCTCCTCTTTCTCCTTCTCCCTCGCCTTCCTTATGTTTCTTCCCCTTCTCCTCTTGCTACTCCTTATTCTTCTTGTTCTTCCTCATTCTTCTCCTTCTCCTCCTCTTCATCCTTCTCTTTCTCCTCTCTCCTTCCTGTCACTTTTTCTCCTCCCTTCTTTTTCCAGCCGATTTGCCTTTTTCTCCTTCTCTTCGTGCTCTCCTGCTCCTCCTCCCTCCTCCCTCATTCTTCTTTTTCTTCTTCTTCTTCTCCCTCCTCTTCTATTTTCTCTTTCTCCTTCATCTTCTACATCTCTTCCTCCTCATTTCTCTTCTTTTTCTCCTCCTCCTCCCCTTTTTTCTTCACTCTTATCCTCCATTTTTTCCTTATTTTCTTCGTCTCTTAGGGAATGTTAGTTTTAAGGGGAGTTCAAATTTATGGCCATTCATAAAGCTCAGCAACTAGAAGGGGCTATTACATTACCTTCTAGTCAAGAGCCATCACCTTCGAGCAAATTAATGGCTCTTGATCTTTCGAGTGACTTATCTTCTCTCCTTCTCCTACTTTTCCTCTTGCTTCTCCTCTTTCTCCCTCTCTTTCTCCTCTTGCCACTCTTCCTCCTCCTTCTTCTTCAATCTTCTCCTCCTCTTTCTCGTCTCTCCTTCCTGTCGCTTTCCCGCCTCCCTCCTTTTTCCTGTCGATTTTCCTCTCTCTCCTCCTCCTCCTCCTTTTCCTTCTCCCTCATTCTTCTTCTTCTTCCTTTTCTTCTAGGTCTTTTGCATCTCTTCCTCCTTCCCCTGTTTTTCCTCTTGCTTCTCATCCTCCTCCTCTTTCTCCTTCTCCCTCTCCTTATGTTTCTTCTCCTTCTTCTCTTGCTACTACTCCTTATTCTTCTTGTTCTTGTTCTTCTTCACTCTTCTCCTTCTCCTCCTCCTCCTCCTCATTCTTCTCTTTCTCCTCTCTCCTTCCTGTCGCTTTTCCTCCTTTCTTTTTCTAGCTGATTTTTCTTTTCCTCCTCTCATTCTCTTCGCGCTCTCCTACTCCTCCCTCCTCCTCCCTCATTCTTCTTTTTCTTCCTCCTCTTTTATTTCTCCTTCTCCTTCATCTTCTACATCTCTTCCTCCTCCTTCCCTTACTTTTCCTCTTCATTCTCGTCCTCATTTCTCTTCTTTTTCTCCTCTTCTTTCTTCACTCTTATCATCCTCATTTTTCTCCTTATTTTCTTCGCCTCCTAGGGAATGTTAGCTTTAAGGGGAGTTCAAATTTATGGCCTTTCATAAAGCTCAGCAACTAAAAGGGGCTATTACGTTACCTTCCAATCAAGAGGCATCACCTCCGAGCAAATTGACGGGTCTTGATCTTTCGAGTGACTTATCTTCCCTCCTTCTCCTTCTTCACCTACTTTTCCTCTTACTTCTCCTCTTTCTCCCTCTCCTTTTCCTCTTGCCACTATTCCTCCTTCAATCTTCTCCTCCTCCTCCTCATCTTTCTCTTTCTCGTCTCTCTTTCCCGTCGCTTTTCCTCTTTGTCCTTCTTTTTCTCCTTCTTTTCATTGTCCTCCCTCATTCTTCTTCTTCTTCCTCCTCTTCTATTTCTCCTTATCCTTCTTCTTCTGCATCTCTTCCATCTTCTTGCCCTATATTTTCTCTTACTTCTCCTTCTCCATCCTTCTGATTCGTCTCATTCTCCATCCTTATGTGTCTTATCATTCGCCTTCTTTTCCTTTTCCTTCTCTTTCTCCTTTTCCTCACTCTTCCTCCTCTTCTTTCTATCCTTTTCCTTTATCTTCTACATCTCTTCCTCCTCCTTCCCCTGCTCCTTCTCTTTCTTCACTCTTATCCTCCATTTTTTTCTTATCCTTCTTCTCCTCCTTGGGAAAGCTCAGCAACTAGAAGGGGCTATTACGTTATCTCCCAATCAGGAGGCATCACCTCCGAGCAAATTGACAGGTCTTGATATTTCGAGTGACTTCTCTTCTCTCCTTTTTCTCCTGCTTCTCCTCTTGCTTTTCTTCCTTCTCCCTCTCCTTCTCCTCTTGCCACTCCTCATTCCTCAATTTACTCCTCTTCCCTCCTTTTTCATGTCAATTTTCCTCTTTCTCCTTCTTCTCCTCCTTTTCCTTCACCTCCCTCATTCTAATTCTTCCTCCTCTTCTAGTTCTTCTTCTGCATCACTTCCTCCTTCCCTAGCATTTCCTTTTACTTCTCATCCTCCTCCTTTTTTTCCTTCTCCCTCTCATTCCTTATGTTTCTTCCGCTTCTCCTCTTGCTACTCTTTATTCTTCTTGTTCTTCCTCATTCTTCTCCTCCTCCTCCTCCTCCTCCTTCTCTTTCTCCTCTCTCCTTCCTATCACTTTTTCTCCTCCCTTCTTTTTCCAGCCGATTTTCCTTTTTCTCCATCTCTCCGTGCTCTCCTGCTCCTGCTCCCTCATTCTTCTTTTTCTTCTTCTTCCTCCTTTTCTATTTCTCCTTCTCCTTCATCTTCTACATCTCTTCCTTCTCCTCCTCTTCCCCCTCTTTCTTCACTCTTATCCTCCTTTTTCTCCTTATTTTCTTCGCCTCCTAGGGAATGTTAGCTTTAAGGGGAGTTCAAATTTATGGCCTTTCATAAAGCTCAGTAACTAGAAGGGGCTATTATGTTACCTTCCAGTCAAGAGGCATCACCTCCGAGTAAATTGACGAGTCTTGATCTTTCGAGTGACTTCTCTTCTTTTCTTCTCCTTCCTTACCTACTTTTCCTCTGGTTTCTCCTCGTTCTCCCTCTCCTCCTCTTGCCACTCTTCCTCCTTCTTCAATCTTCTCCTCCTCCTCATCTTTTTCTTTCTCTTTCTCTTTCTCGTCTCTCCTTCCAATCGCTTTTCCGCCTCCCTCCTTTTTCCTATCGATTTTTCTCTTTCTCCTTCTTCTTCTCCTCCCCCATTCTTCTTCTTCCTCCTACTTCCCATGCTTTTCCTCCTACTTTTCATCCTCCTCCTCTTTCTCCTTCCTTCTGTTTCTTCTCCTTCTCTTTTTCCTACTCTTCCTCATTCTTCTCCTTCTCCTTCTCCTCATCCTCATCCTTCTCTTTGTCCTCTCTCCTTCCTGTCGCTTTTCCTCCTTTCTTTTTCCAGCCGATTTTCCTTTTTCTCCTTTTCTCCTACTCCTCCTCCCTCCTCCCTCCTCCCTCATTCTTCTTTTTCTTCTTCTCCCTCCTCTTCTATTTTCCCTTTCTCCTTCATCTTCTACATCTCTTCCTCATTCTTCCCTTTTCCTCTTCCTTCTCCTTCTCCTCCTCCTCATTTCTCTTCTTTTTCTCCTCCTCCTGTCCCCCCTTTTTCTTCACTCTTATCCTCCCTTTTTTCCTTATTTTCTTCGTCTCCTAGGGAATGTTAGCTTTAAGGGGAGTTCAAATTTATAGCCTTTCATAAAACTCAGCAACTAGAAGGGGCTATTACATTACCTTCTAGTCAAAAGCCATCACCTTCGAGCAAATTGATGGGTCTTGATCTTTCGAGTGACTTCTCTTCTCTCCTCCTCCTACTTTTCCTCTTGCTTCTCCTCTTTCTCCCTCTCTCCACTCTCCGCTTGCCACTCTTCCTCCTCCTTCTTCTTCAATCTTCTTCTCCTCTTTCTCGTCTCTCCTCCCTGTCGCTTTCCCGCCTCCCTCCTTTTTCCTGTTGATTTTCCTCTTTCTTCTTCTCCTCCTCCTCCTCCTTTTCCTTCTCCCTCATTCTTCTTCTTCTTCCTCCTTCTTCCCCTGTTTTTCCTCTTACTTCTCATCCTCCTCTTTCTCCTTCTCCCTCTCTTTATGTTTCTTCTCCTTCTTCTCTGGCTCCTCCTCCTCCTAATTCTTCTTGTTCTTGTTCTTGTTCTTGTTCTTCTTCATTCTTCATTCTTCTCCTTCTCCTCCTCCTCCTTCTCTTTCTCCTCTCTCCTTCCTGTTGCTTTTCCTCCTCCTTTCTTTTTCCAGCTGATTTTTCTTTTTCTCCTTCTCTCATTCTCTCCGTGCCCCTCCTACTCCTCCTCCCTCTCTCCCTCCCTCATTCTTCTTTTTCTTTTCCTCCTATTTTATTTCTCCTTCTCCTTCATCTTCTACATCTCTTCCTCCTTCTTCCCTTACTTTTCCTCTTCATTCTCCTCCTCATTGCTCTTCTTTTTCTCCTCCTCCTCCTCTTCCCCCTTTTTCTTCCCTCTTATCCTCCTCCTTTTTTTCCTTATTTTCTTCGCCTCCTAGGGAATGTTAGCTTTAAGGGGAGTTCAAATTTATGGCATTTCATAATTCGAGTGACTTCTCTTCTCTCCTCCTTCTTTACCTACTTTTCCTCTTACTTCTCCTCTTTCTCCCTCTCCTTTTCCTCTTGCCTCTGTTCCTTCTTCATTCTCCTCCTCCTCATCTTTCTCTTTCTCGTCTCTCTTTCCTGTCGCTTTTCCCCTTTCTTCTTTTTCTCCTTCTCCTCCCTCATTCTTCTTCTTCTTCCTCCTCTTCTATTTCTCATTATCCTTCATCTTCTGCATCTCTTCCATCTTCTTGCCCTATTTTTCCTCTTGCTTCTCCTTCTCCATCCTTCTGATTCGTCTCATTCTCCATCCTTCTGTGTCTTCTCATTCTCCTTCTTTTCTTTTTCCTTCTCTTTCTCCTTTTCCTCACTCTTCCTCCTCTTCTCTCTCTCTCCTTTTCCTCACTCTTCCTCCTCTTCTCTCTCTCTCCTTTTCCTTTATCTTCTACATCTCTTCCTCCTTCTTCCCCAGCTCCTTCTCTTTCTTCACTCTTCTCCTCCTCCATTTTTTTCTTATCCTTCTTCTCCTCCTAGGGAATGCTAGCTGTAAGGGGAGTTCAAATTTGTGGCCTTTCATAAAGCTCAACAACTAGAAGGGGCTATTACGTTATCTTCCAATCAGGAGGCATCACCTCCGAGCAAATTGACAGGTCTTGATATTTCGAGTGACTTCTCTTCTCTCCTTTTTCTCCTACTTCTCCTCTTGTTTTTCTTCCTTCTCCCTCTCCTTCTCGTCTTGCCACTCCTCATTCCTCAATCTACTCCTCTTCCCTCATTTTTCATGTCGATTTTCCTCTTTCTCCTTCTTCTCCTCCTTTTCCTTCACCTCCCTCATTCTAATTTTCCTCCACTTGTAGTTCTTCTTCTGCATCACTTCCTCCTTCCCCTGCATTTCCTCGTGCTTCTCATCCTCCTCTTTCTCCTTCTCTCTCCTTCCTTATGTTTCTTCCCCTTCTCCTCTTGCTACTCCTCCTTATTCTTCTTGTTCTTCCTCATTCTTCTCCTCCTCCTTCTCTTTCTCCTCTCTCCTTCCTGTCACTTTTCTCCCCCCTTCTTTTTCTAGCCGATTTGCCTTTTTCTCCTTCTCTCCGTGCTCTCCTGTTCCTCCTCCCTCATTCTTCTTTTTCTTCTTCTTCTTCTTCTCCCTCCTTTTCTATTTCTCCTTCTCCTTCATCTTCTACATCTCTTCCTCCTTCTTTCCTTACTTTTCCTCCTCCTCATCTCTTCTTTTTCTCCTCCTCCTCTTCCCCCTTTTTCTTCACTCTTATCCTCCCTTTTTTCCTTATTTTCTTCGTCTCCTAGGGAATGTTAGCTTTAAGGGGTGTTCAAATTTATGGCCTTTCATAAAGCTTAGCAACTAAAAAGGGCTATTACGTTACCTTACAATCAAGAGGCATCACCTCCGAGCAAATTGACGGGTCTAGATCTTTCGAGTGACTTCTCTTATCTCCTTCTCCTTCTTCACCTACTTTTCCTCTTACTTCTCCTCTTTCTCCCTCTCCTTTTCCTCTTGCCACTGTTCCTTCTTCTTCTTCAATCTTCTCCTCATCTTTCTCTTTCTCGTCTCTCTTTCTTGTCGCTTTTCCTCTTTCTCCTCTCTCTCCTTTTTCTCCTTTTCATTCTCCTCCCTCATTCTTCTTCTTCTTCTTCCTACTTTTCTATTTCTCCTTATCGTTCATCTTCTACATCTCTTCCACCTTCTTGCCCTATTTTTCCTCTTGCTTCTCCTTTTCCATCCTTCTGTGTCTTCTCATTCTCCTTCTTTTCCTTTTCCTTCTCTTTCTCCTCCTCCTCCTCACTCTTATACTCCTCTTTTTTCTCCTTCTTCTTCTTCTCCTCCTAGGGTATCTTAGCTTCAAGGGGAGTTCAAATTTGTGGCCTTTCATAAAGTTCAACAACTAGGAGATATTATGTTATATTCCAGTCTTATAGCACTTTGGACTTACGAGTCTTCGTTGAATCATCAAAGCAAGTCCGTAAGTTCGTCTCAGGCACAAGAAAAACGTAGTTCCTAATGTAATCTCTCATTGCACCATTTTCCCTTTCTCCTTCTCTCTATAAGTATCTGTGTGTATATGTCTATATACACCCTGTAAATTTATGGTTTATGGAATCATGCTATTTTTCTATGTGATTTTATTTTATATTCCGTTTCTCGCAAGTCACCGATGTTCCTTTAGAGATGCCAAAAATTTTGATCTTTCGAGTAACTTCTCTTCTCTCCTTCTTCACCAGCCTCATGCTCCTCCTCTTTCTCCTTCTCCTTCTCCTTTTCCTTCTGTTTCGTCTCTTTCTCCTCCTCCTTCTCCTATTTCTTCATCATTCTTCTCTTCCTCCTCTCTCCTTCATGTCGTTTTTCCTCCTCCCTCCTTTTTGCTGCCGATTTTCCTATTTCTTCTTCTTCTTCTCCTGTTTCTCCTTTCCTTTTCGCTCTCTTTCTCCTCCTCCTCCCTCATTCTTCTTCTTCTTCCACCATTTTTTATATTTTTCCTTTTCCTTCATCTTCTGCATTTCTTCCTGCTTATACTTCTCCTTTATCCCCTGATATTCCTTTTGCTTCTCATTCTCTTTCCTTCCATTTCTTCACATTCTCCTTTTTCTCATTTTCCTTCTCCTCATATCTCTTTTTTTTCTTCTCATTCTTCACTCTTATCCTCTTCCTTTTCCTCCTTCTCATTCTCCTCTTTATTCTTCTTTTCTTACTGGGAAATCTTAGCTTCAAGGGAAATTCAAATTTGGGGCCTTTCATAAAGCTCAGCAACTAGAAGGGTATCTACGTTATCTTCCGGTCAAAGCATGGTTCAAAGTCGCGGTATCGGACCTCAACTCGGAGGCCACTGAGACACATCGGTCGCGGCGTCGCGGCGTAGTATCGGCCGATACGCTCAAAACGCTATTTAGAAGGCTCAAAATTTTTTGAAAAAATCAAGAAAAATTGTAATAAATGTAAATATTATCATTCATTCATCATATCCCTAAAATACATTATTTAACACATTAATCATTACAAAAAGAATAATAAGGGCGCTACCGAAAAATATTTGTCATCATTTATGTGCAATGTGCAATGGAAACACATGCAAAACCATTTGGGACGTGTGCAATATTTTGTTCTCAATTTGGACAAGCATTTTGGACCACTGGAGACAAAAAAAAAACCAAAAAAAAAAAAAAATTTCTCAATTTTTTGAGTCCTTTTATCGTTTGACAAAGAGAAAGAAAATAGAGGGGTCGTAAATGTAATTAATATAATATCACTTTTATCGTTTGACAAAGAGAAAAAAAATAGAGGGTTGTAAGTGTAATAAATATAATATAACTTTTATCGTTTGACAAAGAGAAAGAAAATAGAGGGGTTGTAAGTGTAATTAATACAATATAACTTTGCTGACTAAACCTAAAAAAAAGGGAAAAAGTATACCCATCATCGTTCGTTGTTCGCTGTTCTCAGGTGACGATGAAAGACACAAGAGAAAGAGAGCGAGAGAGAGGCGTGAAGCGAGAGAGCAAGAGAGAGAGACTGAGAGAGGGCTGGACTGAATCTCCTTCGCTGTATGTACAGGATCTACAGGTTTTTCTGCAAATCCTTTCAATTTCCATTTTCGGGTTTGTTGATTTCTTCTATTTTGGTTTCTGCATCTTTGGGTCTGTGGATCTGCATGTGAAATTGGTTTTCTGCTCTTCCCCTTCTCTCTTTTTGATGACTCGGCCAGTCTCGGTCTGACTCGGTCCGATTCAAACGATTTGACTCCAATTTCAACCGATATCTCCGAGTCGTGACCGAGTCAACGCCGATTCGCTTGAGTCTCGTGTTATTCACGTACCGTGTAGCGGTATCGGATCGTTGATGGCTGAGGCGGATACGACTCGGCCGAGTCGTATCCGACTCGGCCGATACTTCGAACCTTGGGTCAAAGGGTATTACCTCCAAGCAAATTGATGGGTCTTAGGGCACTTAAGGCTTGTGAGTCTTTGTTGAATCGTCAGAGCAAGCTTGTAAGTTCGTCACAGACCCAAGAAATACGCAGTTCCTAATGTGATCTGCCATTGCACCATTTTCCCTTTCTCCCTCTCTCTATAAGTATATATTTGTATATATGTCTCTATACACAATATAAATTTATGGTTTTATGGAATCAGTGCTCTTTTTCTATTTGATTCTATTTTACTTTTCATTTCTCACAAGTCACCGATGCTCCTTAGAGTTTCTTTAAATTTTCATCTTTCGAGTGATTTCTCTTCTCTCCTCCTTCTTCACCTGCTTTTCCTCTTGTTTCTCCTCATTCTCCCTTTCCTTCCTTCTGTTTCTTCTCCTTCTCTTTTTGCTCCTCCTCCTTTTTCTTCTTCTTCTTCATCATCATTCTCCTCCTCCACCTCCTCTTCATCCTTCTCTTTCTTCTCTCTCCTTCTTGTCGCTATTCCTCCTCCCTTATTTTTCTTGCTGATTTTCCTCCTTCTCCTTCATCTTCAGCATCTCTTCCTCTTCCTTCTTCCCTTGCTTTTCCTTCCTTCTGTTTCTTCTCATTCTCCTTCTCCTTCTCCTTCTATTTCTTCTCTTCCTCTTCCTCTTCCTCCTGCTCATTTCTCTTCTTCTTTTTCACTCTTATCCTCCTCATTTTTCTCTTTCTCCTTCTCATTGTACTCCTTATTCTTCTCCTCCTCCTCGGGAATCTTAGCTTCAAAGGGAGTTCAAATTTGTAGCATTTCATAAAGCTCAACAACTGAAAAGGGATATTACGTTATCTTCCAGTACAGATATCACCTCTGAACAAATTGACGGGTCTTAAGGATATTTAGGGCTTATAAGTCTCCGTTGAATTGTCAGAGCAAGCATAAGGGTATTTAGGACTTATGAGTCTTCGTTCATCACAGACCTAAGAAATACGTAGTTCTTAATGTGATCTCCCGTTGCACAATTTCGCCTTTCTCCCTCTCTAAATCTCTAAGTATATATGTATATATATCTCTATACACACCGTAAATTTATGGTTTTATGGAGTCATTGTTGTTTTTTTATGTGATTCTATTTTAGTTTCCATTCCTCTCAAGTCACCGAGGTTCTTTAGAGTCACCATAAAGTTTGATCTTTTGAGTGACTTCTCTTCTCTCCTTCTCCTTCTCCTTCTCCTTCTCCTTCTTCACCTGTTTTTCCTCTTGCTTCTCCTACTCCTCTTTCTCCTTTGCCCTCTACTTTCTTCTCCTCTTGTTCCTCCTCCTCGTCCTCCTTCTTCTTCATCATTCTTCTTCTCCTCCTCATCCTTCTCTTTCTCCTCTCCTTTCTTTCACTTTTTCTTCCTTTTTTTGTGCTAATTTTTCTCTTGCAGAATTTCATATCAATAGGAAATACTACAAATTTAAGATCATCAAAAGGACATTCTTTACAAAGAAATTTAAATACATGAGCATATTGTATACTACCACGTACCTCAAAATCATCAATGACTTCAATGGAAGTATCACGAACAATATACTTAAATTTGGTAGCGATCTGAAATAAAATCACCACCCAATTTTTTATTCTAAAATCTCATAAATTTTTCTTTCTATATATTTTTTTTCTTCTTCTTCCTCTATTTCTCTTCCTTCCTCCCTCCTTTTTTTCTCCTTTCTTGTCTGCATTTTGCCCGACAGCACCATGGCTATTTATAGCCAAACTTCCACCCAACCTCACATGGTGAGGCTATGAAGCTTGCATCATTATGGACAGATATTCATTCTTTGTCCATGCTCAATTATAATTTTTATTGAAGTAATTAGAGCTCTGGCTCTATATTTGATGATATATATTGTGGTCGATTTAATCAATTAACGTATCCGGGAAACCGGGGTGTTACATTTTTTTCTTCTCCTAGGAAATCTTAGCTTCAAGGGTGTGGCCTTTTATAAAGCTCAGCAGCTGGTAGGGGATATTATGTTATCTTCCAATCAAGAGCCATCACCTCCAAGCAAATTGACGAGCCCGGGGGCACTTATGAGTTTCCGTTGAATTGTCAGAGCAAGCCTGTTCATTCATCTTAGACCTAAAAAATATGCAGTTCCTAATGTGAACTCCTATTGCACCATTTTAACTTTCTCTCCCTCTCTCTAAATCTCTCTCTAGTATATATGTATATATATGCCTCTATACACACTGTAAATTTATGATTTTATGGAATCATTGCTCTTTTTCTATGTGATTCTGTTTTAGTTTTCGTTTCTCGCAAGTCACTGATGTTCCTTAGAGTTGCCATAAATTTTGAACTTTCGAGTGACTTCTCTTCTCTCCTTTTCCCTCTTCACCGCTATCCTCCTCCTCTTTCTCCTTCTCCCTCTCCTTTTGCTCCTCCTTCTCCTTCTCCTTCATTCTCCTCATCCTTCTCTTTCTCCTCTCTCCTTCTTATCACTTTTCCTGCTCCTTTTCCCCATCTACTCCTTCTCCTACTCCTTCTCCTTCTCCTCTTTCTTCTCCTTCTGCTTTTTCTTCTTCTTGACTTCTCTCCTCCTTCTCTTTCTTCTTCTTTCTCCTTCTCCTCCTTGTTTTTTCTCCTTATCCGCTTCTTATCCTTCCTCCTCTTCCTTTTTCTCCTTCTCCTCTTTTTTCTTCCTTCTTCTTCTACTCCTTGTCCATCTACTTCTCCTCTTTCTCCTACTCGTTGTCCTTCTCTTTCTACTAAAGCAAAGGAATGATAAATTGAAAATATCATATGAAAATTTTGGTGTTATAAACTTATAATGATATCTCATGAATTTCAGTTGATATCGAGGTAGTAAAAGGTAGTTTGTTACTTGTCTATTTTATGCTATACATCAATAAAAACTTTCAGTGGCATCACATCCCACTCAGAGGAAATAGACACTGTATCTGCCAAAAGCTTATCATCCTTTATTACTTCAACAGCATCGGCACAGTCTGCAGAAGGCCATAAAGGATGTCAGTAACTCTACTGCTATAAGTTATACATTGGACTTGTCATGAAGTTGTTGTCTTTTTTTTTTTTTTTTCCTTTTCTTGTTTCCTTTGAATTTATCAACTGCAATACGAAATCCCACATGGAAATGTTTGGGGTAGGAATTAGGATGTCATTTGTGCTTGCATTGTCGTGTTGGCACTATGTGGGGTTAGTGACCTGCCTACTTGAGAATACAGAACACTTACAGAAGCTGCAAATAGAGTTCATGTCATTTTAAGGCATACATAACCTACTGACGACGGGCTTGATTAATTTAATACACTGATTTGTTGGTATTGACATGACTAATATGTAAACTTGTCACGAAGATGGCCTGCTAAAACCCTTTTGGTGATCGGTAACTTTTTTTTTTTAAAATGTCGGCATTAAAACTAAAAGTAAGTATTACAGCTTTTATTGTCAAATGAAATATGATTTATTTATGAAGATTTTTAACTGGTTCATTTAGCGATCATGTAAATAAAACTTGGCCAATCGTATAGGGAGGTTGAGTTTGCTAAGTCCATAATGATTTGTGCTAGTTATAGGCTTCCAGATTTACCACCCTAGTATCATCATATTTGATCCCAATGTCATAGCTTCGTGTTATGCTGGGTCAGATTTGGACGCAGTGTTAAGACTTACCGCCCAAAGGGAGAAGGGACGTTGTCTAAGGACTGGCTTTCCATGATTACATAATTTCTCCCGTGTGTCAAAAATTTTCAGTCGCTAGATTATTATACGGACAAAAATTTGCACAATCACTGAAAAATGTATTGAGGTGCGTCCCTAATTTTCGAATATCATCCGATCCACGAGCTACAAAACCAACATGAGGTTAGAGGGAACTTTGGGTCTTCAACCATCTTTATGGAGAAAATGAAGAGCTACTTATCGTTGAGAGGCCATGTTTGGGATACATAGATTGACCACTAAACGGTGGTCCCTAGGTGAGATCGACCACCACTTCTGGTATGCACAATCGTGGGGGCTTGCTTCGGTTAGCCAGGGTCGACATAAGGGCACTAATAGGACTATGCCGATCTTCATCTCGATGGTGCTGACCAGTTCTAACTGATGCTGAGAATGTTTATTTGGTGATTGCTGGGAAGATGCTGCATTTCAAAATACTTCCCGAAGGATAGTGTTTGAGTGAATATAGAATGATCTAAGTGATCGGTGTGGATTTACACATATTTGAGTCGTATAGACGCCGAAGTGGAATTCCATGTCACAACAGAATGGCCTTTGATGGTGCTTGTCATTGAAGGGTTCTTGGGGGGTCTGGGGATTGCTACAAGTGGAGCCAATCTTTGGTTATAACCGATCATCCATTGGCCTTTGATGGATGGATTGAGGACCTTGGGATTGATAGGCCTACAACTCTTGGTGAGAGTGTTACCATCTTAGTGCCGAGCATATGGCACCAGAGTGCTAGAATGAGAAAGTAGTTAATCGGCAGCAGTGAGAAACTTGATTTGTTTTAGCAAGGATATGGTGATAGTTTTCTTTGCCCAAAGAGATCATCATAGAGCTTTGTTTTGGGGATGATAAGTGGTGGTGACAGCCACTTCCTTGATAATATGCAATTCACTATTGTACAGTGGAGAATTTAATACTGAGGTGCATTGTGGATTCTTAAGCAAAAACTAGACCCTTCATGAGTTTAACTGATCACGACCAGCAGTTGACATGTGAGAATATGACCATTGTGTAGGTTTGTTGTTGAGAGTGTAATACCCCGTTCTATTTTGGCAAGGAACTAGTTAGGGAATATTATCTTGGAAGGAATAAGAAAAATGTTAAAGAAGAATTTAGAATAGTCTAAAAGAATCTAGAATATTGGAGAAGTTTCTAGAAAAATCAAGAATATTCTAGAAGAATCTAGAATGTTGGAGAAGTCTCCAGAAAGTTCAAGAATAACCTAGAATAGTCTAGAAGAATCTAGAATGTTGAAGAAGTTTCTAGAAAGATCTAGAAGGTTCTAGAACATCGAGGAACCTAGAGCACTCCGGAAGGTTTTAGAAGATTCTAGAGAGATAAAGAGTACTCCACAATGTCCTAGATTAGTATGGAGACTTCTAGAGATGTGGAGAATTAACCATTGTATAAAAATCTACAATTGGAACCTAGAAAGTTCCAAGTAAGGAAATGAAGGAAGGTTCCCCACACCAAGGAAAAAATGACACATGTCCACATTCTAGAGTACTCCTAGGAGTCTTGAAGGCCTATAAATAGGGGACTTGGTTATTGAATTGGGAGGAAAACACATTGGTGACCTCCCACTAAAGAGAGAGAGAAAGAATAGAGAGTAAAAGAGAGAAGAATGAAAGAAGAGAACCTCATCAAAAGAGAAAGGAAATTGTGAGAGAAAGAGGAAAGGCATCGGCAACATCTCACTCTACTTCGGGTGACAAAGCATTTCCTTTGGACTTGAGGTGAGTGGTTTGGCATGCTACGTATCTTCGAAAATTCCTCGTATCCCTAAAAACTTTCAAAATATTACATCATGCTTGTTCATTACTACCTTTCCAAAATGTTTGACTAAGTGTCTAAATACTTGTGGCATACGATTCTCCTTGATGAATACTTTTGTGAAGTATTGTGACTCCATCACTTGTTTATATGGTGAGACTTTGTGATAGTGAATGGGACCATGATTGAAAGTCCAGGGAAATTATTCTTCTATGTGGAGTGACCCTGGCCACTAGGGAACAGACCCGGGGGAGGCTGTGGTGACCCTAGTGCTCAACGGTTGAAGGAACAGTGCCTGGTGCGTCCTGGTGACCTTCACCGGATCGTCTTAGGGAACAGTTCCCGGGCGCCAACCCGTGGTGACCCTAAGAACGATGTTGGATCCAACCCTGAGATATAATCACTTTGTGATAGTGAATGAGACCATGATTGAAAGTCCAGGGAAATTATTCCTCTGTGTGCGGGTGACTCTGGCCACTAGGGAACAGACCCGGGGGAGGCTGTGGTGACCCTAGTGCTCAACGGTTGAAGGAACAGTGCCTGGTGCGTCCTGGTGACCTTCACCGGATCGTCTTAGGGAATAGTTCCCGGGCGCCAACCTGTGGTGACCCTAAGAACGATGTTGGATCCAACTCTGAGATATATTCTGGCATTTGGTATTTGGTTCCCACCGATTACTGGATATCGTACGGTCTCCACCATTATGATATGATTCACCATTGTGGTATGCTTTCTTGTTGAAATCCAATTGTATTATTCTTAAAAAATTGATTATCTTATATTCTGGCATTTAGTATTTGGTTTCCATCGATTATTGGATATCGTGCAGTCTCCACCATTATGATATGATTCACCTTTGTGGTATGATTCCTTGTTAAAATCCGATTGTATTATTCTTGAGAACTTGGTTATCTTGATGAAGTTATTTTTTCAAATCTTTGTTTTACATGTCGTATGCCAAATATGTTTTTCAGCCACTTTATGCATGCCTTTCCATTCACTGGGCTTTTTAGCTCATGGTTTCAAAATAAAATTTTTTTCAGGTAAAAGATTAGAGTGCCAATAGTGGACTCAGGGAATTGATTGGGGACTAATAGTGTTGTGACCTCCGTAGCATATATCGTATAGCCATCTTTACTTGTTTGGATAATTGGGGCAAACAAGTTTAGGTATGTTGACTTTGACATATTGACGTGAGATCAATTTAGTGTTAATGTTGTTTTCCACTCCTACATTATTAGTTTATTGTTAGGCTTACGTGTTCCATAGGTTATAAATCTATGGTTCACGGCCGGTCATGCCCTTGGAGTTGGGGTGTGACAGAGAGGGTATGGAGGCGACAATGACAACCACTTCTTCGATAATGCCAATCGCGTTGGGATTTACCAACCCTCGTAAGAATTGAGTGTATAGTGCAGTTGAGGCAGCGGATTGAGGCATTCAACAATAGGCACTGTTGGTGCTTGATAGGATACCCACATGAATGGTCGCTTGAGAGAGGCTGAGCCATGGGCCGACCAACCACTGTGGGGATGATTCAATGACCATCCTCTAGGTGATGTAATAGCCTTTGCTTGGTGAGAGCCCGAAGACATTTGCGAGCTTTTGGATGATGAGGAGACAGAACGCCACCCCATGATCTACTTGTGTTTGCCGGCCACCTTTAGGTTACACCGACTGTAGAGAGGCAAAAACCAATCGAGTTCAACAATTTAAAAAGTAAGTTCCGCAATACAGAAAAAACAAAGACATGCGTGCTTCCAATAGGAGAACTTTGTCTCATGTTAGGCATAACATGTGATATTGACCATCTTTAAGTATCTTAGTGCTTGTGTTTACATGCATCAGTACACGTGGTGTAGTTGTTCTCAAGAGAAAAACATGGTAGCCATACTAGCCTGTGTCTATAGTGAAAGTTGTCTTAACAGTTGAATATGTGGTCCCCACAAAGGCACAAAATGAAGTGGACCATGGACTTGAGCATGACTTAGCTTATACATTTACACTTCAAGAGATTTTCGTTTTGTTTGCCCCGTGCATGTAAATAGGAGCCGAGCCATGAAATGACATCCAAAACAAAGACCGAGCAACGTCCACCTGGGTTTTCATTCTACTTATGCTAATAGCTGAAAGATAACTCGTCTACTTTGACATAAGGTGGCCTCTAGTTAGACCTTGCCACAAACCAAATGGTGTCAGCATACCAATATCTATTTGAAAGAATGATCGAGCTCCATGATTAGAGTCAATAACGCCACGAACATGTACGATTGTCCAACCAACGTGTATATTTTTCCTTAAGCTATGTGCTGAAATTTTGTGGGCAATTTGTTGGTCTATGCGGCGGTTGAAGTACAACCTCTAGTTCGCTTCATACGGAGGCAGCATAAAACATAACAAAGATGAGACGGAGTTTGCCCATTTGTTTTTGTAATTATCCTTGCAAGCATTAGTTTCTTTACTACGCAAATATGATTGCTGTGGATTCCTATTTGAGCAAAATAGGCAGCCACTACATGGTGAACAGTCATATGCATATAACAAACTAATTGAATCTCTTCATGAGATACTCATATTTTATCACTTGTCCGAAGTTTATGATGAAGAATAGATTTTTTTTTTCTTTCGAAAAGTAAGAAGAGATTACTTATCTTTGCATTTTTCAGACTCTGTGCATGAAGAGATATAATATAAAGAGATCTTAGCGGTGGATGCCGTTTGGGATGTTCTGCCGATTAGAGTTCCAAGTGATCATTGAATATGCAGTCCAAAATGATGAAAGGCTCCGATGATTTCTGGAACTTGCTCGGGAGTTCGAATGTGAAGAGGTGGGGCCAACACATAAGAAGCTACTTTGTATTGGTTTTTCATTTATGTAAAGCCCATGGCATGTTCATGTGCAAAGCTCCATAGTCCGTGTGTACCATTTCTTCGTGCTAATGGAACTCCACAAACGATAAATATAGAGAGAGCCCGAGCTTCACTCATGCTATGATGGCGGATCGGCCTATTTCGCGTCTACATGGTTTGATCGTTTTGAACTTTTGGGTGTTCACTCAGAGGGACCCAACAACTTCTTGCAAACATCTAAACTTTGTTTGCTTTGAGCTTGAGCTGAAGAGAGATCCCAACCACCATCAAAACACAAGATATCTTCTACCCTTGTCGTGCTTGCAACAGAACAATAATAGAAAGCCAAGAGCCTTACTTGCAAAAGGCTAAATAACAATCTTTTGTTCTGGAAGGGATTAGAAAGGGTCAACTTAAATGTTTCACACTAAAGGACATACTAACATGATAAAATACAATGAGACTTCTAATCACTGGATTCATGTGAAGGCTTTCATGGTGGGACCTTGCAACCAGTGTTTCAATGGATTTGAAAGAAAGACCGAGCGAATGAAGTAAGGACTGAACTCAATATGCTTGGCAAATATGATAGACCGAGACTCGTGAACAGACGATACGAGGGCACTGAGGGATATGAAGGGTATTTGGAGTTTGGACTATGCAAAGCCCATGAACAGACGATACGAATATTTCGGAACGCATAGCATTGTTTCCCACATACGGTGCCAAATTGTACAGAAAAAAATTCGCCTAATCACTAAAATGTGATGAAGTGCGTCCCTAATCTTCAAATATGATCCGGTCTACGAGTTCAAAACCAACATGAGGTTAGAGGGCCTGGCGTGGAGCCAGGGGAAGCCCCTACAATACTTAAGTTAGTATTGCGATCAATAACTTATCAGGCAAGTGTATAAAACTAGAAAAAATGGTAAGAATGCGTGTGTGTGAGGTATGGAGCTGAGAGTTCTCATACCAGGGCCTCCCTATAGAGAAAATGGAGAGCTACTTACCATTGAGAGGCCATGCTCATTCGGTTGATATATTCTTGAGATATGTGCCTTATTTTGCAGAAATCAAAAATTGTACTTGATTCCAATTGGCTAGACAAAAAGTTGACAACTTTGTGTTGTGTTGAGAAGATAAATTATGGGTCCCACCATGTGATATAGAGCTTTCCCAATAAATACAAAATATGGTCTTGCAATTATATACTTCCATTCTTAAATTATTTTTATCACCTCACGGTTTTTTGGCCCTAAGATATAAGGTGGAGAAAACAACAAGGGGGGACTCAGAAGGGAGATGCAGATATCTTTCATCCTTGGAAATAGAGTTAAGTATTTAATTTCATAAATGTACCATAAATATTGCATCATTTCTCATTATTCATCTGAGAATATAATTTTCTCATCTAAGGTTTGGTCTTGTTTGAATATTTCAGGTCACTAAGTTGAAACAAGCTCCTCCAGTTCCAATTGATATTTTCGTTGCTGAGAAAACTAGAGTTCTGGTTATAACTGATCCAAATACTGGAGGCAAAACAATTTGCTTAAAGACAATTGGATTGGCTGCTGTGATGGCAAAATCAGGATGACTTTAGTATTTTCTTTAATGTACTGCTTCCTATGCTCAAATGCCCTTATCAATTTTTTAAAAAGATGTTACAAGTCACAGCTAAATCAAGAGTTCACCATTCCTATGAATATTAATATTTGTTATGCATAGTATTTCGGTTTTATGCATCATGAGTTCGTGAAAACTTGTATATGTCCGTATGTAGATAATGAGAAAAATAATTACACGAAGTTGTCCACTCCAAAGAAAGGGGAGGAACTAAAGCTTATGGCATTGTTCAAGAATGGCAAGATAGATACTCCCGTAATGTATTAGAATTCAAAAGAGATGCTCAATCCAACGATATGCAAAGCCTGCTTTGACGGGTACTTTTACTGTCATTCGTAATAGTTATGATGGAACTCTTATCCAGATTTGTACCAGACCCAATGATGTATCTCTACCAGATGACCTTGGTAAACGAGGGACCATGTAGAGAATCAGACTACATATATTGGATATGATCTGCTAGTGTCTTTCTCGATATTTCAGACCTTTTATGCTTTTGTTGTACTTTCTTAATTATTTATCTCCATTGCAGGTATTTATGCATTAGCTTTTGAGCCTGTAAAGATCCCTTGGTTTGATTCTGTTTTTTGCTGATATTGGTGACGAACAGTCCTTGTCTCAATCATTGTCTATTTTCTGTGGCCATTTAAAGCAAATAAGTGTACGTTGCTTGCAGTTTATTTGTTCGAGAAATTATCTTTCAGTGAGATTGTGAAAAGAAGTATAGTTTGTGGTTTAACAAAAAATATGACCCTTAATAGAGCTCAATGGTGAAACCAAATTCCCATAATAGTTTGTTTCCCTTTTATTAGAGCAAGACCCTTAGGAAAGTAAGGCTTCTTTGGTGAAAAGAGGGTGGGGAAAGGTTTGGAATTACATGTACACTCTTTCCCACAGTTTGGTAAATCACTTAGAAACTTGGAAATATCTCATAGAATCAGAGGGGAAGCATTCTGAAGCCACTGATTTGGAGAATACCATGAGTGAAAATTTCTGCTGCTTTAAAATAATTTCATCCTGCTGGTTTAAAATAATTCCATCCTACTGGTTTAAAATAGTCCCATATAAATCATTGAAATTCATTGTTTTTATTATATCGTTCAAGTTAATTGAATTTATGGCTATGTTCTCTTTCAAAAAGTTTAGGGTTTAGACAAACTCTTCATGGGTATATTTTTTCCATTGTAGGCTGGATATTATCTTGCCGTTTATTATTTCATGTTTTGACTGGTGGTTCTTTCTGTACATATTCACTGAAAGCTTTTTGGGGTGTGAGCTTAGTTTCTTTTGAAAAATTTGCTGGAGATTAAATCGCACTCAACAAATCGGTCATTAGTCCCATAACCATTAAATGAAGTATGTGTCAAGAATAAATATTTTGAGTTCGTCTTATCTTCTATGATGTAATGTCACTCATAACCATGCTTTCACTCATGTTTAATGAATAGACATGTAAGTGATTGTGTTAAAGCTGGCAATATTTTTGGAGGCATACGTGATTCTTTGTCTCCCTCATATATGCTAGGTATGTGCAGGGACAAATCCCCTAGAAGGAGCTGCACTTGGGATGTCTCTGCTGGAGTCTTTTGCCAAAGCTGGTGCTTTGTTGACAAGTGCTACAACACATCACTGAGAACTCAAAACCCTAAAATACAGGTAGTCCATTTTGAAGTTGAAGATGGACCATTTGCATGATCCAGAAGACTTCTTTTGAACTCATGGGTTGACGATGCATTTGAAAATTCCTGCATGAAGTTTGATGAAGTGAACTTGAGGCCAACTTATCGGATTCTCTGGGGAGTACCAGGTTTTATTTCTTGGGTTGATATCTTCTGAGTAATGTTTAGTAGATCATAAATGCAATTGATTATATATGTAAATCTGGAATTTCTCCAGTATGTTTCTCTATATGAATGCCTCCTTTTTGGTCATCTTTTGGATCATCTTTGAATATGCCCCTACTTTTGTGCGTAGGCATCATTACAGAATAGAGTTGGTGATAACAAGGTGAACTGGGATTTGAGTAGTGCAAGGTTCATTTAGTAGTAAATGTGTATGTTCCGTGTATAATATTCTGTCTTTTACTGAGTGAGAGAGAAGCAAAATTCCTCGGTGCACTATGTGTGCCTTCCTCTTTTCTGTTTTTGTTCGGGTAACCTCTTTTGTGCTCTCCATGCTAATAGTGGCTGTCTGCTGTTCTCCATTTCTGTTCATTTGTCTATGGGGTACCATATATGGGATAACGCTGAAGCATACTACAAGAAGTCACACTTTTTACTGCAGGGCGGTCAAATGCAATCAATGAGGTAAACCCTCGGGAATCGGGATGATTCATAATGTAGTTTATTCTTGGGATAGATGATTTGTTATTGTTTTGAACCACATGGTCTAAGGCCAAATTTCTGAGAAAATATTATAAAGAAATAAGGTAATTAAATCCACTTATTTAGACCAAATGAAATATTCACTTATGTATGGTGAACTAGCGTAAGTTTTGGCCAGTTTGGGGATTTAACTGATCCTTGCTGTCATCTTCAGCTTTCATGCATGGGCATTGAATGATTATTGGTGATGGTATGGTGGGTCATCCAATGTCTTCTATAACACTGAAATGATTTTTGCTTTTTATAATTCACTGCAGGTCATAGTTGATATGGAGACGTTTAAGCAGAATTTTCATGAGCATATCCATGAAGCGCAACATTATCTGTCGTGAGAATCTTTTGCTTCCCAAAATATGCTTATAGTTTAAACTAAGAAGTGAAACCTCACAGCACCAGCAACTTTAGAACGCTACAACCTAGAAATTATGATATAGACATTTATGCCTATAATTGAGAAGGGCACTGTATAGCATTTATATGACTCCATGTTATTTTGATTGGATGGCTCAATAAGTACAAACGTGAGCCTTGTCACATGCCCAACTATATGACTATTGACTGGTGAAGTCCATGCTGCAAGTTGAAATACAATATTTTTGTTCCAATTCCTGTTATGTTCCATAGGATAATGTTGATATTTGCTCAGACGTATCTGGGTTTTGAACAAATGCCAACATTATCCCATGGAACATAACAGGGTTTGGAACGAAAGTATGAGTTCTGTGTCACTGCATGTATCAGTAATAAACAGAACTATGAGCTCTGCTTTACTGTCAGTTAACATTCCTGAACATCAATTGATTTTCAATTGTAGAGGGGGGTTGTAACTTATTCTTGTTTGCTTTTTTTGCCTCTATACACATATATTTACCATTACTGGCTTCTGACTCCTTACATTTCTTTGAAAAAGCACCAGTACAGGAGAATCCAATTTTATCCTTGTGTCATTTGCTCAGTTTGAAGAATTAGGTTTACCTCCAGTCAAATTACCTTACGTTATTGCATCCAAAGTGCAACCCTGTCTCTAACCAGCAATATATGTAGTCAAGATCATCTTTTCTTTTTGTACAGTTTCCTGCCCATATTTAGCCTTGGACTGGATGTCCATTAGCAATTTTCACAGAAAGTGGGCATTTATATAGAATCTAGTGATTTCAAATCTACTCCCTAATTATCTAAATGAGTCTCCAGATTTGCTTAACATAGTGGGAAGAGATCTAGAAACTATCGTTCTTGTATAACATATTTTAAATTATTGTTCTACACCTCATTGACATAGAGTTTGCCTGGTATGATTTCATCACCAGCTATGACTACTAAGGGAAATCCTTCTCACTAAGTTTTTATATAAAAGTTGTATAGATAAAATAGATGTACATTTGGATGATCTCTTACCTCTAACCATAAATGTAGTTGATGAAAATTAATCTAAATTCAGTCAGGAGGATAGTTTGTCTTATTTGTGTCGACCTTTTCTTTAGAAAAGATGTAAAAAAATTCGGTGTGATGCTATGATTTTCATTTACTTAAAGACAAGTTTGGGAACAAAAATTAATTCCAAATCGATTGCCCTTGAATATTCTATCTGGTATGTAAGCTTTGGTTTCAGGCTGTCAAGAGATACAGAACACTTACAGTAGCTGCAAATAGAGATCATATCATTTTAAAGGCGTACATGACCAACTGGCTTGTTAATTTAATACATTGATTTGTTGATATTGACATGATTAATTTGTAAACTTGTCACGAATATGGCCTGTTAAAACCCTTTTGGTGATCGGTAACTTTTTTTTTTCAAAATGCCGGCATGAAAACTAAAAGTAAGTATTACAACTTTTATTGTCAAATGAAATATAATTTATTTATGAAGGTTTTTAACTGGTTCATTTTGCGATCATGTAAATAAAACGTGGTCAATTGTATGGGGAGGTTGAGTTTGCTAAGTGCATAATGATTCGTGCTAGTTATAGGCTTCCAGATTTATCACCCTAGTATCATCATATCTGATCCCAATGTCCTAGCTTCGTGTTATGTTGGGTCAGGTTTGGACGCAGTGTTAAGACTTACCACCCAAAGGGAGAAGGGACGTTGTCCGAGGACTGGCTTTCCATGATTACATAATTTCTCTCGTTTGTCAAAAATTTTCAGTCGCTAGATTATTATACGGACAAAAAATTCGCACTATCACTGAAATGTATTGAGGTGTGTCCCTAGTTTTCGAATATCATCCAGTCCACAAGCTACAAAACCAACATGAGGTTAGAGGAACCCCCGACATGGAGTCGGGGGAAGCCCTTCCTATACCTAAGTCAGTATTGCGATCAATTACCGAATAGACAAGTGTATAAAACTAGGAAAATGATAAGAATGTGTGTGTGAGGTATGGAGCTGAGAGTTCTCATACCAGGGCCTCCCAAACTTTGGGTCTTCAACCATCTTTATGGAGAAAATGGAGAGCTACTTACCGTTGAGAGGGCATGCTGAGGATACATAGATTGACCGCTAAACGGTGGTCCCTAGGTGAGATCGACCACCACTTTTGGTATGCACAATCCTGGGGGCTTGCTTCAGTTAGCCTGGGTCGACATAAGGGTAGTGTAGGATTGTGCCGATCTTAATCTCGATGGTGCTGACCATTCTAACTGATGTCGAGCATGTTTATTTTGTGATTGTTGGGAAGATGCCGCATCTCAAAATATTTCCCGAAGGATAGTGTCTGAGTGAATATAGAATGATCTAAATAATTGGTGTGGATTTGCACATATTTGAGTCGTATAGACGCCGAAGTGGAATTCCATGTCTCAACAGAATGGCATTTGATGGTGCTTGTCATTGAAGGGTTCTTGGGGGTCTGGGGATTGCTACAAGTGTAGCCAATCTTTGGTGATAACCGATCATCCATTGGCCTTCGACGGATGGATTGAGCACCTTGGGATTGATAGGCCTACAACTCTAGGTGAGAGTCTTTCTATCTTAGTGTCGAGCATATGGCACCAGAGTGCTAGACCGAGAAAGCAGTTTGTCGGCAGCAGTGAGAAACTTGATTTGTTTTAAGCAAGGATATGGTGATAGTTTTCTTTGCCCTAAGAGATCATCATAGAGCTTTGTTTTGGGAGGATAAGTGGTGGTGACAGCCACTTCCTCGATAATATGCAATTCACTAGTGTACAGTGGAGAGTTTAATACTGAGGTGCATTGTGGATTCTTGAGCAAAAACTAGACCCTTCATAAGTTTAACTGGTCACGACCAGCCGTTGACATGTGAGAGTATGACCGTTGGGTAGGTTTGTTGTTGAGAGGGTATGGATGCGACAATGACAGCCACTTCTTCGATAATGCCAATTGCGTCGGGATTTACCAACCCTCGTAAGAATTGAGTGTACCGTGCAGTTGCGGTAGCCGATTGAGGCATACAACAATGGGCACTGTTGGTGCTTGATAGGATACCCACATGAATAGTCGCTTGAGAGAGGCCGAGCCGTGGGCTGACCAACCACTGTGGTGATGATTCAACGACCATCCTCTAGGTGATGTAATAGCCTTTTCTTGGTGAGAGCCCGAAGACATTTGCTATCTTTTGGATGATGAGGAGACCGAACGCCACCCCATGATCTACTCGTGTTTGCCGACCACCTTTAGGTTGCATCGACCGCGGAGAGGCAAAAACCAGTCGAGTTCAACAATTTAAAAAGTAAGTTCTGCAATATTGAAAAAACAAAGACAGATGCATGCTTCCAATAGGAGAACTTTGTCTCCTGTTAGGCATAACATGTGATATTGACCATCTTTAAGTATCTTAGTGCTTGTGTTTACATGCATCAGTACACATGGTGTAGCTGTTCTCAAGAGCAAAACATGGTAGCCATACTAGCCTTTGTCTATAGTGAAAGTTGTCTTAACAATTGAATGACGTATGGCTATGGGAAAGGAGAAATTGGGCAGCTCTTTATCGCAGGGTTTGGATCTTCATTGTTGTTTGGCACCATTGTTGGATCTCTAGCTGACAAAAAGTGAGATTTTCTGTTCTGATTTAGGTACCCATGTTGTTTTGTGATGAAATAGCTTATTCACATGTTTTTCTGATGGTTCATAACTTAAATTCAGGAGTCGGAAGCGAGAATGCGTGACTTATTGCATTACTTACATATTAAGCTGTATTACCAAGCATTCTCCTCGGTACAAAGTTTTGATGTTGGGTCGTATTTTGGGTGGTATTGCCACTTCTCTCCTATTTTCAGCTTTTGAATCATGGCTTGTGGCTGAACACAACAAGGTAAGAGGCTATTAGTTGTATTAGTGACTGGTGACAGAGGAATCCATATTGAATTGATTACAGTTCATACTTGAATTTCAATGAATGGTATTGTTAATCCAGATGCGTAACTGTGGTAGTTTGTGTGAGCATGTTTGCATCAGAGAATTGGATTCCCTAGGTGTGAACATAATCTGTAGTTTTTTTGCACAATGGGGGAACTTTCTTTCTAAAAGCCTATTTCTTGTTGGAGCCTTTTCTAGAACTTTGATGACGGATGGTATTGGTAAGCAATTTTTTTATCATCATAATGCTTCCAGTGTTTTGCTTAAATTTCTTGTATCTTGCAAACTCTTTAGATTAATCTTGTTTTCCTGATGTCTGCTGATTCATTGGGCTCTCTTTCTTGTAACCAGATTATAGTAGTCACATAAATTCTTCCAAGAAATAAGAAAAGAAAACAACTTAGTGAAACTGGATCTATATCCATAATTTTGACTCTAATAATTTTCAATTGCACCCTAGTTGCCAGAAACAGTGGCTACAGAAATCCAGAACTGGAATTGTTTGATCGTTCCTTCCACTCTCCTTGTTTATTTTGCTTCTATTTTGGATAGGATGCTCAAAAGATTGTGTCTAGGGATCCCCAGTTGTCATCAAACTCTTCCCTTTCGTCATATTTGTCATTTTGTTTTTCTTGTTCTTTTCTACTGCCTTCCATTGATACTTTCTGGCCTAGCGATGAAGGGCTTGAACCGTCAAGCTGTGGTTCTTCTTACTTTGTCATCTGTTTTTGGTTGTGTAAGTGTAAGCCAACTCTAGGCAACAACCAGTTTGTAGTTTGTCCATAGAAGCTACCTCATTTTCATTGTCATTGACCCTGTTTTCTGCTTATTTTTGCAGAGGGGATTTGATCAACAATGGCTCTCAATAACTTTCTCGAAAGCAATATTTCTCAGCAATGGTCTCGTTGCTATTGTGTCCGGGTTGTTCGGAAATCTGCTAGTTGATACCATGAGTCTTGGCCCTGTGTCCCCCTTTGACGCCACTGCGTGCTTTCTTGCTATTGGCATGGCCGTTATACTATCATCATGGGGTGAGAACTATGGTGACCCTTCAGAGAACAAGGACTTGCTTACCCAGTTCAAGGGTGCTGCTGTGGCCATTGCTTCAGGTAGAGACCTATTTAAGATCTTAAATACTTTCACAGCCCATAAAATACTCCTGGAGTAGCCCTTGGGTACTGCATGAAGGATAAAAGCAGGGATTAAGGACTTACCATTCAATGATTCTTCCCAGTGATTGGCTTCAGTTTTAATTTTGAAAGAAGAAAATAAATAACAGGCTACCTATATCTTATATCACCACTCCAGGATGCGACGTTCTTCTTGGGTTTTCACTGGTGTTCTTTTTAAATGGTGGTTAGATTTTTTTTGTGCCTAAATGGTTTTTGGCTGCTTTCTCATTGTCAATCTATATATTTTGCTAAGTGTCCATTTTTTTATTCCTGTTTGTATTCCTTGTTGACCCTGTAGGTATGGTTTATGTGGATCAGATGAGAAGATTGCATTGTTGAGTGCAATACAATCCCTCTTTGAAGGGTCAATATACACCTTTGTGTTCCTCTGCACACCTGCTTTGAGCCCGAATGAGGAGGACATTCCCCACGGTTTTATATTTGCAACTTTTATGTTGGCTTCAATGCTGGGAAGCTCTATCGCGTCTCGCTTGATGGCCCGCACATCATTAAGAGCTGAGAGCTACATGCAGATTGTTTTTGTGGTTTCTGCTGCCTCTCTTCTGCTTCCTATTGTGACTACTGTATGTACTGGGTTGCATGTTTCCTTTTTTTCTCTCTCTTAAATTCTCTGGTTATGGCCATATCTAATTTGCTTATTTGGAACAGTTTTTGGTAGCTCCTTCTAAGGTGAAAGGTGGAAGCATCTCATTTGCGGGTTGTATCCAGCTTATTGGCTTCTGTACCTTTGAGGCTTGTGTGGGTATATTCTGGCCTTGCATTATGAAGATGAGGTCGCAATACATTCCTGAGGAGGCTAGGACCACCATTATGAACTTTTTTCCGCATTCTCTCAACATCTTTGTTTGCATTGTGCTTTACAATGTATGTCTTTGGACTTTCTATCGTTTGTTGCTCCACCTTAAGACTGCACTCTGCTCATAGAAATAGTATTGTGCTGTAAATTTTGCTTTCTTTGGCTGGAACATAGTTACTGGTGGCAAAAAAAATAAAAAAAATTAGGCCTGTATTAGAGAATATTGACCCTCCTATTTCTCTAACTGGTACTCTTAACCTTGATACTGCACACAATGCCTTCTTTTGCTTTTACTTTTTATCATGCACCATCAGGTCCTTTTTCTGTTACTAATTTTTTGTATTTATATGAAGGTTAATGCGTTCCCTATCACTGTAATGTTCGGGATGTGCTCGATTTTCCTCTTTGTTGCATCTATCTTGCAGATGCAGTTATTGGTGATTGTAGAGAATTCAAGTGAGTAGTTCTGCACTACTTACTCTCCTTTCATGAGTTTTGAAATCATGATGCATTATTGTACTATTTTTGTTTCAGGCTTATGTAGTACCAATTTTGTAGCAAAAATAAAAATGACTAGTAATTATAGCGTATTAGTAAAAATGACTGTTGCAACTTGTGTTTTCACTACGAAACAGAAGATTGGACGGCATTAAAGGAAAAGGACTCTGAGGCTGAGCCGTTGAACGATGCTTGATTCCCAAAATTGAAAAAACACAGCCTAATTCATTCCAGAAACTGTCATAGGATTTGATTTACTTGATGCTACGGTCTATTCAAATGGTGATGGTCACAATTTATTTAAACTACAATTAGTGGGCTTGCCAGAAAAGAAAGGAAAGGAGAGGTCCCGGACCGTGCCTAAAACGGACCGAGTCACATTACCCTTAGATCGGCGTCTGCATCTCTTACTGTTGGGATATTCTATATTTTGTTATGTAATTCAAATTATTTCTTGTTATAATACAATTCCCATGTTTAAGCATCTATTAGTTTGAAACGGTGTAAATGATTCTTTATAACACCATATTGTTCATTAATTTTTACCTGAAATTAGTTTGAAATGTACTTGTTTGCTACTCCTGGCTTGTGTGCAATTGGCAAATATTTACAAAGTAGGATAAGGTTTTAAAATCTATCTTGAATTCTTTAACAGGGACGAACTGTAAATTGAGACGTCTTAAGTTCGAATCTTGACAATTCTTTGGAGCTTGACCATGAACAATTTATCCCTCTCCTACTCTCGGAGTGGATGACTTATTTTTGACTAAACACACCTACCTATTGAACTAAAAAAAAACATGTATTTGGGGGCACTGCCCCTAACTGGTTTATTGCGTCGCACCTATTTTTTTATAATAATGAAAACTTTGTATGTTGGATATGACCTCTCTAAATAATATTTTGGGAGAATTACACTCACCTCCTGAGGTTTGTCACTTAATCACTCAGACCCCCTGACATTTGAAATATTATACACAGACCCCATGAGGTTTGTACGCGCGTAACACTTAGACCTCTGCTGTAAATATATCTATTAATAAATTACACCCAGACCCCCTAAAGTTTGTAAATATATATTACTTAGACCCCTTAAGTTTAAAATGTTATACTGAGACCAAAAATATTTTAATCAAAGATAAAATATCAAATATTTTAAAGTTTACAATTAAAATTCATGTTCTATTGAATCTTTTATTGAAATAAAATAAAAAAAAAAATTCAATTTTTCTTAAAAAATCGTGATTAGTATACAATTATGTTGTCTATTGAAATTTAATTTGGTCGTTTAAACGACCAAATTAAAATACCAAACTACCCCAATTAAAACTAAAAGATATTGTGTCCATTACAGTTTGACTCCTTGTTTAATTTTTTAGTTTTATTCTAATAGATAGTATAATTATATACTAACTATGATTTTTTTTTTTTTAAACTAGATTTTTTTTTTTGATTTTATTTCAATAAATGACATAATAGAATATGAATTTTAGATGTAAAATTTATGTTCTATTATGAATGACTTAGACCCCTTGTTTGATTTTTTAGCTTTATTCTAATACATAGCATAATTGTATACTAATTACGATTTTTTAAGAAAAAAATAAAATTTTATTTTTAATTTTATTTCAATAAATGATACAATAGAACATGAATTTTGGTTGTAAAATTTAAAATATTTGATATTCTATCTTTGATTAGAGTATTTTTTGTCTAAGTATAATATTTTCAACTTAAGGAGTCTAAGTATTATATACCTACAAACTTCAAGGGAGTCTAAGTGTAATTTATTAATGGATATATTTACAGCAGGGGTCTAAGTGTTACGCGCGTACAAATCTCAAGGGGTCTGTGTGTAATATTTCAAATTTCAGGGGGTCTGAGTGTAATTCTCCCTAATATTTTTCAAGTTGGTTTTGTTACAAAGTAGATAAATGAATTTCAAAAGAAAATAACAACAATAACAGGCTTTAACTCGAATAAATATCCCAGCACTAGCCATATTTGTACCACATTACAACATACATATTGACAGAAGAAGCAGATTACACTCTCAGCATCTCATTGAGAACAATTTACAACACCCGGCTTCGCTTGGCGCATACCGAAGCAGCTTCCAAATCCCCAATGAAGAAAAGGATTCGGTCCAGAATCCCCATGCAAGGTTCCTCTTCTTCCAATGGTCCTGCAACGTCTATTCCCGAGCTAACTAAACTACTACCATTTCCTCCCTCTAGTTGTCTTCTTGAACCCAAATATCGTTGAATTTCACCTTGATGGACAAGGTAGTACTCATCTCCTTCCCTTATTATCTTCAGCCCCCTGGAGACACAAGGCTAGTTCTTTTTATTGAACAAATGATTTCTATTGAGAACACAATTTATAAGTGACAAAAAAAAAAAACTTCTCCTATTAAGCATGGTATAAGCCTGAAAGGTTCAAGGTTTTGAGCCCCAACAGGGGCCATGGGGTAGGTCAGGTTAGTGGGAGGGAAAAGGGTTATTCCCAATTGTCTTCTCCTTTTCACTGGACCATAAAAAGATGCAAAACTTGGAAATGAAAAATAACTGCATATAGATTCACTTACAATCCAATTCGATCACAACGATCTTGTACTGCATACACTTCTTTCCATGACTTCGAATCTATGGGGGCATAGAATGTGGCACGATCTATGCCCCATCTTTCTTCAAATAAGTTAAACCATAAATTGTTGTCTGAGGCCAAGATTTTCCACTTCCTGCACACTTTGACAAACACCACAACCAACATGTTCATCATTAAGGCAATAATGCACAAAGGTAAGCAAAAGGGGAAAGATGTGGATCCATTAAGTTAAAGTGTATAATTTAAACTGACACATGCTTTTGTAAAATAAACATTAAAAGAGAAACTAGGGGGTGGAGGAGCCAATACAAATGTGCAATCAGATTTAGATTCAAGAGCTTGAAGGTCAAAACAGTTGGAGAAATGACATTGATACATTTTGAAATAACAGTATGAACCTATTTTTTCATAATTGTCCAAAACAATCTATTGAGGGAAAACCTTAGATAATTATCTGCTGCTTGTGCTCTACTAGGGAGTTAACTATCGAAGAAGAAACCAAACCCTCTTGAAGAAAGCTAACGAGATTTCGAAAAGATTTCAGATTTGATCTACTTGGACAAGTGCTAACCTAGGGTGTCCAACACACACACACGACCTTGAAAAAAGCAAGCAAACGAACAAAAATATGGACAACTGAATACAACTAGTACATAAACTAACTAAAATAATGATAGTGCTCTCTATACAAACCTAAAAAACACAACATTTGCTTACAAACTGATGTGGCCATATGAGCATTGCCACACAAGATAGGACCATCAAAGCTAATATTAACTTTTATTCACATATCATCAAACTTCAGCCCCATCCTCTTTCTTTCATACTCCCTTCTCCAATCATACACCAGCATGGTCACTCATTCCATATCCACCATCCAAACGCAATCAATACACAAACAACGAATTTTGTCAAAAGAATTCGTTTACCAAAGGGCTTACATAACATGGTTTAGTAGAATGTTGACACCGTTGTAATGAAGATACAAGCAATATTCATCTCAATTTCTCATTGGAACAAAACAAATGACCAGCATTAATGAGAAATCTTGGTTTAAAAATAGGCAGAATCTAAGATCAACATAATACAACAGTTTGGGCTGTGCCACATAACAGCTCAATCTTTTTAAAATCTAGCAAAATTTATGGACGCCTCGTCGTAACAAATTCAGAAAGAATGTCAATAAACACACCCAATCATGATCCCCAAATATTTTTCTTGAAGATAATGGAGAAAAGACGTGATATCAACCAGTTTTACAACTCAGCCAAATTCATATAATTGTGCTGATAACAATTTGGGCCACAACACATTGATCTAGCATCTCAAGCTCTTACATTTTTTTAAACCCAAATTTAAATTTGGGTAAAAAAATCCCCAAAAACATTCTCCAATTTTATACTCAAACTCATAAAATTAAGCGAGACTCAAACCTTTACTCAAATCACAAATGGCCAAATTTCATTCTCCTTCAAAGATCCAATGATCATATTTCACCATCCTTTAAATTTGACTTTGTCCTTTAGACCCCTTTGTACCAAATCAAATATTTTACTCAAATGTTAATTGAGTAAAAATTTAAGTCAAGCTTAGAGATGCTCTAAGCTACGAGGTTAGATTTGGGTTCGATTTCATGCAGAATTTAATTTTCCTCATTTTGTGTTAATCCAGAATTGAGATTTAGTCAAGTTTATAAAGGAATCAACCAAAAAAAAAACCTCGTACAAAGTAATTTACAACACAACACCCAGACAAAAGGCAGTTTCACTAATCATGTATCAGTACCACAATCAAAATGAATGAACACATAACCATTACAAGCAAGAGTTGCATAATCGAAGGAGAATTCAACAAACCCAGTTCGGATCTTATAATGAATTGTATATCTCACCATACAAAATACAAAATTCTCAAATCTAACATTGAGAATATGTATAATTGGAGGGTGTTCTATGAATAATTCTACTACTGACCTTGTTGAACAGCTGCAACATTCTGGTGATCCAACAAATGGAAAACTTTCAGACAAAGATCCGCTGGTAACTTCTCCATCCTAAATTCTTCACAAACAGATCACAAATGAAACATAATTTTGCAGAGATAGAGAAAGAGTGAGAAGAGATGAACATAATTTTAAAAACCAGTTACTTCCTGGCAATCGCATATGCGCGAGTTCATAACATCTGCTTATTCTCCAACTTGGGATTTCTTTACTGGGGGAATCACAATTTTTACCGATTTAAGATTTTTATTTGGGCTAATCTCAAATTATACCCCAAAAAATATTCAAATCTTAATTTATACCTTCAAATTTTAAAAATATAAATTTATACCCTAAAAGACATAAATTTATATCAATGTGCACCGGGATTGACTGCCGTCCATTTTGCTGTTAAAAAAGTTTGGGCTAATTGTAAATTGCACCTTCAAACTTAAATATTTTATATTTATGATCCAAAAGTAATTTCATCCATTAATACTCGTTAAATACCTCTCAATTTTGTTGAATCGTATTATTTTCGTGTCGTGTCATTTTGTGTCATGTCGTATTATTTTTGTATCGTATTCGAGTTAATAAAAAAATATTTTTAACACAATATTTTCTTGGCGAGTCAATTGCATTGTGTCAGATTACTTCACATTTACGACAATTCATATAATACTATTTTAAAAATTTTAAAATACTTATTTTTTGCCTACAATATTCATTAAATAGTTATCTTTTGTTTAACGTTAGACACGACACAACACAATTGAGAGTTCTTTAACGAGCATTAATGGATGTAATTTTTTTTAGATCATAAATGTGAAATATTTAAACTTTGAAGGTGCAATTTATAATTAATCCAAAATTTTTTAATGACAAAATGGAAGACAGTTAGTTCCAGATGCACATTGAAATAAATTTATGTCTTTTATGGTATAAATTGATATTTTTAAACTTTGAGGTTATAAATTAAGATTCAAGTGATCTTTAAGAGTACAAGTTGAGATTAATCATTTTTATTTGAAACCTTAAGGTGTCAATGTTTCTTAATAGAATGATACAAATTATAATAAAATATAGTATTTATGAAATTTAAGATTTTATTAAAATAAATTATTAAAAATAAGACTCCATTGGTATAAAATAAAAATAATAGAGAAAAATAATATTTTTTAATATGTTTTTTCTTTTTTCTTTACATTAAATGTGATTTTTTTAAATAAAAGTTAAATATATTTAATTATGCCAACTATATTATTTTAGTGTGATCTTGATAAAGATATATCTTTACCTACATGATTATTAACTTTTAAGTAATTTTATTGAGATTTAATAATGTTCGCTATCTATTTAAAAAACCACAAGTCATTGGTTCCCTATTAATTAAATCTCAAATTATATACAATTAACATTATTCTTAACTTTTAGACATGCTATGTATATCCGTTTTTAACTTTTTTATGTTCAGTGAATTACATATGATTTTAATAAATATGAATTTATAAACTTCTATACTCAATTGAGAAAAAAAATTATAACTAAATAATGTGCCTACCCTACAATAATTTATTGATTTCATCCCTAATTAGAGTTAATATATGTTTTAGGACATAGATTTATTATGGAAAGACGACGAAAATCTTAGAGTTTTCATTGGTTTTTGAATTTTATTTTTTATTTTAATTTGGTCTTTAACTTTTTAATTATTATGGTTTAGACTCACAATTATCAATTTCATTTTAATTAAGATTTTTTTATTAATTTTTTATCATTAAATTTACTAGAGACTAACCCAATTTGATTCATTTTAGCATTAATCTAATGGGGAAATAAACTAAAGAATTTAATTGAGATAAAATTAATAGCTTAGAGACTAAATTGAGATAATTTAAAATTCAGGGATCAAATTAAAATTAAAGGCAAATTTTATTTGTTCCCCTTCTGACCGTTAACCTCTCGCCGCCCTCTCTTTCTCGCGCCATCTCTCTCTCGCGCCCCATATTAACTCCTTTCCTAAACAGACTCCTCACACGCTCCCATTCCCATCTCTGTCTTTCCAAAATTCAAATTCCCATCGGCCATTGCCACCGCCAATCCAAAATCCCAACCCACCGCCCTCAACAACCCACTAAACCTCTCCTATCTGTTACTCCCACAGCATCAAACCCACCCACTAAACAAATTCCCTCTTGCATAAGCAATGGAATCAACGTCATCCCAGAACACCACTACCACACCCACCCACCAAATCATCACACCAGCAACCACCAGTAATCATCAATCTACAACCGCAACCCACCAAATCAACACCATCACAAATCGATAAGCAAAGCCAATAGAGAAGGAGGGTTGGGATGTTCATGTTTTGTATGGGTTGGCTCTGTGTATGTGCGTGAGAAGAATTCAAGAGAGGAGGCGCACGAGAGGAACACGATGGGCGGTGGTGGGTTACAGATGAGTGGACACAGGGTGAGTTGTAAAGGGAAAGAGAGAAATATTCATAGAGGATGGTGGCAGCCGTAGTTATGGCTTAGAGAGAGAGGGGTTGAAGAAGAAGAATCTGGGGAGATATAACATGGGTTTGGATTTGGGTCGGGTAAGGTTTGGTATGATATTTGTGTTTATGTCAAATTTGCTTTGTCTGGTTTTTGTTAAAGGCTTGTGAGGGTAACAGTGTTTTTTTTCATAATGAATAGCAATAGGGATTGGGAAAATCTCAACAGAATAGCAAGAGGGCGACATAAGAAAGCAAAAAGAACAAGAGGGGACTTTCGGTACTCATCCTCACGAGCAGCAGAATCAGAATCAGTGGGTTTGAGTATGGCAGTGGCGTGAAGTCAGAGAGAAATCGCATCGACGGAGGTAATTTGCTCAAACTCTTTTGATTAAGTTTTATTTTAGGGTCAGAGTAATATCCTTAATCCATTGGGTTTTTCTGAAAGTGGAGGGGATGAGTTTTACTTATTCAAATTGTGGGTATATGTTTGGGTTTGGGTCTTAGGTCATATTAATTTGATTGATTCTTCACTATATGACAACTTTTTGGTTTTATGGTTGTTTTATTTTCTTTAGTAGTTGCCAGTTGCCACATCTGAGAGAGGTCCAATTATTTTTTGACTATATTTGAAACTTTTTGAACCTTTGATCACTCAATACAATAGACAATTTGGGGTCAATAAATTAGTTTCTTCTACAATTTGCTTTTTGCTAGGAATTAAATTGTATAAGAAATACCATCATGGCCCTTTTGTTTTTAAATACTGTGGTTGCAGGACTCTTTTAAATAATTTTAACTTTAAGAGACGCAAGAAATGATTCAAATAGTGGTCGTAGTGGTGAATATGACCCTCTTCTCCATTGTCAACAGACAGCTTTCAATGTGAACACGCCAAGGTTGTCAAGCAATGACGTACGAAAGATGCCCGTTGATGGTCATACGACGACGACATACTGAAAAAACATGTTGTGATGGTATGTCTTACTCTTATAGTTAGAATTTGTGGTAATTATTAGTTTCTTGGTTTTGTTTTTGTAGGAATGTTGATCTTTTGATGCTATAAATGATAATATTTTGATTTGTATGCTTAACAATTGATAGGGGTAGGGTATTATTTTTCAAGGTATGAATTACTGATTTTTTATTTTCTAATGTCCTTATTGCTATCTCACTTAGGAATTTGGAGCTTTAAGTGTTAGTGTAGATAATACGGTTGATGCAGTTGGACATAGCATTGCCAAGCTATAAGAAATCTTACATTTAAGAAATTGTGTAAATTTTAATAGACTACCTGTGTACAACAAGTATAAGAGCAACCAATATAAATGAACTAACATTGCGTTATAAATATATTTGCAATAAAAGAAATGCATATTAAAAAAGAAAGAAAATCATAAAAGAAATAAAAAAGAAAGCAATTAATTCCAAACTGCTGCTACTTATAACAGCAACAAAGAAAAATATCTCAGTTATTATAAACATTTGGGAAAATTTCAACCACACCCCCTCTAGTTTACCATATTTTCAAGGACACCCTCTCTATTTTCTGAATCTTCACTAACACCCCCTGTCAGATTACAAATATTAACTAGAATGTAATTTTACTAAATTACCCATGATATATTTGAGGACAAACTTCATTCACACCCCCTCTAGATAAGTATATCTTCAATGAGACCCCCTCTCTTTTCTAATTTTTTTTTATGTATTAAAATTCGGGTCGATTAAAATTCGATTCAAACTAATTGAAATTTATTCTTTTACATATTAAAATTTGAGCCGATTAAAAATTATATTTTTATTAAAATTTGGATTAATAAAAATTCTATTTGAGCCAATTAAAAATTATTTTTAATCGACTCAAATCAAATTTTAATCAACTCGCATTAAATTTTAATCAGCCCAAATTTTAATACATAAAAAAATATAAATTTTAATTGATTCAAATTTTAATAAATCGATTTTTAATAAATAAAAAAATATAAATTTTAATCGACTCAAAAGTGAATTTTAATCGGCGCTAACAACTTGGGTAGAGTTCAAATCGGCTCAAATTTTAATACGTAAAAAATAAATTTTAATCGGCTCGAATTTTAATACGTTAAGAAAAAAATAAAATTTAATCATCTTCAATCAAATTTTAATTGGTTCAAATTTTAACACGTAGAAAAATAAATTTTTATCTGCTCGAATTTTAATAAAATTTTATGTAAAAAAATTACTTGAGGTTTATGTAGGGACATTTTTGGTATTTTAGATGAATTTTTTTTGTTAGAAATTGTAGTTTAATGGTAGGAGGTGTTAGTGATGTTTAAATATAAACTAGAAGGGGTGTCAGTGATGTTTTTGATAATAGAGGGGGTGTCCTTGAAGATATAGTAAACTACGAGGGGTGTGGCTGAAATTTTCCCTAAACATTTTTTTTTCCCATAAACATAACATTAAAATAACTGGGTAAAAATTTTAAAGAGCATGCGATAGATTGTCATTACAATAGGAAAAGAGAATTATGTAAATAAGAAGTACTAGTATATAAATATTACTAAAATAGCCAACAAGGTGTGAATGCAATATCAACAATGTAAGAATTATATCGAAATATAGCATAAAATAAACAAGTAATAATAATCAAGTTTTATTTACTTCAATATCAACCAAAATTCTAGCAAACTTGTATTATAGCGGCATCTGACTCTACCCTTTATGTATATATCAAGAAAAAACAAAGAAATACAATATCATTAGTTCTTATATGCAAAACTAGGGTGAGATAGATTATCACTACATTAGGAAAAGTAAAAAAGGTATATAATAAGTACTCTATATCAATACACCTAAAAAAATATGATAGCAAATCCAACAATTTCTTGAGAATTATATGGAAATATAACATACAATAGGCATATAACAATAATAAGCTTTTACTTATTTCAACATCAACCAAAATTCCAACAAGCTGTATTACACCGGCATAGGACTCTACATTTTATGCATATAAAGTCAATACACATAAATATAAAAACAAGCTTGCTATATGCACGGACATTGGCTCCCATATGCAAAATCAGGATAGTGATGATATGTATTTATAGAGATATCATTCTTGTAAATAGTTAAAAATAATAAGAATGAGATATAGAGAGTGACAACAACTAACAATAACTGCATGAATTCAATAAACAACAACCATGCCAACAAGTTAGAAAAGAAAGAAAATCATAAAAGAAACAAAAAAATGGAGCAAATAATTCTGCACTGTTGCTACTTATAACTGTGACAGAAAAATATTGTAATAAGTTAATATATCAAATTATTTTTTTGCCATGGCATACCTTTAAAGTAGATGAATAAGAATTTTGAACACCATAAGATATATTGTCACTACAATATCAAAAGAGAAAAAGATGAATAAGAAGTATCGGTATATCAATTTACTAAAAATGCCAACAAGATGTGAATGCAATACCAACAACTTCTAGAGAATTATATAGAAATAAACATACAACAAACAAATAACCATAACCAGTTTATACTTACCTTGAAATCAACTGAAATTCTTGCAAGTTACATTGCACAGGCATAGGATTCCGCACTTTATGCATATCAAGACAATACAGAAAATACATTATTTTTGGTTCCTATATGCAAAATTTGAATTGTCATTGTGATACATATTTATTGAGATGCAATCTTTGTGAAAAACAAAAGAAACTAAGAATGAGATGTGAAAAGTGATGAGATGACTTAAATCAACAATAGCGAATAATAGTTGTATTAAATTTATTAGACAACGAGGATGCCAACAATTTAGGAAAGAAAAAAATTATAAAGCAAACAGAAAATGTGGACAATCATTTCCATATTGCTACTACGTGTAACGACGACAGAAAAATCTAGCACCGAGTAATTATTACAAAGTACTCTTTTTGTCACGGGCTTACATGGGTGGATAGAAAGAAGGAAAAGGATAGAAATAAGAAGAAAGTGGAGTAGAAGAAGAAGCTAAATGAGAGGAATTAGAAAAAAGAGTAGAAGAAAAAAGAGTAAGAAAACGAAGAAGATGGAGCAAGGGAGGGGAAAGGGAAAGAGACAGAGGAGGAGGAAGAGGAGAAAGACGAGGAAAATCGAGAGGAAGTAGGAGAGAGGAGGAGAAGAAGGAAGGAGGAAAAGCGAGAAGAAGAAAGAGGAAAGAAAAAGAGAAGGATAAGGAGGAGGAGGAGAAGAAGAATAAGGAGGACAATGAAAAGGAGGAGAAGAAGAGTAATATTGCCTTACCAGTTTGAAACACACTTAGCTTCAGATCAGAAGAAGGAAGGAGGAAAAGCGAGAGGAAGAAAGAGGAAGGAGAAAGAGAAGGATAAGGAGGAGGAGAAGAAGAATAAGGAGGACAATGAAAAGGAGAAGGAGAAAAAGGAGGAGGAGAAGAAGAAGGGTAATATTGTCTTACCAGTCTGAAACACACTTAGCTTCACATCAGAATTCAAAATGATTGACAAAGCCCTCTGAATCTCTCTCCATGGATGAAAAAGCTTTCTCTAATGCAAACTACTTCATTTTCCATCTCTTTTCTTCCGTTAGAAAATTTTCATCAGCTACCATCTTATTGGGCACCTTTTCTACAATTCTATCTTCCTTCACTGCTCCCGTGTATTTATTCTGTAAAAACATAGCCTTCTTACAACTATGTAAAAATCCATCCAACATTCTCCCAAATCCTCCTTAGTTCTTCCTATAATTCCGCCCTTTCTTCTTCCATCGTTCATCAACCATTCCAGCACAACACTTCAGAAAAAACATTTTTTAACCATTGAATATTCGATTGGTTGAAACAATATCAGAAAAAATGAACTCTATTCCATTCTATGTTACGAATCAAGATGGATATAGTCCGTTCAAACTCAACATAAAATCTCTCATGTTCTATCAAAAACTCCTTCATAATATATTCATCAACATAACACTTGATATTAGGGCTCATATGTAAGTTGTTGGCAGTTTAGCAATTTAAGCTCCAATTAGTTTGAGTGTCATGTCCTCTCAACGGCTTGCATGCCCCCGTGTTGAGGGACAAGAGGAAGAGTGGGGCATCTTAACTTCAAGGGGAGTACAAATTTGTGGCCTTTCATAAAGCTCAACAACTGGAAGGGAATATTACGTTATCTTGTAGTCAAAAGTCAGCACCTCCGAGCAAATTGACGGGTTCTAGGGCATGTTGGGCTTCTGAATCTCCGTAGAATCGTTAGAGCAAGCCTATAAGTTCGGTCTCAAACCAAAGAAATACGCAGTTCCCAATGTGATTTCCCATTTTAAGTTCGCCCTCCTACTTCTACTCCTTTTTCTTCTGCTCTTTCTTCTTATTCCTCTCATTTACCTTCTCCTTCTTCTACTCCACTTTCTTTCTTATTCCTATCCTTCTCTTTCTATCTCTCCACCCATGTATGCCAATGACAAAAGAGTACTTTGAAATAATTACTCGATGCTAGATTTTTCTGTCGTCGTTACACGTAGTAGCAATATGGAAATGATTATCCACATTTTCTGTTTGCTTTATAATTTTTTTCTTTCCTAAATTGTTGGCATCCTCGCTGTCTAATAAATTTAATACAGCTATTATTCGCTATTGTTGATTTAAGTCATCTCATCACTTTTCACATCTCATTCTTAGTTTCTTTTGTTTTTCACAAAGATTGTATCTCAATAAATATGTATCACAATGACAATTCAAATTTTGCATATAGGAACCAAAAATAATGTATTTTTTGTATTGTCTTGATATGCATAAAGTGCAGAATCCTATGCCTGTGCAATGTAACTTGCAAGAATTTCGGTTGATTTCAAGGTAAGTAAAAACTGGTTATTGTTATTTGTTTGTTGTATGCTTTATTTCGATATAATTCTCTAGAAGTTGTTGGTATTGCATTCACATCTTGTTGGCATTTTTAGTAAATTGATATACCGATGCTTCTTATTGATCTTTTTCTCTTTTGATATTGTAGTGACAATATATCTTATGGTGTTCAAAATTCTTATTCATCAACTTTAAAGGTATGTCATGGCAAAAAAATAATTTGATATATTAACTTATTACAATATTTTTCTGTCACAGTTATAAGTAGCAACAGTGCAGAATTATTTGTTCTATTTTTTTGTTTCTTTTATGATTTTCTTTCTTTTCTAACTTGTTGGCATGGTTGTTGTCTATTGAATTCATGCAGTTATTGTTAGTTGTTGTCACTCTCTATATCTTATTCTTATTATTTTTAACTATTTACAAGAATGGTATCTCAATAAATACATATCATCACTGTCCTGATTTTGCATATGGGAAGCCAGTGTCGGTGCATATAGCAAGCTTGTTTTTATATTTATGTGGATTGACTTTAGATGCATAAAATGTAGAGTCCTATGCCGGTGTAATACAGCCTGTTGGAATTTTGGTTGATGTCGAAATAAGTAAAAGCTTATTATTGTTATATGCCTATTGTATGTTATATTTCCATCTAATTCTCAAGAAATTGTTGGATTTGCTTTCATATTTTTTTAGGTGTATTGATATAGAGTACTTCTTATATACCTTTTTTACTTTTCCTAATGTAGTGATAATCTATCTCACCCTAGTTTTGCATATAAGAACTAATGATATTGTATTTCTTTGTTTTTTCTTGATATATACATAAAGGGTAGAGTCAGATGCCGCTATAATACAAGTTTGCTAGAATTTTGGTTGATATCGAAGTAAATAAATGTTGATTATTGTTACTTGTTTATTTTATGCTATATTTCGATATAATTCTTACATTGTTGATATTGCATTCACATCTTGTTGGCTATTTTAGTAATATTTATATACTAGTACTTTTTATTCACATAATTCTCTTTTCCTATTGTAATGACAATTTATCGCATGCTCTTTAAAATTTTTACCCAGTTATTCTAATGTTATGCTTATAGAAATAAAAAAAAAAGTGTTTATAATAATTGAGATATTTTTCTTTGTTGCTGTTATAAGTAGCAGCAGTTTGGAATTAATTGCTTTCTTTTTTATTTCTTTTATGATTTTCTTTCTTTTTTAATATGCATTTCTTTTATTGCAAATATATTTATAATGCAATGTTAGTCCATTTATATTGGCTGTTCTTATACTTGTTGTACACAGGTAGTCTATTAAAATTTACACAATTTCTTAAATGTAAGATTTCTTATAGCTTGGCAATACTATGTCCAACTGCATCAACCGTATTATCTACACTGACACTTAAAGCTCCAAATTCCTCAGTGAGATAGCAATAAGGACATTAGAAAATAAGTAATCTTCTTTGTGGTAGGTAAAAAATTAGTAATTCATACCTTGAAAAATAATACCCTACCCCTATCAATTGTTGAGCATACAAATCAAAATATTATCATGATAAAATAAAATCCTAATTTATAGCATCAAAAGATTAACATTCCTACAAAAACAAAACCAAGAAACTAATTATCACCAATTCCAACTATAAGAGTAAGACATACCATCACAACATGTTTTTTCAGTATGTCGTCGTCGTGTGACCATCAACGGGTATCTTCTGTATGTCATTGCTTGACAACCTTTGCGTGTTCACATTGAAAGGTGTCTGTTGACAATAAGGGGAGGGGAGGGGAGGGGAGGGGAGGGGGGGAAGAGGGCTATCTTCACCTCCATGGCGACCACCATTTCTTGCATCGCTTAAAATTAAAATTGTTTAAAGGAGTCCACCTGCATCAACCGTATTATCTACACCGACACTTGAAGCTCCAAATTCCTCATTGCCAACATTTCAGGTATGGTTAGCTTACATATCAAATTATTATAGCTGGTGTACATTGTGTTTTTGTTTTCAGCTTTAACTTACAGGAATAGTCAAGTTAGTCTTTGACGGGCATGGTTGCGAGGCTTTGGCCTAACTATGCCATTGAAGGTAACAACTTTGGTTCACTTTCACCACGAAGAAATCAACTTTCGTGCTTTTGTGTTCAGCATGGTTGGAAGCAGGTAAAACTAACGACTGTTGATTTTTTTGTGCCTATATAGGTAGGTTTGGATTTTTTGTCTTCGTTTCGTTTTTACTTTCTATTTTTTTGTTCTAGGAGTTTGATGTAATTTAGTAATCTTCTAATTGGTAGGTTTTTTAATTGACAATTTTTTGATGTTATTTGTGTGCCTTTAGGTATAGGCATTAGCTAGTTAAACTATATTCATTTTCAAATCTTGTTGTCCCTTCAATATCTCCATCGAAATCGTCTCGAGTCCATTCCACCGCATCGTCAACATTATTTTTGTAACTCCCTCATAAAGCATAATCATCTAACCCTTGCGTCATCTCTTTTCTCCTTTTCAAACCTTGCTCCGAGCACTCCTCACTGCTTCTTTTTTATCGTCCTTATCTTTGTTCCTCATAATAATTGTAGACAGATCAGCCCTAACAAGACCTTCTCCTTGGTTGACAAAGAAGGTGGTAAAAGCATAGGCCGAACGGGGCCCCAAAGCCCTTTGAAAATCAATTCCCTTTTGGGAAGAAATGGGCCAAGCTTAGATGGTTAACCCACCTTTAAGTCTCCATAATAATGGGCCCCATCCAAAGAATTTTTGGTACCATTACCCCCAAACACTCTCAGCCTTTCTTCACGGCTCATCTTTCCCAAACATAAAAAAACCCTAATTTGAATCTGGTAGATTTTTCTAGATGGTCCTCCTCTTCTAGTTCTTCTGCATCACTTCCTCCTTCTCCCCCTGCATTTCCTCTTGCTTCTCATCCTCCTCCTCTTTCTCCTTCTCCCTCTCCCTCTCCTTCCTTATGTTTCTTCCCCTTCTCCTCTTACTACTCCTTATTCTTCTTGTTCTTCCTCATTCTTCTCCTTCTCCTCCTCCTCCTCCTCCTCATCCTTCTCTTTCTCCTCTCTCTTTTTTCTCCTCCCTTCTTTTTCCAGCCCATTTGCCTTTTTCTCCTTCTCTCCGTGCTCTCCAGCTCCCTCATTCTTCTTTTTCTTCTTCTTCCTTCTCTTTTATTTCTCCTTCTCCTTCATCTTCTACATCTCTTCCTCCTTCATCCCTTACTTTTCCTCTTCATTCTCCTCCTCATTTCTCTTCTTTTTCTCCTCCACCTCTTCTTTCTTCACTCTTATCCTCCTTTTTCTCCTTATTTTCTTCGCCTCCTAGGGAATGTTAGCTTTAAGGGGAGTTCAAATTTATGGCCTTACATAAAGCTCAACAACTAGAAGGGGCTATTATGGTACCTTCCAATCAAGAGGCATCACCTCCGAGCAAATTGACGAGTCTTGATCTTTCGAGTGACTTCTCTTCTCTCCTCCTTCTTCACCTACTTTTCCTCTTGCTTCTCCTCATTCTTCCTCTCCTCCTCTTGCCACTCTTCCTCCTTCTTCAATTTTCTCCTCCTCGTCCTCCTTATCTTTCTCTTTCTCGTCTCTCTTTCCTATCGCTTTCCCACCTCCCTCCTTTTTCCTATCGATTTTCCTCTTTCTCCTTCTTATTCTCCTCCTTTTCCTTCTCCTCCCCCATTCTTCTTCTTCCTCCTCTTCTAGTTTTTCTTTTGCATCTCTTCCTCCTACTTTCCATGCTTTTCCACTTACTTTTCATCCTCCTCTTTCTCCTTCTCCCTCGCCTTCCTTATGTTTCTTCCCCTTCTCCTCTTGCTACTCCTTATTCTTCTTGTTCTTCCTTATTCTTCTCCTTCTCCTCATCCTTCTCTTTCTCCTCTCTCCTTCCTGTCACTTTTTCTCCTCCCTTCTTTTTCTAGCCGATTTGCCTTTTTCTCTTTCTCTCCTTCTCTCCGTGCTCTCCTGCTCCTCCTCCCTCATTCTTCTTTTTCTTCTTCTTCTTCTCCCTCCTCTTCTATTTTCTTTCTCCTTCATCTTCTACATCTCTTCCTCCTCATTTCTCTTCTTTTTCTCCTCCTCCTCCTCCTCCCCTTGCTCTTATCCTCCCTTTTTTCCTTATTTTCTTCGTCTCTTAGGGAATGTTAGCTTTAAGGGGAGTTCAAATTTATGGCCATTCATAAAGCTCAGCGACTAGAAGGGGCTATTACATTACCTTCTAGTCAAGAGCCATCACCTTCGAGCAAATTAATGGCTCTTTATCTTTCGAGTGACTTCTTTTCTCTCCTTCTCCTACTTTTCCTCTTGCTTCTCCTCTTTCTCCCTCTCTTTCTCCTCTTGCCACTCTTACCACTCTTCCTCCTCCTTCTTCTTCAATCTTCTCCTCCTTCTCTTTCTCGTCTCTCCTTCCTGTCGCTTTCCCGCCTCCCTCTTTTTTCCTGTCGATTTTCCTCTTTCTCCTCCTCCTCTTTCTCCTCCTTTTCCTTCTCCCTCATTCTTCTTCTTCTTCCTTTTCTTCTAGGTCTTTTGCATCTCTTCCTCCTCGTTCCCCTCTTTTTCCTCTTGCTTCTCATCCTCCTCCTCTTTCTCCTTCTCCTTCTCCCTCTCCTTATGTTTCTTCTCCTTCTCCCTCTCCTTATGTTTCTTCTCCTTCTCTTGCTACTACTCCTTATTCTTCTTGTTCTTCTTCACTCTTCTCCTTCTCCTCCTCCTCATCCTTCTCTTCCTCCTCATCCTTCTCTTTCTCCTCTCCTTCCTGTCGCTTTTCCTCCTCCTTTCTTTTTCTAGTTGATTTTTCTTTTCCTCCTCTCATTCTCTTCGCGCTCTCCTACTCCTCCTTCCTCCTCCCTCCTCCCTCATTCTTCTTTTTCTTCCTCTTTTATTTCTCCTTCTCCTTCATCTTCTACATCTCTTCCTCCTCCTTCCCTTACTTTTCCTCTTCATTCTCCTCCTCATTTCTTTTCTTTTTCTCCTCTTCTTTCTTCACTCTTATCATCCTCATTTTTCTCCTTATTTTCTTCGCCTCCTAGGGAATGTTAGCTTCAAGGGGAGTTCAAATTTATGGCCTTTCATAAAGCTCAGCAACTAAAAAGGGCTATTACGTTACCTTCCAATCAAGAGGCATCACCTCCTAGCAAATTGACGGGTCTTGATATTTCGAGTGACTTCTCTTCCCTCCTTCTCCTTCTTCACCTACTTTTTCTCTTACTTCTCCTCTTTCTCCCTCTCCTTTTCCTCCTTTTTCAATCGTCTCTCTTTCCCGTCGCTTTTCCTCTTTCTCCTTCTTTTTCTCCTTCTTTTCATTGTCCTCCCTCATTCTTCTTCTTCTTCCTCCTCTTCTATTTCTCCTTATCCTTCGTCTTCTGCATCTCTTCCATCTTCTTGCCCTATATTTTCTCTTGCTTTTCCTTCTCCATCCTGATTCGTCTCATTCTCCATCCTTCTGTCTCTTCTCATTCTCCTTATTTTCCTTTTCCTTCTCTTTCTCCTTTTCCTCACTCTTCCTCATCTTCTTTCTATCCTTTTCCTTTATCTTCTACATCTTTTCCTCCTTCTTCCCCTGCTCCTTCTCTTTTTTCTCCTCTTTCTTCACTCTTATCCTCCATTTTTTTCTTATCCTTCTTCTCCTCCTTGGGAATGCTAGCTGTAAGGGAGTTCAAATTTGTGGCCTTTCATAAAGCTCAGCAACTAGAAGGGGCTATTACGTTATCTTCCAATCAGGAGGCATCACCTCCGAGCAAATTGACAGGTCTTGATATTTCGAGTGACTTCTCTTTTCTCCTGTTTCACCTCTTGCTTTTCTTCCTTCTCCCTCTCCCTCTCCTCTTGCCACTCCTCATTCCTCAATTTACTCCTCTTCCCTCCTTTTTCATGTCAATTTTCCTAATTCTCCTTCTTCTCCTCCTTTTCCTTCACCTCCCTTATTCTAATTCTTCCTCCTCTTCTAGTTCTTCTTCTGCATCACTTCTTCCTTCCCCAGCATTTCCTCTTACTTCTCATCCTCCTCCTCTTTTTCCTTCTCCCTCTCCTTCCTTATGTTTCTCTTGCTACTCCTCCTTATTCTTCTTGTTCTTCCTCATTCTTCTCCTCCTCCTCATCCTTCTCTTTCTCCTCTCTCCTTCCTATCACTTTTTCTCCTCCCTTCTTTTTCCAGCCGATTTGCCTTTTTCTCCTTCTCTCCTGCTCCTGCTCCTGCTCCCTCATTCTTCTTTTTCTTCTTCTTCCTCCTTTTCTATTTCTCCTCCATCTTCTACATCTCTTCCTCCTTCTTCCCTTACTTTTCCTCTTCCTTCTCCTCTTCCTCCCCCTCTTTCTTCACTCTTATCCTCCTTTTTCTCCTTATTTTCTTCGCCTCCTAGGGAATGTTAGCTTTAAGGGGAGTTCAAATTTATGGCCTTTCATAAAGCTCAGTAACTAGAAGGGGCTATTATGTTACCTTCCAGTCAAGAGGCATCAACTCCGAGTAAATTGACGAGTCTTGATCTTTCGAGTGACTTCTCTTCTTTTCTTCTCCTTCCTTACCTACTTTTCCTCTGGCTTCTCCTCGTTCTCCCTCTCCTCCTCTTGCCACTCTTCCTCCTTCTTCAATCTTCTCCTCCTCATCTTTTTCTTTCTCTTTCTCGTCTCTCCTTCCAATCGCTTTTCCGCCTCCCTCCTTTTTCCTATCGATTTTTCTCTTTCTCCTCCTTCTTCTCCTCCTTTTCCTTTTCCTCTCCCATTCTTATTCTTCCTCCTACTTCCCATGCTTTTCCTCCTACTTTTCATCCTCCTCCTCTTTTTCCTTCTCCCTCTCCTTACTTCTGTTTCTTCTCCTTCTTTTCCTACTCTTCCTCATTCTTCTCCTTCTCCTCCTCCTCATCTTTCTCTTTGTCCTCTCTCCTTCCTGTCTCTTTTCTTCCTTTCTTTTTCCAGCCGATTTTCCTTTTTCTCCTTCTCTCCTGCTCCTCCTCCCTCATTCTTCTTTTTCTTCTTCTTCTTCTTCTCCTTCCTCTTCTATTTTCCCTTTCCCTTTCTCCTTCATCTTCTACATCTCTTCCTCATTCTTCCCTTTTCCTCTTCCTTCTCCTTCTCCTCCTCATTTCTCTTCTTTTTCTCCTCCTCCTCTCCCCCCTTTTTCTTCACTCTTATCCTCTTTTTTTTCCTTATTTTCTTCGTCTCCTAGGGAATGTTAACTTTAAGGGGAGTTCAAATTTATAGCCTTTCATAAAACTCAGCAACTAGAAGGGGCTATTACATTACCTTCTAGTCAAGAGCCATCACCCTCGAGCAAATTGATGGGTCTTGATCTTTCGAGTGACTTCTCTTCTCTCCTCTTTTTCCTCTTGTTTCTCCTCTTTCTCCCTCTCTCCTCTTGCCACTCTTCCTCCTCCTTCTTCTTCAATCTTCTTCTCTTTCTCGTCTCTCCTCCCTGTCGCTTTCCCGCCTCCCTCCTTTTTCCTGTTGATTTTCCTCTCTCCTCCTTTTCCTTCTCCCTCATTCTTCTTCTTCCTCCTCTTCTAGTTCTTTTGCATCTCTTCCTCCTTCTTCCCCTGTTTTTCCTCTTACTTCTCATCCTCCTTTCTCCTTCTCCCTCTCCCTCTCCTTATGTTTCTTCTCCTTCTTCTCTTGCTACTCCTAATTCTTCTTGTTCTTGTTCTTGTTCTTCTTCATTCTTCATTCTTCATTCTTCTCATTCTCCTCCTCATCCTTCTCTTTCTCCTCTCTCCTTCCTTTTGCTTTTCCTCCTTTCTTTTTCCAGCTGATTTTTCTTTTTCTCCTTCTCTCATTCTCTTCGCGCCCTCCTACTCCTACTCCTCCTCCTCCCTCCCTCCCTCATTCTTCTTTTTCTTTTCCTCCTATTTTATTTCTCCTTCTCCTTCATCTTCTACATCTCTTCCTCCTTCTTCCCTTACTTTTCCTCTTCATTCTCCTCCTCATTGCTCTTCTTTTTCTCCTCCTCCTCTTCCCCCTTTTTCTTCCCCCTTATCCTCCTCCTTTTTCTCCTTATTTTCTTCGCCTCCTAGGGAATGTTAGCTTTAAGGGGAGTTCAAATTTATGGCATTTCATAAAGCTCAGCAACTAAAAGGGGCTATTACGTTACCTTCCAATCAAGAGGCATCACCTCCAAGCAAATTGACGGGTCTTGATCTTTCGAGTGACTTCTCTTCTCTCCTTCTCCTTCTTTTCCTCTTACTTTTCCTCTTTCTCCCTCTCCTTATCCTTTTGCCTCTGTTCCTCCTTCATTCTCCTCCTCTTCATCTTTCTCTTTCTCGTCTCTCTTTCCTGTTGCTTTTCCTCTTTCTCCTTTTCATTCTCCTCCCTCATTCTTCTTCTTCTGCATCTCGTCCATCATCTTGCCCTATTTTTCCTCTTGCTTCTCCTTCTCCATCCTTCTGATTCGTCTCATTCTCCATCCTTCTGTGTCTTCTCATTCTCCTTCTTTTCTTTTTCCTTCTCTTTCTCTTTCTCCTTTTCCTCACTCTTCCTCACTCTTCCTCCTCTTCTCTCTCTCCTTTTCCTTTATCTTCTACATCTCTTCCTCCCCAGCTCCTTCTCTTTCTTCACTCTTCTCCTCCTCCATTTTTTTCTTATCCTTCTTCTCCTCCTAGGGAATGCTAGCTGTAAGGGGAGTTCAAATTTGTGGCCTTTCATAAAGCTCAGCAACTAGAAGGGCCTATTACGTTATCTTCCAATCAGGAGGCATCACCTCCAAGCAAATTGACAGGTCTTGATATTTCGAGTGACTTCTCTTCTCTCCTTTTTCTCCTACTTCTCCTCTAGTTTTTCTTCCTTCTCCCTCTCCTTCTCCTCTTGCCATTCCTCATTCCTCAATCTACTCCTCTTCCCTCATTTTTCATGTCGATTTTCCTCTTTCTCCTTCTTCTCCTCCTTTTTCCTTCACCTCCCTCATTCTAATTCTTCCTCCACTTGTAGTTCTTCTGCATCACTTCCTCCTTCCCCTGCATTTCCTCGTGCTTCTCATCCTCCTCTTTCTCCTTCTCTCTCCTTCCTTATGTTTCTTCCCCTTCTCCTCTTGCTACTCCTTATTCTTCTTGTTCTTCCTCATTCTTCTCCTCCTCCTCCTCCTCCTTCTCTTTCTCCTCTCTCCTTCCTGTCACTTTTTCTCCTCCCTTCTTTTTCTAGCCGATTTGCCTTTTTCTCCTTCTCTCCGTGCTCTCCTGCTCCTCCTCCCTCATTCTTCTTTTTCTTCTTCTCCCTCCTCTTCTATTTTCTCTTTCTCCTTCATCTTCTACATCTCTTCCTCCTTCCCTTACTTCTCCTCTTCCTTCTCCTTCTCCTCCTCCTCATTTCTCTTCTTTTTCTACTCCTCCTCTTCCCCCTTTTTCTTCACTCTTATCCTCCCTTTTTTCCTTATTTTCTTCGTCTCCTAGGGAATGTTAGCTTTAAGGGGAGTACAAATTTATGGCATTTCATAAAGCTCAGCAACTAAAAGGGGCTATTACGTTACCTTCCAATCAAGAGGCATCACCTCCCAGCAAATTGACGGGTCTTGATCTTTCGAGTGACTTCTCTTCTCTCATTCTCCTTCTTTACCTACTTTTCCTCTTACTTCTCTTCTTTCTCCCTCTCCTTTTCCTCTTGCCTCTGTTCCTCCTTCATTCTCCTCCTCCTCATCTTTCTCTTTCTCGTCTCTCTTTCCTGTTGCTTTTCCTCTTTCTCCTTTTCATTCTCCTCCCTCATTCTTCTTCTTCTTCCTCCTCTTCTTTTTCTCCTTATCCTTCATCTTCTGTATCTCGTCCATCTTCTTGCCCTATTTTTCCTCTTGCTTCTCCTTCTCCATCCTTCTGATTCGTCTCACTCTCCATCCTTCTGTGTCTTCTCATTCTCCTTCTTTTCTTTTTCCTTCTCTTTCTCTTTCTCCTTTTCCTCACTCTTCCTCCTCTTCTCTCTCTCCTTTTCCTTTATCTTCTACATCTCTTCCTCCTTTTTCCTCAGCTCCTTCTCTTTCTTCACTCTTCTCCTCCATTTTTTTCTTATCCTTCTTCTCCTCCTAGGGAATGCTAGCTGTAAGGGGAGTTCAAATTTGTGGCCTTTCATAAAGCTCAACAACTAGAAGGGGCTATTACGTTATCTTCCAATCAGGAGGCATCACCTCCGAGCAAATTGACAGGTCTTGATATTTCGAGTGACTTCTCTTCTCTCTTTTTTCTCCTATTTCTCCTCTTGTTTTTCTTCCTTCTCCCTCTCCTTCTCCTCTTGCCATTCCTCATTCCTCAATCTACTCCTCTTCCCTCATTTTTCATGTCGATTTTCCTCTTTCTCCTTCTTCTCCTCCTTTTTCCTTCACCTCCCTCATTCTAATTCTTCCTCCACTTGTAGTTCTTCTTCTGCATCACTTCCTCCTTCCCCTGCATTTCCTCGTGCTTCTCATCCTCCTCTTTCTCCTTCCCTCTCCTTCCTTATGTTTCTTCCCCTTCTCCTCTTGCTACTCCTTATTCTTCTTGTTCTTCCTCATTCTTCTCCTCCTCATCCTTCTCTTTCTCCTCTCTCCTTTCTATCACTTTTTCTCCTCCCTTCTTTTTCTAGCCGATTTGCCTTTTTCTCCTTCTCTCCGTGCTCTCCTGCTCCTCCTCCCTCCTCCCTCCTCCCTCATTCTTCTTTTTCTTCTTCTTCTTCTCCCTCCTCTTCTATTTTCTCTTTCTCCTTCATCTTCTACATCTCTTCCTCCTTCTTCCCTTACTTTTCCTCTTCCTTCTTCTTCTCCTCCTCCTTTTCCCCCTTTTTCTTCACTCTTATCCTCCCTTTTTTCCTTATTTTCTTCGTCTCCTAGGGAATGTTAGCTTTAAGGGGAGTTCAAATTTATGGCCTTTCATAAAGCTTAGCAACTAAAAAGGGCTATTACGTTACCTTACAATCAAGAGGCATCACCTCCGAGCAAATTGACGGGTCTGGATCTTTCGAGTGACTTCTCTTATCTACTTCTCCTTCTTCACCTACTTTTCCTCTTACTTTTCCTCTTTCTCCCTCTCCTTTTCCTCTTGCCACTATTCTTTCTTCTTCTTTAATCTTCTCCTCATCTTTCTCTTTCTCGTCTCTCTTTCCTGTAGCTTTTCCTCTTTCTCCTCTTTCTCCTCTTTCTCTTCTCTCTCCTTTTTCTCCTTTTCATTCTCCTCCCTTATTCTTCTTATTCTTCCTACTTTTCTATTTCTCCTTATCCTTCATCTTCTACATCTCTTCCACCTTCTTGCCCTATTTTTCCTCTTGCTTCTCCTTTTCCATCCTTATGTGTCTTCTCATTCTCCTTCTTTTCCTTTTCCTTCTCTTTCTCCTCCTCCTCCTCCTCACTCTTATCCTCCTCTTTTTTCTCCGTCTTCTCATTGTCCTTATTCTTCTTCTCCTCCTCATAGGGTATCTTAGCTTCAAGGGGTGTTCAAATTGGTGACCTCTCATAAAGTTCAACAACTAGGAGATATTACGTTATATTCCAGTCTTAGAGCACTTTGGACTTACGAGTCTCCGTTGAATCATCAGAGCAAGCCCGTAAGTTCGTCTCAGGCCCAAGAAATACGTAGTTCCTAATGTAATCTCTCATTGCACCATTTTCCCTTTCTCCTTCTCTCTATAAGTATCTGTGTATATGTCTGTATACACCCTGTAAATTTATGGTTTATGGAATCATGCAATTTTTCTATGTAATTTTATTTTATATTCCGTTTCTCGCAAGTCACCGATGTTCCTTTAGAGATGCCAAAAATTTTGATCTTTCGAGTGACTTCTCTTCTCTCCTTCTTCACCTGCCTCATGTTCCTCCTCTTTCTCCTTCTCTTTTTCCTTCTGTTTCGTCTCTTTCTCCTCCTCCTTCTCCTATTTCTTCATCATTCTCCTCCTCCTCTCTCCTTCGTGTCGTTTTTCCTCCTCCCTCCTTTTTCCTGCCGATTTTCCTATTTCTTCTTCTTCTCCTGTTTCTCCTTTCCTTTTCGCTCTCTTTCTCCTTCTCCTCCCTCATTCTTCTTCTTCTTCCACCTCTTTTTATATTTTTCCTTTTCCTTCATCTTCTGCATTTCTTCGTGCTTATACTTCTCCTTTATCCCCTGATATTCCTTTTGCTTCTCATTCTCTTTCCTTCTATTTCTTCTCATTCTCCTTTTTCTCATTTTCCTTCTCCTCCTCATATCTCTTTTTTTTCTTCTCATTCTTCACTCTTATCCTCTTCCTTTTCCTTCTTCTCAGTCTCCTCTTTATTCTTCTTTTCTTACTGGGAAATCTTAGCTTCAAGGGAAATTCAAATTTGGGGCACTTCATAAAGCTCAGCAACTGGAAGGGTATCTATGTTATCTTCCAGTCAAAGGGTATTACCTCCAAGCAAATTGATGGGTCTTAGGGCACTTAAGGCTTGTGAGTCTTTGTTGAATCGTCAGAGCAAGCTTGTAAGTTCGTCACAGACCCAAGAAATACGCAGTTCCTAATGTGATCTGCCATTGCACCATTTTCCCTTTCTCCCTCTCTCTATAAGTATATATGTGTATATATGTCTCTATACACATTATAAATAAATGGTTTTATGGAATCATTGCTCTTTTTCTATGTGATTCTATTTTACTTTTCATTTCTCACAAGTCACCGATGCTCCTTAGAGTTTCTTTAAATTTTTATCTTTCGAGTGATTTCTCTTCTCTCCTCCTTCTTCACCTGCTTTTCCTCTTGTTTCTCCTCATTCTCCCTTTCCTTCCTTCTGTTTCTTCTCCTTCTCTTTTTGCTCCTCCTCCTTTTTCTTCTTCTTCTTCTTCTTCATCATCATTCTCCTCCTCCACCTCCTCTTCATCCTTCTTTTTCTTCTCTCTCCTTCTTGTCGTTTTTCCTCCTCCCTTATTTTTTTTGCCGATTTTCCTCATTCTCATTCTCCTTCTCTTTCCGTTTTCCTACTCTTTCTTCTTCTTCTTCTTCCTCCTCCTCCTCTTCTATTTCTCCTTCTCCTTCATCTTCAGCATCTCTTCCTCTTCCTTCTTCCCCTGCTTTTCCTTCCTTCTGTTTCTTCTCATTCTCCTTCTCCTTCTATTTCTTCTCTTCCTCTTCCTCTTCCTCTTCCTCTTCCTCTTGCTCATTTCTCTTCTTCTTTTTCACTCTTATCCTCCTCCTTTTTCTCTTTCTCCTTCTCATTGTACTCCTTATTCTTCTCCTCCTCCTCGGGAATCTTAGCTTCAAAGGGAGTTCAAATTTGTAGCATTTCATAAAGCTCAACAACTGAAAAGGGATATTACGTTATCTTCCAGTAGAGACATCACCTCTGAACAAATTGACGGGTCTTAAGGATATTTAGGGCTTATAAGTCTCGTTGAATTGTCAGAGCAAGCATAAGGGTATTTAGGGCTTATGAGTCTTCGTTCATCACAGACTTGAGAAATACGTAGTTCCTAATGTGATCTCCCGTTGCACAATTTTGCCTTTCTCCATCTCTAAATCTCTCTCTATAAATATATATGTATATATATCTTTATACACACCGTAAATTTATGGTTTTATGGAGTCATTGTTGTTTTTTTATGTGATTCTATTTTAGTTTCCATTCCTCTAAAGTCACCGAGGTTCTTTAGAGTCACCATAAAGTTTGATCTTTTGAGTGACTTATCTTCTCTCCTCCTTCTTCACCTGTTTTTCCTCTTGCTTCTCCTACTCCTCTTTCTCCTTTGCCCTCTACTTTCTTCTCCTCTTGTTCCTCCTCCTCGTCCTCCTTCTTCTTCATCATTCTTCTTCTCCTCCTCATCCTTCTCTTTCTCCTCTCCTTTCTGTCACTTTTTCTTCCTTTTTTTGTGCCAATTTTTCTCTTACAAAATTTCATGTCAATAGGAAATACTACAAATTTAAGATCATCAAAAGGACATTCTTTATAAAGAAATTTAAATATATGAGCATATTGTATACTACCACGTACCTCAAAATCATCAATGACTTCAATGGAAGTATCACGAACAATATGCTTAAATTTGGTAGCGATCTGAAATAAAATCACCACCCAATTTTTTATTCTAAAATCTCATAAATTTTTCTTTCTATATATTTTTTTCTTCTTCCTCTATTTCTCTTCCTTCCTCCCTCCTTTTTTTCTCCTTTCTTGTCTGCATTTTGCCCGACAGCACCATGGCTATTTATAGCCAAACTTCCACCCAACCTCACATGGTGAGGCTATGAAGCTTGCATTATTATGGACAGATATTCATTCTTTGTCCATGCTCAATTATAATTTTTATTGAAGTAATTAGAGCTTTGGCTCTATATTTGATGATATATATTGTGGTCGATTTAATCAATTAACGTATCCGGGAAACCGGGGTGTTACATTTTTTTCTTCTCCTGGGAAATTTTAGCTTCAAGGGTGTGGCCTTTTATAAAGCTCAGCAGCTGGTAGGGGATATTATGTTATCTTCCAATCAAGAGCCATCACCTCCAAGTAAATTGACGAGCCTGGGGGCACTTAGGGCTTATGAGTTTCCGTTGAATTGTTAGAGCAAGCCTGTTCATTCATCTTAGACCTAAAAAATATGCAGTTCCTAATGTGAACTCCTATTGCACCATTTTAACTTTCTCTCTCTCTCTCTCTAAATCTCTCTCTAGTATATATGTATATATATGCCTCTATACACTGTAAATTTATGATTTTATGGAATCATTGCTCTTTTTCTATGTGATTCTGTTTTAGTTTTCGTTTCTCGCAAGTCACCGATGTTCCTTAGAGTCGCGATAAATTTTGAACTTTTGAGTGACTTCTCTTCTCTCCTTTTCCCTCTTCACCGCTATCCTCCTCCTCTTTCTCCTTCTCCCTCTCCTCTTGCTCCTCCTTCTCCTTCTCGTTCATTCTCCTCATCCTTCTCTTTCTCCTCTCTCCTTATCACTTTTCCTGCTCCTTTTCCCCATGTTCTTCTTCTCCTACTTCTCCTTCTCCTTCTCCTCTTTCTTCTACTTCTGCTTTTTCTTCCTCTTCACTTCTCTCCTCCTTCTCTTTCCCGTCCTCTTTCTTCTTCTTTCTCCTTCTCCTCCTTGTTTTTTCTCCTTATCCGTTTCTTATCCTTCCTCCTCTTCCTTTTTCTCCTTCTCCTCTTTTTTCTTCCTTCTTCTTCTACTCCTTGTCCATCTACTTCTCCTCTTTCTCCTACTCGTTGTCCTTCTCTTTCTACTAAAGCAAAGGAATGATAAATTGAAAATATCATATGAAAATTTTGGTGTTATATATTGGTGAAACTTATAATGATATCTCATGAATTTCAGTTGATATCGAGGTAGTAAAAGGTAGTTTGTTACTTGTCTATTTTATGCTATACATCAATAAAAACTTTCAGTGGCACCACACCCCACTCAGAGGAAATAGACACTGTATCTGCCAAAAGCTTATCATCCTTTATTACTTCAACAGCATCGGCACAATCTGCAGAAGGCCATAAAGGATGTCAGTAACTCTACTGCTATAAGTTATACATTGGACTTGTCATGAAGTTGTTGTCTTTTTTTTTTTTTTTTCCTTTTCTTGTTTCCTTTGAATTTATCAACTGCAATACGAAATCCCACATGGAAATGTTTGGGGTAGGAATTAGGATGTCATTTGTGCTTGCATTGTCGTGTTGGCACTATGTGGGGTTAGAGACCTGCTTACTTGAGAATACAGAACACTTACAGAAGCTGCAAATAGAGATCATGTCATTTTAAGGCATACATAACCTACTGACGACGGGCTTGATTAATTTAATACACTGATTTGTTGGTATTGACATGACTAATTTGTAAACTTGTCACGAAGATGGCCTGTTAAAACCCTTTTGGTGATCGGTAACTTTTTTTTTTTTAAATGTCGGCATTAAAACTAAAAGTAAGTATTGCAACTATTATTGTCAAATGAAATATGATTTATTTATGAAGATTTTTAACTGGTTCATTTAGCGATCATGTAAATAAAACTTGGCCAATCTTATAGGGAGGTTGAGTTTGCTAAGTCCACAATGATTTGTGCTAGTTACAGGCTTCCAGATTTACCACCCTAGTATCATCATATTTGATCCCAATGTCCTAGCTTCGTGTTATGCCGGGTCAGATTTGGACGCAGTGTTAAGACTTACCGCCCAAAAGGAGAAGGGACGTTGTCTGAGGACTGGCTTTCCATGATTACATAATTTCTCCCGTGTGTCAAAAATTTTTAGATTATTATACGAACAAAAATTTGCACAATCACTGAAATGTATTGAGGTGCGTCCCTAATTTTCGAATATAATCCGATCCACGAGCTACAAAACCAACATGAGGTTAGAGGGAACTTTGGGTCTTCAACCATCTTTATGGAGAAAATGAAGAGCTACTTATCGTTGAGAGGCCATGTTTGGGATACATAGATTGACCACGAAACGGTGGTCCCTAGGTGAGATCGACCACCACTTCTGGTATGCACAATCGTGGGGGCTTGCTTCGGTTAGCCAGGGTCAACATAAGGGCACTAGTAGGACTATGCCGATCTTCATCTCGATGGTGCTGACCAGTTCTAACTGATGCTGAGAATGTTTATTTGGCGATTGCTGGGAAGATGTTGCATTTCAAAATACTTCCCGAAGGATAGTGTCTGAGTGAATATAGAATGATCTAAGTGATCGGTGTGGATTTACACATATTTGAGTCGTATAGACGCCGAAGTGGAATTCCATGTCACAATAGAATGGCCTTTGATGGTGCTTGTCATTGAAGGGTTCTTGGGGGGTCTGGGGATTGCTACAAGTGGAGCCAATCTTTGGTGATAACCGATCATCCATTGGCCTTTGATGGATGGATTGAGGACCTTGGGATTGATAGGCCTACAGCTCTTGGTGAGAGTGTTACCATCTTAGTGCCGAGCATATGGCACCAGAGTGCTAGAATGAGAAAGTAGTTAATCGGCAGCAGTGAGAAACTTGATTTGTTTTAGCAAGGATATGGTGATAGTTTTCTTTGCCCAAAGAGATCATCATAGAACTTTGTTTTGGGGAGGATAAGTGGTGGTGACAGCCACTTCCTTGATAATATGCAATTCACTATTGTACAGTGGAGAATTTAATACTGAGGTGCATTGTGGATTCTTAAGCAAAAACTAGACCCTTCATGAGTTTAACTGATCACGACCAGCAGTTGACAAGTGAGAATATGACCATTATGTAGGTTTGTTGTTGAGAGGGTATGGAGGCGACAATGACAGCCACTTCTTCGATAATGCCAATCGCGTTGGGATTTACCAACCCTCGTAAGAATTGAGTGTATCGTGCAGTTGTGGCAGCCGATTGAGGCATACAACAATAGGCACTGTTGGTGCTTGATAGGATACCCACATGAATGGTCGCTTGAGAGAGGCTGAGCCATGGGCCGACCAACCACTGTGGGGATGATTCAACGACCATCCTCTAGGTGATGTAATAGCCTTTGCTTGGTGAGAGCCCGAAGACATTTGCGAGCTTTTGGATGATGAGGAGACCGAACGCCACCCCATGATCTACTTGTGTTTGCTGGCCACCTTTAGGTTACACCGACTGTAGAGAGGCAAAAACCAATCGAGTTCAACAATTTAAAAAGTAGGTTCTGCAATACTGAAAAAACAAAGACATGAGTGCTTCCAATAGGAGAACTTTGTCTCATGTTAGGCATAACATGTGATATTGACCATCTTTAAGTATCTTAGTGCTTGTGTTTACATGCATCAGTACACGTGGTGTAGTTGTTCTCAAGAGAAAAACATGGTAGCCATACTAGCCTGTGTCTATAGTGAAAGTTGTCTTAACAGTTGAATATGTGGTCCCCACAGAGGCACAAAATGAAGTGGACCATAGACTTGAGCATGACTTAGCTTATACATTTACACTTCAAGAGATTTTCGTTTTGTTTGCCCCGTGCATGTAAATAGGGGCCGAGCCAGGAAATGACATCCAAAACAAAGACCGAGCAAGGTCCTCCTGGGTTTTCATTCTACTTATGCTAATAGCTGAAAGATAACTCGTCTACTTTGACATAAGGTGGCCTCTGGTTAGACCTTGCCACAAACCAAATGGTGTCAGCATACCAATATCTATTTGAAAGAATGATCGAGCTCCATGATTAGAGTCGATAACGCCACGAACATGTACGATTGTCCAACCAACGTGTATATTTTTCCTTAGCTATGTGCTGAAATTTTGTGGGCAATTTGTTGGTATATGCGGCGGTTGAAGTACAACCTCTAGTTCGCTTCATATGGAGGCAGCATAAAACATAACAAAGATGAGACGGAGTTTGCCCATTTGTTTTTGTAATTATCCTTGCAAGCATTAGTTTCTTTACTACGCAAATATGATTGTTGTCGATTCCTATTTGAGCAAAATAGGCAGCCACTACATGGTGAACAGTCATATGCATATAACAAACTAATTGAATCTCTTCATGAGATACTCATATTTTATCACTTGTCCGAAGTTTATGATGAAAAATAGATTTTTTTTTTCTTTCGAAAAGTAAGAAGAGATTACTTATCTTTGCATTTTTCAGACTCTGTGCATGAAGAGATATAATATAAAGAGATCTTAGCGGTGGATGCCGTTTGGGATGTTCTGTCGATTAGAGTTCCAAGTGATCATTGAATATGCAGTCCAAAACGATGAAAGGCTCCGATGATTTCTGGGACTTGCTCGGGAGTTCGAATGTGAAGAGGTGGGGCCAACACATAAGAAGCTACTTTGTATTGGTTTTTCATTTATGTAAAGCCCATGGCATGTTCATGTGGCAAAGCTCCATAGTCCGTGTGTACCATTTCTTCGTGCTAATGGAACTCCACAAACGATAAATATAGAGAGAGCCCGAGCTTCACTCATGCTATGATGGCGGATCGGCCTATTTCGCGTCTACATGGTTTGATCGTTTTGAACTTTTGGGTGTTCACTCAGAGGGACCCAACAACTTCTTGCAAACATCTAAACTTTGTTTGCTTTGAGCTTGAGCCGAAGAGAGATCCTAACCACCATCAAAACACAAGATATCTTCTACCCTTGTCGTGCTTGCAACAAAACAATAATAGAAAGCCAAGAGCCTTACTTGCAAAAGGCTAAATAACAATCTTTTGTTCTGGAAGGGATTAGAAAGGGTCAACTTAAATGTTTCACACTAAAGGACATACTAACATGATAAAATACAATGAGACTTCTAATCAGTGGATTCATGTGAAGGCTTTCATGGTGGGACCTTGCAACTAGTGTTTCAATGGATTTGAAAGAAAGACCGAGCGAATGAAGTAAGGACTGAACTCAATATGCTTGGCAAATATGATAAACCGAGACTCATGAACAGACGATACGAGGGCACTGAGGGATATGAAGGGTATTTGGAGTTTGGACTATGCAAAGCCCATGAACAGACGATACGAATATTTCGGAACGCATAGCATTGTTTCCCACATACGGTGCCAAATTGTACAGAAAAAAATTCGCCTAATCACTAAAATGTGATGAAGTGCGTCCCTAATCTTCAAATATGATCCGGTCTACGAGTTCAAAACCAACATGAGGTTAGAGGGCCTGGCGTGGAGTCAGGGGAAGCCCCTACAATACTTAAGTTAGTATTGCGATCAATAACTTATCAGGCAAGTGTATAAAACTAGAAAAAATGGTAAGAATGCGTGTGTGTGAGGTATGGAGCTGAGAGTTCTCATACCAGGACCTCCCTATAGAGAAAATGGAGAGCTACTTACCATTGAGAGGCCATTCTCATTCGGTTGATATATTCTTGAGATATGTGCCTTATTTTGCAGAAATCAAAAATTGTACTTGATTCCAATTGGCTAGACAAAAAGTTGACAACTTTGTGTTGTCTTGAGAAGATAAATTATGGGTCCCACCATGTGATATAGAGCTTTCCCAATAAATACAAAATATGGTCTTGCAATTATATACTTCCATTCTTAAATTATTTTTATCACCTCACGATTTTTGGCCCTAAGATATAAGGCGGAGAAAACAGCAAGGGGGGACTCAGAAGGGAGATGCAGATATCTTTCATCCTTGGAAATAGAGTTAAGTATTTAATTTCATAAATGTACCATAAATATTGCATCATTTCTCATTATTCATCTGAGAATATAATTTTCTCATCTAAGGTTTGGTCTTGTTTGAATATTTCAGGTCACTAAGTTGAAACAAGCTCCTCCAGTTCCAATTGATATTTTCGTTGCTGAGAAAACTAGAGTTCTGGTTATAACTGATCCAAATACTAGAGGCAAAACAATTTGCTTAAAGACAATTGGATTGGCTGCTGTGATGGCAAAATCAGGTTGACTTTAGTATTTTCTTTAATGTATTGTTTCCTATGCTCAAATGCCCTTATCAATTTTTAAAAAGATGTTACAAGTCACAGCTAAATCAAGAGTTCACCATTCCTATGAATATTAATATTTGTTATGCATAGTATTTCAGTTTTATGCATCATGAGTTCGTGAAAACTTGTATATGTCCGTATGTAGATAATAGAAAAATAATTACACGAAGTTGTCCACTCCAAATAAAGGGGTGGAACTAAAGCTTATGGCATTGTTCAAGAATGGCAAGATAGATACTCCCGTAATGTATTAGAATTCAAAAGAGATGCTCAATCCAACGATATGCAAAGCCTGCTTTGACGGGTACTTTTACTGTCATTCGTAATAGTTATGATGGAACTCTTATCCAGATTTGTACCAAACCCAATGATGTATCTCTACCAGATGACCTTGGTAAACGAGGGACCATGTAGAGAATCAGACTACATATATTGGATATGATCTGCTAGTGTCTTTCTCGATATTTCAGACCTTTTATGCTTTTGTTGTACTTTCTTAATTATTTATCTCCATTGCAGGTATTTATGCATTAGCTTTTGAGCCTGTAAAGATCCCTTGGTTTGATTCTTTTTTTGCTGATATTGATTTCGAACAGTCCTTGTCTCAATCATTGTCTATTTTCTGTGGCCATTTAAAGCAAATAAGTGTACGTTGCTTGCAGTTTATTTGTTCGAGAAATTATCTTTCAGTGATATTGTGAAAAGAAGTGTAGTTTGTGGTTTAACAAAAAGTATGACCCTTAATAGAGCTCAATGGTGAAACCGAATTCCCATAATAGTTTGTTTCCCTTTTATTAGAGCAGGAGCCTTAGGAAAGTAAGACTTCTTTGGTGAAAAGAGGGTGGGGAAAGGTTTGGAATTACTGTACACTCTTTCCCACAGTTTGGTAAATCACTTAGAAACTTGGAAATATCTCATAGAATCAGAGGGGAAGCATTCTGAAGCCACTGATTTGGAGAATACCATGAGTGAAAATTTCTGCTGGTTTAAAATAATTTCATCCTGCTGGTTTAAAATAATTCCATCCTACTGGTTTAAAATAGTCCCATATAAAACATTGAAATTCATTGTTTTTATTATATCGTTCAAGTTAATTGAATTTATGGCTATGTTCTCTTTCAAAAAGTTTAGGGTTTAGACAAACTCTTCATGGGTATATTTTTACCATTGTAGGCTAGATATTATCTTGCCGTTTATTATTTCATGTTTTGACTGGTGGTTCTTTCTGTACATATTCACTGAAAGCTTTTTGGGATGTGAGCTTAGTTTCTTTTGAAAAATTTGCAGGAGATTAAATCGCACTCAACAAATCGGTCATTAGTCCCATAACCATTAAATGAAGTATGTGTCAAGAATAAATCTTTTGAGTTCGTCTTATCTTCTATGATGTAATGTCACTCATAACCATGCTTTCACTCATGTTTAATGAATAGACATGCAAGTGATTGTGTTAAAGCTGGCAATATTTTTGGAGGCATACGTGATTCTTTGTCTCCCTCATATATGCTAGGTATGTGCAGGGACAAATCCCCTGGAAGGAGCTGCACTTGGGATGTCTCTGCTGGAGTCTTTTGCCAAAGCTGGTGCTTTGTTGACAAGTGCTACAACACATCACTGAGAACTCAAAACCCTAAAATACAGGTAGTCCATTTTGAAGTTGAAGATGGACCATTTGCATGATCCAGAAGACTTCTTTTGTTACTACATAAGTTGACCATTATAGACAAAGTTCCAGATTTTATAAGCGTTTCAGGTTCTTTGGAAATTGGGCATTCAAATAAAACGGTTACATTGTTCCGTCTCTCTGTTGCATTGTTGGTCCTTAATTCTTGAAATTAGCTTGCTACATGCTTGGCTTGAGTGATTACCTCTTACCCTCGTGGCTCTTTTCGATGCATGGCTCCCACCCCTCACCTCCACCACTCAAAAAATACCTTTAAAAAAAAAAGGAAGAAAGAGGATGAAAGGCATAACTTTTCTCTTTGGTTTTGTTGTGGTTTTGGGCAAAAGTTTGGCTTGGTGACATGCAAAAAAGAAAATTTTGATGCTTAAGAAATTTTTCATGTTAATAGATTGTGACTTTATAGGATATATATCTTTGTTAGTATTTCCTTTTGCTTGAAAACATTGTCATTTATGCTTCATGTTTTGTAGGGAGCACTTGCACTGGAAGACGCTTTATCTAAGGGGCTACCAATTCGGAAAGAAATAGACTTGCTGCGTACTTATGTAGAAGACATTGATAAAGACTCCCTTTTAACTCTAGTTCTATCATCCCTTCCTGAAGAAACACGAAACTATGGAACAGATACTCTGCTGCAATTGAATTATAAGGCAAGTTATTCGAGGATTTTATGTTTATGGCCGGTTGCACTGCTGTTCTTGCTTCATGTCAATTGTCATATTTTGGTCCCTATTAGTTTTGTGGCAGTTGTCATTAAACATCACCATTATTCACTCTTCATCTTTTTCAAATATCATGAACAACTGTCCTGCCAGTGTATAGCATTAAGTTTATGAATGGAGTGGTTGATTGGTGGTTATTTGCATTTTCCTTCTCTTTTGATGGTTTTCTTGAATCGTGATTCTGGACAGCTGCCATGGTGTTACTGATTGTTCTCTTTTTTTTTTTGGATTTGCCAGTGCACATTGAGGTTTAGCACAAGTCTGTCCACTTGGTCTCTCTCAACTCCCTAGTAGCATAATTTTGTCTTCACTTAGTATCTCTCTAACATCCCTGAGCTTTCTGCGGGTTATTTAATGTTGATCTTCAAAGTCTTGACACCTAATAAGTAGAAGCATACATTGCATTTTTGACAGAATGCTTTCATATTATTTAGATTTTCCTAACAATACCTTTATTCCAAAAAAAAATTGAGGGTTGGTGGTTGTTGATCTAACCCTATGCTGTTCTCACAGTTCGATGCCTTGAAAGGGACACTGCGACATTTCAGCTTAATCCCACCGGGTGGTGGTGGGATTTTGACACATTCTTTGGCTCATGTTGCATCCTGGCTGAAGGTGTGTACAATTATACATGAATTTAAAAGCTTCCTGATGTGGAATGGGTGAATAACAACTTGCTCATTGGACATTTTTGGGTAACTTTGCTTTTGAGTTCAGGTTAAAGAGGTTGACGAGTCTGGTGATGGGATTGCATCTCTAATCAAGAGAGTTGAGAGCTTCTTAGCCGAAGGGAAACTCTCTGAAGCTGCAGATACTCTGGAGGAGGGCGTCAAAGGCAGCCAAGCATCTGAAATTGTCGGTGATTGGGTTAGGCAAGCAAGGAACAGGGCTATTACAGAACAAGCTTTAACCCTACTGCAATCTTATACTACCTCCATCAGCCTTACGTAGTTCTCGTGTTTAATCATGGAGACTTCTCTTAGCATGACTATCCTGTGGATGGTGCCAAAATTCGAGTTTTGTTTACAGAAAGAGGTTTGACTTTTGAATTTGTAATCTGTGTCAACAATCTCTTTGCTATCGGGAATTAAGGCAGTGATTGCAGCAAGTTTTTCTGTTGCGGTCCGAGTAGATTGTATGTATTTTTCAAACATTTCTTTAGTTTGGCTCCAACAATTTTCATATTGTATTTCAGTAGGCACTAAAGCGATGTGGTGATTACAATCATAATCATACATGAATAAAAACTAATCAATTGGCACTATTATTTTCATAAAGTTTGAAAAGTTCACAACGTTTATGTGAATAGTGAGGTTTATAAGATGCAAGTAATAAGCGGTTTTGTCTGCATCAGAGATGCTAATTTGTGAATATACTTCCATAATGTCACTGGAATAGATGAGAGATAGAGAGAGAGAGAGAGAGAGAGAAAGGGGGGGGTGGTTTGTTTAAACAACTTACTAAAATATATAAGTTGGTAGTCTGGTGTAGGGTCCCAATCATTCTCACATCAAACACTATTAATAAATCCCGAAGAATAAAATAAACTATTTCAAGGTGGTGCCTGTGAAACTATTTCCGTTGCAAGTCCTTCTTAGTTAACCCAAACCCCCCCCCCCCCCCCCCCCCCCCAAAACACAAACCTGACAAAAAAAAGTCTTTTTTTCTTTTTTATTTTTTTTCTGAGTAAAAAAAGATAGGAAATAATAATTATTCATTCATTACATGATCTTAATAATCCGAACTTGTTAGTAAATCAATTACATGAAGCGTCTGAATAATTGGTTGACCAGAAACATTCAATTCAATGCAGTTATAGTTTGATTCAAGCCCAATTAGTAACTCAAGATCAAGACTAGGAGCATGAAGGAATAAAATGCATCACCCCCGAGTAGCCATATCTGACTACTTGACCTTCCCAAACCATAGAAGAGTGACAATTTTGCTGCTAGACCACTAGCCTTGATGGTTATAGTTGCATGATGAGTCTATTATTACTAACTTCTTCAAGCAAATTAATAGGTTGTCTCTCGTCTAAAATCTTTCTCTTCCTCTTTCTCTGTTTGTAAATGGGTCCTTTGAATAATTTTGGTTGAGTGTTGTAGTTTTGTCTCATTGTTTTTCCTCCAAATTAAGGGTACAAGTTAAGATTAATCATTTTTATTTGAAACCTTAAGGTGTCAATGTTTTTTAATAGAATGATAAAATTATAATAAAATATAAAAATTTAAGATTTTATTAAAATAAATTATTAAAAATAAGACTTCATTGGTATAAAATAAAAATAATAGAGAAAAATAATATTTATTAATAGTTTTTTTTTCTTTTTTCTTTACATTAAATGTGATTTTTTAAAAATAAAAGTTAAATATATTTAATTATGCCAACTATATTATTTAGTGTGTTCTTGTGATATTGATAAAGATATATCTTTACCTACATGATTATTAACTTTTAAGTAATTTTATTCAGATTTAATGCATCGTGATATTAAACTTAATAGTAAATCTCACTATTTAATAATGTTCGCTATCTATTTAAAAAACCACAAGTCATTGGTTCCCTATTAATTAAATCTCAAATTATGTACAATTAACATTATTCTTAATTTTTAGATACGCTATGTATATCCGTTTTTAATTTTTTTATGTGCAGTGAATTACATATGATTTTAATAAATATGAATTTATAAACTTCTATAATCAATTGAGAAAAAAATTTATAACTAAATAATGTGCCTACCCTACAATAATTTATTGATTTCATCCCTAATTAGAGTTAACATATGTTTTAGGACATAGATTTATTATGGAAAGACGACGAAAATCTTAGAGTTTTCATTGGTTTTTGAATTTTATTTTTTATTTTAATTTGGTCTTTAACTTTTTAATTATTATGGTTTAGACTCACAATTATCAATTTCATTTTAATTAAGATTTTTTTATTAATTTTTTATCATTAAATTTACTAGAGACTAACCCAATTTGATTCATTTTAGCATTAATCTAATGGGGAAATAAACTAAAGAATTTAATTGAGATAAAATTAATAGCTTAGAGACTAAATTGAGATAATTTAAAATTCAGGGATCAAATTAAAATTAAAGGCAAATTTTATTTGTTCCCCTTCTGACCGTTAACCTCTCGCCGCCCTCTCTTTCTCGCGCCATCTCTCTCTCGCGCCCCATATTAACTCCTTTCCTAAACAGACTCCTCACACGCTCCCATTCCCATCTCTGTCTTTCCAAAATTCAAATTCCCATCGGCCATTGCCACCGCCAATCCAAAATCCCAACCCACCGCCCTCAACAACCCACTAAACCTCTCCTATCTGTTACTCCCACAGCATCAAACCCACCCACTAAACAAATTCCCTCTTGCATAAGCAATGGAATCAACGTCATCCCAGAACACCACTACCACACCCACCCACCAAATCATCACACCAGCAACCACCAGTAATCATCAATCTACAACCGCAACCCACCAAATCAACACCATCACAAATCGATAAGCAAAGCCAATAGAGAAGGAGGGTTGGGATGTTCATGTTTTGTATGGGTTGGCTCTGTGTATGTGCGTGAGAAGAATTCAAGAGAGGAGGCGCACGAGAGGAACACGATGGGCGGTGGTGGGTTACAGATGAGTGGACACAGGGTGAGTTGTTAAGGGAAAGAGAGAAATATTCATAGAGGATGGTGGCAGCCGTAGTTATGGCTTAGAGAGAGAGGGGTTGAAGAAGAAGAATCTGGGGAGATATAACATGGGTTTGGATTTGGGTCGGGTAAGGTTTGGTATGATATTTGTGTTTATGTCAAATTTGCTTTGTCTGGTTTTTGTTAAAGGCTTGTGAGGGTAACCGTGTTTTTTTTCATAATGAATAGCAATAGGGATTGGGAAAATCTCAACTGAATAGCAAGAGGGCGACATAAGAAAGCAAAAAGAACAAGAGGGGACTTTCGGTACTCATCCTCACGAGCAGCAGAATCAGAATCAGTGGGTTTGAGTATGGCAGTGACGTGAAGTCAGAGAGAAATCGCATTGACGGAGAGGTAATTTGTTCAAACTCTTTTGATTAAGTTTTATTTTAGGGTCAGAGTAATATCCTTAATCCATTGGGTTTTTCTGAAAGTGGAGGGGATGAGTTTTACTTATTCAAATTGTGGGTATATGCTTTGGTTTGGGTTTGGGTCTTAGGTCATATTAATTTGATTGATTCTGCACTATATGACAACTTTTTTGTTTTATGGTTGTTTTATTTTCTTTAGTAGTTGCCAGTTGCCCCATCTGAGAGAGGTCCAATTATTTTTTGACTATATTTGAAACTTTTTGAACCTTTAATCACTCAATACAATAGACAATTTGGGGTCAATAAATTAGTTTATTCTACAATTTGCTTTTTGCTAGGAATTAAATTGTATAAGAAATACCATCATGGCCCTTTTGTTTTTAAATACTGTGGTTGCAGGACTCTTTTAAATAATTTTAACTTTAAGAGATGCAATAAATGATTCAAATAGTGGTTGCCATTGAGGTGAAGATGACCCTCTTCTCCATTGTCAACAGCAGCTTTCAATGTGAACATGCCAAGGTTGTCAAGCAATGACTTACGGAAGATGCCCGTTGATGGTCATACGACGACGACATACTGAAAAAATATGTTGTGATGGTATGTCCTACTCTTATAGTTAGAATTTGTGGTAATTATTAGTTTCTTGGTTTTGTTTTTGTAGGAATGTTGATCTTTTGATGCTATAAATTAGAATTTTATTTGATCATGATAATATTTTGATTTGTATGCTTAACAATTGATAGGGGTAGGGTATTATTTTTCAAGGTATGAATTACTGATTTTTTATTTTCTAATGTCCTTATTGCTATCTCACTGAGGAATTTGGAGCTTCAAGTGTTAGTGTAGATAATACGGTTGATGCAGTTGGACATAGCATTGCCAAGCTATAAGAAATCTTACATTTAAGAAATTGTGTAAATTTTAATAGACTACATGTGTACAACAGGTATAAGAACAACCAATATAAATGAACTAACATTGCGTTATAAATATATTTGCAATAAAAGAAATGCATATTAAAAAAGAAAGAAAATCATAAAAGAAATAAAAAAGAAAGCAATTAATTCCAAACTGCTGCTACTTATAACAACAACAAAGAAAAATATCTCAGTTATTATAAACATTTTTTTTTTCCATAAGCATAACATTAGAATAACTGGGTAAAAATTTTAAAGAGCATGCGATAGATTGTCATTACAATAGGAAAAGAGAATTATGTGAATAAGAAGTACTAGTATATAAATATTACTAAAATAGCCAACAAGATGTGAATGCAATATCAACAATGTAAGAATTATATCGAAATATAGCATAAAATAAACAAGTAATAATAATCAAGTTTTATTTACTTCGATATCAACCAAAATTCTAGCAAACTTGTATTATAGCGGCATCTGACTCTACCCTTTATGTATATATCAAGAAAAAACACATAAATACAATATCATTAGTTCTTATATGCAAAACTAGGGTGAGATAGATTATCACTATATTAGGAAAAGTAAAAAAGGTATATAAGAAGTACTCTATATCAATACACCTAAAAAAATATGATAGCAAATCCAACAATTTCTTGAGAATTATATGGAAATATAACATACAATAGGCAAATAACAATAATAAGCTTTTACTTATTTCAACATCAACCAAAATTCCAACAAGCTGTATTACACCAGCATAGGACTCTACATTTTATGCATATAAAATCAATACACATAAATATAAAAACAAGCTTGGTATATGCACGGACATTGACTCCCATATGCAAAATCAGGATAGTGATGATATGTATTTATAGAGATACCATTCTTGTAAATAGTTAAAAATAATAAGAATGAGATATAGAGAATGACAACAACTAACAATAACTGCATGAATTCAATAGACAACAACCATGCCAACAAGTTAGAAAAGAAAGAAAATCATAAAAGAAACAAAAAAAGGGAACAAATAATTCTGCACTGTTGCTACTTGTAACTATGACAGAAAAATATTGTAATAAGTTAATATATCAAATTATTTTTTTGCCATGGCATACCTTTAAAGTAGATGAATAAGAATTTTGAACACCATAAGATATATTGTCACTACAATATCAAAAGAGAAAAAGATGAATAAGAAGCATCGGTATATCAATTTACTAAAAATGCCAACAAGATGTGAATGCAATACCAACAACTTCTAGAGAATTATATCGAAATAAAACATACAGCAAACAAATAACAATAACCAGTTTTTACTTACCTTGAAATCAACTGAAATTCTTGCAAGTTACATTGCACAGGCATAGGATTTCGCACTTTATGCATATCAAGACAATACACAAAATACATTATTTTTGGTTCCTATATGCAAAATTTGAATTGTCATTGTGATACATATTTATTAAGATACAATCTTTGTGAAAAACAAAAGAAACTAAGAATGAGATGTGAAAAGTGATGAGATGACTTAAATCAACAATAGCGAATATTAGCTGTATTAAATTTATTAGACAGCTAGGATGCCAACAATTTAGGAAAGAAAAAAATTATAAAGCAAACAGAAAATGTGGACAATCATTTCCATATTGCTACTACGTGTAACGACGACAGAAAAATCTAGCACCGAGTAATTATTACAAGTACTCTTTTGTCACGGGCTTACATGGGTGGATAGAAAGAAGGAAAATGATAGAAATAAGAAGAAAGTGGAGTAGAAGAAGAAGCTAAATGAGAGGAATAAGAAGAAAGAGTAGAAGAAAAAAGAGTAAGAAAACGAAGAAGATGGAGTAGGTGAGGGGAAAGGGAAAGAGAAAGAGGAGGAGGAAGAGGAGAAAGACGAGGAAAATCGAGAGGAAGAAGGAGAGAGGAGGAGAAGAAGGAAGGAGGAAAAGCAAGAAGAAGAAAGAGAAAAGAGAAAGAGAAGGATAAAGAGGAGGAGAAGAAGAATAAGGAGGACAATGAAAAGGAGAAGGAAAAAAAGGAGGAGAGGAAGAGTAATATTGCCTTACCAGTCTGAAACACACTTAGCTTCAGATCAGAAGAAGGAAGGAGGAAAAGCGAGAGGAAGAAAGAGGAAGGAGAAAGAGAAGGATAAAGAGGAGGAGAAGAAGAATAAGGAGGACAATGAAAAGGAGAAGGAGAAAAAGGAGGAGAAGAAGAAGAGTAATATTGCCTTACCAGTCTGAAACACACTTAGTTTCACATCAGAATTCAAAATGATTGACAAAGCCCTCTGAATCTCTCTCCATGGATGAAAAAGCTTTCTCTAATGCAAACTACTTCATTTTCCATCTCTTTTCTTCCGTTAGAAAATTTTCATCAGCTACCATCTTATTGGGCACCTTTTCTGCAATTCTATCTTCCTTCACTGCTCCCGTGTATTTATTCTGTAAAAACATAGCCTTTTTACGACTATGTAAAAATTCATCCAACATTCTCCCAAATCCTCCTTAGTTCTTCCTATAATTCCGCCCTTTCTTCTTCCATCGTTCATCAACCATTCCAGCACAACACTTCAGAAAAAACATTCTTTAACCATTGAATATTCGATTGGTTGAAACAATATCAGAAAAAATGAACTCTATTCCATTCTGTGTTACGAATTAAGATGGATATAGTCCGTTCAAACTCAACATAAAATCTCTCATGTTCTATCAAAAACTCCTTCATAGTATGTTCATCAACATAACACTTGATATTAGGGCTCATATGTAAGTTGTTGGCAGTTTAGCAATTTAAGCTCCAATTAGTTTGAGTGTCATGTCCTCTCAACGGCTTGCATGCCCCCGTGTTGAGGGACAAGAGGAAGAGTGGGGCATCTTAACTTCAAGGGAGTACAAATTTGTGGCCTTTCATAAAGCTCAACAACGGGAAGGGAATATTACGTTATCTTGTAGTCAAGAGTCATCACCTCCGAGCAAATTGACGGGTTCTAGGGCATTTTGGGCTTCTGAATCTCCATAGAATCGTTAGAGCAAGCCTATAAGTTCGGTCTCAAACCAAAGAAATACGTAGTTCCCAATGTGATTTCCCATTTTAAGTTCGCCCTCCTACTTCTACTCCTTTTCTTCTACTCTTTCTTCTTATTCCTTTCATTTACCTTCTCCTTCCTTCTTCTACTCCACTTTCTTTCTTATTCCTATCCTTCTCTTTTTTTCTCTCCACCCATGTATGCCCATGACAAAAGAGTACTTTGAAATAATTACTCGGTGCTAGATTTTTCTGTCGTTGTTACACGTAGTAGCAATATGAAAATGATTATCCACATTTTCTGTTTGCTTTATAATTTTTTTCTTTCCTAAATTGTTGGCATCCTCGCTGTCTAATAAATTTAATACAGCTATTATTCGCTATTGTTGATTTAAGTCATCTCATCACTTTTCACATCTTATTCTTAGTTTCTTTTGTTTTTCACAAAGATTGTATCTCAATAAATATGTATCACAATGACAATTCAAATTTTGCATATAGGAACCAAAAATAATGTATTTTCTGTATTGTCTTGATATGCATAAAGTGCGGAATTCTATGCCTGTGCAATGTAACTTGCAAGAATTTCGGTTGATTTCAAGGTAAGTAAAAACTGGTTATTGTTATTTGTTTGTTGTATGCTTTATTTCGATATAATTCTCTAGAAGTTGTTGGTATTGCATTCACATCTTGTTGGCATTTTTAGTAAATTGATATACCGATGCTTCTTATTCATCTTTTTCTCTTTTGATATTGTAGTGACAATATATCTTACGGTGTTCAAAATTCTTATTCATCTACTTTAAAGGTATGCCATGGCAAAAAAATAATTTGATATATTAACTTATTACAATATTTTTCTGTCATAGTTATAAGTAGCAGTAGTGCATAATTATTTGCTCCCTTTTTTTGTTTCTTTTATGATTTTCTTTCTTTTCTAACTTGTTGGCATGGTTGTTGTCTATTGAATTCATGCAGTTATTGTTAGTTGTTGTCACTCTCTATATCTTATTCTTATTATTTTTAACTATTTACAAGAATGGTATCTCGATAAATACATATCATCACTGTCCTGATTTTGAATATGGGAGCCAATGCCGGTGCATATAGAAAGCTTGTTTTTATATTTATGTGTATTGACTTTATATGCATAAAATGTAGAGTCCTATGCCTGTGTAATACAGCTTGTTGGAATTTTGGTTGATGTTGAAATAAGTAAAAGCTTATTATTGTTATTTGTCTATTGTATGTTATATTTCCATCTAATTTTCAAGAAATTGTTGGATTTGCTTTCATATTTTTTTAGGTGTATTGATATAGAGTACTTCTTATATACCTTTTTTATTTTTCCTAATGTAGTGATAATCTATCTCACCCTAGTTTTGCATATAAGAACTAATGATATTGTATTTCTGTGTTTTTTCTTAATATATACATAAAGGGTAGAGTCAGATGCCGCTATAATACAAGTTTGCTAGAATTTTGGTTGATATAGAAGTAAATAAAAGTTGATTATTGTTACTTGTTTATTTTATGCTATATTTCGATATAATTCTTACATTGTTGATATTGCATTCACACATTGTTTGCTATTTTAGTAATATTTATATACTAGTACTTCTTATTCACATAATTCTCTTTTCCTATTGTAATGACAATTTATCGCATGCTCTTTAAAATTTTTACCCAATTATTCTAATGTTTTGTTTATAGAAAAAAAAATTGTTTATAATAATTGAGATATTTTTCTTTGTTGCTGTTATAAATAGCAGCAGTTTGGAATTAATTGCTTTCTTTTTTATTTCTTTTATGATTTTCTTTCTTTTTTAATATGCATTTCTTTTATTGCAAATATATTTATAATGCAATGTTAGTCCATTTATATTGGCTGTTCTTATACTTGTTGTACACAGGTAGTCTATTAAAATTTACACAATTTCTTAAATGTAAGATTTCTTATAGCTTGGCAATGCTATGTCCAACTACATCAACCGTATTATCTACACTAACACTTGAAGCTCCAAATTCCTCAATGAGATAACAATAAAGACATTAGAAAATAAGTAATCTTCTTTGTGGTAGGTAAAAAATCAGTAATTCATACCTTGAAAAATAATACCCTACCCCTATCAATTGTTGAGCATACAAATCAAAATATTATCATGATCAAATAAAATCCTAATTTATAGCATCAAAAGATTAACATTCCTACAAAAACAAAACCAAGAAACTAATTATCACCAATTTCAACTATAAGAGTAAGACATACCATCACAACATGTTTTTTAAGTATGTCGTCGTCGTATGACCATCAACGGGTATCTTCTGTATGTCATTGCTTGACAACCTTTGCGTGTTCACATTGAAAGCTGTCTGTTGACAATGAGGGGAGGGGGAGGGGGGGGAAGGGGGGGGGGGGGAGGGGGGAAGAGGGCCATCTTCACCTCCATGGCGACCACCATTTCTTGCATCTCTTAAAATTAAAATTGTTTATAGGAGTCCAACTGCATCAACCGTATTATCTACACCGACACTTGAAGCTCCAAATTCCTCATTGCCAACATTTCAGGTATGGTTAGCGTACATATCAAATTATTATAGCTGGTGTACATTGTGTTTTTGTTTTCAGATTTAACTTACAGGAATAGTCAAGTTAGTCTTCGACGGGCATGGTTGCGAGGCTTTGGCCTAACTATGCCATTGAAGGTAACAACTTTGGTTCACTTTCACCACGAAGAAATCAACTTTCGTGCTTTTGTGTTCAGAATGGTTGGAAGCAGGTAAAACTAACGACTGTTGATTTTTTTGCGCCTATATAGGTAGGTTTGGATTTTTTGTCTTCGTTTCTTTTTTACTTTCTATTTTTTTGTTCTAGGAGTTTGATGTAATTTAGTAATCTTCTAATTGGTAGGTTTTTTAATTGACAATTTTTTGATGTTATTGAGTGCCTTTAGGTATAGGCATTAGCTAGTTAAACTATATTCATTTTCAAATCTTGTTGTCCCTTCAGTATCTCCATCGAAATCGTCTCGAGTCCATTCCACCGCATCGTCAACATTATTTTCGTAACTCCCTCATAAAGCATAATCATCTAACCCTTGCGTCATCTCTTTTCTCCTTTTCTAGCCTTCCTCCGAGCACTCCTCACTGCTTTTTTTTTATCGTCCTTGTCTTTGTTCCTCATAATAATTGCAGACAAATTAGCCCTAACAAGACCTTCTCCTTGGTTGACAAAGAAGGTGGTAAAAGCATAGGCCGAACAGGCCCCAAAGCCCTTTGAAAATCAATTCCCTTTTGGGAAGAAATGGGCCAAGCTTAGATGGTCCACCCACCTTTAAGTCTCCATAATAATGGGCCCCATCCAAAGAATTTTTGGTACCATTACCCCCAAACACTCTCAGCCTTTCTTCACGGCTCATCTTTCCCAAACATAAAAAAACCCTAATTTGAATCTGGTAGATTTTTCTAGATGGTCCTCCTCTTCTAGTTCTTCTGCATCACTTCCTCCTTCTCCCCCTGCATTTCCTCTTGCTTCTCATCCTCCTCCTCTTTCTCCTTCCTTATGTTTCTTCCCCTTCTCCTCTTGCTACTCCTTATTCTTCTTTTTCTTCTTCATTCTTCTCCTTCTCCTCCTCCTCATCCTTCTCTTTCTCTTCTCCTTTTTCTCCTCCCTTCTTTTTCCAGTCGATTTGCCTTTTTCTCCTTCTCTTCGTGCTCTCCTGTTCCCTCATTCTTCTTTTTCTTCTTCTTCCTTCTCTTTTATTTCTCCTTCTCCTTCATCTTCTACATCTCTTCCTCCTTCATCCCTTACTTTTCCTCTTCATTTTCCTCCTCGTTTCTCTTCTTTTTCTCCTCCACCTCTTCTTTCTTCACTCTTATCCTCCTTATTTTCTTCGCCTCCTAGGGAATGTTAGCTTTAAGGGGAGTTCAAATTTATGGCCTTACATAAAGCTCAACAACTAGAAGGGGCTATTATGGTACCTTCCAATCAAGAGGCATCACCTCCGAGCAAATTGACGAGTCTTGATCTTTCGAGTGACTTCTCTTCTCTCCTCCTTCTTCACCTACTTTTCCTCTTGCTTCTCCTCATTGTTCCTCTCCTCCTCTTGCCACTCTTCCTCCTTCTTCAATTTTCTCCTCCTCATCCTCCTTATCTTTCTCTTTCTCGTCTTTCCTTCCTATCGCTTTCCCGCCTCCCTCCTTTTTCCTATCGATTTTCCTCTTTCTCCTTCTTATTCTCCTCCTTTTCCTTCTCCTCCCCCATTCTTCTTCTTCCTCCTCTTCTAGTTTTTCTTTTGCATCTCTTCCTCCTACTTCCCATGCTTTTCCACTTACTTTTCATCCTCCTCTTTCTCCTTCTCCCTCGCCTTCCTTATGTTTATTCCCCTTCTCCTCTTGCTACTCCTTATTCTTCTTGTTCTTCCTCATTCTTCTCCTCCTCCTTCTCTTTCTCCTCTCTCCTTCCTGTCACTTTTTCTCCTCCCTTCTTTTTTCAGCCGATTTGCCTTTTTCTCCTTCTCTCCTGCTCCTCCTCCCTCATTCTTCTTCTCCCTCCTCTTCTATTTTCTCTTTCTCCTTCATCTTCTACATCTCTTCCTCCTCATATCTCTTCTTTTTCTCCTCCTCCTCCTCCTCCTCTTTTTTCTTCACTCTTATACTCCCTTTTTTCCTTATTTTCTTCGTCTCTTAGGGAATGTTAGCTTTAAGGGGAGTTCAAATTTATGGCCATTCATAAAGCTCAGCAAGTAGAAGGGGCTATTACATTACCTTCTAGTCAAGAGGCATCACCTTCGAGCAAATTAATGGCTCTTGATCTTTCGAGTGACTTCTCTTCTGTCCTCCTTCTCCTACTTTTCCTCTTGCTTCTCCTCTTTCTCCCTCTCTTTCTCCTCTTGCCACTCTTCCTCCTCCTTATTCTTCAATCTTCTCCTCCTTCTCTTTCTCGTCTCTCATTCCTGTCGCTTTCCCGCCTCCCTCCTTTTTCCTGTCGATTTTCCTCTTTCTCCTTCTCCTTCTCCTCCTTCTCCTCCTCCTCCCTCATTCTTTTTCTTCTTCCTTCTCTTCTAGGTCTTTTGCATCTCTTCCTCCTTCCCCTGTTTTTCCTCTTGCTTCTCATCCTCCTCCTCTTTCTCCTTCTCCCTCTCCTTATGTTTCTTCTCCTTCTTCTCTTGCTACTACTCCTTATTCTTCTTGTTCTTGTTCTTCTTCACTCTTCTCCTTCTCCTTCTCCTCCTCCTCCTCCTCATCCTTCTCTTTCTCCTCTCTCCTTCCTGTCACTTTTCCTCCTCCTTTATTTTTCTAGCTGATTTTTCTTTTCCTCCTTCTCTCATTCTCTCCGCGCACTCCTACTCCTCCTCCCTCCTCCCTCCTCCCTCCTCCCTCATTCTCCTTTTTCTTCCTCTTTTATTTCTCCTTCTCCTTCATCTTCTACATCTCTTCCTCCTCCTTCCCTTACTTTTCCTCTTCATTCTCCTCCTCATTTCTCTTCTTTTTCTCCTCTTCTTTCTTCACTCTTATCATCTCATTTTTCTCCTTATTTTCTTCGCCTCCTAGGGAATGTTAGCTTTAAGGGGAGTTCAAATTTATGGCCTTTCATAAAGCTCAGCGACTAAAAGGGGCTATTACGTTACCTTCCAATCAAGAGGCATCACCTCCGAGTAAATTGACGGGTCTTGATCTTTCGAGTGACTTCTCTTCCCTCCTCCTCCTTCTTCACCTACTTTTCCTCTTTCTCCCTCTCCTTTTCCTCTTGCCACTGTTCCTCCTTCAATCTTCTCCTCCTCATCTTTCTCTTTCTCGTCTCTCTTTCCCGTCGCTTTTCCTCTTTCTCCTTCTTTTTCTCCTTTTCATTGTCCTCCCTCATTCTTCTTCTTCTTCCTCCTCTTCTATTTCTCCTTATCCTTCATCTTCTGCATCTCTTCCATCTTCTTGCCCTATATTTCCTCTTGCTTCTCCTTCTCCATCCTTCTGATTCGTCTCATTCTCCATCCTTCTGTGTCTTCTCATTCTCCTTCTTTTCCTTTTCCTTCTCTTTCTCCTTTTCCTCACTCTTCCTCCTCTTCTTTCTATCCTTTTCCTTTATCTTCTACATCTCTTCCTCCTTCTTCCCTTTCTTCTCCTTCTCTTTCTTCTCCTCTTTCTTCACTTTTATCCTCCATTTTTTTCTTATCCTTCTTCTCCTCCTTGGGAATGCTAGCTGTAAGGGGAGTTCAAATTTGTGGCCTTTCATAAAGCTCAGCAACTAGAAGGGGCTATTACGTTATCTTTCAATCAAGAGGCATCACCTCCGAGCAAATTGACAGGTCTTGATATTTCGAGTGACTTCTCTTCTCTCCTTTTTCTCCTGCTTCTCCTCTTGCTTTTCTTCCTTCTCCCTCTCCTTCTCCTCTTGCCACTCCTCATTCCTCAATTTACTCATCTTCCCTCCTTTTTCATGTCGATTTTCCTCTTTCTCTTTCTCCTTCTTCTCCTCCTTTTCCTTCACCTCCCTCATTCTAATTCTTCCTCTTCTAGTTCTTCTTTTGCATCACTTCCTCCTTCCCCAACATTTCCTCTTACTTCTCATCCTCCTTCTCCTTCCTTATGTTTCTTCCGCTTCTCCTCTTGCTACTCCTCCTTATTCTTCTTGTTCTTCCTCATTCTTCTCCTCCTCCTCCTCATCCTTTTCTTTCTCCTCTCTCCTTCCTATCACTTATTCTCCTCCGTTCTTTTTCTAGCCGATTTGCCTTTTTCTCCTTCTCTCCGTGCTCTCCTGCTCCCTCATTCTTCTTTTTCTTCTTCTTCCTCCTTTTCTATTTCTCCTTCTCCTTCTCCTTCATCTTCTACATCTCTTCCTCCTTCTTCCCTTACTTTTCCTTTTCCTTTTCCTTCTCCTCCTCCTCCCCCTCTTTCTTCACTCTTATCCTCCTTTCTCTCCTTATTTTCTTCGCCTCCTAGGGAATGTTAGCTTTAAGGGGAGTTCAAATTTATGGCCTTTCATAAAGCTCAGTAACTATAAGGGGCTATTATGTTACCTTCCAGTCAAGAGGCATCACCTCCGAGTAAATTGACGAGTCTTGATCTTTCGAGTGACTTCTCTTCTTTTTTTCTCCTTCTTTACCTACTTTTCCTCTGGCTTCTCCTCGTTCTCCCTCTCCTCCTCTTGCCACTCTTCCTCCTTCTTCAATCTCCTCCTCATCTTTCTCTCTCTTTCTCGTCTCTCCTTCCAATCGTTTTCCCGCCTCCCTCCATTTTCCTATCGATTTTTCTCTTTCTCCTTCTTCTTCTTCCTCCTACTTCCCATGCTTTTCCTCTTACTTTTCATCCTCCTCCTCTTTCTCCCTCTCCCTCTCCTTCCTTCTGTTTCTTCTCCTTCTCATTTTCCTACTCCTCCTTATTCTTCCTCATTCTTCTCCTCCTCCTCCTCCTCCTCATCCTTCTCTTTGTCCTCTCTCCTTCCTGTCGCTTTTCCTCCCTTCTTTTTCCAGCCGATTTTCCTTTTTCTCCTTCTCTCCTACTCCTCCCTCATTCTTCTTTTTCTTCTTCTTCTCCCTCTTCTATTTTCCCTTTCTCCTTCATCTTCTACATCTCTTCCTCATTCTTCCCTTTTCTTCTTCCTTCTCTTTCTCCTCCTCATTTCTCTTCTTTTTCTCCTCCTCCTCTCCCCCCTTTTTCTTCACTCTTATCCTCCATTTTTTCCTTATTTTCTTCGTCTCCTAGGAAATATTAGCTTTAAGGGGAGTTCAAATTTATGGCCTTCCATAAAACTCAGCAGCTAGAAGGGGCTATTACATTACCTTCTAGTCAAGAGCCATCACCTTCGAGCAAATTGATGGGTCTTGATCTTTCGAGTGACTTCTCTTCTCTCCTCCTCCTACTTTTCCTCTTGCTTCTCTTTCTCCCTCTCTCCTCTTGCCACTCTTCCTCCTCCTTCTTCAATCTTCTTCTCCTCTTTCTCGTCTCTCCTCCCAGTCGTTTTCCTGCCTCCCTCCTTTTTCCTGTTGATTTTCCTCTTTCTCCTTCTCCTCCTCCTCCTCCTTTTCCTTCTCCCTCATTCTTCTTCTTCTTCCTCCTCTTCTAGTTCTTTTGCATCTCTTCCTCCTTCTTCCCCTGTTTTTCCTCTTACTTCTCATCCTCCTCTTTCTCCTTCTCCCTCTCCTTATGTTTCTTCTCCTTCTTCTCTTGCTACACCTCCTTATTCTTCTTGTTCTTCTTCATTCTTCATTCTTCTCCTTCTCCTCCTCCTCCTCCTCATCCTTCTCTTTCTCCTCTCTCCTTCCTGTTGCTTTTACTCCTTTCTTTTTCCAGCTGATTTTTCTTTTTCTCCTTCTCTCATTCTCTCTGCGCCCTCCTACTCCTCCTCCCTCCCTCATTCTTCTTTTTCTTTTCCTCGTATTTTATTTCTCCTTCTTCTTCATCTTCTACATCTCTTCCTCCTTCTTCCCTTACTTTTCCTCTTCATTCTCCTCCTCATTTCTCTTCTTTTTCTCCTCCTCCTCCTCTTCCCCCTTTTTTTTCCCTCTTATCCTCCTCCTTTTTGTCCTGATTTTCTTCGTCTCCTACGGAATGTTAGCTTTAAGGGGAATTCAAATTTATGGCATTTCATAAAGCTCAGTAACTAAAAGGGGCTATTACGTTACCTTCCAATCAAGAGGCATCACCTCCGAGCAAATTGACGAGTATTGATCTTTCGAGTGACTTCTCTTCTCTCCTTCTCCTTCTCCTTCTTTACCTACTTTTCCTCTTACTTCTCCTCTTTCTCCCTCTCCTTTTCCTCTTGCCTCTGTTCCTCCTTCATTCTCCTCCTCCTCCTCATCTTTCTCTTTCTCGTCTCTCTTTCCTGTCGCTTTTCCTCTCTCCTTTTTCTCCTTCTTTTCATTCTCCTCCCTCATTCTTCTTCTTCTTCCTCCTCTTCTATTTCTCCTTATCCTTCATCTTCTGCATCTCTTCCATCTTCTTGCCCTATTTTTCCTCTTGCTCTCCTTCTCCATCCTTCTGATTCGTCTCATTCTCCATCCTTCTGTGTCTTCTCATTCTCCTTCTTTTCTTTTTCCTTCTCTTTCTCCTTTTCCTCACTCTTCCTCCTCTTCTCTCTCTCCTTTTCCTTTATCTTCTACATCTCTTCCTCCTTCTTCCCCAGCTCCTTCTCTTTCTTCACTTTTCTCCTCCTCTATTTTTTTCTTATCCTTCTTCTCCTCCTAGGGAATGCTAGCTGTAAGGGGAGTTCAAATTTGTTGCCTTTCATAAAGCTCAGCAACTAGAAGGGGCTATTACGTTATCTTCCAATCAGGAGGCATCACCTCCGAGCAAATTGACAGGTCTTGATATTTCGAGTGACTTCTCTTCTCTCCTTTTTCTCCTCTTGCTTTTCTTCCTTCTCCCTCTCCCTCTCCTTCTCCTCTTGCCACTCCTCATTCCTCAATCTACTCCTCTTCCCTCCTTTTTCATTTCGATTTTCCTCTTTCTCCTTCTTCTCCTCCTTTTCCTTCACCTCCCTCATTCTAATTATTCCTCCTCTTGTAGTTCTTCTTCTGCATCACTTCCTCGTGCTTCTCATCCTCTTCTTTCTCCTTCTCTCTCCTTCCTTATGTTTCTTCCCTTTCTCCTCTTGCTACTCCTCCTTATTCTTCTTGTTCTTCCTCATTCTTCTCCTTCTCCTCCTCCTCCTCCTTCTCTTTCTCCTTTCTCCTTCCTGTCACTTTTTCTCCTCCTTTCTTTTTCCAGCCGATTTGCCTTTTTCTCCTTCTCTCCGTGCTCTCCTGCTCTCCTCCCTTATTCTTTTTTTTCTTCTTCTTCTTCTTCTTCTCCCTCATCTTCTATTTTCTCTTTCTCTTTCATCTTCTACATCTCTTCCTCCTCCTTCCCTTACTTTTCCCCTTCCTTCACCTTCTCCTCCTCCTCATTTCTCTTCTTTTTCTCCTCCTCCTCTTCCCCCTTTTTCTTCACTCTTATTCTCCCTTTTTTCCTTATTTTCTTCGTCTCCTAGGGAATGTTAGCTTTAAGGGGAGTTCAAATTTATGGCCTTTCATAAAGCTTAGCAACTAAAAAGGGCTATTACGTTACCTTCCAATCAAGAGGCATCACCTCCGAGCAAATTGACGGGTTTGGATCTTTCGAGTGACTTCTCTTATCTCCTTCTCCTTCTTCACCTACTTTTTCTCTTTCTCCCTCTCCTTTTCCTCTTGCCACTATTCTTTCTTCTTCTTCAATCTTCTCCTCATCTTTCTCTTTCTCATCTCTCTTTCCTGTCGCTTTTCCTCTTTCTCCTCTCTCTCCTTTTTCTCCTTCTTTTCATTCTCCTCCCACATTCTTCTTCTTCTTCTTCCTACTTTTCTATTTCTCCTTATCCTTCATCTTCTGCATCTCTTCCACCTTCTTGCCCTATTTTTCCTCTTGCTTCTCCTTTTCCATCCTTCTGTGTCTTCTCATTCTCCTTCTTTTCCTTTTCCTTCTCTTTCTCCTCCTCCTCCTCCTCACTCTTATCCTCCTCTTTTTTCTCCTTCTTCTCATTGTCCTTATTCTTCTTCTCCTCCTAGGGTATCTTAGCTTCAAGGGGAGTTCAAATTTGTGGCCTTTCATAAAGTTCAACAACTAGGAGATATTACGTTATATTCCAGTCTTAGAGCACTTTGGACTTACGAGTCTCCGTTGAATCATCAGAGCAAGCCCGTAAGTTCGTCTCAGGCCCAAGAAATACGTAGTTCCTAATGTAATCTCTCATTGCACCATTTTCCTTTCTCCTTCTCTCTATAAGTATTTGTGTGTATATGTCTGTATACACCCTGTAAATTTATGGTTTATGGAATCATGCTTTTTTTCTATGTGATTTTATTTTATATTCCTTTTCTCGCAAGTCACCGATGTTCCTTTAGAGATGCCAAAAATTTTGATCTTTCGAGTGACTTCTCTTCTCTCCTTCTTCACCTGCCTCATGCTCCTCCTCTTTCTCCTTCTCCTTTTCCTTCTATTTCGTCTCTTTCTCCTCCTCCTTCTCCTATTTCTTCATCATTCTTCTCCTCCTCCCTCTTTTTTCCTGCCAATTTTCCTATTTCTTCTTCTTCTCCTGTTTCTCCTTTCCTTTTCGCTCTCTTGCTCCTTCTCCTCCCTCATTCTTCTTCTTTTTCTTCTTCCACCTCTTTTTATATTTTTCCTTTTCCTTCATCTTCTGCATTTCTTCCTACTTATACTTCTCATTTTTCCCTTGATTTTCCTTTTTGCATCTCATTCTCTTTCCTTCTATTTCTTCTCATTCTCCTTTTTCTCATTTTCCTTCTCCTCCTTATATTTCTTTTTTTTCTTCTCATTCTTCACTCTTATCCTCTTCCTTTTCCTCCTTCTCATTCTCCTCTTTATTCTTCTTTTCTTACTGGGAAATCTTAGCTTCAAGGGAAATTCAAATTTGGGGCCTTTCATAAAGCTTAGCAACTGGAAGGGTATCTACGTTATCTTCCGGTCAAAGGGTATTACCTCCAAGCAAATTGATGGGTCTTAGGGCACTTAAGGCTTGTGAGTCTTTGTTGAATCGTCAGAGCAAGCTTGTAAGTTCGTCACAGACCCAAGAAATACGCAGTTCCTAATGTGATATGCCATTGCACCATTTTCCCTTTCTCCCTCTCTCTATAAGTATATATGTGTATATATGTCTCTATACACATTATAAATTTATGGTTTTATGGAATTATTGCTCTTTTTCTATGTGATTCTATTTTACTTTTCCTTTCTCGCAAGTCACCGATGCTCCTTGGAGTTTCTTTAAATTTTCATCTTTCGAGTGATTTCTCTTCTCTCCTCCTTCTTCACCTGTTTTTCCTCTTGTTTCTCCTCATTCTCCCTTTCCTTCCTTCTGTTTCTTCTCCTTCTCTTTTTGCTCCTCCTCCTTTTTCTTCTTCTTCATCATCATTCTCTTCCTCCACCTCCTCTTCATCCTTCTCTTTCTTCTCTCTCCTTCTTGTCGCTTTTCCTCCTCCCTTCTTTTTCTTGCCGATTTTCCTCATTCTCATTCTCCTTCTCCTTCTCTTTCCGTTTTCCTACTCTTTCTTCTTCTTCTTCTTCTTCCTCCTCTTCTATTTCTCCTTCTCCTTCATCTTCAGCATCTCTTCCTCTTCTTTCTTCCCTTGCTTTTCCTTCCTTCTGTTTCTTCTCATTTTCCTTCTCCTTCTATTTCTTCTCATTCTCCTTCTCCTTCTGTTTCTTCTCTCTCCTTCTTGTCGCTTTTCCTCCTCCCTTATTTTTCTTGCCGATTTTCCTCCTTCTCCTTCTCTTTCCGTTTTCCTACTCTTTCTTCTTCTTCTTCCTCCTCTTCTATTTCTCCTTCTCCTTCATCTTCAACATCTCTTCCTCTTCCTTCTTCCCTTGCTTTTCCTTCCTTCTGTTTCTTCTCATTCTCCTTCTATTTCTTCTCTTCCTCTTCCTCCTGCTCATTTCTCTTCTTCTTTTTCACTCTTATCCTCCTCATTTTTCTCTTTCTCCTTCTCATTGTACTCCTTATTCTTCTCCTCCTCCTCGGGAATCTTAGCTTCAAAGGGAGTTCAAATTTGTAGCATTTCATAAAGCTCAACAACTGAAAAGGGATATTACGTTATCTTCCAGTACAGACATCACCTCTGAACAAATTGACGGGTCTTAAGGATATTTAGGGCTTATAAGTCTCTGTTGAATTGTCAGAGCAAGCATAAGGGTATTTAGGGCTTATGAGTCTTCGTTCATCATAGACCTGAGAAATACGTTGTTCCTAATGTGATCTCCCGTTGCACAATTTTGCCTTTCTCCCTCTCTAAATCTCTCTCTATAAGTATATATGTATATATATCTCTATACACACCGTAAATTTATGGTTTTATGGAGTCATTGTTGTTTTTTTATGTGATTCTATTTTAGTTTCCATTCCTCTCAAGTCAACGAGGTTCTTTAGAGTCACCATAAAGTTTGATCTTTTGAGTGACTTTTCTTCTCTCCTTCTCCTTCTCCACCTGTTTTTCCTCTTGCTTCTCCTACTCCTCTTTCTCCTTTGCCCTCTACTTTCTTCTCCTCTTGTTCCTCGTCCTCCTTCTTCATCATTCTTCTTCTCCTCCTCATCCTTCTCTTTCTCCTCTCATTTCTGTCACTTTTTCTTCCTTTTTTTGTGCCAATTTTTCTCTTGCAGAATTTCATATCAATAGGAAATACTACAAATTTAAGATCATCAAAAGGACATTCTTTACAAAGAAATTTAAATACATGAGCATATTGTATACTACCACATACTTCAAAATCATCAATGACTTCAATGGAAGTATCACGAACAATATACTTAAATTTGGTAGCGATCTGAAATAAAATCACCACCCAATTTTTTATTCTAAAATCTCATAAATTTTTCTTTCTATATATTTTTTTCTTCTTCCTCTATTTCTCTTCCTTCCTCCCTCCTTTTTTTCTCCTTTCTTGTCTGCATTTTGCCCGACAGCACCATGGCTATTTATAGCCAAACTTCCACCCAACCTCACATGGTGAGGCTATGAAGCTTGCATCATTATGGACAGATATTCATTCTTTGTCCATGCTCAATTATAATTTTTATTGAAGTAATTAGAGCTCTGGCTCTATATTTGATGATATATATTGTGGTCGATTTAATCAATTAACGTATCCGGGAAACCGGGGTGTTACATTTTTTTCTTCTCCTAGGAAATCTTAGCTTCAAGGGTGTGGCCTTTTATAAAGCTCAGCAGCTGGTAGGGAATATTACGTTATCTTCCAATCAAGAGCCATCACCTCCAAGCAAATTGACGAGTCTGGGGGCACTTAGGGCTTATGAGTTTCCGTTGAATTGTCAGAGCAAGCCTGTTCATTCATCTTAGACCTAAAAAATATGCAGTTCCTAATGTGATCTCCTATTGCACCATTTTAACTTTCTCTCCCTCTCTCTAAATCTCTCTCTAGTATATATGTATATATATGCTTCTATACACTGTAAATTTATGATTTTATGGAATCATTGATCTTTTTATATGTGATTCTGTTTTAGTTTTCGTTTCTCGCAAGTCACTGATGTTCCTTAGAGTCGCCATAAATTTTGAACTTTCGAGTGACTTCTCTTCTCTCATTTTCCCTCTTCACCGCTATCCTCCTCTTTCTCCTTCTCCCTCTCCTCTTGCTCCTCCTCCTCCTCCTCCTTCTCCTTCTCCTTCATTCTCCTTATCCTTCTCTTTCTCCTCTCTCCTTCTTATCACTTTTCCTGGTCCTTTTCCCCATCTTCTTCTTCTTCTACTCCTTCTCCTTCTCCTCTTTCTTCTACTTCTGCTTTTTCTTCTTCTTGACTTCTCTCCTCCTCTTTCTTCTTCTTTCTCCTTCTCCTCCTTGTTTTTTCTCCTTATCCGCTTCTTATCCTTCCTCCTCTTCCTTTTTCTCCTTCTCCGCTCCTTCTCCTCTTTTTTCTTCCTTCTTCTTCTACTCCTTGTCCATCTACTTCTCCTCTTTCTCCTACTCGTTGTCCTTCTCTTTCTACTAAAGCAAAGGAATGATAAATTGAAAATATCATATGAAAATTTTGGTGTTATATATTGGTGAAACTTATAATGATATCTCATGAATTTCAGTTGATATCGAGGTAGTAAAAGGTAGTTTGTTACTTGTCTATTTTATGCTATACATCAATAAAAACTTTCAGTGGCATCACACCCCACTCAGAGGAAATAGACATTGTATCTGCCAAAAGCTTATCATCCTTTATTACTTCAACAACATCGGCACAGTCTGCAGAAGGCCATAAAGGATGTCAGTAACTCTACTGCTATAAGTTATACATTGGACTTGTCATGAAGTTGTTGTCTTTTTTTTTTTCCTTTTCTTGTTTCCTTTGAATTTATCAACTGCAATACGAAATCCAACATGGAAATGTTTGGGGTAGGAATTAGGATGTCATTTGTGCTTGCATTGTGGTGTTGGCACTATGTGGGGTTAGAGACCTGCTTACTTGAGAATACATAACACTTACAGAAGCTACAAATAGAGATCATGTCATTTTAAGGCATACATAACCTACTGACGACAGGCTTGATTAATTTAATACGCTGATTTGTTGGTATTGACATGACTAATTTGTAAACTTGTCACGAAGATGGCCTGTTAAAACCCTTTTGGTGATCGGTAACTTTTTTTTTTTCAAAATGTCGGCATTAAAACTAAAAGTAAGTATTACAGCTTTTATTGTCAAATGAAATATGGTTTATTTATGAAGATTTTTAACTAGTTCATTTAGCGATCATGTAAATAAAACTTGGCCAATCGTATAGGGAGGTTGAGTTTGCTAAGTCCATAATGATTTGTGCTAGTTATAGGCTTCCAGATTTACCACCCTAGTATCATCATATTTGATCCCAATGTCCTAGCTTCGTGTTATGCCGGGTCAGATTTGGACGCAGTGTTAAGACTTACCGCCCAAAGGGAGAAGGGACGTTGTCTGAGGACTGGCTTTCCATGATTACATAATTTCTCCCGTGTGTCAAAAATTTTTAGTCGCTAGATTATTATACGGACAAAAATTTGCACAATCACTGAAATGTATTGAGGTGCGTCCCTAATTTTCGAATATCATCCGATTCACGAGCTACAAAACCAACATGAGGTTAGAGGGAACTTTGGGTCTTCAACCATCTTTATGGAGAAAATGAAGAGCTACTTATCGTTGAGAGGCCATGTTTGGGATACATAGATTGACCACTAAACGGTGGTCCCTAGGTGAGATCGACCACCACTTCTGGTATGCACAATCGTGGGGGCTTGCTTCGGTTAGCCAGGGTCGACATAAGGGCACTAGTAGGACTATGCCGATCTTCATCTCGATGGTGCTGACCAGTTCTAACTGATGCTGAGAATGTTTATTTGGTGATTGCTGGGAAGATGCTGCATTTCAAAATACTTCCCGAAGGATAGTGTCCGAGTGAATATAGAATGATCTAAGTGATCGGTGTGGATTTACACATATTTGAGTCGTATAGACGCCGAAGTGGAATTCCATGTCACAACAGAATGGCCTTTGATGGTGCTTGTCATTGAAGGGTTCTTGGGGGGTCTGGGGATTGCTACAAGTGGAGCCAATCTTTGGTGATAACCGATCATCCATTGGCCTTTGATGGATGGATTGAGGACCTTGGGATTGATAGGCCTACAGCTCTTGGTGAGAGTGTTACCATCTTAGTGCCGAGCATATGGCACCAGAGTGCTAGAATGAGAAAGTAGTTAATCGGCAGCAGTGAGAAACTTGATTTGTTTTAGCAAGGATATGGTGATAGTTTTCTTTGCCCAAAGAGATCATCATAGAGCTTTGTTTTGGGGAGGATAAGTGGTGGTGACAACCACTTCCTTGATAATATGCAATTCACTATTGTACAATGTAGAATTTAATACTGAGGTGCATTGTGGATTCTTAAGCAAAAACTAGACCTTTCATGAGTTTAACTGATCACGACCAGCAGTTGACATGTGAGAATATGACCATTGTGTAGGTTTGTTGTTGAGAGGGTATGGAGGTGACAATGACAGCCACTTCTTCGATAATGTCAATCGCGTTGGGATTTACCAACCCTCGTAAGAATTGAGTGTATTGTGCAGTTGCGGCAGCCGATTGAGGCATACAACAATAGGCACTGTTGGTGCTTGATAGGATACCCACATGAATGGTCGCTTGAGAGAGGCTGAGCCATGGGCCGACCAACCACTGTGGGGATGATTCAACGACCATCCTCTAGGTGATGTAATAGCCTTTGCTTGGTGAGAGCCTGAAGACATTTGCGAGCTTTTGGATGATGAGGAGACCGAACACCACCCCATGATCTACTTGTGTTTGTTGGCCACCTTTAGGTTACACCGACTGTAGAGAGGCAAAAAAAAACCAATCGAGTTCAACAATTTAAAATGTAAGTTCTGCAATACTGAAAAAACAAAGACATGTGTGCTTCCAATAGGAGAACTTTGTCTCATGTTAGGCATAACATGTGATATTGACCATCTTTAAGTATCTTAGTGCTTGTGTTTACATGCATCAGTACACGTGGCGTAGTTGTTCTCAGGAGAAAAACACGGCAGCCATACTAGCCTTTGTCTATAGTGAAAGTTGTCTTAACAGTTGAATATGTGGTCCCCACAAAGGCACAAAATGAAGTGGACCATGGACTTGAGCATGACTTAGCTTATACATTTACACTTCAAGATATTTTCGTTTTGTTTGCCCCGTGCATGTAAATAGGGGCAGAGCCATGAAATGACATCCAAAACAAAGAATGAGCAAGGTCCTCCTGGGTTTTCATTCTACTTATGCTAATGGTAGAAAGATAACTCGTCTACTTTGACAAAAGGTGGCCTCTGGTTAGACCTTGCCACAAACCCAATGGTGTCAACATACCAATATCTATTTGAAAGAATGATCGAGCTCCATGATTAGAGTCAATAACGCCACGAACATGTACGATTGTCCAACCAACGTGTATATTTTTCCTTAGCTATGTGCTGAAATTTTGTGGGCAATTTGTTGGTCTATGCGGCGGTTGAAGTACAACCTCTAGTTCGCTTCATACGGAGGCAGCATAAAACATAACAAAGATGAGACGGAGTTTGCCCATTTGTTTTTGTAATTATCCTTGCAAGCATTAGTTTCTTTACTACGCAAATATGATTGCTGCCGATTCCTATTTGAGCTAAATAGGCAGCCACTACATGGTGAACAGTCATATGCATATAACAAACTAATTGAATCTCTTCATGAGATACTCATATTTTATCACTTGTCCGAAGTTTATGATGAAGAATAGATTTTTTTTTTCTTTCGAAAAGTAAGAAGAGATTACTTATCTTTGCATTTTTCAGACTCTGTGCATGAAGAGATATAATATAAAGAGATCTTAGCGGTGGATGCCGTTTGGGATGTTCTGCCGATTAGAGTTCCAAGTGATCATTGAATATGCAGTCCAAAACGATGAAAGGCTTTGGTGATTTCTGGGACTTGCTTGGGAGTTCGAATGTGAAGAGGTGGGGCCAACACATAAGAAGCTACTTTGTATTGGTTTTTCATTTATGTAAAGCCCATGGCATGTTCATGTGGCAAAGCTCCATAGTCCGTGTGTACCATTTCTTCGTGCTAATGGAACTCCACAAACGATAAATATAGAGAGAGCCCGAGCTTCACTCATGCTATGATGGCGGATCGGCCTATTTCACGTCTACATGGTTTGATCGTTTTGAACTTTTGGGTGTTCACTCAGAGGGACCCAACAACTTCTTGCAAACATCTAAACTTTGTTTGCTTTGAGCTTGAGCCGAAGAGAGATCCTAACCACCATCAAAACACAAGATATCTTCTACCCTTGTCGTGCTTGCAACAGAACAATAATAGAAAGCCAAGAGCCTTACTTGCAAAAGGCTAAATAACAATCTTTTGTTCTGGAAGGGATTAGAAAGGGTCAACTTAAATGTTTCACACTAAAGGACATACTAACATGATAAAATACAATGAGACTTCTAATCAGTGGATTCATGTGAAGGCTTTCATGGTGGGACCTTGCAACCAGTGTTTCAATGGATTTGAAAGAAAGACCGAGCGAATGAAGTAAGGACTGAACTCAATATGCTTGGCAAATATGATAGACCGAGACTCATGAACAGACGATACGAGGGCACTGAGGGATATGAAGGGTATTTGGAGTTTGGACTATGCAAAGCCCATGAACAGACGATACGAATATTTCGGAACGCATAGCATTGGTTCCCACATACGGTGCCAAATTGTACAGAAAAAAATTCGCCTAATCACTAAAATGTGATGAAGTGCGTCCCTAATCTTCAAATATGATCCGGTCTACGAGTTCAAAACCAACATGAGGTTAGAGGGTCTGGCGTGGAGCCAGGGGAAGCCCCTACAATACTTAAGTTAGTATTGCGATCAATAACTTATCAGGCAAGTGTATAAAACTAGAAAAAATGGTAAGAATGCGTGTGTGTGAGGTATGGAGCTGAGAGTTCTCATACCAGGGCCTCCCTATAGAGAAAATGGAGAGCTACTTACCATTAAGAGGCCATGCTCATTCGGTTGATATATTCTTGAGATATGTGCCTTATTTTGCAGAAATCAAAAATTGTACTTGATTCCAATTGGCTAGACAAAAAGTTGACAACTTTGTGTTGTCTTGAGAAGATAAATTATGGGTCCCACCATGTGATATAGAGCTTTCCCAATAAATACAAAATATGGTCTTGCAATTATATACTTCCATTCTTAAATTATTTTTATCACCTCACGGTTTTTTGGCCCTAAGATATAAGGTGGAGAAAACAACAAGGGGGGACTCAGAAGGGAGATGCAGATATCTTTCATCCTTGGAAATAGAGTTAAGTATTTAATTTCATAAATGTACCATAAATATTGCATCATTTCTCATTATTCATCTGAGAATATAATTTTCTCATCTAAGGTTTGGTCTTGTTTGAATATTTCAGGTCACTAAGTTGAAACAAGCTCCTCCAGTTCCAATTGATATTTTCGTTGCTGAGAAAACTAGAGTTCTGGTTATAACTGATCCAAATACTGGAGGCAAAACAATTTGCTTAAAGACAATTGGATTGGCTGCTGTGATGACAAAATCAGGTTGACTTTAGTATTTTCTTTAATGTACTGCTTCCTATGCTCAAATGCCCTTATCAATTTTTTAAAAAGATGTTACAAGTCACAGCTAAATTAAGAGTTCACTATTCCTATGAATATTAATATTTGTTATGCATAGTATTTCGGTTTTATGCATCATGAGTTCGTGAAAACTTGTATATGTCCGTATGTAGATAATGAGAAAAATAATTACACGAAGTTGTCCACTCCAAAGAAAGGGGAGGAACTAAAGCTTATGGCATTGTTCAAGAATGGCAAGATAGATACTCCCGTAATGTATTAGAATTCAAAAGAGATGCTCAATCCAACGATATGCAAAGCCTGCTTTGACGGGTACTTTTACTGTCATTCGTAATAGTTATGATGGAACTCTTATCCAGATTTGTACCAGACCCAATGATGTATCTCTACCAGATGACCTTGGTAAACGAGGGACCATGCAGAGAATCAGACTACATATATTGGATATGATCTGCTAGTGTCTTTCTCGATATTTCAGACCTTTTATGCTTTTGTTGTACTTTCTTAATTATTTATCTCCATTGCATGTATTTATGCATTAGCTTTTGAGCCTGTAAAGATCCCTTGGTTTGATTATGTTTTTGCTGATATGGGTGACGAACAGTCCTTGTCTCAATCATTGTCTATTTTATGTGGCCATTTAAAGCAAATAAATGTACGTTGCTTGCATTTTATTTGTTCGAGAAATTATCTTTCAATGAGATTGTGAAAAGAAGTATAGTTTGTGGTTTAACAAAAAGTATGACCCTTAATAGAGCTCAATGGTGAAACCGAATTCCCATAATAGTTTGTTTCCCTTTTATTAGAGCAGGACCCTTAGGAAAGTAAGGCTTCTTTGGTGAAAAGAGGGTGGGGAAAGGTTTGGAATTACATGTACACTCTTTCCCACAGTTTGGTAAATCACTTAGAAACTTGGAAATATCTCATAGAATCAAAGGGGAAGCATTCTGAAGCCACTGATTTGGAGAATACCATGAGTGAAAATTTCTGCTGCTTTAAAACAATTTCATCCTGCTGGTTTAAAATAATTCCATCCTACTGGTTTAAAATAGTCCCATATAAAACATTGAAATTCATTGTTTTTATTATATCGTTCAAGTTAATTGAATTTATGGCTATGTTCTCTTTCAAAAAGTTTAGGGTTTAGACAAACTCTTCATGGGTATATTTTTTCCATTGTAGGCTGGATATTATCTTGCCGTTTATTATTTCATGTTTTGACTAGTGGTTCTTTCTGTACATATTCACTGAAAGCTTTTTGGGGTGTGAGCTTAGTTTCTTTTGAAAAATTTGCTGGAGATTAAATCGCACTCAACAAATCGGTCATTAGTCCCATAACCATTAAATGAAGTATGTGTCAAGAATAAATCTTTTGAGTTCGTCTTATCTTCTATGATGTAATGTCACTCATAACCATGCTTTCACTCATGTTTAATGAATAGACATGTAAGTGATTGTGTTAAAGCTGGCAATATTTTTGGAGGCATACGTGATTCTTTGTCTCCCTCATATATGCTAGGTATGTGCAGGGACAAATCCCCTAGAAGGAGCTGCACTTGGGATGTCTCTGCTGGAGTCTTTTGCCAAAGCTGGTGCTTTGTTGACAAGTGCTACAACACATCACTGAGAACTCAAAACCCTAAAATACAGGTAGTCCATTTTGAAGTTGAAGATGGACCATTTGCATGATCCAGAAGACTTCTTTTGAACTCATGGGTTGACGATGCATTTGAAAATTCCTGCATGAAGTTTGATGAAGTGAACTTGAGGCCAACTTATCGGATTCTCTGGGGAGTACCAGGTTTTATTTCTTGGGTTGATATCTTCTGAGTAATGTTTAGTAGATCATAAATGCAATTGATTATATATGTAAATCTGGAATTTCTCCAGTATGTTTCTCTATATGAATGCCTCCTTTTTGGTCATCTTTTGGATCATCTTTGAATATGCCACTACTTTTGTGCGTAGGCATCATTACAGAATAGAGTTGGTGATAACAAGGTGAACTGGGATTTGAGTAGTGCAAGGTTCATTTAGTAGTAAATGTGTATGTTCCGTGTATAATATTCTGTCTTTTACTGAGTGAGAGAGAAGCATAATTCCTCGGTGCACTCTGTGTGCCTTCCTCTTTTCTGTTTTTGTTCGGGTAACCTCTTTTGTGCTCTCCATGCTAATAGTGGCTGTCTGCTGTTCTCCATTTCTGTTCATTTGTCTATGGGGTACCATATATGGGATAACGCTGAAGCATACTACAAGAAGTCACACTTTTTACTGCAGGGCGGTCAAATGCAATCAATGAGGTAAACCCTCGGGAATCGGGATGATTCATAATGTAGTTTATTCTTGGGATAGATGATTTGTTATTGTTTTGAACCACATGGTCTAAGGCCAAATTTCTGAGAAAATATTATAAAGAAATAAGGTAATTAAATCCACTTATTTAGACCAAATGAAATATTCACTTATGTATGGTGAACTAGCGTAAGTTTTGGCCAGTTTGGGGATTTAACTGATCCTTGCTGTCATCTTCAGCTTTCATGCATGGGCATTGAATGATTATTGGTGATGGTATGGTGGGTCATCCAATGTCTTCTATAACACTGAAATGATTTTTGCTTTTTATAATTCACTGCAGGTCATAGTTGATATGGAGACGTTTAAGCAGAATTTTCATGAGCATATCCATGAAGCGCAACATTATCTGTCGTGAGAATCTTTTGCTTCCCAAAATATGCTTATAGTTTAAACTAAGAAGTGAAACCTCACAGCACCAGCAACTTTAGAACGCTACAACCTAGAAATTATGATATAGACATTTATGCCTATAATTGAGAAGGGCACTGTATAGCATTTATATGACTCCATGTTATTTTGATTGGATGGCTCAATAAGTACAAACGTGAGCCTTGTCACATGCCCAACTATATGACTATTGACTGGTGAAGTCCATGCTGCAAGTTGAAATACAATATTTTTGTTCCAATTCCTGTTATGTTCCATAGGATAATGTTGATATTTGCTCAGACGTATCTGGGTTTTGAACAAATGCCAACATTATCCCATGGAACATAACAGGGTTTGGAACGAAAGTTTGAGCTCTGTGTCACTGCATGTATCAGTAATAAACAGAACTATGAGCTCTGCTTTATTGTCAGTTAACATGCCTGAACATCAATTGATTTTCAATTGTAGAGGGGGGTTGTAACTTATTCTTGTTTGCTTTTTTTGCCTCTATACACATATATTTACCATTACTGGCTTCTGACTCCTTACATTTCTTTGAAAAAACACCAGTACAGGAGAATCCAATTTTTTCCTTGTGTCATTTGCTCAGTTTGAAGAATTAGGTTTACCTCCAGTCAAATTGCCTTACGTTATTGCATCCAAAGTGCAACCCTGTCTCTAACCAGCAATATATGTAGTCAAGATCATCTTTTCTTTTTATACAGTCTCCTGCCCATATTTAGCCTTGGACTGGATGTCCATTAGCAATTTTCACAGAAAGTGGGCATTTATATAGAATCTAGTGATTTCAAATCTACTCCCTAATTATCTAAATGAGTCTCCAGATTTGCTTAACATAGTGGGAAGAGATCTAGAAACTATCGTTCTTGTATAACATATTTTAAATTATTGTTCTACACCTCATTGACATAGAGTTTGCCTGGTATGATTTCATAACCAGCTATGACTACTAAGGGAAATCCTGCTCACTAAGTTTTTATATAAAAGTTGTATAGATAAAATAGATGTACATTTGGATGATCTCTTACCTCTAACCATAAATGTAGCTGATGCAAATTAATCTAAATTCAGTCAGGAGGATAGTTTGTCTTATTTGTGTCGACCTTTTCTTTAGAAAAGATGTAAAAAAATTCGGTGTGATGCTATGATTTTCATTTACTTAAAAGACAAGTTTGGAAACAAAAATTAATTCCAAATCGATTGCCCTTAAATATTTTATCTGGTATGTAAGCTTTGGTTTCAAGCTGTCAAGAGATACAGAACACTTACAGAAGCTGCAAATAGAGATCATATCATTTTAAAGGCGTACATGACCTACTGGCTTGTTAATTTAATACATTGATTTGTTGATATTGACATGATTAATTTGTAAACTTGTCACGAAGATGGCTTGTTAAAACCCTTTTGGTGATCGGTAACTTTTTTTTTTCAAAATGCCGACATTAAAACTAAAAGTAAGTATTACAGCTTTTATTGTCAAATGAAATATAATTTATTTATGAAGGTTTTTAACTGGTTCATTTTGCAATCATGTAAATAAAACGTGGTCAATCGTATAGGGAGGTTGAGTTTGCTAAGTCCATAATGATTCGTGCTAGTTATAGGCTTCCAGATTTACCACCCCAGTATCATCATATCTGATCCCAATGTCCTAGCTTCGTGTTATGTTGGGTCAGGTTTGGACGCAGTGTTAAGACTTACCACCCAAAGGGAGAAGGGACGGTGTCCGAGGACTGGCTTTCCATGATTACATAATTTCTCTCGTTTGTCAAAAATTTTCAGTCGCTAGATTATTATACGGACAAAAAATTCGTACTATCACTGAAATGTATTGAGGTGTGTCCCTAGTTTTCGAATATCATCCGGTCCACGAGCTACCAAAACCAACACGAGATTAGAGGAACCCCCGACATGGAGTCGGGGGAAGCCCCTCCTATACCTAAGTCGTATTGCGATCAATTACCGAATAGACAAGTGTATAAAACTAGGAAAATGATAAGAATGTGTGTTTGAGGTATGGAGCTGAGAGTTCTCATACCAGGGTCTCCCAAACTTTGGGTCTTCAACCATCTTTATGGAGAAAATGGAGAGCTACTTACCGTTGATAGGGCATGCTGAGGATACATAGATTGACCACTAAACGGTGGTCCCTAGGTGAGATCGACCACCACTTTTGGTATGCACAATCCTGGGGGCTTGCTTCGGTTAGCCTGGGTCGACATAAGGGTAGTGTAGGATTGTGCCGATCTTAATCTCGATGGTGCTGACCATTCTAACTGATGTCGAGCATGTTTATTTTGTGATTGTTGGGAAGATGCCGCATTTCAAAATATTTCCCGAAGGATAGTGTCTGAGTGAATATAGAATGATCTAAATAATTGGTGTGGATTTGCACATATTTGAGTCGTATAGATGCCGAAGTGGAATTCCATGTCTCAACAGAATGGCCTTTGATGGTGCTTGTCATTGAAGGTTTCTTGGGGGTCTGGGGATTGCTACAAGTGGAGCCAATCTTTGGTGATAAACCGATCATCCATTGGCCTTCGACGGATGGATTGAGCACCTTGGGATTGATAGGCCTACAGCTCTAGGTGAGAGTCTTACCATCTTATTGCCAACATATGACACCAGAGTGCTAGACCGAGAAAGCAGTTAGTCGGCAGCAGTGAGAAACTTGATTTGTTTTAAGTAAGGATATGGTGATAGTTTTCTTTGCCCAAAGAGATCATCATAGAGCTTTGTTTTGGGGATGATAAGTGGTGGTGACAGCCACTTCCTCGATAATATGCAATTCACTATTGTACAGTGGAGAGTTTAATACTGAGGTGCATTGTGGATTCTTGAGCAAAAACTAGACCCTTCATCAGTTTAACTGGTCACGACCAGCCGTTGACATGTGAGAGTATGACCGTTGGGTTGGTTTGTTGTTGCGAGGGTATGGAGGCGACAATGACAACCACTTCTTCGATAATGCCAATTGCGTCGGGATTTACCAATCCTCGTAAGAATTGAGTGTACCGTGCAGTTGCGGCAGCCGATTGAGGCATACAACAATGGGCACTGTTGGTGCTTGATAGGATACCCACATGAATATTCGCTTGAGAGAGGCTGAGCCGTGGGCTGACCAACCACTGTGGTGATGATTCAACGACCATCCTCTAGGTGATGTAATAGCCTTTTCTTGGTGAGAGCCCGAAGACATTTGCTATCTTTTGGATGATGAGGAGACCGAACGCCACCCCTATGATCTACTCGTGTTTGGCGACCACCTTTAGGTTGCACCGACCGCGGAGAGGCAAAAACCAGTCGAGTTCAACAATTTAAAAAGTAAGTTCTGCAATACTGAAAAAACAAAGACAGATGCATGCTTCCAATAGGAGAACTTTGTCTCCTGTTAGGCATAACATGTGATATTGACCATCTTTAAGTATCTTAGTGCTTGTGTTTACATGCATCAGTACACATGGTGTAGCTGTTCTCAAGTGCAAAACATGGTAGCCATACTAGCCTTTGTCTATAGTGAAAGTTGTCTTAACAATTGAATGACGTATGGCTATGGGAAAGGAGAAATTGGGCAGCTCTTTATCGCAGGGTTTGGATCTTCATTGTTGTTTGGCACCATTATTGGATCTCTAGTTGACAAAATGTGAGATTTTCTGTTCTGATTTAGGTACCCATGTTGTTTTGTGATGAAATAGCTTATTCACATGTTTTTCTGATGGTTCATAACTTAAATTCAGGAGTCGGAAGCGAGAATGCGTGACTTATTGCATTACTTACATATTAAGCTGTATTACCAAGCATTCTCCTCAGTACAAAGTTTTGATGTTGGATCGTATTTTGGGTGGTATTGCCACTTCTCTCCTATTTTCAGCTTTTGAATCATGGCTTGTGGCTGAACACAACAAGGTAAGAGGCTCTTAGTTGTATTAGTGACTGGTGACAGAGGAATCCATATTGAATTGATTACAGTTCATACTTGAATTTCAATGAATGGTATTGTTGATCCTGATGCGTAACTGTGGTAGTTTGTGTGAGCATGTTTGCATCAGAGAATTGGATTCGCTAGGTGTGAACATAATCTGTAGTTTTTTTGCCCAATGGGGGAACTTTCTTTCTAAAAGCCTATTTCTTGTTGGAGCCTTTCTAGAACTTTGATGACGGATGGTATTGGTAAGCAATTTTTTCATCATCATAATGCTTCCAATGTTTTGCTTAAATTTCTTGTATCTTGCAAACTCTTTAGATTAATCTTGTTTTCCTGATGTCTGCTGATTCATTGGGCTCTCTTTCTTGTAACCAGATTATAGTAGTCACATAAATTCTTCCAAGAAATAAGAAAAGAAAACAGCTTAGTGAAACTGGATCTATATCCATAATTTTGACTCTAATAATTTTCAATTGCACCCTAGTTGCCAGAAACAGTGGCTACAGAAATCCAGAACTGAAATTGTTTGATCGTTCCTTCCACTCTCCTTGTTTATTTTGCTTCTATTTTGGATAGGATGCTCAAAAGATTGTGTCTAGGGATCCCCAGTTGTCATCAAACTGTTCCCTTTCGTCATATGTGTCATTTTGTTTTTCTTGTTCTTTTCTGCTGCCTTCCATTGATACTTTCTGACCTAGCGATGAAGGGCTTGAACCATCAAGCTGTGGTTCTTCTTACTTTGTCATCTGTTTTTGGTTGTGTAAGTGTAAGCCAACTCTAGGCAACAACCAGTTTGTAGTTTGTCCATAGAAGCTACCTCATTTTCATTGTCATTGACCCTGTTTTCTGCTTATTTTTGCAGAGGGGATTTGATCAACAATGGCTCTCAATAACTTTCTCGAAAGCAATATTTCTCGGCAATGGTCTCGTTGCTATTGTGTCCGGGTTGTTCGGAAATCTGCTAGTTGATACCATGAGTCTTGGCCCTGTGTCCCCCTTCGACACCGCTGCGTGCTTTCTTGCTATTGGCATGGCCGTTATACATACTATCATCATGGGGTGAGAACTATGGTGACCCTTCAGAGAGCAAGGACTTGCTTACCCAGTTCAAGGATGCTGCTGTGGCCTTTGCTTCAGGTAGAGACCTATTTAAGATCTTAAATACTTTCACAGCCCATAAAATACTCCTGGAGTAGCCCTTGGGTACTGCATGAAGGATAAAAGCAGTGATTAAGGACTTACCATTCAATGATTATTCCCAGTGATTGGCTTCAGTTTTAATTTTGAAAGACGAAAATAAATAACAGGCTACCTGTATCTTATATCACCACTCCAGGATGCAACGTTCTTCTTGGGTTTTCACTGGTGTTCTTTTTAAATGGTGGTTAGATTTTTTTATGCCTAAATGGTTTTTGGCTGCTTTCTCATTGTCAATCTATATATTTTGCTAATTGTCCATTTTTTTATTCCTGTTTGTATTCCTTGTTGACCCTGTAGTATGGTTTATGTGGATCAGATGAGAAGATTGCATTGTTGGGTGCAATACAATCCCTCTTTGAAGGGTCAATATACACCTTTGTGTTCCTCTGGACACCTGCTTTGAGCCCGAATGAGGAGGACATTCCCCACGGTTTTATATTTGCAACTTTTATGTTGGCTTCAATGCTGGGAAGCTCTATCGCGTCTCGCTTGATGGCCCGCACATCATTAAGAGTTGAGAGCTACATGCAGATTGTTTTTGTGGTTTCTGCTGCCTCTCTTCTGCTTCCTATTGTGACTACTGTATGTACTGGGTTGCATGTTTCCTTTTTTTCTCTCTCTTAAATTCTCTGGTTATGGCCATCTCTAATTTGCTTATTTGGAACAGTTTTTGGTAGCTCCTTCTAAGGTGAAAGGTGGAAGCATCTCATTTGCGGGTTGTATCCAGCTTATTGGCTTCTGTACCTTTGAGGCTTGTGTGGGTATATTCTGACCTTGCATTATGAAGATGAGGTCGCAATACATTCCTGAGGAGGCTAGGACCACCATTATGAACTTTTTTCCGCATTCTCTCAACATCTTTGTTTGCATTGTGCTTTACAATGTATGTCTTTGGACTTTCTATCGTTTGTTGCTCCACCTTAAGACTGCAGTCTGCTCATAGAAATAGTATTGTGCTGTAAATTTTGCTTTCTTTGGCTGGAACATAGTTACTGGTGGCAAAAAAAATAAAAAAATTAGGCCTGTATTAGAGAATATTGACCCTCCTATTTCTCTAACTGGTACTCTTAACCTTGATACTGCACACAATGCCTTCTTTTGCTTTTACTTTTTATCATGCACCATCAGGTCCTTTTTTTGTTACTAATTTTTTGTATTTATATGAAGGTTAATGCGTTCCCTATCACTGTAATGTTCGGGATGTGCTCGATTTTCCTCTTTGTTGCATCTATCTTGCAGATGCAGTTATTGGTGATTGTAGAGAATTCAAGTGAGTAGTTTTGCACTACTTACTCTCCTTTCATGAGTTTTGAAATCATGATGCATTATTGTACTATTTTTGTTTCAGGCTTATGTAGTACCAACTTTGTAGCAAAAATAAAAATGACTAGTAATTATAGCGTATTAGTAAAAATGACTGTTGCAACTTGTGTTTTCACTACGAAACAGAAGATTGGACGGCATTAAAGGAAAAGGACTCTGAGGCTAAGCCGTTGAACGATGCTTGATTCCCAAAATTGAAAAACACCGCCTAATTCATTCCAGAAACTGTCATAGGATTTGGTTTACTTGATGTTACGTTCTATTCAAATGGTGATGGTCACAATTTATTTAAACTACAATTAGTGGGCTTTCCAGAAAAGAAAGGAAATGAGAGGTCCCGGACCGTGCCTAAAACGGACCGAGTCACATTACCCTCAGATCGGCGTCTGCATCTCTTACTGTTGGGATATTCTATATTTTGTTATGTAATTCAAATTATTTCTTGTTATAATACAATTCCCATGTTTAAGCATCTATTAGTTTGAAACGGTGTAAATGATTCTTTATAACACCATATTATTCATTAATTTTTACCTGAAATTAGTTTGAAAAGTACCTGCTTGCTACTCCTGGCTTGTGTGCAATTGGCAAATATTTACAAAGTAGGATAAGGTTTTAAAATCTATCTTGAATTATTTAACAGGGACGAACTGTAAATTGAGACGTCTTAAGTTCGAATCTTGACAATTCCTTGGAGCTTGACCATGAACAATTTATCCCTCTCCTACTCTCGGAGTGGATGACTTATTTTTGACTAAGCACACCTAACTATTGAACTAAAAAAGAAAAGTGTATTTGGGGGCACTGCCCCTAACTGGTTTATTGCATCGCACATATTTTTTTATAATAATGGAAACTTTGTATGTTGGATACGACCTCTCTAAATAATATTTTGGGAGAATTACACCCACACCCCTTGAGGTTTGTCACTTAATCACTCAGATCTCCTGACATTTGAAATATTATACACAGACCTCCTGAGGTTTGTACACGCGTAACACTTAGACCCCTGTTGTAAATATATCTATTAATAAATTACACTCAGACCCCCTAAAGTTTGTAAATATATATTACTTAGACCCCTTAAGTTTAAATGTTATACTTAAACCAAAAATATTTCAATCAAAGATAAAATATCAAATATTTTAAAGTTTACAATTAAAATTCATGTTCTATTGAATATTTTATTGAAATAAAATCAAAAATAAAAATTCAATTTTTCTTAAAAAATCGTGATTAGTATACAATTATGTTGTCTATTGAAATTTAATTTGGTCGTTTAAACGACCAAATTAAAATACCAAACTACCCCAATTAAAGCTAAACGATATTGTGTCCATTACAGTTTGACCCCTTGTTTAATTTTTTTAGTTTTATTCTAATAGATAGTATAATTATATACTAACTATGATTTTTTTTTTTAAAACTAGATTTTTATTTTTGATTTTATTTCAATAAATGACATAATAGAATATGAATTTTAGATGTAAAATTTATGTTCTATTATGAATGACTTAGACCCATTGTTTGATTTTTTAGCTTTATTCCAATAGATAGCATAATTGTATACTAATTACGATTTTTTAAGAAAAAATTAAAATTTTATTTTTAATTTTATTTCAATAAATGATACAATATAACATGAATTTTAGTTGTAAAATTTAAAATATTTGATATTCTATCTTTGATTAGAGTATTTTTGGTCTAAGTATAATATTTTCAACTTAAGGAGTCTAAGTATTATATACCTACAAACTTCAAGGGAGTCTAAGTGTAATTTATTAATGGATATATTTACAGCAGGGGTCTAAGTGTTACGCGCGTACAAATCTCAAGGGGTCTGTGTGTAATATTTCAAATGTCAGGGGGTCTGAGTTTAATTCTCCCTAATATTTTTCAAGTTGGTTTTGTTACAAAGTAGATAAATGAATTTCAAAAGAAAATAACAACAATAACAGGCTTTAACTCGAATAAATATCCCAGCACTAGCCATATCTATACCACATTACAACATACATATTGACAGAAGAAGCAGATTACACTCTCAGCATCTCATTGAGAACAATTTACAACACCCGGCTTCGCTTGGCGCATACCGAAGCAGCTTCCAAATCCCCAATGAAGAAAAGGATTCGGTCCAGAATCACCATGCAAGGTTCCTCTTCTTCCAATGGTCCTGCAACGTCTATTCCTGAGCTAACTAAACTACTACCATTTCCTCCCTCTAGCTATCTTCTTGAACCCAAATATCGTTGAATTTCACCTTGATGGACAAGGTAGTACTCATCTCCCTCCCTTATTATCTTCAGCCCCCTGGAGACACAAGGCTAGTTCTTTTTATTGAACAAATGATTTCTATTGAGAACACAATTTCTAAGTGACAAAAAAAAAATTAAATTCTCCTACTAAGCATGGTATAAGCCTGAAAGGTTCAAGGTTTTGAGCCCCAACAGGGGCCATTGGGTAGGTCGGGTTAGTGGGAGGAAAAAGGGTTATTCCCAATTGTCTTCTCTGTTTCACTGGACCATAAAAAGATGCAAAACTTGGAAATGAAAAATAACTGCATATAGATTCACTTACAATCCAATTTGATCACAACGATCTTGTACTGCATACATTTCTTTCCATGACTTCGAATCTATGGGGGCATAGAATGTGGCACGATCTATGCCCCATCTTTCTTCAAATAAGTTAAACCATAAATTGTTGTCTGAGGCCAAGATTTTCCACTTCCTGCACACTTTGACAAACACCACAACCAACATGTTCATCATTAAGGCAATAATGCACAAAGGTCAGCAAAAGGGGAAAGATGTGGATCCATTAAGTTAAAGAGTATAATTTAAACTGACACATGCTTTTGTAAAATAAACATTAAAAGAGAAACTAGGGGGTGGAGGAGCCAATACAAATGTGCAATCAGATTTAGATTCAAGAGCTTGAAGGTCAAAACAATTGGAGAAATGACATTGATACATTTTGAAATAACAGTATGAACCTATTTTTTCATAATTGTCCAAAACAATCTATTGAGGGAAAACCTTAGATAATTATCTGCTGCTTGTGCTCTACTAGGGAGTTAACTATCGAAGAAGAAACCAAACCCTCTTGAAGAAAGCTAACGAGATTTCGAAAAGATTTCAGATTTGATCTACTTGGACAAGTGCTAGCCTAGTGTGTCCAACACACACACACGACCTTGAAAAAAGCAAGCAAACGAACAAAAATATGGACAACTGAATACAACTAGTACATAAACTAACTAAAATAATGACAGTGCTCTATACAAACCTAAAAAACACAACCTTTGCTTACAAACTGATGTGGCCATATGAGCATTGCCACACAAGATAGGACCATCAAAGCTAATATTAACTTTTATTCTCATATCATCAAACTTTAGCCCTTTCCTCTTTCGTCCATACTTCCTTCTCCAATCATACACCAGCATGGTCACTCATTCCATATCCACCATCAAAACGCAATCAATACACAAACAACGAATTTTGTCAAAAGAGTTCGTTTACCAAAGGGCTTACATAACATGGTTTAGTAGAATGTTGACACTGTTGTAATGAAGATACAAGCAATATTCATCTCAATTTCTCATTGGAACAAAACAAATGACCAGCATTAATGAGAAATCTTGGTTTAAAAATAGGCAGAATCTAAGATCAACAGAATACAACAGTTTGGGTTGTGCCACATAACAGCTCAATCTTTTTAAAATCTAGCAAAATTTATGAACGCCTCGTCGTAACAAATTCAGAAAGAATGTCAATAAACACACCCAATCCTGATCCCCAAATATTTTTTTTGAAGATAATGGAGAAAAGACGTGATATCAACCAGTTTTACAACTCAGCCAAATTCATATAATTGTGCTGATAACAATTTGGGCCAAAGTACATTGATCTAGCATCTCAAGCTCTTACCTTTTTTTAAACCCAAATTTAAATTTGGGTAAAAAAATCTCTAAAAACATTCTCCAATTTTATACTCAAACTCATAAAATTAAGCGAGACTCAAATATTTACTCAAATTAAGGGAGACTTACTCAAATCACAAATGGCCAAATTTCATTCTCCTTCAAAGATCCAATGATCATATTTCACCATCCTTTAAATTTGAGTTTACCCTCCTAGAAATTTGAGTTTGTCCTTTAGACCCCTTTGTACCAAATCAAATATTTTACTCAAATGTTAATTGAGTAAAAATTTAAGTCAAGCTTAGAGATGCTCTAAGCTACGATGTTAGATTTGGGTTCGATTTCATGCAGAATTTAATTTTCCTCATTTTGTGTTAATCCAGAATTGAGATTTAGTCAAGTTTGTAAAGGAATCAACCAAAAAAAAAACCTCCTATAAAGTAATTTACAACACAACACTCAGACAAAAGGCAGTTTCACTAATCATGTATCAATACCATAATCAAAATGAATGAACACATAACCATTACAAGCAAGAGTTGCATAATCGAAGGAGAATTCAACAAACCCAGTTCGGATCTTATAATGAATTGTATATCTCACCATACAAAATACAAAATTCTCAAATCTAACATTGAGAATATGTATAATTGGAGGGTGTTCTATGAATAATTCTACTACTGACCTTGTTGAACAGCTGCAACATTCTGGTGATCCAACAAATGGAAAACTTTCAGACAAAGATCCGCTGGTAACTTCTCCATCCTAAATTCTTCACAAACAGATCACAAATGAAACATAATTTTGCAGAGATAGAGAAAGAGTGAGAAGAGATGAACATAATTTTAAAAACCAGTTACTTCCAGGCGATCGCACATGCTCTAGTTCATAACATCTGCTTATTCTCCAACTTGGGATTTCTTTAATGGGGGAATCGCAATTTTACGTATTTAAGATTTTTATTTGGGCTAATCTCAAATTATACCCCAAAAAATATTCAAATCTTAATTTATAACTTCAAATTTTAAAAATATTAATTTATACCCTAAAAGACATAAATTTATATCAATGTGCACCGGGATTGACTGCCGTCCATTTTGCTGTTAAAAAAGTTTGGGCTAATTGTAAATTGCACCTTCACACTTAAATATTTTATATTTATGATCCAAAAGTAATTTCATCCATTAATACTCGTTAAATACCTCTCAATTTTGTTGTATCATATTATTTTCGTGTCATGTCATTTTGTGTCATGTCGTATTATTTTTGTATCGTATTAACTCGAATACGATACCAAAATTGTGATGATTAACATGGGATTCTCGGCATTTTCCCGTTCTCAATATTAGTTGAGCTCCATAATTTTCTACATTCTGAATTTATAGTTTGTTGACAGGTTTATAGAGGAACTATTGCCCCTGACCAATTAGTTGCCATCAAAAGAGCTCAACAGAGATCATTGCAGGGTGCTCTTGAGTTTAAGACTGAGATTGAGCTTCTATCAAGGATCCATCATAAGAATGTTGTCAGCCTGGTGGGTTTCTGTTATGAGCAAGGGGAACAAATGCTGGTCTATGAGTATATTCCAAATGGTACCCTGAAAGATGGTCTTTCAGGTAATTTCACTAATTTCTTGTTGTCCTTCGAATATTCGAAATAGTATCATCTGCCACCTTCAACGCATAATATTGACAATGAAGCAAGCAGGTAATCATATAGGAGCTATAGAAATGAGACTTTGCCTGATACGAGCATGTGTCAAACTCAACCAAGGAGATTTAAAACCATCACTTCATCTACTGGATTGCTTCTCCTGCCCTACCCCTTTTACACCTTAATCTCAACGATTAACGTTACCTAACCATGGGCCTCCATCTAAGCGGGGGCCCTGTCTTAAAACCTCCATCCTGTGTCACCCCTAAGCCATTGGACTACTCAATTGAATTATACCGTAGGGTTGTATAGCCCAACCCTAAAAGAGCAATCACTCGTTAACAGAAATTTACGTATTATTCTATTATAAATTTGAATGATTTTTGTCCAAAGCATGTACAATGTTTAAGTTTAGGATGATATGAAATCAGTTGAAGTATTTGAGGGGGGGTAATGTGAGAAACTCCATAATTAAAGGGACAAAGTGAGATTGGGACATCAATTAAGGTGCTAAAGTGTTATTTTCCCTTATTGATAAAGAACATGCTATGACATGTTAACTGTTTATTTGGGTGTCCTACTAGAAGAAGTTTAGGAGCAGGAACATGGGCTGCTAAGCATTTATTATTTCATATATGCATGCTTATTAGGTGTATCTTATTGTATATGTATCAACTGTCTCTATTCCAAAATGAAGAAATATACATAATTTCTGCCAACTAAGAGAGAGAGAGAGAGAGAGAGAGTACTCTTCAAATCAGCTTGGTGTTTAGTTGGCTTGGTTCAGCATGAAGCAGATATTTAATAAAACAATGGTTTCCCCCTCACTATTGGGATTAGGGATCATAGTGGACCAAGGAAAAATGAGAATTCGTTCAAACTTGTCTTATTTAAATCGGAGATGGATCATGCATATTGGACAATAGACATATGCAAAAATATCCATATAAACTCTTACGGGGATGGACCAAAACTTATTAGTATTATTGTTGTTGTTTTTGTTTTGTTCAATTATACAAGGATTATACTGTTAACTTATTTTCATATCATGTGATACAAACATACAGTGATACAACTTGTACTTTAATTGTTATAGATTTTTTTTTCAATTTTTCTCTTCTTAAAATTACAAAAATTTATTGTAATAGATAGAGGCGGGGGCTGAGGTGAAGGTAGGGACGGGGACCAGAATTTACTTGTGAAGGCGAGGATGGGGACTAAAACTTCTCCCGTTAAGGGGTTGGACTAGGAGTGGACATACTTTTTTTAAGCAGGTACGGGGTGAAGACTACTCCCCCGCCCCCAAGTCCACTGTCATTCCTAATTGGGATGTGTTAGCTACACGGATTTTTTAGTGAAATTGGCACAATTTGAAGCTTAAAACAAATGAAAGACAAAAAACTATGATACTTACCCAATGATTTCATTTTTATAAACTATTAAAAACATGCAAATCAAAATTGCCCGATAATGAATAGAAAGATAAATTCATTTTGTATATTATTTTTGGAGATTTTATTATGTTGATATGCGATAAACTCTAAGGGTCAGTTTGATTAGGAAGAAAAAAATAATAGAAAATGAAAGAAAAGAAAATGATAGAAAATATATTTTCATGCATGTATTTGGTTAGCATGAAAAACTTGTGAGAAAGTTATAAAAAAAATTCATTCTATTGTTTGAAAGAAAAGAAAGTTATAAGAAATTTTTTCTAATTATTTAAATTACTCTTTAATTATATTAAATCAATCTAAAGAAGAAAAAAAAATGTATTATAATTGAAAGTTAATTTTTTTTAAAAAAGTGGCTCGTAACCTAATTCTAAGACAAGCACCAGTACGGAGGTCTTTGAGTTAAATTATATAAGGTTAATCAAATCCATATCAAGATTTTTTAAAATTAATAACCAATAAAATATTTTTAAAAAATAAGGGTAAAATGAGAAGTTAGTTATAGATCACAACTTTCTTGTATTTCCTTGTGTTTTTTACAAAAAAAAAAAAGGTGGTTAGTTGTGAGAAAATTCAAGTATGAAATAAAATTATTTTTTTCATTTCATGCTAATTAAACACATGAAAATTTAAAAAAAATTATCTTTCTTGAAATTTCATGCTAAACAAACAAACCCCTACTTACATGTGGATACATAGATATAATGTTGGAGACAAGATCAATCTATATAATAAGATAGCTAGGTTTTTGAATTTATGAGTGGTATATTTTTCTCCGAAATTTCACACATCCATTACACCCTTTTCCTCTCAAATTTCACAAACCCAACACAAACATTCCATAACACATAGTTACACACTCCAATACACGCATAGTGTCATAATTTAATATGCGGTGAATTCAGTCACGGGATATCGCTAGTAATACAATAAGATGTATTTATGACCCAAATAAATGAAAAAATGATTACGAGTTTAATAAATTTAAAAGATAGAGATTTTGTTCAAAATACAAATTTCATTGAATTCTAGTAGAGTAATGTATTATATGACTAACTAGAGATAACCCGTGCCTGAAGGCACGATACAACATTTTTTTTTTGAAAAATGACAAAATATTTACAGTGAAATGTAAACCAACCGATTAATTTGGAGAATTGAGGAGTGAAGATCTCTGATAGTAGTGGCGGAGCCAAAAATATAATCTAGAGTGGACACACTTTAAGTATAATAGATAAAAATAATGTGATATATTTAAATTTTTTTATATCGAATTTGATACTTAAAAATTCATTAAACAGAAAAGGGGTCTGTTTGAAAAAAATTAATAAGATAACATCTATACATTAAGAATCAATTATATAACTTATTTGACACAAATAGAAGCAATAATCTATAATTTTTAATCTTCTTACAAATTCCACATTTTACTCATTTTTGACTATATATTCAATAATTTTTTAACTAAATGAGACTTCAACAAATCATACTAATATTCTAAAGAATCAATTTTAATTTGCTAATTTTAAGAGATTTGGTATGGACATTTTGTTTTTGTTTTTGTTTTTTTTGTTATAGTACCCAACTTGTTTGACCCAATTAGTTTTGTTTTCACCAGTGCTATTGGGACATAATTTTGGGATTTAATGTATTATGATTACTGGATCGATAGTGCTAAGACTCAGTGATAATTTAATGTTGGGACTCATCGACAATCGAATGACCACAATCATTAAGTTCTCAAATTATATCCTAATAGCATTGCTCGTTTGTTTTTCATAAATCATTTAAGTAGGCCCAATTAATCCAAAAAAATATATAAAACATATATAACTAAAAAAAAAAAATTTTAGGGTGGCCCCAGACCCCTTCTCTCCCTCCTCCCCCCGCCACTGCCAAAGAGAGAGAGAGTGAAGAGTGAGAAGAGGAAGGACAAATATTATTTGAAACCGTCAGATGGGGCTTGTTGTAGCCGCCCTATTTTATATTATAGATATTATAGATAAATCAACGAAATATGATAGAATTCACTTTAAAAACATTAATTTATATACAAAGAATCAAAATCGAATATAATTTATATACATGTAATCAAAATCGAGTCAAATCTAATACAAACTAAAAATTTAATGTATCAAAAAGTATATTGCCAAAATATTTTCTATCAAAAAAAGATCTACAAATATCATTTATAAAATATTATTTTTAATTAGTACAAGTTATTACAAAATTATTAATTTATAAGAATATATTAGCGTTAGATTTTCTTAAGAGATAAAAAAATTAGTCTTGAACTTTTGATTCAAAATGTGTAAGACATGTTAGTTTGAGATAATTAATTAAATAAATAAAAATAAAAATAATTATATTCAATAGAAATGTGTTAAGTAGTATCCTTGTTTTTTGTTTATCTGTTAAATTGATGAATTTTTTTTAATCAAAATGTTACACTACACAAATAATATTAAATAATGACTAATTATTATGTCAGAGAAAATCATGTATTCCAAAATCAGTAGGAGTTGTTGACTTGTTGGGAGGGAAAATATTAAGGAAAAAAATTATAATTTCTTGACCGTTGGATGAATGAATTTGAGACCGTAGAATGTGTTCTAAGATCAGCCGTAATTGTTAACTTTTTGGTGGGGGGGATATTAAGGAAAAAAATTATAATTTCTTGACCGTTGGATGAATGAATTTAAGACCGTAGGATCGGCTTGTTGAAGCCGCCCTGTTTTATATTATAGATATTATAGATAAATCAACGAATTATGATAGAATTCACTTTAAAAACATTAATTTATATACATAGAATCAAAATCGAATATAATTTATATACATGTATTGAAAATCGAATCAAATCTAATACAAACTAAAAATCTAATGTATCAAAAAGTATATCGCCAAAATATTTTCTATCAAAAAAATATCTACAAATATCATTTATAAAATATTATTTTTTAATTAGTACAAGTTATTACAAAATTATTAATTTATAATAATATATTAACGTTACATTTTCTTAAGAGATAAAAAAAATTGTCTTGAACTTTTGATTCAAAGTGTGTAATACATGTTAGTTTGAGATAATTAATTAAATAAATAAAAATAAAATTAATTATATTCAATAGAAATGTTACCATTGTGTCTTATAAAAATTCAAAATGTTATACTACACAAATAATATTAAACAATGATTAATTATTATGTCAGAGAAAATCATGTATTCCAAGATCAGCAAGAGTTGTTGACCTATTGGGAGGGAAATATTAAGGAAAAAAATTATAATTTCTTGACCGTTGGATAAATGAATTTGAGACCGTAGGATGTATTCTAAGATCAGCCGTAATCGTTGACTTTTTGGTGGGGGGAATATTAAGGAAAAAAATAATAATTTCTTGATCGTTGGATGAATGAATTTAAGACCGTAGGATCGGCTTGTTGAAGCCGTCCTATTTTATATTATAGATATAGATACTATTTCAATCAAATAGATATTTCAATAATTCTCATGTTTATATTTCGAAAAAAAAAAAGAGATACAGATGATAGGAAATTTATTCTAACCTAATTATTTTGAAAATTTTTAATGGACTTTTACCAGAATTAAAATTAAAAATGGATATTGAGGAAAACCCGACCCATTTTTTTATTTTTTGATTTGATTTTTTCTTTCCCTCTTTGTTGTTCAAAGAGGAGTTATGAATAATAATCACGAAGTAAAAAATACATGAAGATTACGACTTATCATCGATTTATGCATTTTAATAAATTCTTAATATTTCTACAAAAGCACAAAGTTTTCAGTAATTATAATTGCACATTTCCATAGACAATAAGTGACTTAACATATAAGTTAGAAACACATTCAAAATTTGCATCATACAAATATTTAATTTTTAGTCCCCTCTCCTCGTAGAAAAGAAAGGGAAAAAAAAAAGGGACAACCATTGAGTACTAAGTCATGATCCTCATCTCACTGCAGTCTTTCTCTCTCTTATTAAGTTTTTAATATTGCTCACTTGTATTATTTTTATTGGGGGTCAAAATATGATATAAAATTAAAATGTTTGAGTTTTCTTGAAGTCACCCATTTCGTAAACGAGTGGACTTGACAGGACATAATTAATAAATAAATCGGGTATGAGTGAAACCAATCAAAAGAAATACGCGACATGACTCGTTTATATATCGGTTATATACAATTGATACATGACACGAACTTGATATGACACGACTTGTTAGATATGAATTAATAAACGAATAGAGTGTGAGTGGAGTATTTTTTAATACGTATCCGCTTCACCCGACACGATTGACATGCCTAATTTTATACCCCAAAACTAAATATTCTTTCATATTTTGGAGGAAATATATTTATGTTTCATCACATCTTTTAAGTAAAATGAAATAAAATTACATATTGAGGGGCAAAAGTAATAGTTAATATGATGAGACAAATCATATTCTTTCTAAAGAAATTCAAGTTATTATTTTTTTTATATGTAGTCGTTTGTATGAAAATGTGGATTGAACCCACAAAATACGTTTTCTTTATATAAAAAACGTGTTTTCTATGAGTAATAAAATTATGTTTTTTTTTTTTTTTTCACAGTAGTGATAGACTAAAAACAAGTTTTAAAAATAGTGGAATAAAAAATAACTATTAAAATCACCATAATTTAGTAAAAATAAATAAAGAGAATTACACCCAGGTCGCCTGAAGTTTGTTACTTAATCACTTAAATCCCATAATATTTGAAATATTATACACAGACCCCCTGAGATTTGTATGCGATTAACACTTATTATACCCATTAGTAAATTATATTTAGACCCCCTGAAGTTTATATGCGTGTAATATTTAGACCCCTCAAGTTTAAAATATTATATTTAGATAAAAAATACTCCAATTAAAGATAAAATATTAAATATTTTAAATTTTATAAATAAAATTTATGTTCTATTATGTCATTTATTGAAATAAAATTAAAAGTAAAAATTTAATTTTTTCTTAAAAAAATCATAATTAATATACAATTATGTTATATATTAGAATAAAACTAAAAAACCAAAATAATGGGTCAAACTATAATGAACACAATATTTTTTATCTTTAATTTGAGTAATTTGGTCGTTTAATAAATGTCGTTAGTTCTGTGACTAATAAATGGTATAAATATAATATTTTAAACTTAAGGGATCTAAATATTATATACTTACAAACTTCAAGAGGTTTGGATATAATTTACTAATGGGTATACTAATGGAAATTGACGGCAAGGGTTTTAAGTATTATGTGCGTACAAACTTTAGGGGTTTGTGTATAATATTTAAAATATCAGGGGTCAAAGTGATTAAATGACAATTCTTAAGGGATCTAGGTGTAATTCTCACAAAAAAATATTGTCATCAATTATATAAAAATTAAATAGTTCAATACACAAGTGGCTGCCCGTGACAAGACTCAAGAGTCGAAGAAGCCAAGCCAAAGCCACTCTCCCAACTGTCTCCTGTCGGTGATCTTCGGCTACCTCATCAGCTCACACTCTCTCTCTCTCTCTCTACTCACTTCTTAATCTTCTTCCCTTGTCTTCTACGAAACCCATCAATGCACTGAGAAGATCTCACCATCCTCCTCCAACCTACAGTCCCTTTCAGGTCTCTCTTTACTCTCTAACTTCATTGATATAATTTTGTTGCTTCTACTGAATCTATAGCCTCAACTACTTTCCTTTTTCTTTTCCATAGATCTTCATAATCTGACTCACAAATTCTCGCATAGATTTCTCCTCTAAGATGAAAATGACGGTATATGGTAATTAATTCTTCTTTCCAATTGTAAATCTAAGCATCACAGATTGTTCCCTTTTTTTTTTTTCTTGTAACTGTAAATTGGGCATTGGCTGATTGAAACCCAAATGAATTAGACGGACTTATTGAGGTTGGAAAAGGTTTGAATTCTGTATTATAGAAATGTAATCTGCTGATTTATTTGGCAGGTTTTTTTTGTGGAATGTGGTAAAGTCTATTTACAATAGCTTGGATTTGATTGGAAATATGAAGTGATTAGAGTTCTGTTTGTGCTGAGATTATTGACATTTGATCTGTATTTGGATTGGGTAAATCTTGTTTTGATAGTCTTTTGCAAATGGGTAATTACAAATTTGTCTGAAGTCTTTACATTTTGGATTGTTGGATGTTGATCTACAGGAAGCTTTTAGCTTTTGACTGTGCCTTGGAGGTAGATCTGAAGATCTCAAAAACTGGCTGCCACGGTAGCTTGGAGGTTTGCTGCCAGCAATGGCAGCAGCCTTCCTACTAATGATCTGGTACTCCTTCTTATAATCAATTGATCTACTTTGGTTGGGACTTGGATTTGAAAGTGGTTTCATAAATCTCAGTTAAAAGAATTAAGTGGAGATTTTCATACCCCATTTTTGGTTTCGATTTCAAATGAATAGAGCTAACTCGTAAGTCAGCTTGGTCTAGAGTGTCGTTGTGCAATCGCACTATAATGCTATTAATTTGACCATTTTTGTTCAATTACTCAAAGCAAGTGGAAAGAAGAGGACCACTTGGATATCATAAGATATTTATGCTGAAAGATAGAGTTCTATGTGGAATGGGGGATGTATTCTCATTTGCATGTACCACAAGGGGAAAATTAGTTGAAAATATGTCAGGAATATTGCCGGTGTTCGGAAAATCAATTTATTCCTAACGTCATTTCTGTTTATGCTTATATGTTGGGGAAAATAATACATGTTTTGTTATCTGTTTCTGAGTTGAGTCAAAGATTCCATCTTAAAGAAAAACAATCACTTGAAATAAGCATTTTTCTTACAGTTCTCCCACTAAACCTTTGTGCTTCTTGTCTTTTTAGTGTAAACCCAAAAATTGGTTGACATAATTACTTTAGAAATGGATTTGCCGATGGGTACCCTATTAGATCATGATCTATTTCCAACAACATTTAAATTCTTATCATCCAATTATACATGTTGACTGTTGGCTTTTCTAAGTGGATCTCTGCAGAAGTCTTTGCCTGATATATCCACATGTCACGAATTCCAGATCAATTTTTTCCATTAACTCACTCTTTTGATTTCAGGAAAGAAATGGGGATGCCAAACCTCAAGATTCTGAGCCTCCAACTCCACGTTCTCTCGTAAAGTTGGGTTTGAGGTTAGTTTATCCATATGAAACAAACTTTTTGCCCAGTGGGTTGTAATTTATGAATTGGTAACATTTTATTGTTAGTTACTTAGGTTTTGAAAGATAGAACAGGACAATGCCAGCATTTTTATCAGTTTTCAGCTTTAATAAGAACTAAAATTCTCTCTTGGAGCATGTTAGGATACACATTTTATGCAGTGACGTTATGTTATTCATGACACTGAGAATTATCAAATTGGACCTTTCGTTGTAGAAGTTTTTATAGTGTTGGATTAAATGTGATTGTGCCCATAACTAAGGATTTAGGGACATGTGCCTTTGTTTTACTCAGATAATGAGCTGAATGGCTGTTTTACTGCTTCTATTGGCTCATCTTACAGATAAATGTAAATAGAGGACTAAAAATTCTTTCAACAAATTTATGAGGTAACTGAAATAGAATCTTGGCTTATATTTTATGAACCGGTTAATATTACCGGTGAACACTCTCGCTGGATCCCAGCATGGTTTAAACTTTAGATGTATCACCACCTAAAAGCAGAAAAATGGCAAGAAAAACATTTTACAAAAAAAATTTGAACAAGTTTAACTGCCACCATGGAGTTCCCTTTCTTGATAGCAGGATGTCCAATTCTCAGAGCCTGTAATGGCTTTATTTCAACCATTTACATATTTTCATTTTTTTTTGCTCGGAAATAAGAGAACATTTTAAGAATAAAGATAAAGACAAAATATGACATGAAAGGACACGGAGTCCTCTATATGAAAAAGAGTGAAAAAAGAAATTTTGAAAAACTAAGATGTGAAATGTAAGGACATGACAAAAGAACAAAGCTCCAAGGTCTGAACGAACATCACACACTTCGACCCAGTGATCCATAATAAAAAATAACAAAATTCCTTCAAAATCTTTAGCTGTAGAAACCCCAATGAGATGCCATGAAGATTATTGTGTCCCACAAGTTTTCCCAAGGAGTTTCTCTATCATCGAAGATTCTCCCATTTTTTCCAACCAAGGCAATTTCGCACAACTCCTAAGATCTTGGCTTTGTTATTAGACCCAATGCCTTCTAAATGATGCACACAGATTGAATCTCTATCTCTAGGAATCACCCATGAAATCCCAACCAAACCCAACAGCCTATTCCTCATTTTAGAAGCAAAGGAACAATGTAAAAATCAGTGATCCTTACTTTCCTCCCCTTTCTAGACTGCACCATTTACATATTTTCTCCTGGATACCGTTGTAAGTTGACTGGATAAAATTAGGCTCAACTAAGTCAAAAATTGATGCTCCTTCCATATCTGCTCTGATAGGGCATTTTCGTCGCCCTATTATGTCATAAGATGTCAGGTAACTTGTCACAATTTAACTGACATGCTCTCTGGCACCTTGTGCTCCATGTAGTGGGTTCAACTTGAACATCACCAGTCCTCAAATATGCTGTCAGCCTGTCACTGGCCTTTATTTTTCCCCCTTTTTGTTGAATAAAGTTTTTCAAATAATACTGAGCACCTGCTTTGTATAAGCTTTATGTTTTGCCTCTGAAATTTTATTTTTCCCTGAAGTTAAGCCAATGGTATGCTACAGTTAATAGAGATGCCAATTGTGATGTAAATATCTTATGCCCCATATTATCTGCAGAGACCGTACTAGTAGCATGGAGGATCCAGACGGGACAATAGCGAGTGTTGCCCAATGCATTGAGCAGTTGCGGCATAATTTGTCATCTGTACAAGAGAAAGAGTATTCCTTGAGGCAGTTGCTCGATCTTATTGATACGCGTGAAAATGCTTTCAGTGCGGTTGGATCACATTCTCAGGCAGTTCCAGTGCTTGTGTCTCTTCTTCGATCAGGATCACTTGGGGTAAAGATCCAGGCTGCTACTGTTTTAGGCTCTCTATGTAAGGAGAATGAGCTACGGGTTAAAGTATTACTTGGGGGTTGCATTCCACCACTGCTTGGTCTTCTCAGGTCCAGCTCAGCAGAAGGTCAAATTGCAGCTGCAAAGACTATACATGCTGTTTCTCAAGATGGCGCTAAGGATCATATTGGCTCAAAAATCTTTTCAACTGAAGGAGTTGTGCCGGTACTGTGGGAGCAGCTAGAAAAGGGACTCAAGGCTGGAAACTTAGTTGATCACTTACTGACAGGGGCCTTACGGAACCTTTCCAGCAGCACTGAAGGGTTCTGGTCTGCAACAATAAAAGCTGGAGGAGTTGATGTACTTGTGAAATTGCTGACAACTGGAAAGTCAAGTACTCAAGCGAACGTATGCTTTCTCCTTGCGTCCATGATGATGGAGGATGCATCGGTTTGTTCTAGTGTCGTGGCTGCAGAGGCTACAAAGCAACTCCTTAAGCTGCTTGGACCTGGTAATGAAGCCTCTGTCAGAGCAGAAGCTGCAGCTGCCCTTAAATCTCTTTCAGCTCAGAGTAAAGAAGCGAGGCGGGAGATAGCTAATTCTAATGGTATACCTGCTTTAATTAATGCTACAATAGCTCCTTCAAAAGAATTCATGCAAGGTGAGCATGCCCAAGCTTTGCAGGAGAATGCAATGTGTGCTCTTGCTAACATTTCTGGTGGCTTGTCGTATGTCATCTCAAGCCTTGGCCAAAGCCTTGAATCATGCACTTCACCTGCACAGATTGCTGACACATTAGGAGCTTTAGCGTCAGCTCTTATGATATACGACAGCAAAGCAGAGACTACTAGAGCATCAGATCCTGTGGATGTTGAGGAGACACTGGTTAAACAGTTTAAACCCCACTTACCCTTTCTTGTGCGGGAGCGTACCATAGAAGCCCTTGCCAGTTTGTATGGCAATGCTGTCCTCTCAAGCAAACTTGCAAATTCTGATGCAAAACGTCTGCTGGTTGGTTTAATCACAATGGCGACCAATGAAGTTCAGGATGACTTGATAAGATCCCTTCTCATACTCTGCACCAATGAAGGCAGGCTATGGCATGCTCTTCAGGGTCGCGAGGGGATTCAGCTTTTGATATCTCTCCTTGGGCTTTCATCAGAGCAGCAACAGGAGTGTGCTGTTGCATTACTTTGCCTCTTATCTAATGAGAATGATGAAAGTAAATGGGCTATCACAGCTGCTGGTGGCATACCTCCACTTGTTCAAATTCTAGAGACAGGATCTGCGAAAGCGAAGGAAGACTCTGCTACAATCCTTGGGAATCTTTGTAATCATAGTGAAGATATACGGGCATGTGTTGAAAGTGCTGATGCTGTTCCTGCTTTGTTGTGGCTACTGAAGAATGGAAGTCCCAATGGCAAAGAGATTGCTGCAAAGACATTGAACCATTTGATCCACAAATCAGATACAGCAACTATCAGCCAACTCACAGCACTGTTAACCAGTGATTTACCTGAATCTAAAGTTTATGTTTTGGATGCATTAAGAAGTTTGCTTTCTGTGGCCCCGCTCAATGATTTATTGCGTGAAGGTAGTGCAGCAAATGATGCAATTGAAACAATAATAAAAATTTTAAGCTCTACCAGAGAAGAGACTCAAGCTAAGTCTGCATCAGCTCTTGCTGCAATCTTTGATCTCAGAAAGGACTTGCGCGAAACTAGCATTGCCGTCAAGACTCTTGGGTCAGTCATGAAGCTTCTAAATGTTGAATCTGAAGACATTTTAGTTGAGTCCTCCCGTTGTCTTGCTGCAGTATTTCTCTCGATCAAAGAGAACCGCGATGTGGCTGCTTTTGCTAGAGATGTGTTGCCTTCATTAGTGGTGCTTGCTAACTCTTCAATTCTGCAAGTTGCAGAGCAGGCAGTATGTGCTCTGGCAAATCTTCTTTTGGACAATGAAGTTTCAGAGAAAGCTATTCCTGAAGAAATTATTTTGCCTGCTACGAGGGTTTTGCATGAAGGCACAGTTGGTGGAAAGACCCATGCAGCTGCAGCTATTGCTCGGCTTCTGCATTCTCGTCAGATTGATTCTGCCTTAACGGACTGTGTGAATCGCACGGGGACAGTCATTGCACTTGTTGTTTTCTTAGAATCTGCCATTAGTGAATCTGTTGCCACATCAGAGGCATTAAATGCACTTGCTTTTCTGTCTAGGTCTGAAGGAACTAGTGGGCACATCAAGCCTGCATGGGCAGTTCTAGCTGAATTCCCAAATAGCATAACCCCGATAGTTTCATGTATCCCTGATGCAACACCCTTGTTGCAGGATAAAGCTATAGAAATATTGTCTCGGCTTTGCCAGGCTCAGCCTGTTGTTCTAGGAAACACAATGTCTTCTGCCTCTGAATGTGTTACATCAGTTGCCAGAAGGGTTATCAGTTCCTCAAATGCAAGAGTCAAAATCGGAGGAACTGCACTTCTTGTTTGTGCTGAGAAAGTAAATCAACACAGAGTAGTGGACGATTTAAATGAATCAAATTCACTTGCCCATCTCATTCATTGTCTTGTTAGAATGCTGAATTCTACGGAGTCTTCTAGTTTGGAAGACCAGGAAGCCATAAGCATTTGCAGGCATACTGAAGAGGAAGTAATGAACAGTGAAATTCAGACAACTACATCTGTTATCTACGGTGCCAACATAGCTATATGGCTACTCTCAGCTCTTGCTAGCCATGATGACAGAAGTAAAATTGAGATTATGGAGGCCGGAGCAATCGAAGTACTAACGGACAGAGTTTCACAATATACTCAGGTAATCAACTTGTTTCAGTTTTTGCTTAAAATGAAGCATGTGTATCTCCTCCACAATGCATCCAAGAATTTTTATCTTCTACACCAATAGCATTATTCTACTATGTTTCCTGTTAAAATTTTCACTCAACTATACCAGACTGGAATCTTATTATGGCACTTCCACTGGTGAGTGGTGATGTATTTGTATTGGTGATCCATGCAGGTTGATTTTAAAGAAGACAGTAGCATATGGATTTGTGCATTACTTCTGGCAATTTTATTTCAAGATAGAGATATCATACGAGCACATGCAACGATGAAAGCTATACCAGTACTTGCTAATTTGTTGAAGTCGGAGGAGTCAGCAAATAGGTATTTTGCTGCACAAGCTATCAACAGTCTAGTCTGTAATGGTAGCCGGGGAACTCTTCTATCTGTTGCGAATTCTGGAGCAGCAGGTGGACTTATTTCGTTACTTGGGTGTGCTGATGTTGATATATGTGATCTTCTAAAATTGTCAGAGGAATTTGCTTTGGTGCGCTATCCAGAACAAGTTGCTCTTGAGCGGTTGTTTCGGGTAGATGACATCAGGGTAGGTGCTACATCTCGGAAAGCAATACCCGCCCTAGTTGATCTACTTAAGCCAATTCCAGATCGTCCAGGGGCACCTTTTCTGGCACTCGGGCTTCTGATTCAGCTTGGAAGAGACTGCCCCTCAAATAAGATTGTTATGGTAGAATCAGGGGCTTTGGAAGCACTAACCAAATATCTTTCACTAGGGCCACAAGATGCAACTGAGGAAGCTGCCACTGATCTACTGGGTATCCTATTTAGCACTGCTGAAATTCGCAGACATGAATCTGCATTTGGTGCTGTCAGTCAACTCGTGGCAGTCCTACGTTTAGGTGGAAGAGGGGCAAGGTATAGTGCTGCTAAAGCACTGGAGAACCTATTTTCTGCAGATCACATTAGGAATGCAGAATCTGCTAGGCAAGCTGTTCAACCCTTGGTGGAAATCCTCAATACTGGTTTAGAGAAGGAACAACATGCTGCTATTGCTGCACTGGTTAGGTTACTGAGTGAAAACCCGTCAAGGGCGCTTGCTGTTGTAGATGTTGAAATGAATGCAGTGGATGTTCTTTGCAGGATCCTTTCGTCAAATTGTTCAATGGATTTGAAAGGGGATGCTGCTGAGTTGTGTTGTGTTCTCTTTGGAAATACAAGAATCAGATCTACAATGGCTGCTGCTCGTTGTGTCGAGCCTCTGGTTTCTCTCCTTGTAACTGAGTTCAGTCCTGCCCAACAGTCAGTTGTTCGTGCATTAGATAAACTATTGGATGATGAGCAACTTGCAGAACTAGTTGCTGCACACGGTGCTGTTATTCCTCTTGTAGGCCTTCTCTATGGTCGAAATTACTTACTTCATGAGTCTATTTCCAGAGCACTTGTGAAGTTAGGCAAGGACAGGCCTTCTTGTAAGATGGAGATGGTGAAAGCAGGAGTGATTGAGAGTGTACTAGACATCCTCCATGAAGCACCAGATTTTCTCTGTGCAGCTTTTGCGGAATTGCTCCGAATATTGACTAATAATGCTACCATTGCTAAGGGTTCATCTGCAGCAAAAGTGGTTGACCCTCTTTTCCTGTTGCTGACAAGACCTGAATTCGGTCCTGAAGGACAACACAGTACTTTGCAGGTTCTTGTAAATGTTTTAGAGCACCCCCAGTGTCGTGCTGATCATCCATTGACGTCTCACCAAGCTATTGTACCACTTGTCCCTCTGCTAGATTCTCCTTCTCCGGCAGTGCAACAGTTGGCAGCTGAGCTTCTATCTCATCTATTTTTAGATGAACATCTTCAGAAGGATTCAGTGACACAACAAGTTATTTGTCCCTTGGTAAGAGTTCTTGGTTCTGGTATACACATTTTGCAGCAGAGAGCTGTAAAGGCTCTCGTTAGTATAGCACTAACTTGGCCAAATGAAATTGCCAAAGAGGGCGGTGTTAGTGAGCTGTCTAAAGTGATTTTGCAAGCTGATCCTTCCCTTCCTCATGCCTTGTGGGAATCTGCTGCTTCTGTTTTATCAAGCATTCTGCAATACAGTTCTGAGTTTTATTTGGAAGTACCTATAGCTGTGTTGGTAAGGTTGCTTCGTTCGGGCTCAGAAAGCACAGTTATTGGGGCATTGAATGCACTTCTGGTTTTGGAAAGTGATGATCCTACCAGTTCTGAAGCAATGGCTGAAAGTGGCGCCATTGAGGCTCTCTTGGAACTTCTGAGATCTCATCAAAGTGAGGAAACTGCTGCAAGACTTCTGGAGGTATTGCTGAACAATGTGAAAATCAGAGAAACAAAAGCTACCAAGTCTGCCATCTTGCCATTATCTCAGTACCTCTTGGATCCTCAAACCCAAGGTCAACAAGCAAGGTTACTGGCAACTCTTGCTCTTGGTGATCTGTTCCAGAATGAGGCTCTTGCTCGGACTACAGATGCTGTTGCAGCTTGCCGAGCTTTAGTGAATCTGCTTGAGGATCAGCCCACAGAAGAAATGAAAGTGGTAGCTATGTGTGCCTTGCAAAACCTGGTAATGTATAGTCGATCAAATAAAAGAGCAGTTGCGGAAGCAGGTGGTGTTCAGGTTGTGCTGGATCTGATTGGTTCAAGTGATCCAGAGACATCAGTTCAAGCCGCAATGTTTGTTAAACTTCTCTTCTCTAACAATACCATTCAAGAGTATGCTTCTAGTGAAACAGTCAGAGCTATTACTGGTAAATTCTCTTTTATATCTTAGTTTTGCCAAGTGCACCTAGTTTTGATTGGTTTGAGGAGCATAAGTGTATTGTGATTATCCATATATACTTATGTTATTAGATATAATTTAGACCCACGATAACTTCCTTTCCTGAATGCTACTCTTACTCTAATGAAAAATTCTTTATTTACCCCTTTTTCGACACTGGCTCATCACCACCACCACTGCCATCATCAGAGCACTCTTGAATTTGGCCCTTTAACCTATAATGGTGTACTACCTTCCAGTCCCTTAATTAACCTTCAACCGTACATTAATTGACCCACTGGAGGGATTTAGTGTAAGAATCTGTCTTGTACATGTGTTTTCACATTTATTCCATAAAACCATTTTGGGTACCTGTTAATAATCATTGGCTTCCTTACTGACTGTTTGCATCTCTTTTGTAGTATTAATGGAGTATGACATGTGCTATTAAATTGGTATCGTTCCCATAATAAGTTATGTACATTAAGTTACTTGTCATCTATGAGATCCCTTTCTCTTAATAGTTACATGTACGCTATATTTGTTAATTGGAACTTATTTCATGACTCGAACTTACTTTGATTTTCGCTCAGTATGATAGAGCTAGTTTGAACATTATGCACCTAAATTTTTTTGCTGCACTCATTAAGCACCTAAGTTACATAAAAGAAAAAGTTGTAGAATATGCACACACTGTCACAGTAATACATTACCTACAGTCCTCTCACCAAAAACCCTAAACGGCTAAACCTTAACTTGGAAGTAGCAAAGTAGAAGTCCGGGGCGACAAGAAGGGGCTGTGAATCCGCGAAATGGCTGCTGTACCAGTTAATCCTTAACCTTGCTTGAACAATTTGACTGGAAAGTTTGTCATGGTAAACTCAAGTGGGGAGTACAAAGGGAGTGCATGATGGAGATTGTAACCAGAAGATTTAAGCATCTCAGTAATGATGTGAAGATTGACCAGAAATTGTTTTTAGTTGAGGTTGCTGAAGAATCAATGGGTGATACAGTCAAGATTACAAAGAGATCTCATTTTGTTAGTTTCTCTATTGTGGTTTGGGCTGAGACGTGTTTCTTGGCTTTGCAGTGTGATTAAGGAAGCGTGTGATTAAGGCCTTTAAGGGGATTTTGGGATGTAAGGTATGGGACTTTTGGTTGTAAGGTAGGAGAGTGACCTTTGAAGTACTTAGGGTTACTGTTGGGTTGGGTAGGTATCCACTATCGTTATCATTTTGGGATCTGGACGTTGAAAAAGTTGAAAAAAAAACTAGATGGGTGGAAGAAAGCTTATATATTCAAAGGAGGGAGATTAACTCTTGTGCAGACAATTCTAGCTAGTATTCCCACATATTTTCTAAAGTTACCAGGGAGAGTAGCTATGTGAATTAAAAAAATAATAAGGTATTTTTTGTGGAAGGACAATAGGGAAGAGAGAAAGGATCACTTTATTAATAGTTGGGGGTGGTGTCTAGATCAATGTTACTTGGATCGTGGATCGTTTTGGTACATGATACGGGTACGGGTACGCGGTATGATATTTTCTTATATATGCAGTATGATGGGGGTAGGCTTGACTGCTACGTTATTTTGGGCTACAATTCGTTTTGAAACTATTGTCTAGATTTTTTTTCACATAGAACATTCATAAACACTAAGCAGTTACCATTTATCTTACATTTGTGCTCGATTTTTTATTATGTAAAATAATATATAATTATAAATCTATATACATGTAGTTTAATTAATATGTATTTTATATTTGTGCATATGCTACATGTACTATTTGAGATCGTACATTTTGATAATCTGGATCACGAATCTACCCGTTTAGGATCGATGTATCAGATCATGGTTGTCAGGTGTTTTGTGAATTCTAGTAACTATGATCTAGATCTAGAGGAGATTTTTCAATTGGTAATTTGAAAATAAGAAATATTACTTTAGTACTTAAGTCATAAGTGGCTTTGGAGGTTTCCTTTGGAGCTAAAGTTTTCGCAGCATTTAGTTATCAGGAGCAAATATAGATTACATGCTAACGTATGAGACGCTAATAGGATTGAGAGAGGTAGTTTCTGATACCCATGAAAATTTATTTCTAAGAGTTTGAAAAGGTTTTCCTGAGATATTAAGTTTGTGGTAGATAATGAGGCAGAGAATTCGTCTCTATCATTTATCTCGTTTTCATAGCTCATTCATTGCGTCTATGATTCGATTGTATGATTCTCTGCATTCTTGGGATTTTGGTTTTCGTAAGAGACACCCACCGATTTGATTTCATTTCTTGCTATTCTTAACAACACTGTTATGAATACAGAGTCGGGTTATAAATGAAGGTGGATTTTGGAGTATTCGAGAGTCTTTTCGCATAGATTTTTCTTTGATTCTTTGTTTGGGAGAAAAAATTTATCCTATTTTTGTTCTTGCTTTGATGATCTAGAATGCTAAAATACCTTGAAAGATGCAAGGATTTTCATTGGACGGTTGTACATGGTAAGATTAACACTAATGTCATACTTTAGAAAATGAGGCTTCATACTTGTCTTTCCGCCCAATGATGTGTGATGTGAAGGTGATTGTGAGAGTGTTGATCTTTTGTTTTTACATTGCCCTATTGTTTTGAATTTGCGGTATCATTTCTACTGAGAGACGGGCTTTAGTTGGGTGATCCCTGCAACATCTTCTTCCTTGTTTATAGAAGATATTAAAGGTTTGGGAGAATTTGTAAATGTGTTGCTCTCTGGAATTGTGCTATCACCGCTACTTTTTTGGGTTATTTGGAAGGAGCGTAACACAAGAATTTTTTAAGACCAGAATGAGTGTGGATAAACTATGGGATTACATTCATTTCTTAACACCGTTTTGAGCTTCAAAGGCTTTCAAGGAATTTGCTTTTTGCTATTTTAGCAGGATGGAGAGCGTCATATGATTTATAGAGTTCATATTTCTTTTTGAAGTTTTTACTGTATTGTTCTTTTATTGGTTGCATTTCTTATCCAATCTCTCTTGATGTACTCTCACTTTCTATTTTACAAGAGTTTCATTTCCTATCAAAAAATAAAAAAGAGAAAAGAAGAAGTTGTAGAAGATTGGGTGTTTAAATATCCACTTGCTTATTGAGCATTTGGGCTCTAACATCAACAAAGGCACTAACTGAATAAAGTTTTCCATGATTGCTTATTCCGTTGATTTAATCAGTTTTATTGGTCTTGCAGCTGCAATAGAAAAAGATTTGTGGGCCACTGGAACAGTAAATGAGGAATATTTGAAAGCTTTAAATGCTCTCTTTGGCAATTTTCCGCGATTGAGAGCCACAGAGCCTGCAACACTTAGTATTCCACATCTAGTCACATCCCTCAAGACTGGCTCAGAGGCTACTCAAGAATCTGCCTTGGATGCCCTATTTCTTCTTAGGCAAGCTTGGTCGGCATGCCCGGCTGAAGTCTCTAGAGCACAGTCAATTGCTGCTGCTGATGCAATTCCCTTGTTGCAATACTTGATCCAATCTGGTCCACCGCGGTTTCAGGAGAAGGCAGAATTTCTGTTACAGTGTTTGCCAGGGACATTAACAGTGACAATTAAACGAGGCAACAATATGAAGCAGTCAGTTGGAAACCCAAGTGTTTATTGCAAGCTTGCACTTGGCAACACTCCGCCTAGGCAAACCAAGGTATGATACTTATATTGGTGCTTATCTCTCATTGTCTTGTCTTGTAATCATTGTTTGCTATTTTGTATAAAAAATCTCCTTGCAATGAAATGCTTTTACGAACTCGAAAATGTTTATAAAAATTGAAAACCAATCCACAGTTATACATGTTTAACATGTATCCTGGACCTATTGTTGTATTATCAACATGCCTTTAGCTTGTGTTGCTTATTCTTTTTGTCCCCTTTTGTCCTTTCTTTTTACCTTTCTCGCCTCTATTTGGTAAACAATCTTTGGGAAACTTTGTGGGAATGATCTACCATTTTCTCCTCTTTTTGTTTGATGTACAAGTAATCCTGAATGAATGATGATTTTCCCTTGTGTGTTTGTAAATTAATTTCTTGTTATTTCCTGCATCTTTGGTGCCTGCATAGAAGCATCTGATAATTTGTCTTCTACAATCCAATCAGGCCATCTTTTCCCAGTGTTGTTCTTTGTTGAGTCAGCCTTTGAAATCTAGATGTTTGTCTCTGTAGTACATGTTTGTATAACTTGCTACATTTGGATTCTTCACTACTTATATGTGGATCATTCAACCTGTATTTTACTCATGTTGGTTTGAACATGCTCATCCTTATCTTCAGGGATGCTTGATCTATGTGTTCTTTAAACTCGCGTCTATGGAAGGTCCTTAACGTTGACACTTCCTTTAGTATTGGCTATGCAAAACTTGACATTGGAATTTCCCACAAGGGTTATGAGCATTAGTGCCCTTTTATTGTTGACTCTGATTTGCATGGCTAAAATACCTAAAAAAATAGTCCACACAGACAAATCCATGTGGTTGTCAAGAACTGTGCTGACTGCATTGTCTTGGCCATCTTTCTGGTAATCTAGATTGCATTTGGACCGGGAAATAAAACCTCAGGAAGAATGTATTCTCACGATCACTGGAGTTCAATATGCAATTCTCTTTGCAATCATGTTAACATTTTTATTAGACATTGGGCTTACATTTATCTACCTAAGTGTTCTGTGAAAATATGAGCCCGTTGATAAATGTTGAAAAGGGAGCTACATATGGATGTCTCATGATGACATCTGTGGAGAAACTACTTTACATCCTTGGCATTAGGGACTGGATACTAATTATTTTTATATTCAGTTGTTGGAATCATGATCAGATATCACCATCTGTGGGACAAATTGACCTTTGGATATCACTGATGAGAGCAAAGTAGGCAAAAAACAACCTTTGCATACAACTATTGAGTTGAAATTTTTGTGATAGTTAGTAAAATTGGAAATATAGAAATGAAGCAGAAAGATAAAACTTTCTAGAAATGATGTGCCTAAAAATGCCACTGTTGATTGTCTTAAATGACAATTTGGCTAAAATTGTGTACAGTAAGCTGTTATACTTCTCCCTGGGAGCTGATGGAGGAGGCACATCAAAACAGATTAATGAGGAGGTCAATCTTAAGAGTTTTGGTCCTGTAGTTTCAGCACGAATAGTCCAAACTGGTCAAATTATATGTAGTTCTCATTCTTGCAATTTAACACTCAGAAAGTAGTTACTAGTTTGTTTTACTTCTCTGTTGTAAATCATTAGATCTGCATTGTTCTATTTGATGATATGTTGTCCCATATCTACTTGTGGTCACAAAATTGCCGTCAAACTGAACAAACCTTGTTTCCACTGCTTGGGTTGTATCAATGTCCTTGATCAGCATTTTGTCCCAAATATATAATTACATCCCCCCGTCTTCTCCTTTAGACCTTAAGTGAATCGCTAATGTTTTCTGTTGCCACTCAGATTGTATCAACCGGTCCTAATCCAGAGTGGGATGAGAGCTTTGTCTGGTCCTTTGAAAGTCCTCCAAAGGGGCAGAAACTTCATATTTCATGCAAGAATAAGAGCAAAATGGGGAAGGTAAATGAGTTGGAAAATGAACAGAAAGGGTTTAGAGACAGATTTTTACCTTATTTTGTAAAGTTTCTTTAGTTTTTTTTTACTAACTGAGACCTACGAATATAATGGCAGAGCTCATTCGGAAAGGTAACAATTCAGATCGATCGCGTTGTGATGCTAGGGGCAGTTGCTGGGGAGTACACTCTGCTGCCTGAAAGCAAAAGTGGGGCCTCACGCAATCTGGAAATAGAATTCCAGTGGTCGAACAAGTAGCAGCCTACGGTGAGGTACTTGAGATTCAACCGCGAATTAAAAGTCATAGGGAAATACATGGTTTCAAATTTATTTTTTTGTAGCTCTATGTATCATGTCAGTGTATATAGTTTGCAAGAAATTTTATTTCTGTGTAGCTTTTGTCTACATTCTTAAAACCGTGAATTGTTGATATATTCTTTTGTAAACCGATCTGCTTTTTTATTTTTTGCCTTTTTCCTCGAGAAGGCTATTGGACTCGTATATAGCTTTCTTTGTATTTTTTTTTGTATTGATATTTGTGAGTTTGTCGAATTCAGATGAAAATAATGAAGTTTGTGTTGGGGTCATAATTTCTAGGTTATTTTATTTTGTATGACGATTTATTGCAAAATTACTGAAAGTGACATATTTGTTGCTAAATCATGAGGAACTTGTCTGCTTTATAGTTCGTTTTACGGGCGCAGCTCCTCTGTACACAGCAGAAATGGTGTTCTTCAAAACGAGATTATTACTACTAACTCAATAATGGGTCACCGTTGACATCATTATCTTACTTAAATTTAAGGGTTTTTTAGGTATGGGTACAATTTTTTAGACTTATTTAGGCAAAAATGTATGGATAAGTTATTTATTCCATTAAGTACAACTTTTATAAAACTTTTTGTGTTTAGGTACAAAATTCAAATGAATTAAAATCTTTTTTACCTAAACACCCTCCCTTAAATTATGCATTCTTAATTAGCAGTTATATATCTAATCAAATATGTAAAGATTTCATTAGATTCTTTCACTATCTCTCCCCTATTTTCTCTCCATCTCTCTCTCTCTTTCCCCTTTACTTTCCCTATCTCTCCCCTATTTTCTCTCTATATCTATCATTGATAATTTATTTTATTTTCAAATATGTAAATATGTAAATATTTGATTTATTTTTTCATCTCTCTCCCCTATTTTCTCTCTCTCCCCTTATTTTCTGTAACTATTTCTCTCTCTCTCTCTCTCTCTCTCTCCCTATTTTCTCTCTTTATTTATATCAACATTACAACAACATAATTATACTAATCAGTTACATCAATCAGTTACAATTGTCTTATAATACACCAAACAGTTATTCATGCATTCTAATAAACCAAACAGTTACACCAAACAATTACACAAATTTATAATATCAACTCAATTTTTCATTCAATTATTTACATAAACTTAATAGTTGCACTATTTAGTATCGCGACATCGTTACACCAATCATATATATCAAATTTAGTATAATGATAAAGTCTTTTGTGTAATGATAAACCCAATTTGGTGTATATAATTGATGTAACCATGTCGTGATACTAAATGGTGTAACTCTTTGATTTATGTAAATAACAAAATGACAAATTGAGTTAGTGTTGTAATTTCGTATAATTGTTTAGTATAACTGTTTAGTTTATTAGAACACATGAGTAACTGTTTAGTGTATTTTAGGGTAATTGTAACTAATTGGTGTAACTGATTAGTATAATTGTGTTGTGTAATATTGATATAAGAAGAGAGAAAAAGGGAGAGAATAAGGAAATAAGGGGAGGAGTGAGAGAGAGAGAGAGAAAAAAAATAAGGGGAGAGAGAGATGAAAAAATTAAATTAAATCTTTACATATTTAAAAAAAATTATCAATATGAGAGAGAGAGAGAGAGAGAGAGAGAGAGAAAATAGGAAAGAGAGAGTGAAAGAGTAATGAAGAGAGAGGAGAGAGAGTAATGGAGTAATAAATACCCTTTTAGTCTTTTTTCAAAAAAATGCACTTAGGGCCAAATAAGTTTTTTTAATGTAGTTTAACTCAAATAAGTCTAAATTTTTGTACCGACTTCTAAATTACCCTAAATTTAATTTTCCTTGTCTCCACTTCTTGGTTTTTCACCATCAATGCCTGAGAGGTGTCACCACCATAGCCAAATAGCATTGAGAGCCCTCATTACCTAAAAGCTATCATCAGTGTATCCATATATTGATCTATTAAAATTTAATTATTGAATTAAATTAAATTATTTGACAAATACAAAAAATTGAAGTTTAAAAATTATTATTATTCTAATTTTATCTATTTTTTTAATTATCTCACCACAACTATTTTATTTCTACTATAATGATACTAGTGATAGCACAATAGAGGTGACGGCGGCGACACAATAGCCAATGAGATTTATTTGTAAAAAGACTATTTTTTATCTTAATTTTTAAAAAAATTGGATTGTATGATGGTAAAATTCAATCAAAAAATCTTTCAAAAAATGAGATAATCATTAGAATCCACCACATATATTTAAATGCATTTGCCAAAGATGAGAATCATGAAATCAGTTGAAAATGACATTTTTCAAGCCAATAAAATTAAATTGTATTAAATTGAATTTGATTGAAAAGGATAAAAAATTCTAAACCTATCCATTTTCACCCGGTCATTTAAACACCACCTAATTTCATTGGATTCATTCTCAATCATCAATTTTAATTTAAATGATTAATAATTATTAATTAAAAAATACAAAAAAAATAATAAGAAATAATAAATAACCAAATTTCTTCCGTAATTGATTAAAACTCTAAAGCAAACAGAAAAGAAAAAGTTGAACAAGGGTCCCACCTGTCAGGAAAGATGGCCCCCACCCAATCAAAGGCTAGCTTTTTGGATACGTAAACACCAGGAGCGCTACTCACGTGTCACCTCTTCACAGCTCAGCTCTCAGTCTCCCACACCTCACGAGCAGACTCACGCACTCCCTCACCCAACGCTCTCTCTCTCTCTCTCTGGTTTTATGTCCGCATCACAATGCATCTTGTGCGTAATGCGCTCCAACACGTGACCTCCAACACCTCACCTCTCTCTTCTTCTCCAGTACCAACCTGCGAGTGCCTTTTAAGCTTTTCCAGGGGTGCGTACCCTACCAACCCCCCGTGCCATTTAGCTATCTTCCATTTTAACTTTCCGACCAATTATTCCAAACACCCCTCCCCTCTCTCTCTCACACACACACACACACACATCATATTTCTCTCTCTCTGCTCTCTGTCTCGAGTTTATCAAGAACACTACATATAAACACAGACACACTACATCTCTCTGTGTGGTTCTGTTTTGAGGACATGATCTGAAAACCCTAGATCTAGTTTAGGATTCTTATAGCAATGGCGAAAATGTATCTGGTTGTTCTTTCGGTGATTTTTCTGCTGATGGAATGCGTTAATGCGGTGATTTATTCGTCGAGGCTGATTCATAGGTTCTCGGACGAAGTGAAGGCGCGTAGGGTTGCTAGGAGGAAGGGAGGAGAGGTGAATGGCTTGTGGCCAGAGAGGAAAAGCTTGGAGTACTATCGAGTGCTTGCGAGCACTGATTTGCAGAGGCAGAAGATGAAGTTCGGTCCTCAGTTCCAGTTCCTGTTTCCGTCTGAGGGCAGCAAAACGTTGTGGTTTGGAAATGACTTCGGATGGTCAGTTCTCTTCACTCGCTTTTCGAATACTAAATCCGCTGTACCTATTTATCTGAGTCTGTCTTTCTGTTCACTACTCCATGAGAGAGAGAGAGAGAGAGAGAGAGAGAGAGAGAGAGAGGATACTTTCTAGTAGTTTAGTCGTTTTTTTTTTCGTATAAATGTGATTTTGTTTGATTAAGACACTTATGTTAATATATGTTGAAAATTGAGATTGGCCTAAAGTAGCATGAACAGGTTTGTATATTAGTGTATGTAATTCAATTGGTGCCCTTATTATTTACTGGGAGATTATTTCATAAATAATTGTTTGAGAAGTATTTGTTGGCTGCAAATGAGAAAAGTTCGGACTTTTTCTTTATAAATCTTGAAGTAGTTCAGACTTTTAGGTGTGATGGTTTTGCATAAAAAAGTCAGTGACTTGTTTGGAAAACTATAGACCTTGATCCAAAATTTGTGAAAGAAATGATTTGCTTCACTAGGCTGGGTCAATTAGAGGTCAATCATAAAGTAGTATTCTCCTTTAGCGGAATAGAGGTATATTCTGATTGACAGCATGCTGTTTTTACTAAAATTTTGGTCATACATATAATTTATGTTGTTTAAGTAACAAAGCTGAAGATTCCTGTGTTATAGTGGAGTCTAATTGAGGGGTTATGCTCACAGTAGAACAATAGGGGTTTTATATCATAATCGATCATAATATGCTATTTTTAGCAAGTGGGGGATAGGGCAGCCAGGAGAATATTTAATTGGCAATCAATTGATTATGTTTTGTTTCCTTGATGTGCTAGAAATTTGACATGTTTAAATCCCAGAATCTGATTTCCTGCATTTTTCTCATGCAGGTTACATTACACCTGGATTGATATAGGAACACCGAATGTTTCTTTTCTTGTTGCACTGGATGCTGGAAGCGATCTACTTTGGGTACCATGTGATTGTATGCAATGTGCTCCGTTATCTGCCAGTTACTATAATAGCCTGGTATGTGAGCCTTTTCTAGTTTATTATATTGAAAACACTATTGCTACTTATGAATTCTTCCTCTCTGTGGTTTATCTCAGAGTGCTCTGATTCTCCACTTCTCTCTGTTGTCTTTTTTATTTCTTTGTCAAAAGCAGGTTTCCTTTTTTTTTTTGGTCAAAATTGTAGAGGAAACTGTTATATGAATTGTTTGGTATTGTAACTTGATTTATATGTGTTCAAAAAACACAATACATCTGATTAAGTGCTTAGATTGCCAAATAATCATTATGAAGAATTTCACCTAACCATCCTATTACAGAACCAGATAGTTATCACTCTCCTTTACTGTTGCTGGTTATGTGTCTTAATTTATTGGATCTCCTGCAATTTAAGTGCATAACAAATAACAAGAAATATAAGTTCTAGAAACAAGAGAACCTTCAATAAATAAAAACATGCATTTAGATTTTATGCTTAGTCTAAACCAATCCTGATTAGTTTTTCTCTTAAATTAGTAAACCAACCTAATTGGGTAAAATTTATCAATGCCAATTTCAAAGGGGAATTTCATCTAACTTCCAAGTTTGTGAGCAATGAAGATTACACTTACAAATTCGTGTAGTAAACATGGATGCGTTGTTTTTTGAGCTGTACCGTGTGTTTAAATTTGAACTATTATTATTTTGTGCCAAAGACACGATTGCCATCCAATACAGAGTGTGGGTCCTTTGGTAGAGTTGGAAACAACTACTTTATATATAAATTGAACATCAGTCATATTTGAATGTCAATTCTTGTCTTGTTGTCTAATGTATCTTACAAAACAGTGAATGTTTTTGTGTCCTTGAGAAGTCTTTGCAAAAACTACGTAATATTTCTGCTACTTCTGCTTAAGGGTTAGTTGGCTAATACTTCCTCATATATGGTGCATTGTTTACACTCGTAGATGTGAAGGTATTTTCTATATTGTTCTTTCTGAGTTGGCGAGTCTCGGTTATGATTTCGTAACAGGTTTAGCACTTATTTCCAGTGATTGATTGGCAGGTGCTCCCTGGTATTTGGGGCATCTATTATGCAGGATAGGGATCTACATGAGTATAATCCATCTGACTCAGGCACCAGCAAGCACCTATCTTGCAGCCATTGGTTATGTGAACTGGGTTCAAGTTGCAAAAGTCCTGAGCAGTCATGCCCGTACACTGTTAACTACTATTCAGAAGATACATCGACTTCTGGTTTACTGGTTGAGGACGTATTACATCTTGCATCAGGCAGTACTGATGCGTCCAACAAGTCTGCGCGCCTTCCAGTTGTTATAGGGTTTGTTTTATTGGCCTATTACTTACTTATAATTTGATGTGCTCAAAAAGCACAGGTGCTAATGATTTTCCTCAATATTATTTGTGAGGAGACTTATTTTTTATAGCTATTTTGGATTATAGATGTGGTAGTAAGCAAAGTGGTGGTTACCTGGATGGAATTGCTCCTGATGGCCTTATGGGCCTTGGACTTGGAGATATCTCCGTTCCAAGTGTTCTTGCTAAAGCTGGTTTCATTCGGAACTCTTTCTCGCTATGTTTTGACGAGGATGGTTCAGGGAGGATATTCTTTGGGGACCAGGGATTAGCTATCCAACAAACTACTCCATTTCTTGCTTCAGATGGGAAATAGTATGAATCTTCTATGGCTTTACAGGATTCCTTAAACAACTAATATTTAGTAGAAATCAATTTTTTAAGTATTTATCCTCATATCTGTTCTGTTTTTCTTCATTGTTTTTCAATTGACTGATGTTATGGCTCACATGTGGTCCAGTGTAACCTACATTGTTGGAATGGAGGCATGTTGTATTGGGGGTTCTTGCCTTGAGCAGACAAGCTTCAAAGCACTTGTTGATAGTGGCTCATCATTTACCTATATTCCTAATGAAGTCTACAAAAGAGTTGTTCAGGAGGTACAATCTTCTGTCATTGCAGTATATGATGACAGTTTCCATGCATAATGTCTTATATCAATATGTTGGCCTGTAGTTTGACAGACGAGTAAATGCTACTAAATCTAGCTTTGAAGGGTATCCTTGGCAGTATTGCTACAAGTCCAGGTAATTGCATGAGATGGAGACTATTCTAGGTTCTAAAGGTAGCCACTCCCTTATATTCGCTTCCATCTTATGTGCTCACAGTGAGTGATTGACGTTTGCAGTTCTGAAGAGTTGCCAAAAACTCCTTCCGTGACACTTAAATTTGCATCAAACAACAGCTTTGTGGTTGATAATCCTGTTTTTGTGATCCATGGCACTGAGGTTGGTGTTTAAAAATAAAAAAGTATTGTAAGTAGCTCAGTTGCAGTAATTTTTGTTCAATTTTCGTATGCATTGTTCTTCATTTCTGTGTACCAAACCCCAGAATCTTTTTATTCAATCAAGTGGAGTCACGTGCATGTTCTTGTTAAGCTGGCCTCATCTTAATGTGAGCTCATAGATGTGACATGCGTTTTTTCTTGTAATTTCCCTCGAAAAAGCTGCCAATCACTTGCTTCTCAGGTAAGCAATAATTGTAGTAATTGTCCTCAAAACAGGTTATTTTTGTCCATTTCTATGTCTCATCACAAAATTGATGAACCATAATTGATTTTTGCTTCTTTGTGGAGAAATTTTACGCCACAACTTTTGCAGGTAAAAGCATGCATATCAAGCGTGATGTGCTCACACCATTTTTAGCCATGCACATATCCTATTCGTTTGGGCCAGTTGTCTTTCTTTGTAGAGTACATCTGATTTGTTGGCCTTCATGTTGCAGGGAGTTGTTGGATTTTGTTTAGCCATACAGCCAGCAGATGGGGATATTGGAACAATTGGACGTATGTGTACTAAATATGATTCTTAAACTTCCCCTTCTACCCCACCCAAACACAAAATATCCAATTGACTTTTCAGTATACTCAAAAAAATTCATATGCATGCAGAAAACTTCATGACCGGATATCGCATGGTATTTGATAGAGAAAATCTGAAGCTGGGTTGGTCACACTCCAATTGTGAGTATGCATTCTCTTCACACTCTACATTTGAACGGCCCACTTTGTAGATTATAGATGTGTAGTTCTTTGTACTACATGCAATGGGTTAAAACCATTCATATCAGCGGGAATCCTTATAACAGATAGCTATTTCTAAGTGGTTCCTTGAGTGACATGTTCAACCAACAACTTTTTTCTTGCGTTTTTTTTGTAAGTTTTTTTTGATTTTTTTGATTTTTACATAATGTGATAATTTTTCGTGCAATTTGCCATGGAACTGGATTCGTGTTTCTGCTGGGTATTGAACTTCCTTTGTCTTGCAAATGTTTGTCCATGAAGTACCAGATACTGGGCTTTTGTTGTATCATGTCTCATGTCTGTTGGAGATACATACCCTTGCTGTGGATATCAGCTTCTTTTTAATACCCGTCTGCTTTCTGCATGTGCTCAATTTAATAGGTTCTCATTGAATTCTTTGTATATATATCCTGCTGCTTTGCTGCTATCCTTATTCCTATTATGTTATAGATGTATAGGTTCTCTTCCAACCTGATGTTGATAGCCAAAGTATCAGCGATGCTATTTGATTCCTTATAAGCATTACTAATGTATACATTTTCAAATTTACCCAAAATTCTCCAGAGACCTCTGATGGATTATTCCATGTCAGGATGCAAGGAATTGGGATACTTTTTTATGTGGTTTTATTATCCAGGTCCTTTGGGACTTATGTCGGTGTGCATTTCAGGTCATGATCTCGGGGATGGTAAGAATATGCCGCTGACTCCATCTTCTAATGTTAGTTCTCCCAACTCATTGCCGACAACTGAGCAGCAAAACACAACTAATGGGCATGCAGTTGCTCCTGCTGTTGCTGGAAGGACTCCCTCAAAATCCTCTGCTGCATCAATTCGACAGATGACATTCCGATTATGTTTAGCCAAGTTGCTGTTGTTGTATACTACGGCCTACATATTCTAAGGTCGATGCTGGAATTCCCGGGAGATATATACCAAGCCTGTAGTCTGACATGTACATTATATTACCCATATATGGAGACTTCGTCATCTTTCTCCTTTGTTGGTCTTCCCTCTCCCCCTCCACCCTACTTCCCCTTATTCAGATCATCAAATTGGGTGGGGGTTATCTGATATACATAAATTTCTTATTGTATGTGGTTATTGGTTTATTTTTCGTTTTTTCCTTATTTCGTGTAATCTGCTATATGTAATTTTTCACCTTGGTTTTGTATATATAATTCTTTGTTGGGCAAGGTGCACTTTGATCCCCTCAACTATGGATCCTGTCTTATGTTGTGCCATCAAGTATCATGTTTATCATATTACACATTCGACTAGTTGATATGGCTATTAATTTTATATTGTTTCAACGACAAACGTTCGTTATGAATCGGACATGAACTTGTGACTTTGCCCTCTAAATTATTTGATTTTGTTTTATTTTGCCCTAAAATCTAATGACACATTTTGGTTCAATAATTGACTTCATTGAGAAGAGAAGTTCTATTGATTGAATGATGTCTCTATGCCTGGCTTTGTACAGCAGTTGCAATCGTTTGCATTAAATGGAAACGGGCTAGTTTATGTTCAATCAAGCTGAAAGCTGGCTGGCAGATTCTATGAGAGAAGAATATCCATTTATTGGTTTGACAGCTATGATAGCTGTATTGCACTATTACCAGGCAAGTTCAAAGTGTTGCTTATATTTTGCACTGCCAACAGCACTACTTTTAAGGCCTATTGAAAGTATTTGTGAGCAAATCTAAGAAGATTCTATTACCTAACATCTATATCTGGTGCAGGTGTTTTCTCTAATTCCCACATTTATTTTTCTTGATATATATAGGTCACACCTGAAGCGATGATAAATGTTTATCTGTCTAAGAGCTATACCGTGGGCTTGAGTATGGAATGAGCTACTTCAATGGGTAAGATTGTTTATTATTTATTTTGTTTAAATCTCACTTCAAATGAGTCTTGTGTACCCATTATGACCATATATATATACAGTTATACATATATGTGCGAATGTGTATCTCTATGTATATGTGAATATTCATATGTATGTGTGCTAGTGCAAAAGACAGCCTGGGTGCCTAGGATATGTTGTACTTGATGTCATGCAGAACTTGTACATTATTCTTGTTATGTGCACTGTCTAAAGGGACTGATTGGTTGTTTGGTATTGTCGTGAACCGTAAGACCAGTAAGTTGAGCAATGATAAATGAACTTGACCACCAAGTACTCTATTTTCAATGGTTGTACCATTCCAAAATGGCTATTTAATGGATATATTGCGTTATCCACAATTGAATTAATAAAATGCATTTGGTCTCTCTGTTTTGCATTAGATAAACAGTTTGGGAAGACTGGTCATTTTTTCCCTAAAACCTTGTAAACGGGCATGGGTTCTTGTCTATAGTGAAGTTGAGATAAGTGACAGATTATCCCAGGCCTCAAACTAGTTACATGTTATTTAGACTTAGGTTGTCAAAATATGACATGACTTGTTAATATGACATGACACGATTAATAAACGAATTAGATATGAGTGAAGTCAATCAAAAAAAATGTATGATATAATTTGTTTATATACCGGTTATACATGATTGATACACGACATGAATCTGGTATGACACGAATTGTTAGACAAATTAATAAACGAATCGGGTATATGTGGAGTGTTTTTTGACACGAACCCGTTAAACCCCAATATGAATTTGTTTCACTCAGCACAATTGACAGGCCTACTTCGATGGATGAACATTGGTCTTCATTTTCGATCTCTCAAATTCCTTGATTGTTTCAGTTCAGACCTCTGACTGTTTTGTCTAATAACTCACCTGGAATTCTGGCAGCACAACTGGAATCTCTCTCAAATTCCTCAATATTTCTGAAAAGCTTTAGAGAAAGTTGGCTCTGGTTACCAGAAGCATCTTCTTTTCTCAGCCTCTTTTCAAAATATTCGTTTTAACAATGATGTCCCACTTTCTCTCAAGTCAACTGCCAAACTTCAATTTTCACAACCGAAATGTGCTGGAAATGGCTGCATACAGAGAGTTCTTAGTGCTTAAGGTACCGTTCCATAATGTCTTCAAATGTTTTTTCTATATATATATTTTTTATTTTTCCCTACTTTTTAGGCCCTTTTGTTTTGCTTGTTATCGTGTTACAATGTTTTAGGTGATATATGTTAGTACCCCACATATGCATGTGTGATAGCTAGTTAGGTTATACGTATGGGGGTAAGCCTAACAATTCTAAACACTACTCATGGACCCTAAATGAGATCAACATGGAAGTAGAGGTTGTAAATTTAGCCTTGGGGAATTAAGTGGTAAACAGCTACACCAAGCAAAGCGACTTAAGAAATGGGTTAACATAGACATAACAAAATACACCATGTACATGACATGACATGAACCAATACAACACGACCCAACGGTGGACCTAATGTTAGGTACAACATATACAATAATGGCTTGTTATTAAATATGATGTATCAATACAAGTTTGATATGACCCTTACATTGAATATTTGCTATAGATTTGAAAGTTTTTGGAATACACATGAATGAAGACAATGACAGAAAGGGCAAAGCTAAACAATCATGGGCTGAGTAAGGTGTGCATAATGAGGTGGTGGTGCACCACCTTCCTTTCCAATCCCAAAAGCTATTCCTTTAATAGATAAAGAGGAAGATAGTGCCCTACTTTAATCTTTTGGCCCTTTGGAAACTCAATAAAACCCACAGAAAATACCTAACTTCTTTTGATTTGCAGGCTTGTATGTGTTACTAGTGCCAGAAAAGTTGATGTTTTGATAAATACTTCCTAAAGCAAGTAAGGAATGCATGTGCACAATACCACACCAGTGACACCACAAAGTGATGTGATATAGCAAACAAAGGCCAAAACGACAGGTACCTTAGAGGCTGTGTCCTGTAGAAAATCGAACAAACATAGGCAGCTCACCTAGTACACGGGGGTCTAGAAAGGCAATCGTAGAGTACAAGTCTTGAGGAGTAATGTCATTAACTTCTGCTGAGTTTTTCATTCACTAGTTATACCTAGGAAAAAAATCACGTGGCAAACTCAGAACTAATTCGCCATGATCAACGTGATACAATGGTTTCTTATTTCAAGATTATATTCAAATCTTGAGATTAATAAAACATCATCTACAAAGTACACTATCACAAAGAACAACAGCAGAGCAGGAAAAAATGTTCAAGGAATGAAGATAAACAAGCTCAAGACCCTAAACCTGTGAATTAGTTTCTTTTTCCATGTGTTTGCCTTCTCTCTATTCTCATCCTCAACAAGAATTTACTTAAATCAATTTACGCTTGTTCCAATATCATTGGGATCGACTACCAGGGCCGGCTTAACTGAGGTGGAAATAAAGTTTGGGCTTCAGGCCTTATATTTTTAAGTACATTATTAACCCACAAAAAATTAAGTCTAATTAAAATTTTTATTATAATAATTTTGGTTCATGATTCAAACCATAACATTAGAAACCTAAAAATCAGAAATTTAAAAAATAAAAACAAAAGTTGAAACCTCTTACTCGACAGAAGTTGAAATCTTCTGTCACTTTCTCACATAAAAAATTAAAAATAAATTAAATTTTGTGAAAAATTTATACTAAAAATAAAAAAATCTTATTTAGTATTTTTGCTTTATGCCTTAAATTGCCTTGTGTCGGCCCTATTGACTACGTGAATCTTCTCTTGTCATTGTACTCTATCAAGGACAATGTTGTTTGTTAAATCATAAATTGTCATATCTTTTTTCACTATTTTATTTAAAATTAATATTGACATTCTTTTATCATTCTGTTTATTGTCAATAGTTATAAAATCACTCTCTCCCGACGTAGAGCGTCTAAGTATGTTCGAAGTCTAAGCTACATAAGTTGATTAGAACTAATTCCAAAAAGCAAATATAATGCTTTTTCAAAGCACTTTTGTTGGTTTTTTTTTTTTTTTGGTAGGTTTTTCTAAATTTTTTAAGTAGTGCTTGTTTTTGCTATGAAATATTATGGAATTATGCCATGAGCAATTTTTTTTTTTGTTTTTTGTCGGGGCTTACCCCTTTGTTCTAATTATAATCACATATATATAGGTATATAGTAATATAATATATGTATAGAAGAAGTATATTTATGTGCTGAAATGCATCTAGATCACCTTTTTAAGTAAAAAAAAAAGATTTCGTCAAAAAAGTAAAAGCATGTATCACATCCGGGCTTTTTTGTACTTGGGTCAATGACCACAAAATCACTCCTTAAACGGGTCAAAAATATATGATTTCGTTCTTTTTAAATTACAGTAGAATCTATATTGAGTCACACAATCTTAAAATGAATTGAAACCTCACAAAATCATGTTATACAAAAACATTCACTCATTTTCGACAAATTACTTGAATATAGAAACACAACATGTATTATATATATATAAAAATTAGGAATAACCCATGCCTGAAGGTACGGTGCAATGTGAGTGAGAAATGATGGATTTTGGGAGGAGGAAAATTTAATGTGAATGGTTTTGAGAGAAATATTGGTGGCCGTTGGATGAGTCTATTTGAGACTGTCGAATGAGTTTATAGAAGTATATCCTGTTTTATATTATAGATATTTGGATCCTTATCTGATAGATTATTTATATCATATGGATTTTAGGAACCGCAACATTTGCAATATTTTTGGGCCACTGTCGAAAAATATTTGTGAAGATATAGAAGACTCAAGACGTCATAAATAAACATGTATGTATGTATTTTTATATCTAGGGTAACCCGTGTCTGAAGACACGATATAATGTGAATGACTTTGAGAAGAATATTGGTGGCCATTGGATGAGTTTATTTGAGACCGTCAAATGGGTTTATTGAAAGCTACCTTGTTTTATATTATAGATACATATTAAAATAACTGCAGAAAGCGTATATGATATTGAGCTTCGATAATTAATTCAATATAAATCCTAAAAGGGACAAATAATCATTCCATCACTAATTCAATGTTTTATAAAACCATTCCATAAGTTATCGTTTTATAAAATTAGGAAAGCTAATTCAATGTTTGTCAAAGTAGTTAGATGTCAAAAAAATTTAAATTGATTCATCAAATATTAAATTATTTATGTTTAATTTCATGACTTTATCACTCCCCAACAATTGCATTTCATCATGTTTTTGTAAAGTATCGAAAAAACGAGACAGAGAATGTACAAATCCTTTCAATAAATATATATGTATAATAAAATACAATATAATTTAAATCTCAAAAGATAAACAAAATGACTTTTGCTATTTGCGGTTGAGATCTCTTTAAATTTTACTTTAAAGTTAATCTGACAGCTAATATTAAAACCTCAAATTTAATAGGAAAAATAAGTTCATAAGGGTGTATTTTGGAGTAATTTTTTAAAAGTGTTTATAGGAATTATTTCTCATAAGTATTTTAAAAAAAAAAATTGTGTTTGAAACCACTCCACCACTACCTCTACCACCACCACCACCACCCCCACTGCTCCACCACTATCACCACTACCACCACTATTGCCGCCGCCACCACCACTGCCACTATCGCCACCCTCCCATACCCATCGCTCCACCATCATTGGTGCCGCCGCCACCACTACCATCACCACTATCATTGCCTTACTACCACCACCGCTCCACCACCACTATCACTATCGTCCCACCACAATCACTACCACTACCACTACCACCACCACCGTCAACCCACCACCGCCACCCTCACCACCGTCACTGCCCCACTTGCACCCCCATCCCACCCTCATTGTCCCATCGTCGCCACCCACCCCTGATTGTTACTATCGTTGTCTACTATCAACACACACCATCATCATCATCTTATTCTTATATTTATTATCATTACCGCCATCATCCCACTACCATCGTCGTCCACCGTTAGCACCCACCACTACTATTGTTGCCCACCGTCACTCGCTACCATAACCCACTACCACCCGTTATCGCCCACCACTGCAGCCAGCCATTGTCACCCACCCCCACCACACTTTCCTCCGCTGTCATTCGTCACCACCCATTACATCGTCGCCTAGAAGCACCCATCGTCGCCCACCACCACCATCGTCACTGTCCACCACAACCGTCGTCGTCCCACCACCACCACTGCCAACCACCATCACCGTCATCCACCACCACCCACACTCACACCCACCACTGCCGTCACCCACGGTTGCCACTACCATCTTCGTCACCCAAAACCCACCACCACCATCACTGTTGTCACCCACGGCTACCACCACCACTACGGTTGTCGCTACCCACCACAACCATCACCGTCTCCCACCATCACCACTGCCGCCCACCACCACTAACATGGCTCACCCCCCGTTATAATCGGTACTTAAATTTCTTTATTTCTCATTTATGTTTGTGATTTGATTTTGGGTGTGAATACAAATATATTTATTATTAACCAATTTTTTTTATTACTCCGTGCCTTTAGGCACGGGAAATAACTAATATTTTATATCATATCATACCCTTAGATTTATAGAGTTTGAATAAATCATACTTTGTCCCCTAAAACTATAACCCCTGATTTTCAATTCACACACTGATTATCGATATTATAACACAACACCATTAATCATTTTACTTTATGATAATTTGTACAAACTGTTCTATTTGGTTTTGCACAAGTCATTAAGTTTTGGATAAATAAAATTCACTTGACTATTTTGAATGATTAACGGTTGAATGTGTTCAAACCTATAGTCTGAGAGCAAAGATTTTGAAAATCATACTTGAAAGGTTTTGAAAATCATAATTGAAATGTATAAAGTATTCTTAAAAGATTTAGAAGGTCATGAAAAATAAAATCAAAAATCATGTTAGAGGAACAAAGTGTAATTTTGAAAATTTGATGGCAATAACATAAAGCTCGAAGAAGGGCATAAGAGTTTCAAAACTCGAAATGTAACTTAAATGATAATAGAGATGAGTTATAAACTAAGATGTCTTGTGTTCGAATCTTGACAATCTTTTAGAGTCATGTTATGAGATATTTATCCTCCATGAATACCCTTATTCTAGCGTGGATGACATACTTTTAACCGGATCGAAAAATGAATTAATTAAGATGTGTGTAAATTAATTTAGACATCACTGACTGTTTAAAAAAATAAAAATAAAAATAAGAGTTTCAAAACTCCTCGTCAATACTAAGAAATGGGAAGATATTAATGTCAGGACCATTCCCGTAAGAAAAGATATGATTAATCATATTTTTCTAATATACCAATAATTGAGTCGTCCTGCCCCATCAACACCCTTCAAAAAGTTTGATATAATTTGGTTGGTAGGAGACAAAGCCTATGTGTGTGTGTAGGGAAGTTCTATAGTATGGAAGAAAAAAAAAAATTTGGTACTATGCAGTCGGTTATAATTTTTATGGTAAAATTATATATTTGAAAAAAAAATTACAATTGCTCAAGAAAATATTATGATCGATTATATATCGCATGATTGATCATGAGTTTTCCTTGAGCAGTTATAACTTATCTTTTATGAGTTGAAAATTGTAACATAACATTTGAAAGTTATAACTTTGGTATCGATCGTAACTTCTCATAATTAATCATGTCTTTTAAAAATTATAAACTTATATCTCTAAAAAATTATAATATTCGATAGTACTATAACCTTGCACTTTCCTAGAGAGAGAGAGAGAGAGAGAGAGAGAGATTGATTTTCTTTTAGCAGGGACCAGGAAGGGAACTTCGAAGCTTCAAATTTGAAGTGCAGAACAGAAAGTTGGTCGCTATAATATTAATACAGACTGAACAGCTTTGTTCTAGCCGTGCATAGGAGCCAAATGCGTCCGTGGTTTAGCTAATGGGGGGAATGTTAATCCTACTCTCACTCGAGGAAAGTGCATATGCCAGACCATAGAATCATCATAACCTACTCACACCTAGGGATCTAATTTTACATACCATTCACGATACGACACGAAATTAACGAATTTGAGTTGAGTTTTAAGGAATTTGAGTGATAAATAAATAAACCCGTTAGATTCGTTAAATAAACGAGTCAACACAATCCCACATAACAAGATAAAAATTCGTTGAACATAACTTATGCACGACACAAATTTAAATATACTCAAAAATAAATTAGTAAAGTATAGATTGAATTAATTTTAATATAACACGATTTACACACGGTATAACACGAAGTTAAGATGGCATGACCATTGACAGTCTACCTCGTACCAATGCTTTGTATAGGCCAAAACATTTTGTCCCAAAGCTGATGTGCACACCTTGACAATCAATTCAACAAAAAAACTCTTAGTTTGATATGCATGGTTTATACATGATTTTACGTATCTTAACTTATATACATTATTACCGTTAGCCTAAAAAATAGGCCTGTAAAGTTTAGACACGGCTGCATATTATCTGACACAATAGTAATATTGGATTGACCTTTAATAGGTTCAGAAGATAAATAGGTGCATCTATTAAATTTGTCAAATAAATAGGTTGACAAGAATCCGACTAAACATGACACATACCCACTAACCACATTTTATACACAATACGAATATAAATATGTTAAATATGAGTTGAGAGATAAGGCTGGTTATAGCAAAAATACTGAGCCAAAATCTGATTCGACTTTCTAATTTTTATTTGAATTATTTGCAACTGAGTAATAAAAAGTAAAATAAAATAAAATATTTTTATATGTTGAGTTAAGTAAATGTTTTTAATATAAAAAACTTGGATATTAGACCTTACATAACCCATTATCTGTACGGATACATATCTATTTCGATACACTTTTTTTTTAGTTTCTTTCTTAGTGAATAATTCATTACTAATGAGTGAGAAGTTCACTCGTATACAATGAATTCTACTCAAATATATTGCGTGATCCATTAAGAAATTTTGTTTAAAAAAACGTATATTAGAAGGAATATAAACGCTACTAAAAAGTTTTACAAAAAAAAGAAAAAATCCTACTAAAAAGCATATGACAATAACACGCGCTTCAACAGAAGCGCGTTGTTGTTTCTCAGTCAATTTCGTAGACGCGCCTGTGGCCCAATAAAAAGCCCAAAAACAGCTCATAAGACGACAACCCCGACAATTAGAGAGAGACACAGAGAGAGAGAGAGAGGCCAGCTATTTTCTGCTTTCAGGTGCACCGCCTAGTTTTTGTGAAAACTAATGGGTATCTGACACGTGTTATACCACACGCCTCAAAACGTGTCAGGTAGTCTCTCTCTCTTTCTCTCTATTATTGGTGGCTTTATTTTATACCTAAGCAATTTGGCGCCGCACTTTTTTACAATCATCATTCAACAACTACCTTTCTATTGGTCCAAAGTTTACAGTTTCCCAATGTCATATATATTTTCTTGACAAGGAAGAAATCCTTATTTATTAGTATCGGATTCGTGCGATGGATAAAATTTATTTTCTTATTCTTCTCTATATCTCCATCTTGCTCTAACTTGTTTCTTAATTTGTTTAGTAATGTTAGAGAGAAAGAGACGACAAAAAATTAAATAAGCAGAATGAAAGTAAAAAGTTAAAGGAATGGAAAGTTAATGAGAGCAAAAAGTAATTATAAGCTTAATATGAATGAATATGATTGGAGAAAAACTTGTTCATATTCTTGCTCCCTAAATACTCTATTTTATATGTTGAAAAGAAAATTATGTGGAAAACCATATAGAATTTAGGCTTATAAAGAGAAGGTCGAGGCCAAGAAAACATGGTTTCCTTAATAGCCATTCTTTAGTGTTTGATTGGAGGGGGCCACCACCTTTGAAGGAAAAGGCCTATATAACAAGTAGCTTTAGAAAGAGAACCCAGAGGAAGTAAAAGAAAGTTTAGGAAAGCAGCTTTAGAAGCCTTTTCCTCTTTTACTTTGTCTGTTGGAAGGCAAAGGAAAGAATCAATTTCTTGGAGGGAAGTTTCCTACAAATTCTTGGAGTGCCCATTTCAAACATTTTTGGGTATAAATTCACTTCAAAATTTTCTGCATGACAATTGGTTTTTGTTGTTCATTCACCCATTCTCCTCTGTCTCTTAGAGAGCTTATTTTTTGGTTTTCTTACAAAAATCTTTGACCTTGAAAGCATACATTGGAGCTTTTGCTTTCATGTTCTAAACTTCTTTTCTTGGACTCATTTGCTTAAAGAAACACAGAGAATGGGGGTTGGAGGAACTTTGGAGTTCATCTCTGACTTGATGAGCAGTGGACATAAACAAAAGAAGAAGAAGCAGTTCCAGACTGTGGACCTCAAAATCAGGATGGACTGTGATGGGTGTGAGCTTAAAGTCAAGAAAGCTTTGTCTTCATTAAGTGGTACACACAAATTTTCTCCCAATTATTTCTTATTTTGTGACATTAGTTTTTCTTTTTTTTAACTGGGTTGTGTCACATAGTTAGGGCCCTTATTTCCTAACACTATCTGTCAACCTGCCATGGATTTAACGGATTCGCTTTTGTTTTGACGGGTTTAGATTATAAACAGGTTTGACCATACTCGGCTAAATGGGGCACATATAAATCTAACACAACACGAAGATGAATGTGAATGAACCAAATAAATTTTTACATGACACAACGACCACACGAATTGACTACTGAGAACCCTACAATCTACATAAATAAGGCTGCATCTTTGGCTAAAATATTGCTTGTTTGTGCAGGGGTTAAAAATGTGGACATAAACAGGAAACAGCAGAAGGTGAGTGTGACAGGGTATGTGGAGGCAAACAAGGTGTTGAAGAAGGCAAAGTCAACAGGGAAAAAGGCTGAGATTTGGCCCTATGTCCCTTACAACCTGGTGGCTCAGCCTTATGCTGCTCAATCTTATGACAAGAAGGCACCTCCTGGCTATGTCAGAAAAGTAGAGAACCCAACAAGTGGGACTGTCACCAGATATGAGGACCCCTACACTTCCATGTTCAGTGATGACAACCCCAATGCCTGCTCTATCATGTAGCTTGAGGAAACAATACTCTTCTGTTCAAATCTAGTCTCTCTCTCTCTCTCCTTTTTTTTTTTTCTTCTCTCCCTTGAAATGGGGTTTGATCAGAGTACTATGAAAATCTTTGTAGGTTTGTGGGACTGGTTTAGGTGGAATGGAGCTGTAGAGTAGTTTTGGGTAATCATGAAAAAAAACTTTTGGCTACTCTAACCATTAGCTTAGTATATCTCAGTTTGTTGTACCATGTAATATTTGGGTCCAATTATTATGCCAAAAAGTAAATTTTTAGTACCATACGTCTTCTCTTTCGTCCAATAAAAACGTAACATGTGTAAATTATGTTTATTTTATTATTTCACTTTACTTAATTATTTTTACAATCTGAAAAGAATTATTTTTACGATCAATTACTCCAAATGTATCAATTTAAGATCTTGAACTCTGAATTATTTTTGGTAAGATACTGAAAATATTTTCGTGGGTACCGTAGCTTCGTTCTCTCTCTCTCTCTCTCTCTCTATATATATATATATATATGTATGCATGAGGTTGAGGTTATGAATTCTGTATTATGAGTAGAGCTGGTAAAATTCGACACGACACGATTAACCGACACGAATCGACACGAATTAAACGGGTTTGGGTGAGATCTTAACGGGTTTGGGTGATAAACCGGTTGACACGCCAAACACGTTTAATAAACGGGTCGTGTTCGGGTAAGGCCTGTCAAACCGTTTATCACACGTTTACCCGTTTAAATAAAATTAATATAATAATAAATTAATAATTATTTTAAAAAATTAGCAAGAAAACAAGAAGTAAATAAATTAATACAAAAAAAAGAAGTAAAATAGTAGTTCAAAGACAAAGGAAGGGAGATGAGGAGCACTTCAAAGACAAAGGCAAACTAATGCCTTTTGTTTTTGTCCCACATTGGAAAATGAGGGGAGACGGGGAGGATTGAGTTGCCTATTTCATTTTTTTTTAAGCCTTCAAGTATGATTTTTATGATATTTGGCTAAAAATTCATCTTTTTTGAGGTAAGTATAATTGGCAATAAAAAAAAAATGGAGTATTAAATTTTGTTAATATAATTTTTTTTAAAATTAAACGGGTTAAACGAGTCGTGTCGTGTTACCCGTTTATTAAACGGGTCGTGTTTGGGTTAAGATTTTTCACCCGTTTATTAAACGTGTCGGGTACGGGTTTACATATTTTTCATCCGTCACCCGTTTAACCCGACACGTAACCGTTTAACCCGACACGTTTGACACCCCTAATTATGAGTGGGATGAATTTGGTTTGTACACAGCTGTAACCTTCCCATTAAAGAAAAAGTGCAGGCTGGCTGCTAAGGTGAGGAAATGGCCTTCATGTCTAGGAACAATGGAATGTAGCTCTCTTGTATATAGGTGATGGCATATTAGTTAACACAAAACCAATACAAAATTACCTGATCATAATTTGTTTTTCCACTAGAATGGATTGTATTCTAATTCGAGTATACACGACTTGAACACACCAAGAAATGAATTTGACGAGACATGAATTCAACTGCATATGATTATTAATAACTTGTATATGAGTTGAGCCAACTTTAACATGATATGAATAAACATAACACGAACTCTGTACGCCACAATTCATTATCTACCTTACATTTATGTATATATTTAACAAAAAATAAAAATATTAATAATTCCAAATGTTACATCTGTATTGGATCTAACCTTCCCAAACCTCTTGATACAAAATTAAATATTTAAACTTGGCTAAATGCTCATAAACGAGCCTTTTGACACAGGTTTGCAAAAAATAAAATAACTTCTTGGCTGTGGTATACAGCATTCAAAAACATATAAAGCAGAACAAACTAAAGCATTGTCCCTTTTAGTTGGTGGCAGAAAATTTGTTGAGGAAAGCTGAAAGGTAGAAGAAGTTGGAAGAACAATCTTTTGAGCCCCCACCAACTTTGTTCCAAAACTGTAAGATCTCTCTCTCTGGGGTTTCAAGTTATTTGTTAAGTCAACCAATGAAAAGTCATTTTGCAAAAATTTATGTATTTGTAGGTAGGGTTAATAATTGAGGCGATTTTGTTGAGCTCGTTTTTTTAAACGAGCCTAAAAAATTGTTCAAATTTACAAAATGAGTCGGGCTGAGTTAAGTCTAAACAAGCTGAATTCGAGTCAAGCCTGAGTAATTCAACTATTTTACATATAAACGAGTCGAAAGCTTTTTAAGCTTATTTCTAAACGAATCTAAAAAATTGTTCAAACTCAGCTCGCTTAAAGCAGAGTTGAACTTGAGTCGAGTCCTATCCGAACCTAGCTCGGCTCAATTATCAACATGAGTAAAGTTCCAAGAAAAATAGGGTGCCATTAGGATTTGTGATTAAAAAGAGGGCTGTAACTTGTAATCCAACCTCTCTCTCTCTCTCTCTCTCTCTCTCTCTCTCTCCACGGCCTTGAAAGCTTGAAACTGTGTACCATGGCATTATCATCAGCACCAGCACCAGATTCCTCTTCTTCAGCTTCCCTCTTTTACCTTTATTAACTCCCTTAATCTTTCCATTATCTATAGTGTCATTCTTGTAACAAGTTCGAGTCGGAGAATCAGTTTCTCTACAATGAGAGTACGCCTGCCTATCATTCAACTGTCTCAGATTCTGTTAAAGGTAGAACTATTGTCCAATATGTACGACCTTTATCACATGCCATCCTAATTTTATGATGGGTGCATAATCAAATATAATACTGGAGACATAAAAGAGCCATTTACAATCATTGTGCAATCCAACTCCTAAACCATTTCTTACTATCTTTTGAAGCACAAGTCAACTTGATGACAGAATAAAGACAAACCAAGTGTCATAGACAAATTATTATCAAAAGAAAAAGTTTAGTAATGTTCAACACAAACACTTAATTTATGATGAGCATTATTGTTGTATTGTGTGTAAATAACATTAAGGGCCCACAAAATTATTCAGGGGTCCTTTAATTTCATATCCCACAATGGCTATCACAATCATCTGGAAAATCATTGAGAATCAATCAGTAATTTAACCAAACCAATCTTTTCCATTTGACAATATTGATATTATATCTGCTTTTGTCGCAATTGAGGTGGTTTCCATGAGATACTAAATTGTGACTTGCAGCATAGCACTATAGTACAGAAAAACAAATTTGCAGTACCATACGTCTAATAAGAACATAACACGTGTCGGGCCTCTTCATTTCATCGTCCAGAGAGAGAGAGAGAGAGAGACTATGCTAGACAAGGTGAACAATCTCAAAAAGATTGCAGCAAATTTAAGCTTGAACATTATTCATGATACATATATGATATAACGAGCTTAATTTGTAAGCTATGTGCAAAAACAAAGACAACCAACTAGTTTAATTAAGGAGGATGGTCGATCACCCAGTGAAAGTGTAAAAAGATTCTCAGTTTTAAGCAATCATACTGATTTGGCAAGCAGCAAGTGCTTCTCATCCTTGTGCAAAAGGTGATGGTGTCAGCCATGAAGTCTGGCTTGCTTTTTGATCCACACTGGGAAACAAATCTGCATTCTTTTGCTCTAAACCTTCATAGCAAACCAATTGCAGGTGAATAATACATCAGGATGTTGAAAGCATATCAAGACAGTAATGCTAGAATCCGAGATTTGAGTAGACCCAAATATGAAGCCAAATAGTTAGCAATAATATAAAAGAACAAACAAACAATTATGAAAATTTCAGAGAAAGATGAGGGCATGTGTAGGTCATTCTAACACAAAGGATCCCTTAGTTTGGACCATCTTATTATTGCTTCCTTGCATATGTTTGCTTCGTGTGCTGCCTTTATATCTACCTAATATTCGTTCCAAATGGACAAGACGTGTCTTGATTCTTGGAGTCAAAGGATGGTTTCCAGCACCATACTCAATTCAATGGACATGCCTTCGGGTGTAAGGAACTCTAAAAGATGCACACAAGAAGGAGTTGTAAATGTTCAAATTTATGTATGCTTCATGATCCCAGACACCTGATCTAACCTTGCTCTTATCTCAAGCTAAAATAAATTAGTCTCAATTTTTTTTTTGATCAGAGGACAACTACAACACTTCTACTTAAATTAGTCTCAATTTAGATGAACTAAAAACATATGATCATCTTAATTTACTCCCATAAGGGTGATAAAAGCTTGGAGATTTTTTTTGGAAGCAACATTCACCATTCTGGCGTTGGAAATTTTGCTAACCCATCCAGGGTTTTCATATTGGAGCATCATCTTGCTCCAAAATTGGTAATTCTGTATTGTCAAAAAGTCCATTTCACTCAGCATCTAAATATTGCCTTGATCGTCAAATAAGTCCACTTTGGACTCAGCATCTATATATTTCCTGACCAAGGTTAGGCTGTTCTTCTCAACAGTTAAAGTCAAAGAGAATGGTTTCGCAAAGTAACAAAACCTATGCAGAGATTAGTGACATATAGGTGCTTTCTGATACTTGCCCTTCTCAGTATGTAAAAACAATAGGTGCAACTAAATTATTCAAGTCCTAATGGTTTATTGAAAGTCAATGACCATAAAATGAAAGGTGCATATAGAAGCTTTAGTAGTTAAATTCCCATTTCAGCTCTATCAAGCAATATACACAATTATTTGAAGGATAAGCTGTTGAGAGACTCACTTTTTTCGGTTAGTCAAGAGACTCACCTGATTGCATTGACCTGGATTTCTCTTAGTCTTTGATTATGTGATTTGACCTCCTTCACTTCCTATTTCCCTTGTAAATATTAACAAAGTTGATATCATATACAAGAGTTGCGTTAGCAGGTATATTGCAATCCCCTACACAAATAACATAATTGGTATCAGAGTACAAATAAATGCCAATTTGAAACAACAATGAGGGTATTATGGTTCTTTCTTTGGGACAGGAATGAAATAGAAAATCTAGAATCTTTAAAAGCCATTCCATGCAATCAAATGACCAGATCATCTAACAAGCAGGAGTACTCATCTAACCTAGAACTTTGAACTCAATAAAATCCTGTAAATTGTTTCAGTTTTGTGCTAGAAGAGGTTCAGAAAACTCATTTGTTGCTGAAGTTGGGAGTAAGGACTCACAATAAAAAAGCATATGGAGTTTGTTTGTCTGATGTGCTATCAAAATGAGACAGTAGTAATTTAGTGATACTCATTTTGCCCTCAAATTTTCGGAATATTTTAATTGTAGAACTTCGGCCAATTCTGAGATTCAAGAGTTCAAGATTACAGTAGTCTCACTCCGCACCTGAAAAGCAGCCAGCAGGTTCAGGCCCATATGCCAACTGTGGAGGAATCTGAAGCTTGCGTTTTCCTCCTGAGCAACAGGATTTCACAAGAGATGAATAACAAGTAATACAACAAACAAGCAACTATAGCTATTTATTAGCTTCATAATCCTACCGACTAGCATCGGGGGTACTCCTTCACCCCCAAAGATTCCTTGGTCCAATCCCTTAATCACCTGGATAAAAACAAAACTAAAAATCATATAGTCATGCACAGTTGAGGAAATTAAAAGGAAATCGTTGAGGAAATTAAAAGGAAATCATCTAAAATCTTAAATTATATCCTCTCTATGTCTACATCTTTTAGCGACTAAATGTGTCCACGGTTAAACAAAGATTATTAACTCACACCAAGCTTTGGGTTCAAACAGGCAGTGTTCAGTAACTACAGGTTTTAAGAAAGTGAAGCTTGCTATTATTTCTCTTCACTGATATATTCATTACTGGGAGCCTGTAAAACAGATCAATTCGTTCTGACTTTTTTCACACAGTTGAATACAAGAATATCAGTGATGAGTGTCCTTCAACATGCATTTACCTACTTGGAATAAATGTGAGTGAAAAAGGGATACAACTTAAGTGTAGAGCCCCCGTGTATATAGTCAAATAATAAAGATACAATAAAGATAAAAAAGGTAAAACAACGGTAAAAAAGGAAAACCCTAATAAACTAGGAAATAACTCCAACACTCCCCCTCAAGTTAGACGCAAAAATATCAACTAAGCCAAGCTTGACAACTGAGTCTTGAAGATGGATAGAGTGACAGGTTTTATGAAAACATCTGTAACCTGATCACTGGTCTCCACAAACAATGGAGTGACAATACCACAGCTAACCTTCTCCCGAAGAAAGTGAACATCGATCTCTATATGCTTCGTCCTCTCGTGTAGTACAGAGTCAGAAGCGAGCTGAATAGCAGATCGATTATCACAATATAATATGGATGGCGAAGTCACTGGAAATCCCAACTCGCTAAGAATCGATCGTAACCAGATAATCTCACACGTGCCAAGTGCCAGTGCCCGATACTCTGCCTCTGCTGACGAGCGGGAGACAACTGCCTGCTTCTTGCTCTTCCAAAAGATAAGATGAGTCCCTCGAAAAGCACAGAAGCCCGTAGTAGATCGCCCGTCACACGCTCCCCCATAATCTGAATCTGAATAACAAGCTAGAGAACCAGTCTGAGATCCTGATGCATAGAACAACCCAAGTCCAGGACAAGACTTGAGGTACCGAAAAATATGATAAACTGCATCAAGATGAGGCTGACACGGCCTGTGCATGAACTGACTAACTCGGCTGACAGCAAATGAAATGTCTGGCCTAGTGTTGGCTAGGTAGATAAGTCTACCTACCAACCTCTGATAAACAGTCGGATCTCTCAACTCCTTACCTTCAGCAATAAGCTTCAGGTTTGGAATCATGAGTGATGATGCCGGTTTGCACCCCAGCGTCCAAGTGTCTGAGAGAAGATCCAGAACATACTTTCTCTGATAAAGAACAACACCCCTGTTGCTACGGGCAACCTCAATCCCAAGAAAGTATCGCAGAAATTCAAGGTCCTTCACATCTAAGGCCTTCCCAAGGTCTACCTTGACCTGCGCAGTCCCAGAAACATCATCCCCAGTAATAATAATATCATCAACATATACCAAAAGGATGACACACTGTCCAAAAATATTCTGTCGAATAAAGCAGGTATGATCAGAATGACATCTGGTGAACCCCAAACGTACGACTACATCACTAAAGCGAGAGAACCAGACTCGTGGTGAGTGTTTCAGTTCATAAAGAGACTTACGCAATCGACATACCTTTCCAGCATACTCCCCCTCACCACGAAAGCCCGGTGGTGCATCCATATAAATAATCTCATCCAGATCACCGTGAAGAAACGCATTCTTCACATCTAACTGATGAAGAGGCCAAGAGTTCTCCGCAGCCAGAGAAATAATCAATCGAACAGTAGTCAATTTTGCCACAGGGTCAAATGTAGCACCAAAATCACGACCTGGTACCTAAGTAAAGCCCTTCGCCACAAGTCTAGCCTTGTGACAATCAATAGTACCATCCGCAAGAAACTTTAGGGTGTAAACCCATCGACAGCCAACAGTCTTCACCCCTGAAGGTAAGGAGACAAGGTCCCATGTACGATTATGCCGAAGAGAGTCCATCTCCGTCTGCATGGCAAGAGCCCACTGGGGCTCCCGCATAGCCTCTGAAACAGAGCGAGGAACCGGCGTATCTAATAAGGTCATGCTATAAGCTCGAAATGTAGGAGACAGATTACCATAAGAAACATAACCAGAAATCGGATATAAACTCCTAGCGGTCCAACCATAACGAACAACTGGACGGCGATCACGCCGCGGATAACGATGCCCTAAATCATCATCCTCCACTGACAATGTCTCATCAGGTAAAATAACTAGCTCAGTAACTGCAATCTCATCAGTACTAACAACAGGTGTATCAATATGCTCAACGAACGGAGAAGTATTACCTGCATCGCCTGAGGTAGAGGGGACATCAGCAGGGGGATGAGAGCGAGGGCGATGAACATAAACCTGCAAAGGAAGAGAGACTGGTGACTCTGTACTAACAGGGATAAGTGGTGTTGGAGGAGGAGAGACTGATGACTCTGTAGTGATAGTGACCAATGGCTCTGACTCCTGTGGTAATGAAAAATCAAAAGGAGTATCATCAACTGGAAGGGAAGACACAGGACTAGAAGAAAAATAAGGAATATGCTCAAGAAATGTAACATCTAGACTATGATACATATGGTGCCTGATAAGATCATAACACCGATACCCCTTAGACTGATGACAATAGCCCACAAAGACACAACGAATCGTTTTATCATCAAGCTTATGGCGAGTAGGAGACCGATCCTGAACAAAACATGTGCAGCCAAAAACACGAGGGAGAACCGAAAAAAGTGTCCGCTCAGGGAATAAGACCTGTAAGGGATCCCTATGCTGAAGAACACAACTCGGTGTACGATTACACAAAAAAGTAGAAGTCAAAACAGCAAAATGCCAATAAGATTTTGGTACCCCCATACCTCTAAGCATACAACGTACCATCCCTATAAGACTTCTATTTTTCCTTTCAGCAACTCCATTTTGCTCAGGAGTATATGGACAAGTGAGCTGCTGAAGGATATCCTGAGAAGAAAGGTGAGACACTAAAGCATCAGACACATATTCTTTGGCATTATCCGAACGAAGAGCACGAATAATGACATCGAATTGTGTTTTAATCATCTGGAGAAATTGAGTGATGACAGGGAGTACATCAGACTTCCTATGCAAAAAGTAGATCCAAGTACAACGGGTATGGTCATATATAAATGTCACATAGTATCGAGCACCTGACAGAGCAGTAACAAGAGAGGGTCCCCAAATATCAGAGTGTATTAGGTCAAATGGTTTGGGTGACTGGTGCATGCGAGGAATATAACTGGTCCGAACATGTTTTGATAGGGAACATATAACACAGTCAAGTTTACCACTAACACAAGTTTTGCTCAAAGCAGGAAATAACATACATAAATATTTAAAATTTGTATGCCCAAAACGGTCATGCCACAACTAAACAGTTTGTGATGAAAAATCATAATGACAAGTACTAGGTAAAATACTAGCATGCAAGCTAGGAACAGATAAAGACAAAACAGGTGATGGAGATGGAGGTGGAGGTGGAGGTGGAGAAATTGGTGAAACCGGAGGTGGATCGCCTAGATAATACAATCCATCTCTCTCATGTCCCCTGATAATAATCCTCCTGTTACTCAGGTCCTACAAATAACACGAATCAGATAAGAACACAACCGCACAGTGAAAATCTCTGGCTAACTGATGTACAGATAAAAGATTCATGGCCAGCTTTGGCGCATGAAACACCGAACGTAATGTAAAACCATCTGAGAGGCGGACTGTATCCCTACTAACAATAGGGGCATGTGTATCATCTGCTAACTGAACTTGAGTATGTAACTGCTCGTCAAAAGAGGTGAAATGATGGGCCTCACCTGTCATATGACCATTAGCACCCGAGTCCAGCATCCAAAGGGGAGACGGACTGGCGCAAGTATGAAATGCACGAAGTATACTTGTAGTAGTCGCAACAGTAGTAGTCGAACTTTGAGAAATCAAGGCTGACATAAGTCTATCTAAGCGAGAAGTGATAGCATCCATATCACTCTGTCATGGAGGAGCAATAGCAGGAGTAGCAGGAGCAATGACTGTAGGTGGTGGTGCCTCAACAATAGCAGCAGTACGACTGCGAGGAGGCGGCTTAAGCTCCGGATGGAGCTTCCAACAGGTAGCCTGAGATGTCCTAGTCGGCCACAATAGTCACACTGACAAGAATCCCCAAGTCTACACTGATGTGGGGTACCCTGACGGAGCTGGGCCGAGCGCTGTCAATCCCTATACCCGGTGGAAATACTAGCAGATGTCTCAACGATAGGGGTCTCAACTCCCTCGGTAGTAGTCATATCATCAATAATACTAGGGCACCCGTAACAGAAAAAAAAAATAACTCTAAAATAAATAGAGGGACAAAATAAGGGAGAATAATATACCTCCAGTCGAACAGTAGCGACAGATAAAGAAGGTCTAGAAAGCTCCCCAATAATCAGGGTCACGGTGCCCAGAAATCCAATAAAGAAATCCAATAAAGATAAATAAGTGATCTACTGCATCAAAAGCAGATCAACGAAGAAGAGGATTCAACTCTTCTTAAAAAATCCTAGATATTGCAACCTGGGTTGAACAGTGATCCAGCAGTAGGCTAGGCACTTTGGGCCGAAGACGGCCTGGGTTCATCGTGTGTAGTGGGCTGGTCTGGGTTTGGGCTGCTGAAGGTGGTGGGCTAGTTTGGGTTTGTAGCGGGTAGTGGACTAGGTTTACTGTTTCGGTTTATTGGGCAGTTGATGGGAAGGTGTGGTTTGGTTTCGGTTTATTGGGCAGTCGGTGGGTTGTTTATTGGGTATGTCGGTTTATTGGGCAGTCGGTTTATTGGGTATGTCGGTCGGTGTTGTTTGGTTTCGGTGGAGTTTGATCATTGATGGGCTGGTTTCGGTGATGTTTTAAAGGATTGAGGTTTGCTGGTCGGTTTATTGGGCTGTTTTGGTGGAGGTTTGCTAGGCGGTTTGATGAGTTTGATGGTCGGTTTGATGTTTTGAGACGGTGGGATGGTGGGTGGCCTGGGCAGCCGGGAAATTGTGGCTGCTCACGGTGGCTGGTGGCTGGTGGCTGCAACGTGGAGGAGGGGTCAGGGCTAGGGTTAGAGTTAGGGTTAGGGTTGTGGCTCTGATACCAACTTGGAATAAACGTGAGTGAAAAAGGGATACAACTTAAGTGTAGAGCCCCCGTATATATAGTCAAATAATAAAGATACAATAAAGATAAAAAAGGTAAAACAACGGTAAAAAGGAAAACCCTAATAAACTAGGAAATAACTCCAACATACCTGCTATGATTGTTATAGGATCTGAATAGACATGGTCACTATTCTAGCAATTGAGATGATGCAAGAGAGATTACACTAACACTTAAGTGGGCAGAATTTCTAACCTTGCCAACACCGATGCGCATGGTGAGAGGTCTAGCACGTTTATAACTACTGTCAAAAACAGTCCCATCAGCAAACCTTGCAGTGTAATGAATCTGTGATAATACAAAACATAGCAAATGTCATAAGATTGCAACTGGTTATCTAGTTAATACTAGATGAAAACATAACAAACTATATACCAACGATATAAGTTGTATACCTCTTAAACTAAAACATGAGTTTGTGGACTTTTCTAGTTGTTGACAATTGGTTTTGAGGTGAATGCTTTACAATTGAGGGTTCAATATTTTCTTTGAATTACAGTTGAAGAAGGGATAAGATCTCCCAGTCAACTGCAATTTGAGCAGTAGAAGGAAACATTGGTAATTTTTTTTGGGAAAGTAAAACATTCGTAATTTGAGAGAACAAAAAGGAAATTCTTCATTCTGTTATTAAAGCTTTTGATGCTGTGATAATTTATACAATTAATCATTGAATTCAGATAAAGGGGCATTAAATCACGATTGATGTAGCTAACAGGTTAAAAGGGGAATTGGAAGTCCAACCTCCTGGTGGCAATAATTAATTGGAAAAAGGGGCTTGGTAACAAAAGGCAAGAATAAGAAATTGGTGAATCCTAACTAAGCTAACTGCGAGCTTAAAAAGGTATGGATCTTTGGTGCTATAATAATGAGTATGGTGGGTAAGCTGATGTGACATGGACAAGTGCTGTGAAGTTTACATGGAGAAAAAAGACAACGGAATTTCCAATTTCGGTAGTCTTAGGATTAGTCATGCATATTTGGCTTGGTATATTGCAGAGTAGGATTCTATATATGCTTGGTGTGTGGGGTATATGTTGGACAAGTGGGAGGGACCGGCTAAAATAAAATTTGTTTGGTTGGAAATTTTGGGTCCGATAATAAGCGGGTATCTAATTTGAAGCTTGAAATGCACAACAGCCTTCACACCTGTGTGCAGGCTTAGCTAAAGCTATGAAAAAGGCCACCCCTCGGATAAGGACTTGAATTTACCACTTTCACCCCAAATTAAGATTGCTTTCAATCTGCCATTTTTTCACTCCAAATAAGAACAAAGTAGCCCACATCTCCACCCAAATACAATCCAAAACATGGGTTTGAACACCTGAAGCCCTTATCCATGTACATTTGTGAATGGTTATGGATTGGATTGGGTGAACATCTCCAATCCAATCCCATCTTAACCTTTCCAAAAATCCAAACATGCCTTTAATGATGTTGCTTGTTAATGACAGTTACCATTGTCTTGACTAGAGCAAGGGTAATCTTAATAAGGCATAGAACAAAGCATATCAGGAGTATAAACTGGGGTGCAAATGAAAATCATGTTCAGGACGAGGAAAAAAAAGGGGGAGACTAACAAGTTAATTATTTTGTACAAATCATCGCAAATGTATAATAGATTGAGATGACACCTGCCTTAAAGTTAGATCGAGTACTATTAACAATCATCTTGTATAAAATGTCTGTATTGGTAATAAATAGACTGATTACACCTATTGGAGAAGGGTTCTCGGTACATGATGTGATACTAACTGGGTTCGAACCATGAAGAGATTCTTGAACTACAAAAAATATAAGCTAAGCAAAAAGTGTAATTCAGGTTCAGACAATAAGGTGACACCTAAAAAGAACTGATTCACTGCCTGACAGAGACTGAATAGCTCTTTACCTATATCTTGAATTTTTAAATCAACATGAAACAGACAAAGAGGAAAATTTCTTCTAGGATATTGTAGGACTTAAAACACGCATCAATGCAATTTTAGAACCCTGCAATACTCATAGGGCTCCCCATAATTAACACTGTAGAACAATTCAAATCAATAAATTATCTACACACAAACTGGGCATTTTCCATTTGAGTAAATTGATTTTGATGAATGGAAAAATATTAAGGAATAGAATGAGGAAAAAGCATTTATGAAAGCAATTGACAATGACAAGGCATTACAGTCCATAACAGCTTGAAATCCCAACAAAGACCATCTAATTTTTCAGTCACTATTTTACACAGCTAAGTAGCCCGAACGGAATATAAGGGAAATAAACAAAATAAGAAAATCAAAATAAAAAATCAAAATGCAGAGAAAAACTATCATTCTCATCAAGTAATGTGCAACTTCCAATCCACGAACCAGTTATAAAAAAGTATAAAGTTTTGCAGCCATTTGAACAGTGAATTTCTATAAACATCTGGTATTCATATTAATATGTAGGTGTTTATGAACTCACGTTGATAAGCTCGCCATAAGGGGCCTCCTCACCAGACCCAACAGCAACATCGCAGTAACCCAGACCGGAACGAGCGAAATTAAGCTCACAGGGGGGCTCTGCTACGGTGGCGTAGTACTCCACTCTGGTTGCTTCGGCGTCCAACGGTGTCAAACCCACCATTGAAGCAGCCAAAAGCCCAACACCCACTTCCAATATCCGATTCTTATTGATGTAATGTAGAGATTGGGAATGTGGAGAAGAAGAAGCAGTGGCTCTGAAGTTAATGGAAGGTTTGGGATTCAGGGTTTGTAGGGTAAGCTTTGATGTAAGAAAAGGTAGTGTAGAGACCGCCATTTTGGTTCACTGTCTGTCTCTGAATGTGGATTTGGATATTTTTCACTATCCAGAGCTAGTGGGCTGTATGGGATATGGCTTTTAGAGAGAGAGAGAGAGATATGACAAGCCTCTGGCGTTTCAATTTGAAAGCTTCTTGTATATTAAAATGACAACCTGATATTTAGATTAAATTCTGTAATCACCCCTCTTTTTTTATATTAACACAATGATCCTTCAATTGTTTTTTTTTTTTTGGGTACTGTTGAGGCAAAAAATAGGGTTTACCTCTGATAATACGAAATTAGGAACTGTGATTTGATGTAATTTCTGAACTGGATCTCCAAGCCTTTCACCTGCAAAACGAGCAAACTGCCCAAGATCGAAGTGCTTCGATCGAAGGCACTCCGATGTTTAAGTCAGTAACTGATTGATATGAGTTGTGCGAAGACCAGGAGAGTTCAGCGTACCTTTTCACCTTGGTTTCGCGTTCCTTTTATAGCTTGTATTCCCCTTAGGGTTTCCGTTAATTCAGAGGCAAGGTGGCACACCTTCCTTTCCTTCAGTGTTTTAGTTTGGAAAGTTTCTAATTCTTCTCCAATATTCTCTCGGAATGCCTTTATTCTAGCAGATCTCGTTTATCTGATTGCCTAAGTTTTAGGCAATTCTTTCTGTATCTCCTGCTTTCGGGAAGGTCGGGCTTTCCTAATGCCGAGCATCTCCACTGTCTGCTGATCCGTTAAAGAGCTCGGTTTGGCACAACCGCCCTCTTCTCTTGCCGTGCCGATCTCCTCCATGAGCTCGGCTGAGTTCAAGCCGAGCTATTATATTGTACGGATGGAGCACTTTGATAGCCTGATGACTTCGGCAACAGTGCTATTGTGTACTGGTCCTTTGATTAGCTCGGCTCGGATGAGGTACAGAAGCAGATTCTTGATTCTTAAGCACGTGCTCAGTCCTCTCAACCTCACGTGAGCACATTAAATGCAAGGACACGTGTAACGCTGGGGTGTAACCCCTTCAGGTACGTTGGAGGAAATGGATATGCAATATATTCACCAGTGAGTATTACTTTTCAGTAACACACAATTATATATGAAGATGATCCTATTGTTCTTATATCGGAGTCAAAACTAAGATCTTACTATGTGCTCTAGGCACTGAAGAATAAGTTTAGCTTCAAATTTCAATAATATCTAAAAAATTCCTTCAAATTATAAAATCACATCATCTAAAGAATATTTGTGATAATGGGATGGAATAATTTACCAAGCTTAGAGAGAAGTTATTTCGTTTGTTCACCATTTTCACATCGACTTCTTATACTCTTCAAGGTGAGATTATGCATTATGCATTATGGTTTATGGGTAAGAATCCTCGCCCTCAATTCACCTCTAGTTGACTATTAGTAATCCAAGCTTGAGTTAAGTTTGATTGTCGAGTTTAGATTCTTCTTCAAATTCGCCTCAACATTTTGATTGTATGCTCAATTTGGCTCAACTCAAGAGTTTTTGTATTATATCACACACCCAACAACTATTAGTAATCCAAGCTTGAGTAAAGCTCGGTTGCCAAGTTTAGATTCTTCTTCAAGTTCGACTCAGCATTTTAATCATATGCTCAATTTGGCTCAACTCAAGAGTTTTTGTATTATATCACACACTCAACAAGACTCAAATCCATAATCTTCCAATTAGAAGGCAAATACTTTATCCATAAGGTATGTGTGGTATTTTTTTTTCCTTCTCATCATGAGAAAAATTTAGATTATATTACAAACCAATTGAGTTTGAGCCAACCAAAGCAGATCTTATGTTAAACGGGTTCGATTTGAATATTGATCGAGCTCAAAACTCGATTATGTTCAATTAATTCAATAGTTCTGGACAAGTTTGAACGAGTTAAGATTAGTTCGAACTAAGTAAGGAGAACTTATCTATATGCAATATATCACTTAAATTCATAACAGATAAACTCAAATTAATGAACTTAAGAGACTCTAAAATTGGAAAGGAACGAATTCAATGGATTATAAACCACTAATCTCCATCCCAAGCCACGACCTCTTCTTCTCCACCTATCTTTTTGGGAACCCAACAATCTCTCCAAACCTATCACTCCATTGGTGATCAGCATCTACATTGTCCAAGACCTCTTCCCCACACCATCTTTTTGGGAACCCAACAATCTCTCTTGACCTGACACATTCTCTCTCTCTCTCTCTCTGGGCCACATTTAAACTTTTCTCTCAAACTGTTAGGAGTTTTCTCTTTTCGTTTTATTTTCTTCATAAGGAAAGGTTAAACCAAAATGGGTCGTGTTAAGCTTCCAATTAGGAGAATAGAAAACAATACAAATCGACAAGTTACATTCTCAAAACGTAGAAATGGACTCATCAAAAAAGCCTACGAACTATCAGTTCTATGCGACATTGACATTGCTCTTATCATGTTCTCTCCATCCGGTCGTCTCAGCCATTTCTCCGGCAAGAGAAGGTGGGGCATCGGAAATTCTACTTTTTTCCATGTGTTTATTCTTACTATTCATTTGCTACCTTTTTCATGCACGTTTTTGGAATGTGATACATATATTTTTCTTTGTGCAGAATCGAAGATGTGCTTAGTCGTTACATCAATCTACCTGATCATGATAGAGAAGGGTATGTCTGTGTTACAACGGCTTTAGTTGCGTTTTCTCAATTTTTGGCTCTTTAGATAGCTTACGATTGATTTATTGATTTTTTTTCTTCTTGCAAGAGAAGTGATAAAAAATTTCTTTTTGACAATTGCAGTGTTGTTCAAAACAGGGAGGTAAGATGATAGATGACTTGATAGTGTATGATATGAATTTTGGAAGAATTTGAATTTCAGAAATGATGCATCTAATTACAAGTTAGTGTTGTTTTGATTATTATTATACACATGCAGTATTTGACCAGAGCTCTAAACCAACTCAAGAATGAACATGACATTTCCGTCCAACTTGGCAGGTCTCTCTCTCTCTCTCTCTCTCACACACACACACACACACACACATGCATACAAGAAAAACTAGAAGCTGTTTTTGGGGTTTCTTAAACAAGATGTCTTTTTTTTTTTAATCAGCCCTGCAGCTCTTAGTCCAAATGTAGAGGTACGTAAAAAACCCTATACACACACGCGCGCATATATATATGTGGAATTTCGGGTTTATTCTAATCATCAATATTACCATTATTTTTTTAGGAATTTCAACAAGAAATCAATAATTTGCAGCAACAACTTCAAATGGCCGAGGAACAACTAAGGTAAGCGACGAGTGTTTAAAATAAGTAAAGCCCCACTAGGTCATTTATTGTTGGTATGACTTACGATACATAAGTGAGTTTATGCCATTAATACACGATGAATGATTTATTATTGAAAATGTCTCAGTTCGATCTTATGAGTTGGTCTCTTATTTCTTTGGGTTTATGAATATATATCTTCAAAGGATATTTGAACCAGACCTAAGAAGTTTGAGGGCGACTGGTGAACTTGAATCTTGTGAAAAGCACCTTACAGATGCATTGGATCGCGTTACACAAAGAAAGGTATAGTATCCTATCCTAGGTTTCGGATTAGCAAGAATATTCAATGTTAGATTTACTCGAATTTTCTCATTGTTAGATCATTCATAATTTTTTGGTCGGAGATCCACCCGAGTTGAAAATTTTTATAGAATTTAAATTCATTAACTAGTGTTTTTTAGAGCTAATACACTTCCTCTCATTTTTTTTTCTTCTGTTTTTTTGCTTATTTTTTCAGAAGTATTTGCTCAGTAGTCATTTATCAACTTTCGACCCTTCAACTATACAGGTAACGAGATAATCATAATTGTTCACTATAAAAGCCATGGTTACAGAAGTCACACTTTTCTTTCCAATTGGGGCATCTATTGCTTTACTTATCTACAATTTGGATTCTCTTAATTTTACATTTTATTAATGGATTGAGATTTTTTTCATTACTTTTTTCATACAACATCACTCAATAGTAGATACCCTACCCACGATGTATTCAAGTGAGACCCATTATTATATATGTGGATGGATGTCTTACAGAGCGGGTGATCTACTATTAAGTGAAATTGTGTGAAAAAATAATGTAGAGAATCTCCCAGAGTGCCTGATGATTCTCTAAAATGTACTAATGAGCTCAATGAACTTATCGACTTGTTTGGAAATACTGTAATAAAAGGAACATATGATTTTGTCGCTAGGTATTTGATCAAATAATATAGTCTTTCATCAGTAAAATACCTCTAAAGGGTGATAAGGCTAAGCGAAGCGAATGGGAAATGAAAACTATTACTCCCACGTGAGATTTGTGAATAAGGAATTGTGGATTTTTTTTTTCTATCAATTGGGTCCTCCATTCACCATCCCATTAAAATTCATTAAACTTGAGATTAAGAGAATTTGAATCCATTTATTTTTCTCTCTTTGATATGATTTGATCCATAATTTTTTACTTGGTTTATATATAAATTGTTTGTATGCACTATATTTTGGGTTTAATAAACAAATAATTCATTATTTATATCCTTTGTTTGGCGATGAGAAAAGCAAATGAGCACAGCGATGCAATTAATTATGGAGGCGCAGGAGGGAGCAACCTCATTCGGGAACGAGGTTATCCATTGCTGGCCAGAAACTGCAGCCAATCAGGGTGTTAAGGATCACAACACCAATCAAATTTTTACTGGCCCCCACACCTCTTGTATTCCTCTAAGGTATAGATATAATTTATCCTTAAATAATATAAATAAATATATATATATATATTTGATGAAATTATCTTCTTCTTTTTTCCAAGGAACCATTCCTCCACAACAGTGTACGATGCATTGTCACACACAAACGGTGTAAATGGAGAGACACATACACACAGCATTGAAGGGTGCCAAATTAGTGATCCAGGTGATGATAGCTTTCCACAATGGCATCACTCTGCTGGACTTTTCACTGCTCTCATGCAATCAGAAAACCCTTTCTCTTTACCCAAGGTTTTCATCTCTAAACACTCAAATCTTTTATTTATTCCGTGGGTTAGTCATAGTCATGTCAATGAATTCAATTTTAATATGAATTTGATCCGAATGCAATTAGTCGAATATAAATTAATCATTTTTTTTCATGTATTAGAGATTTTATTTTTTGGTAAGCATGTATTAGGATGTGGATACGTATTAGAATCATAGTTTTTTAATCTGATTCGTGTTTGAATTGACTAAAAGTCCACCCTAATCCAATCTTGTATTGAGTAAAGTGATGTACAAACTAAGTTATGTACACTTTGTTTGTCTAGGCCCAACCAGCACATAGACTTGGTGGCTCTTTCCTAGCTACTTCAAGAAGAAGTATTGCAATGGCTAATTCCATGCCAAAAGTTACTAACACAATCTCATTTCTTATGGCAGAATGAAATGCATAGTCCAAGCATAGAAACAATGTCTGTGCATCAGCAGGTGGAAGCGTCGTCGGTGTGCCAACAGGTGCCATTGAGTGAAGAAGGTGCAAATTATGAGACCAACCTTCCCTTGCTTATAGGGAAGGACTTGTAAAGAAAGCGTGCCCAAGAGTTTATATGAACACATCTAGTCTTATTTAACCAATGTAGAATCGTAACCACCTCCTCCTCCTCTTCTTCTCCTTCTGTCAATTGTCATGCTTTAACCACATCTGTTTGAAGTGCTGCTTTTATGATTTATTTTGACAAACAGAGTTTTATCTTGATAAGTTAGTAGACAATGCACTTTAAGGTCTTGAAAATTGGAAGGCAGACCTTTGTTGTCCCATACAGTCAGGAATTGGGGCCTAATAGTCACTTGCCATATGCGTTTCTCTCATGCCTTTCGTCGTTCAAGATTCGATATACAACTCCTTTTTCAAGTTTCCAGCAAAAACCAAGCAAGATTTCATTCATTTCGGCTTTCTATTTATTCGGACTTATGAATTCTTTATTCAATTATGACAAAAATGGAGACTCTCTTTCATATATATATATATATCCCATAAATTCACTAAATAGTAACATGTTGATACAATAAAGGTGCCTTTTGAATAAAAACTGTGATAATTGTCAAGCCAAAAACATGTCATAAAATTCTAACTTATCATCAGTAACTTGAAGTCTGTCTTCACTTAGAACTACCAACAACTAAGTACAGTTTTCATCAAGCAAAAAAGGAGTTTTAGAGATATACTTCTAAGACAATGCACCATAATACAACAAGGTCCAGCTCTTCTAGCATTGTTACACAACAAACAGCTTAAATATCGAGACCCTCCAAGTTCAAATTGTCTGCGAAGATCAGGTCATCCCATTCCCACATGCCACTTCTTTGTATCCCTGTAGTCCAGAATGTGTTGTCCTCAAAGTCACCCTGGTTACATAACAGAAAAAAAACATTTCCTAAGCACCCAACTTAACGTCGTTTGTCAATGTTTTTTACGCACTTTTTTAAATCACCCAAAATATATTGATTAATATTTTGTTAAAGTGGTCTATATGCATTTTAGTATATAAATGATACAGTTATATTTACATAAGCGTGCTGCTAAATATGTGATTAAGTTTGGAGGAAAATTGCAAATCTAGATGAAAAATACAGAGAAACATTACTTAAAAGCCACCAAGTGTTTCAACTAACCTCCATAGGAAGGTTATCAAAAGAACCATTGGGGACTCCCTGTGGTGGAAGCACTTGATCCATAGCTGGAGAGTAGTGCTCATTTCCGTGGCCTCGACCATTGTTGTTGTTGTCATTATTGTCGTCATCATCCTTGTTGTTGTTGCTACTGTTGTTGTGGCTATTATTCTTGCTGCAGTCCATATTGGTCTGAAAGATTCATCTCAAGTTCATGTGTGACAAGCTCAAGTTAGGATTTAAACACTCAAAACAAGTTATTAATGAGTTCTGTCTGGATTAATGTATTTCCAACCCGATTATTACCTGATTCAAACATAACCCTTTGCCAGTTCTAGTCGTCGTGGTTGCAATGGAGGTGGTAGTGGTGGAAAACGGTGCATTTACAATCACGGATCCAATCCTGCAAATAAATTAGAAGTAGTCAATGGTTTTACCGACTGTGTGGTTATTTTATGTTGGAGATAACTTGTGCAGAGATACGATCTATGAGCAAAGATAACTCAATCTTGACTGAAAAATATGTTGGGGTTTTAAACTAGCAGTACTAAGAGTATTTATGAACCTTTGGCGAAAATATAAGTAGCCAGCCTTCGCAAAGGCTGACCTGATTCTTGGATTGTTAAAACATTCTTGTACCAACTTTTTTTTTTTTTTGTAACTTAAATCTTAGATGCATGAAATCACTCGCAAACCACGTGCATGTGCTAAGGTCGGAGTAGTTTGCGTTTTGTCCCTTAGTCAACCATTGAACCAATCCGTACAAGTTAACAGAGTCATAATAAATTAATACGATGGTATGAAACTTGAAGGCATACATGTCAAGATTCAATGGCTGAGAGCCTCTTGAACTCCGGCTATTGTTGTGAATACCACCGCCAAAGTGATTCAGGTGCTCGCCATTTGAGATAGATCCAAAGGAAGCATTTTGTTCAGCACCCATTCCCTGTTATTGAGAAGGTGAAGGTGTGGAACATAGACAGAAAGCAGAAAATAGAAATCAAACAATAATTCAATATATTTTTTTTTCTGTTTAATTATTCGTTCTCAAGAAGAAATTTACCTCATGATGGCCAAATGTATGTGGTGAGAGCTGTTGAAGACCAAGTGGTCCATTTGCTCCAATTATCCCCTGTAGTCAAGTTGTTTAGTTGTGTAACTCTAGGAAGCACGGATACGACAAAATCTAAAAATTAGTTTTTGCGTTGAAAAAATTGGTCGCCAAAAATGCATTGTTGGTTACGAAAGACTTTTAGCGACGACCGACAAACACAATTGCCGCCAAAGGTGCATTCTTTTTGATTTAGTATTTGGCACCTAATGAAAAAAAGTTGTGGGTGAACAGGCACACTCAATTTATGCAACAGAGTCGTCACGTACCAAGGATGAGCTCTCCAAAACTCCTGCTTGTTGATTGAAGAAAATCGGAGGTGATGGATTGGTGCCACTCTGCCATGATTAGTCGAGATGTTCGTGAAGGTAAAAGTGGAAATATGAACACCATATTATAAAAAATAAAAAAGAGAATAAGATCGATCAAATCTGAAGAAAGTTTGTGTAAGTAATCAAAACCTGAGTCAGGTCATAATTCTGTTGGATGTTAGTCATTGATGAAGGTAAATTGAGGATCGGAAGGTTGGTTGCGCGATTGCTAGAGGTTTCTTGCACTTGGTCACTGGCTGACGACTTTCTTTTTGCTTGATCAAGTAGGTCTTGAAATATACTCTCACGGACCTTAGCACTGTTATTGTTGTGCACGAGATCATAAATATAAATACATATTAAAATGAAACACAAAGACAAAGAATCACGAGATTATGTGGTTCACTTGGAAAATCTATATCCACTGGTGAAGCATTCGCTATCAAAAATGAAGATTACAAATAACTTCAGAAACAAAAATAAGAGAACAACTTCCCTATTTTCTCACAAATTTTTTTTTAAACAAAAACACTCAATATTATAGTGATGGCCTTTACTCTTATTGAGATTAAAATGAACCTGTATGGACTGATCCAAGGATCAAGTTGTAATAAAAGCTGCCCAGGAGAAGGGTTTTGTGATGAAGAGTTGATCAATGGCATGCCACCTTGGCTCTCCATTTCCATGAGATCCATCTGATCAAAGCATAAGTTTTATTAGACATCAAAAGTGAAAAACAAAATATTGTTACATTAGCACGAGTCAAAAGCTAAAAATAGTGAATTATAGACTAGTGTATTCACTTGCTTACATCTAGTATGAAATATTACGATTCCACGTGGCCGAGTATGAGTTTATATGTGTGTATATGAACTCTTGAACACTCTCTACTTGTAAGACGGTTTTCATGGGTATGTTCTACTAATGAGTTCATAACCACTAGTATCAGAACTAACCACAACACCGACTAAGGGATTAGACACTATATTGGCTTCGGCTCTAAGTGGTCGAGTCACAAAAATTCGTGCACAAAAATGTTTTGAATCTTAACAAGTTGTAAGTATATTGCTCAAACTTTAATATTGTTGAATCGACCTACCTTGAACATGTGTTCATTTTCTAAAAAAAAAAGACTTGTGTTTGAGGTTAAACACAGGCAAATGTACAATATCGAAGCTCCTTTATATTTGTGTCACATGTATCTAATCATTTGTAATATCAACATATGTGTTTGTGTATGTGTATGTACAAATATATATATGTATGTGACGTTCACGAGGCTAATAGGACAAATAAATCATTACTCGAGCTTGGCTCATTTGATAAGTAAACGAACTTTTATCTGAGCTATTTCCTACATATCTATTTTCATATGTCATAGTGTACTACTGTACCTGAGAACATGGCCTCATGTATGAGGAAGACAAGCTACCATACAAAGCTTTCTGGCAACAAAATAATTGGAATTATCATTAAGTGCCAACAATTCACCTCGTTAGATGACTATATAATTGACTTATAAATAGTAAAAACTTTTAGGTCTTAGAACTGACTTTTCGGGCCATGACTCGTTGTAAAGACTGTTCCAGATTTCTCTCGCACCATGAAAGTTGATGAAGCGAAGGCTCTTGTTCCGGGCCTGGTTCATAATCCCTAAAGGACACAGAGAAGTGTTATCGAACCATACATTACAAAAATTTTGGAAATGACCAAAGCAAAAACTATATTACTAACCGGAGATCAGCTTCCAGTATCTGTAGTTCTAGTGTGCTCTTCTTGATTTGTAGTTCAAGATTCTGCAAGGAATCACAACTGAAGTAATTGAGGAAAACATCTGTAATTAACCTTAAATTGTTTTTGTAGAACATGATATCACATAAAGATTTACTTACTTCAATTCTGGATTCGACGAATCCGAGGACCGAGTGGAACAGTGAAGTAGCAATGCATCATAAGGAACTTTAATTAGGAAACAACATTGCATCATAATCAAAAAATATATGTAAAACATCAAACATATATGAAATTGTAGGTATTATCAAGAAAGTTCAACATCATGATACCACCCGCCCCGGGGCGATTGCGAGAGGGGGTTGGTTTTGAATATGGCAGATGCATTATATGAAATCTATGAAGACATTTGTTTCAAAATAAGAAGAAGGAATTAGGTTGACACATTAATTAGGAAGAAAAGGATTGACTTTTACAAAATCCATTCAAAATCTTAGATGCAATAATAATGTCTGATGAAATTATACCTGATTTTATGCTGATGTATTTGGTGGTATCTGAGTAACATCATAAATACTATACTAGTTACTTAAGATATCAAGGGACTTTATGGAATGTAATTTACAGAATGATTACACACATATTTGAAAGAAAGTAAAATGTATTTTTTTTTAGGAACAAAAATTTTAAAAAATTATGGGACAACTTGGTAGGGAATATCGACGATCCTCTTCGTAGTTCTTAGTGGCGGAATAGTCCCGTCGCGTTGTGGAACCTCCTAACCATTATTGGCGGATGTTGCAAATCAACCGTGCTTTATTTTGGGCACCTCAGACACAAACGAGGGTTGCTCGTCCTACTGTGATCCAACCTCCATTTGGAGCAAATAACAAAGATAACAGACTAAGCGGAGAGCTCTAAATGAAAAAAGGGACGCACACCACATCCATTTTTGTGCTTGCATTGTAGTCGTCATTTTACATGATTATTATCGTTGCATTTTTCAAAGAATTTTTTTTAATTATTGCAACTTTTTTCGGATTAGACATATTCAATTGCGTTGTCTTTGAGAGTGAATCTATTGAAGTCTCGGCGCAAAGAATTGAAAGATATATATACTAAGCCAACGACTAGTATACCAACATTATTCGGAATAATTATAATTTTAACCATTAATGAAGACTTTCTACACCTAAAAATAAAACTAAATTTTAACAATATCTGTTTTCATCTAATATGCCAAATGTACAATAAATATGTCCGATGAAAACTTGAGAAAATCAGATGTGTGTAATCTGATATAGACACAAGAATGAAAATAATAGGATCAAGTGAAACAAAACAAAGGATAATATTCTTCGTTGCCATAATCCAATATACTCATGGCGTGCAAAAAAGTCGCATTTTGGCGATATGGATAGAAAGAATCTAATGCTTAATCCCAACTAATGTTTGGATTTTATTTCCTAAATTTACATAACACATCCGTAAAAATGTCTACATGGCGGCGTTTAATGAATGAAAAATACACGTGTTTGATCCGTACTACGATTTGGTCTCTCATGAGAGAATGCATGCAAAAGTAAAACTATGTATATATATATATATATACTGCTTAACATAAGATGAAGAAGGAACATTCTACACTATCTTATATCTACTAGAATTGAAAGGAATCCGAGTGACCAAAAAATATAAAGTAGAAAAATATTCAGAGAGAGAGAGAGAGAGAGGCTAACTGTTTATCCAGGTATTGTAACTTGCTGGAGTCACCTTTAATGTGGTGAAGTTGCCTAAGCTTCTCTTGCTTTTCCTGTATACATACATATATGCATTTTTTTTATCAACTTCACTCATTTTACACTGAACTAATTATCTAATATCTAGCTAACAAGATTACAACAAAAGTACCTGAACGTTTCGTATATGACTTTGTAACCATCAATAACAAGTTCATAGTCATCAACGAGAGTGGATTCCAAACAATTCCAAGCGGAGAACAAAAAAGAAAAAAGATAAAATAAAGGATACACAAATTAGTCAATTATGAACATAAAAAGAAAATAAAAATAAAAATTCATACTTTAATCTCCTATCTGCTGGCAAATTAACAAAACGAAGGAGCACATCTTCAATCCTGCTTAACGGGAAATAAAAGGAAAATTAGTGAGACTTTATGTGACCTTGTATCATAGTTTGGGAGTCTAATATCATTTTCTACCATAAAAAAATTTGTTGAAGTAAGACTTATATACAACAAATTTTTTTTTTTTTTGTCTATGAACCCATTTTTATACCAATAAGACGAAGATGGATTCGTATTCAGATACATGGGTATTATATATGAAGAAAAAGAAAAAAGAAATGACCTTTTCTGGTTGCAGAACTTGCTGATGCGACCGGAGGGAGAGAAGGCAACAAATGCAACATCTACGTCGCAACAGACTGAGATCTCTTGAGCCTTCTTGATCAAGCTGCTACGACGCTTTGAAAAAGTAACTTGACATTTTGTAATATCCTCGATCTTCTTCATGTCTATCTTACGACCCATTATAGAGCATACATATGTAGGGGGAGAGAGAGAGAGAGAGAGAGAGAGAATTTCTTAGCAGTTGGATAGGAAATAAGGGAGGAGTGAGAAAGCTCTTCTTGTTTACATAGATTTCTTTCCTATGAAGGAGTAATTTATAAAGCATGAATGGCTTGTGTTCTAAATGTGAAAAGATGAACACATTGTGAACTTGTGAAATACTTGGCATCCCTACAACCACTATGGACAGCATAATTACTACAACTGCCATGCAATTTCCCCACACAAAAACTAGTTCACTGAAGCTAGACTTGGCAGAGCTCAGGGGTAGTTTTGGAAATCTAATCTACCCAAACCTTTTGGATGTGGATCCTCCAATACATGTTTTAGTTTATTTTTTTCCAATATTAAATCACCAATAATAAATTGATAGTGGACCCACTTATAAATGTGGCCCCCAGTTTAATATATCATCGATATAATTAAATAAAAAAATGTATAGAAAAGATTTGAATCCGTTGAGTATAGATATTATTTCACCTGGTCGGAGGAAAGAACAAAAAAACCCATTGAAAATTTAGGTGAGAAACCTAAATGTGGGAGATATGTCTTGTCTTGGGCTTAGGTAAAAGGGTTCTTAGTTATTATAGCAGCAGACCCTTTTCTTTTTTTTTTTTTTCTGTTAGAGACTTGTATTTATATTTCTTTTTCTTGAAGAAATCATGTTTGATTTTGATGCCGTGATGGTTATTTTAAAAATTTTCAAGAATTATGATAAATATATAACAAAGAAATCCTAAAAGTTAAGAAATAAGTTAAAGTTTTTTTGAATTGAATCATGTCAAGATTTAGGCTCAAAATTGTCAGAGAGATACTATTTGAAATTATTGAGATGGAAGCTTTGCCATGTAATGTGATTCTGCCAATTGAATTTGTGTTTTTTTTTAATTTTTTCATTTTTACAATTTAGCGCAAAGCAAAAAATGCAAAAAAATATTTGTCCAATTCGGCACGACGACGAGATATCTAGGTTTTCTTTATATTCCGTCTTTCTTTTTATAGTTAGGTTCTTTTGACTTAGTGTTGGAGTTTAGGCTTTGAATCTTAAGTTATCTTGGATTGTCTTTGTCAATCGAATTTGATTACGTTTTTTTGTCCCATCTTTCATTAAACCACAAAATAAAGCAAAAAAGATGCAATAATAATGACTAATAAAGTTAATATCTGATTTTCAGATTCACTCCAATTAACGTTTCCTTCAATTCTGTCAGTGATAAATCATCTGACCTTAGTGGGATCCACTATATGTTAATTTGGCCCACCGTCAACAAATAGCAAGTAATCAAAAAATGATAAAAAAAAATTGAACAAAAAGTGCATTGGCGAATATCAAATTCCCTAATTATACGTTATAGTAATCTGCATCAATACGTGCCGCAAGCACACACTTGTATGCTATTTTAAAAAGCAGTAGAATAAAAATGTATTTAATTTTTTCATGAGATTTATTTTAGAGTTTAAATATAATTTTTACTTTATTTATTGAAAAAGATAGTATTTGAATAACATTTAAACAAATATTTAATTTTCCCTATTGGACTTATAATCCCATCTATGTCAGATATCAAATAGCTTAGGTTTATTATTTAAAAAAGAAGAAATCTTGAAAGTTTAGACAATTATGAAACTTAATTAGTATCAAGTTGACCTATCAAAATATCTATAAATGTGACAGATACATTATTTGATTTTTATAAAATAGTTCCAAAATCCAGATACATACAGTAATAATGACAGATGAAATTACAGATGATTTTATGGTGTCATATTAAGTAATATCATAAATATAGTTGTAGTTACTTCAGCACTCTAGTATCATTTCTCCATATCATCAAATCTTATTTTATTTAAAGACCATATTGAATTTTAAAATTCAAAATAAAATTAATTTGTCGATTCGGAAAAATCTTAAGAGAGATCCACCAATTGTTTCAGAGCTTGAAGGGGAGCGTAACCCGGATTTTATGTTATGAAGTCGAAACAATAATTTATGCATATACGCAAGCAAAATATAATTTTTTTTTCTTATTTAGGGAAAAATGAAAGGAAAAACACGGGACAACTTGGGCGTAAAATATTGAATTAATATGTATATTGTAATTCAATCTTATTGTACATAATATGTCTTCTTCTTTTTTTTTTTTTTGCAGAAAATAAGAGATGAATTGATATAGACTAAACCAAAAATATATTATTTTCATTATTACAATTTTACTATTAATGAGGACTTTTTAAGTCATACATTGCATCTAGACCAAATCGGAGGCCGCCCAAAAGGTTGTTGTGGATTTAGCGGAACACTTGTTGGGTTATTTAGGACATGTTGGATCTTAGGTTAAATGTAGATAACTATAGTATGATGACATAAAAAAATACGTGAAACTCATATACCCACGTTTAGTAAATAAAAAATATATAGGAAATCTCATTTTGATTGTATTTCGACTGGATTTGAAATGTCTTTAACCCACTTACATGGGTTAAATGAAACCCAAGGGAAACAAATGTATTTTTTTGCCAGATAGGATATACAATTTATGGATATGTCCACCCCTAGGTTAGGAGATCTCCTTGGTTATTTTTTTAAACATTTTATGTTGTTAATTTGAATGATTGATGAGGTGTATTTTTTATGATTACAATATATTTAAAAATATTTATTTTATATTTGAATTAGTTGTTAAAAAAATAGATGTAAAAATGTATTTTTTTTTTATTTGGAATGAGTTAGAGACTAATTTATAAAGCAAACATGGTGGTGGATTAGATAGGATATGGGTATACTCAATGAAAGTAAATTATATCATTTTTATCCATGGGTCTCACAAAAATGTATAATCTATCAATGCAGGAGAAAAGATTGAATATACCAATTTATATTCTATCCAGATGACAACCGAATGAATTTGTATTGGATAAGAAATGATATCTTTTTAAATATCCAATCAAATTCAACCCTGTCATTCTAACATACCATTTAACCTATCTGGAAGGTGGGTTAAAATTTTTTTTTTGGTTACACTGGAAAGATAATTAAATAAACTAAATAGATTTCCAAGAGAATAAAAAAAAAAAGTACTAGCTAAGTCTGCATTCGCCAGGCTCCGCAATGGTGGTGGTGGTGATGGGGTGGGGTTCTTTCTCAACCATGGCCTCCCACTGTTGGACTCTAACATTGACTGATAAATCTATGCACTGATTTTCTTCCCTTAGTGTATGCATTATGTGGATTTTGCTCACTTCCATCAACAATTTACTCTTTGCTATGAGGGCTTTGTTGCGATCAAGGGCGGAGCCAGAAACACGCGATAGTGGAGGCAGAATTTTTAGCAACAACAATACTTAATTTGAAAAGTTAAAGCATTATACTGTTGAATTAATAAATAAAATACATTTAATGTTGAGATTCTGTGTTAACTTATGCTCCGTTTGGTACGATGGAAAAATAGAAGGAGGGAAAGTTGGAAGGATGGAAAGTGAGAGAGATAGATAAAATATCATGTTTGGTAAGGAAGGAAAGTAGGAATGATGGAAAAGTTGATGGATTAACTTTCCTTCCAACTCACCAAAATCAATCTCTTCAAAATCGGAAGGAAAGTGGATGTAAAGTTAATTATTTATGTTGAGATGTATCTTATTTCTCTATATGTCTTTTAATATATTATATATATATTAATTTCATATAAAAATACAATGATAATATATATATATATATATATATATATATATATATATAAAATAAAAAAAATAAAAAATAAAATAAACAGGTCAACTCGCAACTCAACACGACATAATTAGTTAAATGAGTTGAGTTAGTTTTGAATAATATTCGACACAAACCCGTAATGACTCAACACGAATTTGATACGACATGAGTCGATTGTCACCCCTAATCTTAGCGAGCACAAAAAAAAAAAAATAGTCATTTTTATTTTCCATCCATCCAACCAAACACAAAGGAAGGAAAATGTATCATTCCTACTTTCCTTCCTGGAAGGATAGAAAATGTATCTCTCCTACTTTTCATCCTTCCTACTTTCCATCATTCCTACCAAACGATGAGAGTATATTAGATTATCAAATGACTAATGCTATTGGGACATAATTAATTTATTAATTTAATTTGTTGACGTAATTCAATATAGCTACTATTAGATTGACTGTGAGTCCCATTAAACACTAAAACTTAGTATTAATCCAAATGTTACAAACTTACAATGAAGTTATATCATTAGATCGACAAATTAGATTAAATTTTTAAGTTTCAATAACATTACTCTTATCAAATTAGGTCTTTCAAATATGTGTCAGTAACATTTTTTTGACAAAAGTAAAATTTAAAATTTTAAAGTAATAATACATTAAAAAAGGTGGCCCAGCTTGCCGCTTCTGCTACTACAAAATTTGGAATTAGATGGACATAATTTTTATTTCGCATGTGAGAGTATTTTTTTTGCAACTTGAATGCTTGACATTTAGGTTATGATGGAGCAACCTTACCTTTATTTTTTATACTATAAAATTATTGTATAATTATATTACCATTCGATGTATCAAATTAACAAAGGTGAAAGAAAGGGGATAAGATATAGAGAGGGAACGAAATGATTCAACATTTCTTTAGCATATTTCAGAGATTCAACTAAAAAAATAATGATTAAGTTCACTTAATTGAGCAAAGAAATTTAATCTTAATGTTATAAAATATTAAGTAAATTAAAAAATATGAATTTTTTTTGTGGAGGCAAATTTAGAATATATTCAAATTTATTCAAAAAAATTGAGTGCAAGGGATGAGTGGCTCTGCCCTTGATTGGGATGAGTTTATTGTAGATTGGTTACAATGAGTTTGGGGATCTTAAGGGAATCTCTGTTTCAACCGCCAATGATCCGATCCCTCTTATTTGGATGAGGTTTAATCCTTTGAGAATTTGTTAATATATAGTAACATTCGTGTTACTATATGATTGAAGTTATAATTAAGATCGTGTTACCAGTACAGTCGTATTACTATACTGACACTAATGTTATTATAGTGAATTTTAACATACAATTGCAAACATTGAGACGTATATTATATAATATACACTTTAATATTCACAGTAATATCAAAACTTTGTACTCAGTAACACATCTAATTTTACAAAATACAAGATAATAGTTTTTTTACAGTACCATCAACTTTCGAATTATTTTAATGAAAATACGTTCCACAAATTAAAAATTTACAAAATGACGAGTAGATAATCGACAGTTGAATTACAATACTCAACATCGTGAACATCAAGATATCAAAATTCTGAACTCTATTTTTCGGTTCACGTACAATAACATGAACTTTTTCAACAGTAACACAACCAAGGAATACTCGATTGTCTTACACAACAAAAAAATCAGCAAAATCAAAATCTATAACACTTTAATTTAGTATTAATGTATGAGTTCTCTTGAATCTTGTTTACAAGGTTAATGCCCACTTTGACATAATTAAATTCCTAATTGTTATTACTATTTTACTATGTTACTATTTTTTTGTGAGCATGTTATTATTTTTTTAGTGACCATGTTACTATTTTTGTTGAGTATGTTACTATTGTTATTTTTTAAATATTAATATTTTTTCGATGGAGTCCAAAATAAACTGGAATAGTAAATTGAAATTATATTTTATGGAATGTAATGAGTTTGAAATTTGAATATGAACGGTTTTTGGAAAATGCCAGTTTCTTGTTTTTCGGATAAGGAAATATTGTGACTTGGAAGATTGTAGCTAAATTTGAAGGCGATTATGAAGGAGATGCATATAGCTGGTTATTGTGTCCATAAACGTCGTTTATAACATTCCTATAGGGAAGGGTGATAATATTAAAATTGACAAAAAAAATGATTTAAAACCAAATAAGTTTCCTTAACGGACTTATTTCCAAATAAGTTTATATAGGGGAACCGGCCTCCAAATTTTCCAAAAAAAAAAAAAATCATATTTCATACATTTAATATGCAAAAAAATAGTATTTTAAGTAGCTTTCAAATAAAGCACTAAACACCCCTCAAAATATAAATATTAGCAAATAAAGGAGCCACCTATCAAATACACAACCTAATGGCTACGACTTGACTATGGTATCGAAATTCAAAATTTTGGTACAAATTTTGTGGTAACTTTTCTCATATTTGTGGGTAATTTTATTATTATTGTGGTATTCAAAAAATAGTCAAAATAATTACCACAACACAATAGTAATAAAAATACTCATAATATATGATAAATCATCTATAAAAGTGATAAAATTTTTTTACTTATAAAAAAATTGTAATAAAAATATCTACAACAGTGATAAACACTCACAAAAATAATAAATCAACCACAAAAAAGATAAATTTTTAAGTTACAAAATAATCCACAAAAATTATAAAAATATCCTTTGAAGTAATAAATTTTTTTGACTGTACCATAGTCAAGTCCTAATAGCTAAAGTAAAACTGTAACATCTCATACCCATTTTTGGAAATGAGAATGTTTCCGATTGGACTAGACCAACCTACAACATTCAACCTTAAACAATATGTAACGGTGAAACAACAATCACTCTAATATACATTCACTCTATTATAGATATTTTTTAACAATTTATTCAACGATAGATCACTTATCATAAATTTAAGTGATGCCTACTCTATATAAGTGTATCCATGTCTGCATAAAGTTGGTAATCTATCAATAAATAAAATTAAAAAAAATTATATTAGAAAAGAGTTCTATTTAGTACACTAATCTATCTAATATTACAGTTAAAAAATTAAAAATTTAATTTATAAAAAAAATAACAACGGTTAAGATTGATTCAATATTTATTTATTTTGATCTATTGGTATAAAATTTATCATAATTTTTTTTTCCGCTAAAAAATATCATTTTTATTGTACGACTCCTAGTGTCAGACAATTCAACCAACACAATTCTCAATACCAAACAACCCCACTAATTCATACATACTTCTCTTTTATTTTTTCTCTATTCACTTTAGTTTTAAGTAATGTAATCAAATATTTAATTTTTTGTATCGCAAAATGTCTTCGGGTACTGATTATTGTTAGTCTATCTAGTATTATATGTATTTGAATTGCACATTTGTAAAAACACAATAATAGTTGAATTTATTTAATCTTTATCCAATTTTATCTAATAGTATAAAAATTATTTCAAAAAATTTTTTTACCCAAAAAATCATTTTTCTCTACACGGCCTCAATTTTAAAATAACTCAAACAACACACTTTTCAATATCAGACAACTCTATTAATTCCTTTATCTTTCTTATTTTCTCTATATTAATTTTAATTTTAAATTACATAATTAAATATAAATTACTATTTAAAATATAAATATTACACATGCTCAGTTTTAGGTAGTGTCATCAAGCACAAATTATTACTAGTAGGCCTCCATATTTTAGAAGCATTTGCCATGAAAATCATTTTGTTTTGTGGCCCAAAGAGTTGCTTAACTTACTGATTGAGCCGACCCTCCTCCCACACACCAAACCCAACTCTCTCTCTCTCTCTGTCTCACACACGCATACGCCTCCCTCCACCCACACATATAGCTGCGATCTGTTTGTGAGTGTGGGCGCCTGTGTCTGTGACTGTTGGAAGGAGAGAAGACTAAGAAGAAGACGAGTGTTTGGGACAGGTTTATATTCGGTCGATTCGAGAATAAGTGTGTTCCGATCCTGGATATGTTTAAGAATAAGAGTTAGGTTTTTAGTAATTAACCCCAAATTCCAATTTCAACATTGACAACCACCAACAAACAAACCAAAAAAAAGACCTACCAACCTCGACGAATAGAGAAACCCACAAAGGCCAACAACCACGCTTGACTCTCTTCCCCACCAACCCCCAAAACTCTGTCTTTCTCTCACTTTAAATATTGTTGCTTTTTGTTGGAATCAAATTGGAACCCACCTTGCACCCAAATATACCAAACACTCCCAATGGCAAATTCAACTCTACCGATCTCATCAAGAGTTTCTTCGAGGCCGACCCATCTTGGCTTTAGAGACCCATGTATTGGATTTCATCCAGAATCTCAGAGTTTCAGATCAGTTTCTCTCTCCTCTCAACTTCACAATCTCTCTCTCAAGTAAGCTTTTTCTGGGTTTTTTTTCCCCCATTTCTATGCTATTCTCTACATTTTTTTCTTAAGCATATCTCTATCTTTGCCTCCACTGATATTGCTTTAAAAAAAGTCTGCTTTTTAGTCTCTCGGAGAGCATCTCCAACAGATGCTTTAAATGGCCAAAATAGGTAAATTTTAGCTAACCAAAGCCAAAAATAGCACTCCAACAGATTATCTTCATATACTGTAAAATACATTTTTGCTACAGTGATGCTCTAAATATAGAGCATCACTGTAGCAATATGTAAAACTTTTTTATAATATAATCTCTCTCTTCCTTTCATTTTCTTCCATTCTCTCTCTTTCTCCCTTTCACTTCTCCCAAAAAAAAATAATACAAAAGTCATGATAATTAATATTTAAAAGGAGTAGTTAAAAATATAGAAAATCTGTTGGAGTGTGTATTAAAAAAGTGAGTAGCTAAAATAGAAAATGTTGCTTTTTGAGTAGCTAAAATACATTTTATTGTTGGAGATGCTCTGATGTGGTCTAAAATAAGGGTATATCTGGATTCTTCAGCGGTTGTGGGAAGGACAATTTTCGTGGAAACGAAAAATATATATTCTATAAGAGGTAACTGTATATTTGATCCCTAAGTTTATTATTTGTGTCAATTAAGTCTCTGGCCTATGTTTTGTATCAATTTAACTCCTGAATTATACAATCTGACTCAATATAGTTGTTCTGTCTAACTTTGCTGTTAACTTTGGCAAAATCCTTACGTGCACAACGCATGGCCCCTTATCCCTGATTTACGTGATGTGTATCGTGAAGTTTTTCGTCAAAGTTAAACAGTTAGTTTGGACTGAAAGGCCACATTGAGTCAGATTGCACATGGACTAAATTGACACAAAACATAGTTCAAGGGCTTGATTGACACAAATAGTATAGTTCAGGTGCCAAATAGTTAATTCTCCGATTCTATAATGTTGGGTGGAATTATGGGTGCTTAAGTTGCATGATTTTTAATTGTTCAATGCCACTCAAATAAATCTTGTAACAATGCAACTCAAGTACAGACATTGTGTTTAATGAATTTATAACTATGAAATATGACATAAATAAATGCAAATGTAACATCTTACTTTTATTGATTGAGGTAAAAAAATAAACTTGTTAAATTTCCCAGCCAAGAATAATTTTTTGGCTCTGCACTGATTATAAGGTAATAATAATTAGTGTTTGATGAGCAAGGGAGTGAGTAAATTTATTTAGTACTATATTGCGAAGAGTACAATGATCGTCTCTTAAATCCTAACATTTTCACAATCACAGTTGTACCATAGTTAGAGCATTTCTATTATGTGCTTTCTTTCTACCCAATAATAATTTTGTAAAGTTAAAAGACTAGCCAAATTCTTAAGTTCTGTATGAAACTAATCTGAGTCTATAACTGAGAATTAGTCATTGATCCAGAGAATGCTATGGTTCATATTACGTCGTATTTTCAAATTTCATTTCACTCGCTTCCCTTTTAGATAGGTTGGAATGCTCGTGCCCCCTGAAGAATTTTATATGCCATTACACTGTGCAGGGTGTTAGGCGGGGGTAGACCGGCTAAGCACCTAACCTTTTTGACCGTTGCCAAAAGTGGCTGTTTTTAGACTCTGACCCGTGGTCTCATGTTTGACAGCCCAAGCACTTTTTTTTTTCCTGATAGGAAACAGTAATTTTTATTACTAACATAAAGTAGGTAAAGTTACAAGCCCTATCAAAGGTGGACTAGTCGCCCAATCCAATGATAGGAGAAAACAAACAGACAGACCAAGCACATCACCATTGAACGAAGCAATGGACCATTTTAAAGAGTTTCTACTAGCTTAAATAGGAATACTGATTTTCAAGGTTATTATTTTTGGGCTTAATCAGCTCATCAGTTGTTCTATTTTATCAAATAATATCGTTTTGAAAGTGCTGCTACTACATACTAGTATCATCTGATTCTGTTTGTATGTCTGAATAGATCTTCGGAGGCTACTAGGCAGCTGCAGTCATATAAAATAAGTGCAGTTGTCAGAGGAGAGAGCAGCTTTGAAGGGATGGAGATTGACATCTCACTGAGTCCCAGAGTAAATTCAGTGAAACCTTCAAAGACGGTGGCTATAACTGATCAGGCGACTGCTCTTGTACAAGCTGGTGTGCCTGTTATTCGATTGGCTGCTGGGGAACCTGATTTTGATACCCCAGCTGTAATTGCCGAGGTACGTTTGTTGACTATTTGAGATACAATTGTATCTATCAGAAAATCAACATTTCTTCTAGTTCTTGGTCGACCATACCATTGTATGTATACCTGTTCCCCCATTTTTATATGTAAGTGTTATTTATTCTTCTGTTCATCGTCTTATTTGAAATTTTAGGCTGGGATAAACGCAATACGTGAAGGTTACACAAGGTATACTCCAAATGCGGGTACTTTGGAACTCCGCTCTGCGATTTGTCATAAGTTGAAGGGTTAGTAGTTTGATATAAGTAGAATGCTTCTCTCCAAGATGGAGATCAAGAAGGATATTCTGAGATTCATATAAATCATCTATTTTTTGAATGGCAGAGGAGAACGGTATCTCTTACAATCCTGATCAGATTTTGGTTAGTAATGGGGCAAAGCAGAGTATCCTTCAAGCCTTGCTTGCAGTTTGTTCTCCAGGAGATGAGGTAAGAAGTGTTTATTTACAAGTTAGATTATTGAATTTTATGAATGTCCTCTTTGATCATCATTAAAGTTGCATTTCACGAAATTATTGGTCCCATGCATTGGTTCAGACAGATTGCTGTTCTGTGTGTACCCTTTTGCTCTTGATTCATTGCCTACCATGAGAATAATGGGAGGAGTGAATGGATTTTCAGGTAATCATCAACTTTATTGATTTACGTAGAACCAGTGAAAATGTTACAACATTTGGCTTGATCCACATGTGTTATCATTTACTATCACTGGGAGCAGAAGTAATCCTTTGTTTGTTGTGAAGATTCAATGTGCTTGTTAAATTAAGTTGTCGGCAGCATAAACAGCTTAATATTCATCTACATCTCCTTTGACTTCTTTTTCTTTTTGTAAACATGCGTCAAGTAAGACTGTTGGTATCATACTGTGAGTATCATTTCAAGCAATCTACATTTTTAGGAGAAATGACCATACCTATTCTTCTCCATGTTACAAGTTCGTTAAATCAGTAACTTTAGTTGGTTAGTTAGATTTTTTAACACTGGTGAAATAACTTTCAGATACAGAAAGGATACTCGTGCAGTAAAGAGTCTAAAGGCTCTCACTTACTTGTTGAGCTGAGATTTTATGGCATGCATGTACTTCATACAGTTCATGGTGATATCTCTTTCATGCAACAATTATAATCTGGATAATGCTCTGCCATATGCATTCCCCTCCTTCCTCTCATCTGGCCTCTTCCCCATCAAAAAAAAAAAAAGAAAGAATATAAATGGCAAAAAGAGCATGCATTCTTACATACTAAGTAGTTTTTGCTTTGTAAGATTTGAATATGTGAATGTTATTTCTTGGGTGAAGCATAAAGTCATGTTTACATAATCAAAGGCTGCTGATTGCTGACTATCAAAATTTTTAAGTGCATCTACCTGCGAAGTTGGTTGATAATGACGGTGTTGCATCTTTTGCAGGTTCTAATTCCAGCTCCGTTTTGGGTGAGTTATCCAGAAATGGCGAGACTGGCTGATGCTACACCTGTGATTATTCCATCTCACATCTCCGAGAATTTTCTCTTAGATCCAAAGCTTCTTGAATCTAAACTCAGTGAGAAGTCAAGACTGCTGATTCTTTGTTCACCATCCAACCCAACAGGGTCTGTTTACCCCAGGAAATTGCTTGAAGAGATTGCTGAGGTTGTAGCAAGACATCCAAGGCTTCTGGTGGGCTCACTATATTGTAACTCTTGGTACCTACACCTGTGCATTCTCAACTTGGCTAACATTTGAATTTACAATCTTTGGTGGTTCTATTCAGGTGCTTTCTGATGAAATATATGAACACATTATTTATGCACCAGCAACTCACACCAGCTTTGCATCTTTACCTGGCATGTGGGATAGGACTCTAACAGTCAACGGATTTTCGAAGGTAGTTCCATTTCCTTGCAATAAAGGATTGGTCATAGGGAATTAAGTTTGTATTCTCTGCTCCTCCATCCTTGAGTGCTCCCTCTATGCATAATATTGGTATGTTTATGAATAGTGCTACTCAAGAGGTGTGCCTCATTGAATATTGACTTTCATAGGCCTTTGCAATGACTGGTTGGAGACTTGGATATCTTGCCGGTCCTAAACACTTCGTTGCTGCATGTGGGAAGATTCAGAGCCAGGTATGTCATAGCTGTACTAATTTACACCCTCATGTTTTGAAAAGTTCTCTTTTTTTTATCACCTTATACGTTGAGTACCGCTATGGGATTAGTCACTAGTGTTTGTCTTCCATCAAAGATGGTCTGATGTAAGTCGATTATTAATTTATGGGAGTGCGGTCCATTGGATTGTTAAAACACGCCAATGTGTCTTGAAAACGTTCTGTAGACTGGGGCGTTAGGAGTTAGGACTGCCTGATCACTGTTGCTCTTTGGCAAGATGGAACAGAAAGCATTGCAGTTTTTGAATGTTGTTTTGGAGACAACCTTGCATTTGTTCACACTAGTCGCGTATTCTCGTTTTACCTGAACTTAAAGTATTTCATCGAGTTTATACTTTGTAAACTTTGATTTTGGTTGCTAACTTAGATTTCTGAAAGAGGGTTTGAGTAGGGACCGACCTCACATACCTGACTTTTTATAGTGCTCCAAAATCATCATATGTTCTGTAGATCAATCCTTTCTGAAATATGTAAAATAGTCTTAAAAGTGCAGAGGTGCTTTTTTTTTTTTGTTTCATGAGAAGGGAAGGGAAGGGAAGGGAAGGGGGGGGGGGGGGGGGGGGGGTCGAAATGTTAGACCAACTTCAAAAGTCCAACTCTATGACAAATATTTTCATTTAAATAAACATGTATATTGGTTTCAACATCCATGCACATTTTACATTTTTTAAAATGACATCCAAGTGCATTATAGCAAATTTAACACTCAAAACTTAAATACAAATGGACAAGGGTTGACCATTTATGTACTAGGGGTGTCTGTCCTGATATTGATGCCTTTGACAAATCACTGTGAATAAAATTTTAGTTTGTTCAAACTAAAGATTTAGCCAGCCAGAGATTCAAATTCATATTGTTGCATGCTATCCCAAAATGTTTGGAAAAGACTTTCTTCATCTATCGTTTTTGAAGTTGAAATACATATTTCATTACCTTCATTAGATGCAGGTACTTCGACATGATAATCACTATGTTCTGCATAACAAGCTCTATCTGATTTCAGTGCTCTGTTGTTCCAGTCCACTTCAGGTGCCAGTAGTATATCCCAAAAAGCAGCTGTTGCTGCTTTAGGACTGGGCTATGCTGGTGGAGAAGCAGTTTCCACTATGGTGAAAGCATTCCAGGAGCGGCGGGATTTCTTGGTTAAAAGCTTTGGGGAATTGGAGGGTGTCAAAATATCAGAGCCCCAGGTAAAAGCTTCATTCTAGTTATATATAATTCCACCAGTCCAAAGCAGGTACCATCTTTCTTTGTTCTGGCCCACTTGCTTTTTCTCTCCAACCTGGCATATGCTATTTCGAGCCTAGTCTCTTGTTGACTGTACTTTTAACTTGCAGGGAGCTTTCTATCTTTTCCTTGATTTTAGCTCTTACTATGGGGTAGAGGTTGATGGCTTTGGCATGATCAAGGATTCAGAGTCTCTGTGCCGATATTTTCTGGAGAAGGCTCAGGTAAGCTTTGTTGAATACAGTGGCATGAATGAAGAAAATATTAGTTAGGTGGAGACAAACTTGCATGATGTTTATGAAACTAGATCTCCTAGGTGGGAGGTTAGCAGAAAGTTTTTTCTTCTGATATCAATCTGTAAATCACTACTACAATGAGGAATTAACTCTTACAATTTTCAATTAATTAATCTATAATAGATGCGAAAGAACCACAGAGGGGTGAAGAGAAGCCCGAAAGGGGGCACTGTAGAACCCCCAAAGAGGGGGCAAAGTAATCAAGTCTTGCCTTTGGCAAGGATTGGCCCTCTTCAGGGTGGCCAACTCAGCTAAAACCCAGTTCATTAGGTCAGCATAAAGTTATAAATAGAGAATAGTTGTGAACTTCAAGGTTCATCATACTCCTATTGAAAGTTTACTTCTGATAGGTACGATTGTTCATCTGTTTGATACGTGTAGATACATGGGCGGAAGCAATCATGTCAAATTTTAATAGAAATTATATGGGCTGAAAAAACTGAGGCAGTGAACTTCCTTTCGTCTCTGTTTGTATTTTGAGTAATTGTTCTTGGTTCACAGGTTGCTGTGGTTCCTGGGGACGCATTTGGGGACGACAGCTGCATCCGAATCTCTTACGCAGCATCGCTCTCCACCCTACAGGCTGCAGTGGAAAGAATTAAGAAAGCACTGATCACTCTCAGGCCTCCTGTCCCTGTTTAATTTAGATAATAGCTATTGCATGTTATTATTGTTGTATTGTATAATTATACGTTCAATAAAAAGTCATTGTTCTTTTTTACTTTCTTCCATTTTTCTGGGGTGATTAAGAAAGGATGTATCTGACATAGTTTCATTTACTTTCCACCTCCCAGCATTGTTTGTATTCATTTTCAGTATGAGTTGTTATTTTTGAATTGTAGTTTTTGTCTATCAACACTAGGACGCGGACATGCTACGAATTCAAATAATATGAGACGACTTGATTGACACGTCTAACGCTAACATGCTTGTAGGGTTGTAAATGGATAATATCATTTCATGTTTTTACACTCGAAAAGTTTTTTGTCGTGTTAAAATTTATTGAATCCTTATATCCGATTCAACCCATTAGCTTAACGGGTCTGACGGGTTGACTTTTTACAACTGAAACCAACTAAGGCTTGGAGTTTGGTGTCGTTGTTCTTTGGCGGAAGCTCCTACAGCTAGAGAGTTACTTCAAGCTCATTAAACCCAGGGACTCGAAATTTACTTATATGCATCGGTCATGTCGCCAAAAAATAGTATCGGGCAATAAATATGAATAAAAGTACGGATATAATAAAAGTTTGTCAGACCATATTCGGATGTCGTGGAAAAATTTCAACTGATTCAGTGGTAACGACTCGGATGATATGGGGTTGACCATTTGACAGAGTTAAATTAGATTGTGGTATTATATAAAACGAGGATCAATATTAGATTAGAAGGTGCTGAGTTAAATTTGACTCAGTTGAGTCATATTGGTTTCGCTTTATCCTTTCAACTGTGGGATTGATAAACTAGCCCACAAGCCAACTTAATAGATCTTAAGCAAAGGCAAATCCTTACACAATGCATACATAAGAGTACAAGAGTAACAAGATATAGTTGGACATTACATGTCTTTGATACACAATCATAAAAACTTAAGCAATACACACATATATCACAAGATACATAGAGTTGTGCATTACATCTCTTTGACACACAAAGATCTTTTTCAATCTAACAGGTCATCCTTGGAAGGACAACAGTCCAAGTCATTACTCTTCCTTTATTTTGCCTTCAAGATATATATACACAAGTAGTTTGGGACCCAATCACACAAATAAAGCAGGCAAGTTAGCAGAAATAGTAGCAAACATTAGGCCATCCCAGTAGGTAGGCATGTGTCCATGGCTTCTCCAACTGTCAAGAAGACCCTCCCTCCAACTTTGTCCACCAAGTTGCATAACCTTATCTTCTCAATAACCTGCCACTTAGGGTTGGCTATGGCTAACTGCAAGCAAGAGAGAGAGAGAGAGAGATCAAAGAGGGGTCAGTTTGATTGATATTTCACTAAGTAAAATGTTATTTTGACATAATTTGAGGATCTAATTCATTATAACTAGTCCATCCAATATTAAAATTAATAACTAATCTAATAGTTACAATGAATTAGGTTCAACTAACATTGCTCATTTTGCTAAAAACCTATTTAAGGTCAGCCTGATGGACATGCTGTTAGTCATTCTTTTTTGGGTAATTTGGGGGCCGGTCCATATTTTAGGACTTATGGGGCTATAAGTCCATTAAAAAACTTATGTTAGGTTTAAATCCATTTTTTATTTAAATGTCTAAACTGCCCCCAAACTCTCTCTTTCTTCACAGAAGACACTGATGCCAAAAAAAGTAATATTTAAAACAAAAAAACAATAACATTTAACATTATAGTAGCATGAAATGGTAATATGAACACAATAGTGACAAAAAAAGTAACATTTAAAATAAAAGATAGTAACATTGAGCATAATAGGGATATAAATAGCAATGTCAACACAATGGTGACCAACAAGACCAACAAACAGTAACATTTAAAACCAATTGATATTATTATGTGAATGTTACATAATTTGAGAGTTATTATTATGTGGTGTTACCAATTGATATTGATGAGCCCTGGCCCCAGTTGGGTGGGCCCAGTTTATAGAGTAAGTTTAAATTAGTTATAAAATAGGTCAAGCTCAACTCATGGATTCAGTTCAATCCAGAATTCAGAAAACTCAGGAAAATCAATGCACGTGTAGAGTAATTATAGGGATAATCACTACTTGAAGATCAAGACTATATTTAATTGTACCTATCTTTAACTGTAGCTATCCTCCCCGAACGACTAGTCACCTATCCCTTCACGCCACCGCCTCAACTAAGACTCTATACCTATAAATTGTAAGCCCTCTACACATGAGAGACATACCTCTACATCTCACACAGAGACACCTTACCTCACTTTGAGCATACTTTTGTTCTCTCTCTCACCTGCTAATTTATCAATAAAGTCTTCCGGCCACCGTTGTTGCCTTCAAAGTAGAGTAGGTCACCCTGACCGAACTATTCTATATCTGTGTTGTCTGTGTTGATCTTACATTTATATTTACTGCATTTATTACCTATATTAATTACTCAACAGGTGGTACATAAATTCAATTTTGTGTATCATCAGATATTATTATATGTGTGTTATATATCATTTGAGTGTTTCTAATTAATGTTACTATATGTGTTTTGCACTATTTTTTCTCTCACTTTCATGTTCTCCTTCCAAATCCCAATGGATTCTCTTGCCATTATCGTTAGAAATGGCCATGTAAGCTTATTTTGTCATTTCGTCGAACACTAAAAACTCTTACCAAACTAAAGCAAACTTTTAAATCTGAACCAATCGGTGTTCATTTATCATACCCTCAGATTTCATGTTTTTTCAATTAACCCTTATCTGTTTCACACAATAACATGGCGATCTTCATATGAAGTTGTGATTCCCATTTTTATTTCATTCCTTCCCAATTTAAGCTTAAAATTGGTCCAACCATCACAAATTATGTACACCACCCACATGACCTCTGAACAGCCTGACCCCAAAGGGAAGAAAAATAAATAAAAAAAATATTGCTACCAACGGCCCCCTATCAACCCCGCCACCACAAAAATGGTGGCGGGATTTTGATGCGTTCTCTTACTGTAGTCTTGAAGCCCCGTTTAACATTCCGGTAATGGCTTAGGGTTTCAATAGGATCCAAAAACTTCACTTACTGAATAAGGGTAAAACAGGAATTTAAAAAGAAAAAAAAAAAAAAGGGTACCGAAACCAATAAAAATTGTCACCATGGTATACTTAAGGCCAAATAAGTTTAAGGGTTGTACTTAAATCCTTAAAAGTCTCTCATATTTGATTGACTTCCAATTTTCTGTTCTTTATTTTGTTGAGCTGACCCTACCTTTTCTTTTGATCAGCCCATGGACAGACCCACGACTAGCATGGGCCGCTAATAGATGGGCTCACTCAGCATAGTCCAGCCAGATGTCAATCCTTAATATAAAGCCATTATAGGGCTCCAGTTAGGTCTAGCCCAAGAAAACAAAACACAAAAAAAACTCCATCCTACGTGGAGGCTAAGCATTCTGCCAGATGTCCCGGCTTGGGAGCCTCGTTCGCCTTTACTTTATGAGTAAAGTAGCTACCGTGCTTTTAAGGCCCATTTGGATCAAGAGTGGACAAAGGTGGTGTTTGATAAAACTGAAAGCTGAAATCTGAAAATTGAAAGTTGAAAACTGAAGTCTGAAAGCTGAATGTTGAATTTGTGGACTGTTTGGCATCCACTGAAATTTAAGTACTGAATTGAACTAAACTGTTTGATAACTACACAGAGCTGACGTCTGAAAATAAATTAATTTTCAGTTTTACCCTTCCACTCTTCAATTTGAAAATATTTATAAAATATGTCATAACATAAATCATAATCACTATTATTATATTTTAGTCTATATTTAACAAATATTTGATCAAAATAAATAAATAAATAAGATTTGAATAACACAATAAGTGAACAATAACATCTGATAAAAAATAATAATAACTAATAACTAATCAAATAATATTGAAAAATACAATAAATTAGATTTCATTAACAATATGAGTGTGTGCCGTGAATGTATATGTGTGTGTGTGTGCGTGCAGTCCATGTGTGTAACTATGTGTGTGTACAGTGCATATGTCTGTATGCAACTGTGTCTGTGCAGTGTGTGCATTTGTGTGTGTAATTATAATTTTGTATGTATATTTTTGTTGTAGAAGACAAGGGAAAGAAAAAAAAAAAAAAAAGAGATCGACAAGGAAAATAGATAGGTTAGGGGTTTTGGAGAGAAGACTAATTAGAGTTTTAATAGGATTGTAAAATATTTCGGGGTATAATTGTCATATTATAAATATTATTAAAGATGGTTTTGCTGAGCGTTTTCAGCTTTCAGAATTAAGTAAGGGGTCTCATACTTAATATTGTAGCATATTTTTAGGGAACACTTAACATATTAAGAGAGTTTAAATTTTGGTTATCAAACGGGCTTAATTAATAAGTGTTGAATACATTCATTTTAAGTGCTGAATTTGGGTTAACAAACACACCCTTATTGTACATTAAGGTGATTAATCTATAAAATTTTCAATTTATATTTATTTAAATAAAGGACAGGGTAGGAAAATAGGTTTAACCCTAAAGAGGCATTGTGTGCACAACCAAAAAGGCAATCTAAGTGTCTTACCTCAATTCCAAGTGAGGCCAGTTTGGCATGAAGTTCCACTAAAGAAGTCATTCCAGAGGTGTCAATGTTCATCAAATCTGTTATCAGCATTATTATCAGAAAATAAATACAAAAAAATAACTTATAACTTGCCTTGACATTGTGCTTATTAATATACTTACCCAAGGAAAAGAAAAACAAGACATTGTGCAGAATATGGATACTTACTTGACATGTCAATAACCACTAGTTGAATTCTCTCTTCAACAGTTCCTTTACCATCCACCTCTTGTTCATCAGTTACCCACTTCAATATCCTTCAACAAACAATAAACATGCTTCAAATTAAGTTAGATTTGTATACGGGATCTCCTCTAATATATATATTTTTTTCTATTTTCTTCTCTGGTTGATCGCATACTATAAATTCAAGTGGGGCGCATTGTATATGTGTGAGCCCATCACTATATACATGGTGTGTAATATACCAAAGAGAAAAATGAACAATATATATATTACAAGCGATTAGATCCTTTTTCATGAGATCTTGATCCCCACCGGTACACGTTTCTAAATTGAATAATCCTAGTTAGACTTAATTTTTTAGCCCGGCTTATTGTTGTCATTGGTTTAGAAATATGTTTTAGAATTAGATGGAGCCTACTCTTAATCGAATGATAGCACAAGAATAGGTTAGCACATTAGGTCTAAATAAAATTATTGCTCACAATTCTCTTCAATGATAGAGAATTGATTTATATATAGTGAGTTTTAGTTGAATTCATTTCGGGTATATGTATATGTTTGTGTGTAGTACCTTTCTCTAACCACATTGGCATTGGCAAAACAAAGCAAAGAAGACTTAACACGGATTATAAGAACTCCAGGAGTCTTAAGAGCCATAGGATATTGGTTGAAATCGCAGAACGTATCAGTTCCAGGAAGCCTTCCCAGAGTTTCCATGCCTGACTGAATTGAACTCAGTATGATCTTTGCAAATGATATTGATACCTGCATCCCAAGGACAGTATGTCATATATATGTCCCATATGGAAAATATTCACTAGGTCAAATCAGACTTTTCATCTTTATACTATGATCTTGGGTGACAATCGTATCGTGTCGGATCTTATTCGTGTTGTGTCATTTCGGGTTTGTGTTGCATACTAGTCAACCTTAACCCAATCTATTTAACTAATTGTGTCATGTAGTGTCGACTTATTTATTTTCGTGTCGTGTTCGTGTTGACGTATATAACTCGTGAATAAAAAAATTAACACTCAATTTTATTTCTAAAATTTCATTATCACTTAATCGAATCTATGCTCATATTGTTTCTATAAACTAAAAATTAACTTAATAAATGTAATAATAAAAATGGGAAAAAAACATTTTTTTTTTTTTTTTTGTACAAGAATTAGGTCACTACTTGATAAAGTATAATAAAAAATTAGCATTTTATTCTTATAATACTATTTAAACATGTTAATCATGCCAATTTTGTGTTGTTCATGTTTGACACTAACCCAACCCATTTATTATGCGTATTAATGGATCGTGTCATATACGAGTTCAGATGAACCCGATCATACGTTTCTCTTCAATTACTTGAATTAATTTACACTACCCCAAAATTGAACATCTGATCTGTTTTGGGGAAAAAAATATCGTAGTATATTAGATTTTGGAGTCAAGTACAATAGAATCACATAGTCTAAGGGAAATAAGTTGTTATGGACGTCTTTAGTTGGGGCAATGCAAGACCAATAACTCTACTTGGAGGTGCATTAGAGAAAAATAACAAATGAGGGGACAATGTGAGACGGTGGCAATTTTAAGGGGGTCTAAAGGTAATTGGTGTTATTCATTAAAATCTCACCTTTGAGCCTCAAAAGAATATCACAAAATCAGCTATTTAGATGAAGCGGAATTATTTGCTTTAAATAGTTATATTCTTTACAGCTTATTACTTCCATATAATCTGTTATGAAGGTATTCTCGAGGTGGCAAATGGGTGGATTGGGAGGTTGTAGAAGAGTCAATATCGAGGTGTGTGTTGTTTAATTCTAACTCATTTTCAAATTATTGAAAAAACTGTAAATTCAGACGTTTTAAATTCGAATCTTGACAACTCTTTGAGGTTAGGTCATAAGAGATTTATCCCTCATAAATACTCTAATCTCGACGTGGATGGTTTATTTTTGACTGGACCGAGGAAGAGATTAATCGTAGTGCGCGTAAGCTGATTCGAACGCTAGGGCTGTTAATCAAGCCAAGCTTGAACATTTTTTTAAGCTCGTTTATGTGTAAATAGTCAAATGAGCCAGCTCGTTTATGTGTAAATTAGGCTTGAATTAGGCTCGAATTCAGCTCGATTAACACCCCTATCGAACGCTCCTGATTGTTGAACAAAAAAAAAAAAAAACAAATTCGTTGAAAAAAAGGGATAAACTAGGCTGGGCCATTTTAAACCCGAGAGACATGACCATTTTCCATTTAAATCTCAAATGGGATATATGAAAGAAGGTGAAAAATGAAACAAGTTCAGAAAATTGAAGGTGCTATTTGTTTCAATCATTTATGTGAGGGGATCAGCAACATGAGATTTTTAAAGTTTGTGAGTAGTTCCATTAACCCTATTCTTTTTGGTTTTACAGTTTGCATCCCTAAACTATGGCCTTCAGCTCACTTTACCTCTTGAACTACTAATTTTCTTATATTGCACCATCAACTACTTGCATTGATTTCACATTGCTCAAAATGCAAACATTTGTTACATTTTGACGAAAATGTCAACATATTGGGGGTAAAATAAAATAAAATCACATAGTTCAAGAGGCAAAACGAAACAACATTTCGTCAAATTTCTAGCAGATGTTAATCTTTGAGACAACATGACACTAATAATTGTAATTGAAGGTGCAATGTAAGTGTTGGGTATTACACGTGTTGGAATCTCACACCAGATAGAAAAAGAAGTGAAAATATTCTAATATAATGTAGATAGACTCACTACCTATAGACGTAAGTTTTTATGTGGGTACGAGTTCTAAATACGTATATTGTGCCTTATATTACTAGGCACCCTATCTCCTAACAATAAAAAACATGATAGTTGGTGGACAATGAGCATTCTTTTTCCATCAATCTCTATGCGCACACCCAATAACTGCCTGATCATCAATTCTTCCATGCCATTCTATTCTTCCTTCTTATCCTCATCAATTCTAACTTACCTTTGAAACATGTCTTGAGATGAGACCTTTTTTTTATTGTAATGATACTAGTTAGGTAATTTGATGACCTTTTTTTGTGTACCTGGACTTATATCCATCTAAATTCAATCTTTTGAGATCCATATTATAAGTTGATTCACTTTGGGTGAACCAAAAAGCAGTCCACCATTCAAAAAGTGTTCCCCATTTTTGTGCACTTTATAAGAGGTAGGATCCACCACTTCTTACTTCTAGACACCACCTTATGTTGTCTCATCTCGAACCAATTTAACTATATTCCCTCTTTGTCGTAATATTTATTTCAACTTTATTCTCTCTGGGTTTGGGGTTGGGATTGGGTTTGGTTGAGAGATCAAAGGGTCTACTCTTATATTTCTTGGTTTATAGGTTAAGTGTGTGTACCCATGGTTGGAGTGTAGTACTTTGCATGAACATGAAATGACACTTTTCGAATGCGATATGACATGACACAAGACAATTTGATCGACACATCTATACACAGTATGCATGCAAAGTGATTTCTAATGATTAATTCTCGACACAATATAAGTCGAATATGACACGAACATGAGTTGATTGATTCTCGTATATGTACAAAAATGCATGCAAAGCTATTCTTATAGGAGGGGGGAAATGTTACCGCAACAATCAAACCGATCTCCACAGAAGCAAACAGCACCCCAAGAAAAGCACCAATGCAAGCTAGGAAGTCCAACTTATCAACCCTCCATATATTGTAAGCTTCATTGAGATCAATGAGTCCAGGCAGAGCAGATAAAATAATTGAAGCAAGAATGGATGTAGGTGTGTAGTATAGAAGCCTTGTGAGTAGTTCCAATGATATGATCACTGTAATGACCATCACAAGGTTTGACACCACTGTCTCACACCCAGCACTGAAATTCACAGCAGTTCTTGAGAATGAACCTGCATGGCAATTTTGAAACCATAGGAACATTTATATAATCAATTTTGTTTTTAAATTTACTTTGTTTTAACAAAAATAGTTTAGTTAAGAAAATATGTAAAAGGGATTTATATGAATCTTAGTATATGAATGATATACTTATACATGAGTATCTCATGTACTACTTTGGAGGATGTGATAAAGTTCGGAAAAAGAGAAAAAAAGTCTACACGAAAAAAGTACTTAAAAAAACGTAATCAAATATTACCTTATGTTTAAGCAAATATCCTCGTCAGAAGTCTTGATCTAATGGAATCGAATCTATATCTTGGGTCTATGTAACTTGAAGACTTTTGTGCGATTATTTGGTGATTTTTTTTAATAAAGTAAACTTATTTAAGCAAGAAAGTAATTAAATAAAAAAAGTATATATCAGTAATTGGATAACTATTTTGCAAAAGTAGTGCATAGGCATTTTAGTATTTAAATAATACACAAGTGGATTAAGTGTGAAGCAAAGAAGCAAGTTCGGATATAAAAAAAAAAAATCAAAAAATAAAGCAAGATAAAACAAATGCTATTTGAAAAAGTACTTAAAAAAGAAAAATAAAGATACTTTATTTCCACTTTAGCACAATAAACTAATGGAACCTCAAACAAAGCGATCCTATATTTAGACAACAAGTCGTATTCACAAAATCTAAACATAGGCGGCTTTACATAGTTTTGAGCTTGCAAGAATGTCCTTACATTTCAGCCAAAATTTAACAATTAGCGTAAAGTTATGACAAATTTGATATTTCAAGATATCGCGTATTCAAAACAATAGTTGATGGGCAAAAGTGAAATCAGAACTATAGTTTAAGTAGGCAATCTGTAATTAACCCTAGGATTTTATACAATGGAAGTGGATAAGTGAGATTATAAACAAAGGAAAGTGAAGAATCTATAGTCTAATAAAGAACTGAAACATAGGCTCACCAGTTGCAACATAGGAAGAAGTTAAAGATCCTCCAATGTTCATGAAGCCCATGGCTACCATTTCTTGGTTTCCATTAAGATGGTACCCTTTAATGGATGCAAAAGATCGACCGACTGCAATGGCTTCCTGAATTTGAAAAATCTATCAATTAGTATGAAAATGTGATCTATTAATTAAGTGAAGATTAAGATCAAGTGAGAGAAAATGCACCGTGAGGGCGACGACTGCGACAACTAGTCCGATTTTAACCACTTCTGTGGCATGTGGGCTGTCAAACTGTAACTGATGAACCGAGCTCGGATTCAACCCTCCTTTGATATGCTTTATGATCTTGACTCCATGTTGATCAGCTCTTGTCAGGAAGACGATGAGAGTCGATAAAACAACAGATATTAGAGGTGCAATGGCTGTTAACCAGAAGAGTTTCTTGTTCCTTCTGCCCTGATACAGAAATTTAGAGAAAAAAAATTTGAACTTCTATGAATTGATCTAAGCGTAAAAAGAAAAAAACGGTTTACTATGGTTGTTGCTTACCAGAAATCTCATAATTAGGATGAAACTCAGAAATGAACACCCAAGGATGAAGTTATGAGGGTTCCACTGTAATGAACAATCATGAGAGATATCAATTGATCAGACAAAAAGTACTTTTATTGGATAATGATCTTTTATTCCTGAAGATTGAAGAACTTATTTAGCAAAGAAAGATACAAGAACATTCTGTAATATTTAACTTCACCCATAGCTCACAAGGGCACATACTTCAAAGTATTAGCCAAGTAGGTCATTTGACTTGATTCTAACAGTTTCGAGAATGGTTCAACTTCTGTGCAAATTATGAGTTTTATTCGACCCGTGGTTGATTCATAGACTTTTCATTGACTTATTCAAGTCGACTACATCGTCATCGAATCACAGCGAATGCCTAATCGGTCTCATGATGCCACGATTTTTGCTTGAATTTGTCGCCATGTCCAAGAAGTTAAAAAAATAAACAAATAAACAGAAAGTTGTTGCACAGAAAAATTAACTTACAGGATGGTGAATTGATCTCCAAACAGCTTTTAACACAGAGATTATATCAGTTTTATTAGTGAAGTGAGTAATCCCAAGTAGTCCCTTCAGCTGCTGAAGACCAATAACAATGGCTGCTCCCGCCATGAACCCGACTATGGCAGCATGAGAGAGAAAATCAACAAGAAAACCCAACCTGTAAAATCATAAACGAGAAAGGCCTGAATGCTTCTGAAGTGTCGGCTCAATATAAAGAAGAAGAAGAAGAAGAAGAATCACCTCAACAATCCAAAGGCCGCCTGAAAAATACCCGTGAAAAAAGTCACAGTAAACACAATCCTTCTATAAGCAATTGGATTAGCCACAGGATCTTCCAATTTCTGGATCATCGATGACAAGAGAAGCGAAACCACGGCCACTGGACCGATTGCTATCTCTCTTGAACTCCCCATTAACGCGTAAATAAGTGGCGGAACAACACTTGTGTCTGTGTGATATAATTTCAACAAGCCCATAAAATTAAATTCACAATGTTTAATAGATAATCATATAGCATAAGAAACAATAATATAAGTCAAATTGACAAAAAAAAAAAAAAACCTTACAGAGGCCATACTGCGGATCAAGCTTAGCAAGAGTTGCATATCCAATACTCTACATAAAACATAATGAAAGATTTTGTAAATTGGTATATTACATGAAATAATTAATATATATGTAAAAAAAAATTACTTTTTTCAATAAAAATATTTATGTTTTTAACCTGAGGGATGCAGAGGCTTGCAAGAGTTAAACCAGCCAATAAATCCTTCTTAAATTTTGTTATTTTGTAGTCCTTGCCCCAAACAAGAATTGGAAATATGGCTTTTAAGATTGATGCCACATTTTTGGACATAGGCTGCTCCCTGAGAACTTGAAACTTTTTCCCAGTGTTTCCAATGGAATCCACAAGCTCACGCCATGGACCTGGCGGTACTGGGGCATTAAGAACCCAATGGGTCCTTTCGGCCATCTGGCTTTTCCCTGGATCATGCCCGGGGAAAACTTGGTCTATGGAAGCCTCAGTGGTCGATGAAGCCATAGGTGTTTGAAGTGTTTGGGAGAACAAAGTTAGAGAGACCTCTCTCTTACTTTCTTCTACTGAAGGATCCATGTTTTTTTGAAGTGTTTGGGAGAACTGAGCTCTCTCTCTCTCTCTCTCTCTCTCTCTCTCTCTCTCTCCCTAAGCGGTGGCGACCATATATATAGTTAGAGAAAGGTTTTGATGGCAAATTCATATGCATGGGGCCATTTGAAGACCTTGCAAGCAAAGGACTGCCACAGAACTAAATTCCTTTGAATCTTTCATTTTAGCATCATTTCTTCCATGAGTGGACATTCTTATAGAAAGCCGATTTCGAATTTCTGTTCCTTTTTCTTCTTTATCCAATTTCTTTTGACCATTTTTCCAGCTGTTAAAAGTGAGTAGTTCGAGTTTGGCTCAGTTTGAGTTACTTAAATTGCAAAGTAAATTAACTTCATCAAATTTTTAAACTCACTTTAAAAATAGTTTAAAAATAAGTCGAATTCAATCAGTAGATTGGCTCCAATAGATTTTTGTATATAAATATTTATAGTTTTACATTCAAAGAACTTTCCCAAAAGATGAACAATCTCATACTTACTCTTAAATAAGCTTAAGACCACATACACACATCTTTTTTATCTATCATCTAATAGATTTTTGGAACAAATGAACTTCTAGTGTTTCATTTCATTGTTGATTATACGGTTTTTTAGTAAATTTTTGTCGATAAACTGATTGTTTTAGGACTATTTTATAAATTATAGGATTCAATCTTTGTATATTTTTTATTGACAAGATGAGCTCAGTAGCGGCTCAAGTTCGACTCGATGCTCACAAGCGCTCCCGCTCTAAGCTTGGCGGTCAAGCTCGATCAATAACAGCCAGACACTAAATCTAAGAATGCTCAAGCTTTATAAATTCGGGTCGATTAATACCCATACTTTAAAAGATTGTGATCTTGTTCTTTATGGTCCCAGCTTATGAGATCCTTCCTCTTTTACTCTAGATGAGAAAAATAACCCTCAAAAGCCAAGTTGATAGGTGATGTCTTTTTAACCTTACTGGCTTTTCTAAACTTCATCAACACCAATGTGACAAGAACACCAACGACTATCAAGTGGTCACTATCAAAATGTTGGTTGTGACAGGGAATAAATATTATCCTCTGGACCTCCAAGTTATCCATTCGCTGTACCACAATATGGAAGGATCAACCTGAAACCAACTTGAAATATTCAATACTTGGGCAGAGACTTAGAGTACTTGGTCTGAGCTTGGATAAAAAAATTCCTTCCAAATTCAATTCCGGATGGTATCGGGATCTGGGTCTTCAGTTTTTAGCACCTTATAACCTAGTTAGTGAAGTATTATTTTTCTACATAAATATCTTACTCTTAACGAAAATGACCTGTTTTTGATCGAATTGAGAAAAGAATAAGTTAAGGTGTGCGTGAGTTGACCGAATATCCCTAACCATTGAACAAAAATATATACATATATTATTTGACATAATTCAGTTTGAAATTCAACTTCCAACGCTAGTTATGTAACTCTACCATAAAATCAGAATTGAAACCGATTTCAACCCAGTTTGAACTTGAATTTAATCCAAATTTCAACTTGAGAATAGAATTTGAACTTTTATATGAGCCGTGTAACCTGAGTCTAGTCTGAGTTAAAAAAAAAAATTACAACCTGAGAATTGCATTGGAATTTGCATGGAAGGGTTTTAAAATCAGCTGATATATATTGAGCTCGAATTGATCTCTCGATCCGCTCAATTCCATCGCTGTTACAAGTTTGGCACGAATAGATTCTAGACCATTTAGATTCAGATACCAAAGATCACAAAAATTATACTCTAAATATAGTCAAATCCCAGAATTATTTCCGATTACAAAACATCAAATATTGGATCATTAAGATTTTGAAGTCTTTAATAAACATGTCCATAAATGAAAACTAGCTAGTCTAACTACAGTCAAATATGATATCTGAGTATTCTCCCCGAACTTGGTCTTGCCCAGATAGAAGCAAACTGAAAATATAATCATCTCCCAGCATTAATAATGAAGTATGTGGGTATGATAAACAGTCCAATGGCATAACTAATTCACATTATGGCAACCTTTGATGGTTGGAACCTGGAACCCGGTCGAAGCCCTTTTCGACGATTTGATTACTCTAAGGGGCGTCGGGTTTTACAACAGAGGCCTTCTGATGCTTAGATCAATAATGAATATATAGATTAAACTGTTATAAGCTACATAGAGGGTGTGCAAGTCATACTTTGAATAATAATCAAATAGTTATGGTCTGATTAGTTTATAGGAAATATTGTAAGAGGTCGGTCCACTTCTGCAAAAAATAATAATTAAATATCTAATGTAAGCGGTAAAAATACAGTACCTCCTACATTTGAAGATGAAAGTTGTGTTCCTCTCTTGGTGTCTTTCCTAAATTGTCTAGGATTGAAGTGTTTCGATCGAATGCACAATCCAATATTAAAATAATATATTTGCAAAGAAAATTCTACGTACCTCTCACTGTGCATCCTTCGTGTTTTATATTGGCCTTTTCCCTTTTTCTAGGGTTTCTCTTATTGACGGGGGCGAAATGGCACATCTTCTCTCATTCCGGGCTGGTTGTCAAGGATCACTGGAATCTCTCCAAACGCTCCCTCAATCACTGTTCTTCTGAGCCGTTGACTGCGCTTAGCTGTTACAGCTAAATTCCCTTAATTGTAGGTGCTTCCCCTGTTGTTCGGTTAAGGCCATGTTTAAAGCTGAGCTCGACTTGGCCACAGCCGAGTCCTCATCTTCTTCACAAGCTTTGTGCAACCCTGCTCGGTACCGTGAACCGAGTTGTCATAGTTCGGTTCAGTTCACCTTTTACCGTTCCTCTTTGTGACCCACGTGACCTGTGTTAGTAGTATGCTCTAAGACCAATCATATAGATGATGTTTTAGGGTTGTACTAGCAACATTCATTACTTAATTAAATAAAAGGACAAGTTTATTTATCATGTTTCTACTTTATTTCATTTTAATATACATAATATAGTCCATAGAGTATAAGTTAAGAAGATAGTTTCTCAAGGTGTTGAGAAGATGAGACCTATACTTCTTAGTACTTAACTCTTGAATGTTCCTAGTCATAGGATTATTATTTGGGCATTACGTAATCCGGATAGACTAGCACACACTATGTTTACTCATATTTGATATGAGGTGACTCGTCCAAGTCACTAGTATTGGGACACTAAAGCAGATGTGTGGGTGCTTGTTAGAAAACAAGTACACTGAACGTGACCAATTGACTAACTTAGGATTTTTCATATGGAGTTTTACATGCCTATCAATGTTAAATCCTAAAGTCATAGTTATTCAACTGATCCTTAGACTTGAGACACCATGGTTGTCTTGTGCATGGACTTCTATGCTTTAACTATACAACATATTCATATACTAACCATGTAACTTGGATATGTATTGTTGGACATAGTTAGACATGCATGGAGACTTATGAGTGTACAAAATAGAATCTATCATCCTTAGTAATTAAAGGGAGAATGTCTTATGTGATCTTCTGGGATATGACTCAAAGAGTCCTTGGCCAAGGCAGAATGACAATTAGAAAATAGTTTCTAATTGATCATTAAGAGTTATGGTCCTAAGATCGTACACATAAGATTGAATTAGGGGTTTGACAGTAATTCCATACCCTAGTAATTCAATTGGGGCATTGTGTGATAAAAGGATTGAATTGCATGGCAACTATAGACTGAATGGGTTCTTTACCTACTTCGTGCTATCCGGAGGTTGATCATGATATGCTGCTAGGTGTCACTCATGATTAGTAGAAGCTCGAAGAATGAAATTAATATAAATATATTAATTGTTCTTCATAAATGGAGAATTAAAAAAATTCTAATTTGAGATGCTACTTGTAGTTAGTATCGAATGCCTACAACCAGGTATGCTTGAACCTATAGGGTCACACACAATAGAATTAATTGGAAACTAAGGATAAAAGAGAGACAACCAATTAAGAGTTAATTTGGGTGAAAACCTAATTAAGAGTTAATTAGGGACTTTATTAATTAATGTTAATAAATGGATTATATGTAATTATGAGATAATTGCAACTTGACCCAAATTAGTATTAGAGCCTTTAAAGCTCTATAAATACCTTTATGAAGGAGGTGGATAGAAAAAAAAATGATATAACAACTCTCTTGCTAACACAAGAAGAACCACCCCTCATTTTCTCTCTCTACTAATTTTATCAATGGCTAAAGTAGATCCTTCAAGTTTGTCAATTCGTGTGGATACCGATAGAGGCCAAACGTTTGCGAGGCTTGGGGTAAAGATCAAATTCAGATTTGAAGATTTAAAGTTTTTGAGAATACTTGAAGATTGCTAAAGGCACGCTTCAAGAGGTAACCCTTAATCTTCTCTATAGATCTAAGGTTTCTCGGTTTGTATTAAACATGAATAGATCTTGGTATGAGGAATCAAATTATTTTTTTAAATTCTGTTACGTTTATTATATGATTCCTTTCAACATGTCCTTTCATGATCACTTGCGTGTATTATCTACCCATACATGTGGCATAACTTTATGCCCCTTCACCAGCCACATTTTGGCCACCACTACCCCCACCGGGAAATGCACTAAAACATCCACTCAATCGCCGCCGCGGCATTATGAAGAAACTTCATTCAGCCCCACTACTGGTAAAAATATTTATATCCCCATAGAAGTGCATGATTGAGAAACAATGAAAGAGACATCTGCTTCTCCATGAGATTGCTTTCAAAAGACAAGAGACACCATCAAATGGTGTAATTTCTTTAATCTCCAACTTTCTTGACTCCATAACAACAAAAACATGGTTTACAAATACATTCTTCGATAGAGACATTATGGAAATACAAAAAAAAAAAAAAAAAAAAAAGGAGATTAATACATGCAATTCTAAGAATTAGAGAGTGTGAGATGAGTCGAATGTATAAAATTTATCTTATCCTCACATTTATAAATATTATTTTCGTGACTTGAAACCTGTAATAGATAAATCGGTATGAAATAACATTATTGCTAGATCTACACACCCCCTCATCTATTAGTAAAGGCGAAGCTAAGTTATGGCCCAAGTCCCCCTCAAATTCTAAAAATTATTCATTATACCCCTAGAATTATATTTTTGATTACATTTTATATGCCCCTAAAATTCTTAAAATATTCTTTTATGCCCTAAAATTATAATCTTCATTTTTTTTTATCTTTGACTATTGATTTGACCACACTAAAATATTAACCATTAAAATTGTGACATTTTGCATAAATTATTAAATTTTGGTATTGTATGAATATGTAAATTTCAAATTATTATAAATGATTCATGACGCATTGTGTTCGAATCTATAGTATAGGGGTAAAGTGAAATCACTGCTACAATTAAGAAACCAAATTATAATGTATTCAAACACGACATGTATGAGTAGGGGTGCAACTTGGGTTGGGCAACCCGATTTCAACCCGAGCCCAACCCGGAAAAATTAGGGCTTGGGTTAGGGTTTTTAATACTTGGGTTAGGCTTGGGTCAAAAAATCTCAACCCGAATTCAATTTGGGTCGGGCTCGGGTTGAGGCATCGGCAACCTGATTTCAACCCGAACCCGACAAATTAAAAAATAATTTTATATATATAAAGCATTAGCACTTTTTTTCATTTTTACTCTATCGTCCTCTGTTTTTTGTTGCTTGCTACTCTGTTATGCGTGATTAGTGGTGATAGTGTGATGTTTTAAGTTTAATGTTTTTATGGGTCTAATTTCTATGTTTTTCTGGGATTGTGCTTTGAGATCACTAGTTTTTTAATGTGAAAGCAGATGATCAACAATCGTGCACTGTTATGAATGAAATATATGAATTGTTTTATGAATTTGTAATTATTTCCCCCTCTCTCTGTCTCTCTTGCAGTGCTCGGGTTGAGTTCCTCAACCCGAGGTAGGGTTAGGGTTAGGGTTGAACATTATATACCTAGGATTGGACTAGGGTTGACTGTCTAACCCGCCCAACCCGCCCGAGTTGCACCCCTATGTATGAGGTTCAAAACCATTTAGAATATATGCATTTGAGAGATTTGTTCCCCCCTCGTGGGTTTGCATTTACCAAAGACATGATGAAATTTAGTTGTACCGAGAGATTATGTGATGAAATTGAGCTAAAATAAATAATTATTTGATGAATTGATCTGATTTTATGTCTCATTAATTCGACTAGTTCCAATTAATTTTACTCATACTTACTAAAAATAGTAATTTTAATGTATCGTGTAAGATTAATTTTAATATATTCTATGCATTTCAAAATTTGACATTTAAGATTTTATTCAATAACCCACATTGAACGAAAATATCTCGTTACGTCACTATTCCGCCCCAGTCAAGAGAAAATCCTGGCTCGATCCTCTCTATTAAGAAATTATGCAAGAACAAATGCATGAGCCCAACAATCTTTTAAAAAGAACATTACTTTCTGGGTGGAATGGTTTCTTTTGCTTGGCCACATAAAGGAAGGTTGTTTACAGGGACTGATGGCAAGTTTTTTTTTTGGACAAAACCATGTCACTTGACAGTTCATGCTCCACTACCCATTTATTCAATGTGTAAATCATCCTAAACACCACTCTTGTTGGGTGGGTTTGAAGTTTAGACAATGTTGTGTGTTGCCATCATAGTCCACAGAGAGCTATATATAATGATGGGTGTATGAATGTCTAAGAGAGAAAAGCTCACCCATCATTAAGGTCAACAGCTAAATTGTAGTTTGTGTGTTTGTTTTCTCTGTTAACTGTTTATTTACCTTGCCATTTTTCCGTCTCCATACATTCTCCTCTTCTTCATCTTGCCATGTTTCAGCCATTAGTTTTCGTCCCCAAACTTGTTTTTTTCCGGTTCTATGATGAGGAACCTCTCCTAGGGGTGGCTACTTTAAACCCTTTTCTGTTCTTTAAATCTAAGATACCGACAATTATTCGTTAACTATATGTATTGATTAAATACATACATATCCAAAATTTATTATTTTTGCTGGTGTTTTTATAATTTTTGTGGGTATTTTTACAATAAAAAAATTTATAACTTTTATGAGTGATTTTATTACTGTTGTGGATATTTTTATCACTGTTCTGGTGATTATTTTTACTAATTTTTTTTAGTACAAAAAAAAAATTGTCACATTTATGGGTATTTTATCACTATTATAGGTATTTTTTAGGTGGCCTAAGGCATTTTGAGGACAAGCAATAATACCGAATGAAGCCTTTTATTTTTAATATTAAAATTAATTTATTTTAAATTTTTTATGTGCGTATGAGAAAGAGAAAGTCAGTGTTGTAGGGAGAGATGTTTTAACTTTTATTTTTATTTTTATTTTTTATGAGAGAGAGAGAGAGAGAGAAAGAGTAAATGTGAGTTGTAAATACGACTTACTTTTAAGTAGATTTTTTTTATACTTTTAGTTTTTTTTTTACTATTGATTTTTGGGTTTTTAATTTCATGGGCTGAATTATGGACCCAAATTATTGAAATTAAAATTTTTGATTGGACTTAAATTTTTTAGGGTCTTTTTGGTAGGACTTAAAATTTTTCAAAATTTAAATTTTTATGTGGGCTAATTATATAATTAAAATTATGAGGCATTCTCAAATTATGAGACCTAAAGTTGAGGCTTTATTAGGAAGGGTAAGGCTATATTCAACCCTTAAATTTCCTTTCCCACCCCAATTTAATCATCGTATTTTAAATTTCTAAGTTCACTCTATCTATACTCATCTTATTAGTTACTAAACACACCCCGTCTATATTCACTAATTAAAAATTAAATTCATTAAATTTTATTTCAACCTACTATATAGGCAATGATTAAAATTTTATTTTGGTGTATTATTTCAGTATGAAAATATTTCAGAAGTAGAATCAAAATTAATAATTATTTTTAAAATATTAGTCAAAATATACCAAAATATCTTAAAAAACCTCAAAATATTTCAAAGACATTGGTGAAAATATATCAAAACACCTTAAAATAATATAGATCACCTCATAACATTAAAATTTTGTTTCAATTACTATTTTTGTTTCAGTTTATTTGACATATATTTAATAGTTTAATTGAATAGGTATAAATGGGGTGAACTTAACTAACGGAGTGGTATAGATGAGGTGAATTTAATAGTTTAAAATAAGATGATTAAATGGGGTGAAAAAAGAGATTTAAAGGGTGAGAATAGTCTCACCCTATTAAGAATGAGGTTGGGTCGGCCCTGGTGTTTTTATAACTATTGTGGTAATAATTTTTATTTTTTTTACATATTATAATAGTGATAAAAATATTCACAACAATAATAAAAGTATCCACAAATATGATAAATATGGTACCAATATTTTTTTTCTTGTACCGTAGACAACTCCAAATATGTATATGTGTGTTTATGGCCACCAAAAGCAAAAATTGATCTTGTACTCTTTATCTTTTTTTTTTTTTTTTTGTGGAGTATATTCTACTTTTTTTTCGAGCATTTTACATGCTTGTAATAGTAATCCATTGTTGCATATAATTTATAAAAAAATTGATTAGGTTGGAATGTAGAGTAATATTATTTAAACTTAAAAATCTGATCTAATTTATGGACTTAATGATGTGATTTTATTGTAACTATTAGATTAATACAAAGTTCTAATATTTGATGGATTCCACAATCTATTCGATAGTTGTAAAGAATTAGGTCAACAAATAGATCAATAAATTAAGTTGAAATAACATTGTAATAATACATTTTGGAGTATTTATTTGTGCCTATTCATTGTAATAAGTTAGGGTTGCAAATGAATCAAATTGATCGGAGAACTAAACTGTTTGGGCTAAATTCATTCATTCGCCAAGAGTGTTTCAGAATTGACTCAGGTTTTGTGATGAGTTTCAAATATCTTTTCCAAGCTTGAATCGCAATTTTTTTCCCAAACTCGAGATCAACTCGAATGAATCAAGCTCGAACTTGTATTCAAGCTAAACCTCAAGGTCAAACTTATTTTCAAGATCAAAACTCAAATCGTTTAGGATTCGTAGCTATTATAGTACCTTGCATGCATACGTTATCTCATTGTAAACGCAGTTTATCATCATCTCACTTATTTCATGGAAAATGCAAAGGACTATTTATATGTAATAATATATATATGTTTCTGTTTGTTTCGGGTTCATACTATTTATTAAATGAGTTTTAAAATTAAACTTTAGTTTAATTAATTTTGAGGAGTCCAGATTCAGAAACACGTGTCAAGAGTTCGGAAAGAGTCAATACACGTGGGAGAACAATTATCGAGATAGTCATTACTTCAGGATAGTGTCTATCCCCAACTGTAGCTATCCTCCCCAAAAAATTAGTAGTATGACCTTTACGTCACCGCCTCAGCTAAAATTATGTGCCTATAAATTATAAACCCTCTACACATAGGAGCAGGACACACACACCTCACCTTGAGACATCTCACACACCATACCTTGAGCGTACTATTGCTCTATTTCTCTCTCTCTCTCTCTCTCCTATTACCTTTTACTCTCTCATTTATAGAGTTCTCCGGCCACCGTTGCAAGCCTTCAGTGGTTAGGTCTCTAGATCTAACCATCCAATTTTTGTCTCTTATTATTAACTATTTTATTAATTGTTTTACACCACATACTCGATTGATTTGATCATTCATAATTCCACTTTTGTGCATCATCAAATTTAATAAATTGACGAACTTTTATCTCAATTGATCCCGAGTTGTCCACGAATACTGTGGTGTAGTTGGAGTCCTAACACAAAAGTTTCTTACTTGAAAAGGTAAAGGCATGGAAGGGAAAATACAAAAGAAGAAATGAGATTGAATGAAAGCTTCGGTATTACAAAGAAGGGTCGAAATTAGGATATCAAAAAATTATTTTTTAGTATTATATCTCTGATTTTTCATCGATCAATGTGTGACACATGTAAACTTTTTTGTACTTTGTTATTTTTGTAATTAACGGTCACAAATAAATCATCACAAAAATTTGTGGCTAAGATCTATTTTATTGTGTAGTGCCGAAAAGTGTTTTTTTAATACTGTAGCCATTTCCAAAAATAGTAGGGCGCCATCTTTCTTTCTTGTCAATTGGAAAGATGGATAGAGATAGTGTGCTTCTGACTTTGAAAAACTTTCGACAAACATGGTTGGTTCTGACCAAATTTTGCCATTTTGATTGATTCTCTCATTTCCTACAACAAACTTTTTCCTCATTTGCAATTTACATCCTACACAAAAACTCTTACAATTGACACACGCGCACATGCAAACACATACGGCTACTATTGATATTTCAAACTACTGTTCCTACGAAAGATAAGAATTGGTCTGTTGCGTTTATCTCGAGAGATTATACTCCACTCTTATCGGTAGGGGTAGACCTTATAGAGGGAAGACTTTGAAGTATGACTCACTTTGATGAAGGATTCGGAGTTTATTCCAATAGTTGTTACACGTGAGATCCTGATCTTCTTGTCTGCTGGGAAAAGAAGACAGGTAGTACGTGCGATTAATTGACACTTATGATTGCAACAAAACTGAACTCACCAAGACAAGGGACAGCACTCTGAATGAAATATGAATTCTTTTTTATCAATTTTTTCGAAGTTATATTCTATCTTGTTTTCAAATTTGTTTTCCTAGCAGTAGTAATTCATGGTTGCATATATTTAAAAAACAACAATGCAGCTTAGATTCCAAATTGGGATGTACTCTTATATTGTATATAAGGAGGATCTTCAACCTAGCTTAGATTCCAAATTGGGACCCATACTTTTCCTTTCATTTTGAAATTCTTTTGGCAAACATGGTTGTCTCTTGTGGGTAAAGGATAATTGCATTGGAATCCCCCTATAGTTTGCTACAATTTCATAGGGGATGCTCGTAATTTCAAAAATTAAATTGCACCCCTTCTTGCTACAATTCCTTTTATAAGTATTTTTGTTTTTACTTAGGTGTAAGATTTTTTTACATTGTTGATGACCTTTACATTTTAAAAGCAGCAATGTTATATTGTACAAATATTTACCTAAATTTTGTATCTTAAATCAATGCAGATGGTTGGATTAATATGGTCCACTAACTCTACCAAATATTCAATGTATGAAATTTTGACACATCGATCACTTGGAATACAAGATTTATGCAATAATTTGTGCAGCACAGCTTTATCCTTTTAAAAAAGATAAATTATAATTTCACCCCCTTAAATATGCACTTAATTTATTTTGCGCCTTGAACTATTGAATTTTTCATATTGCTCCATCAATTACTTAAATTATTTTACATTGTCCCAAATGCAAACTTCCGTTATCTTTTTAGACCAAAATTGCTAGCACATCGAGACAAAGAGAAAAATTATATAATTCAGCAGACAATATAAATTAATTTTTCATCAAATTTATAACAAATGTTAACAATTGGAGTGATATGTAACTAATCTCATGATTGAAGGTACAATGTGAAAAGAACATAGTAATTGAGATGACAATACATGAGAGAGTGAAAGTATAATCGTTAAAAAAGATAACTAAAGTCACTTTTTATCCTTTGTCAACTATATCGAAATTCAAAAAACTATCTCGAAATTGACTTACCCAAAAACAAAAACCATCTCAAAATTGAAACACAATGTTCCCTTGTTTATGGAATCAACTGTAATCTAGGAAGTACAGATATGGATATAGATAAGGATATAGATACAAATATAGGTACAAGTACGATATAATACGGATACGACGATACAATAAAACATGAAAAAATTAGAATAAGGGTACGGCTAGAATACGTTTATAATAAGTGCAATTAAGCTAACGGGATCGGATCAAATCCGGACAAGGAAAAATAAAAGAAATAAAGACAAAAAGCAAATTAGGAAGTGAAAATTAATTAATACTTTAAAAAAAAAACTTAAAAATGAGTGCTTACAGGATCTTTTGGAAAAAATTTATCCCGTATATTGAAAATTAATAACCCCAAGTGCTACGGGAATACGGTTAGTTAACCTATGTCTGTTTGAACAGCCTCAGTTAATCTTGTCTTTCTTTAATAAGAATCAATACGATCTTTATAAAGTGCCTCCACTGAATGAAATTCAATGGGATCGAGGGAGAGACCACGTCTTCATCCATAGAGCACTTGACAGACCAGGGTAAGAAAATTTAATCAGATGGATTTGAGGGTTGTTATGGTGGAGTTTCCACTTCCTAGATGCTGGGGCACTAATGTTAAGACCAGCCTATTACGTTAAGTCCTTTCTACATAAACAAATCCCACATTATTCCATTATTAAACTTCTGAGATCTTAAGCACAATCTTCTTTAGGCATAACCTAAAAAAATTTCCATAACTCCTTCGACGTCATGCCCATTCCAGGTTTAAATATGATGGATTTAGTTGAGCTTACCATATATAATTTATGTGAATACTATTTTTTTAAGAGTAACAATCATGTCGTGTCGGGTTATTTTGGGTTCGTGTCGAACACTAGTCAACTGTAATTCAATCTGTTTAACTAATCATATCGTATCGTGTCGACCTATTTATTTTTGTGTTGTATTCGTGTTGAGTTATATAACCCGTGAATAAAATTTTCTTTAGTAAGAAAAGATTCTGACGAATGGTTTGCAGCCACAAATAAAGCACAAAGAAAGTCCATTGTTTCATTTTTGGTTTTTTTAACAAGAAACCAAGTGGGATTAGAAAGAGAGACTATTGATATTGGTTGATGATGCAAGGCATTATGAATCATTAGCTAATTAATTTTTGTGTTGGAAAATAGTATTTGAGTCGTCAAATAATGGGACTAGAGAATTCACGAGGGGTAAATTTCTCATAGCCTAGAGAATTCATGAAAGATAAATCTCTCATTGCATGACCCTAAAAAATTGTCAAAATTCAAATTTGTGACGTCTGGGTTTAGATGTTGGACATAAATGTACTATCACTTTTTGTCTTTGACGAATTAGATAAATCAAACTTTAAATATTGGGCTAGGCCGGGGCTGGGCCAGATGGGGGTGAAGCTACTACAAGTGAATAATGGATAAAGCTTGCCAGATGGGTGGGTAACTCTCTACCTTGTCTCTCGAATCTCGAGTCGATTGCGAGTAGCTGAACTTGTACTCAAACTCCAGTCAAGTTCAATTATTGAACTTAAATTCTTGATTAAACTTAACTCAACAGAAATTTGTAAGTATTCGAGTTTTACCCCGTAAAAAACCAAAATTATATTATCTATAAATTTTTAAAGATTAGACCCTTGAAAATCGATCAGATCGAGTTAAATTTAAAATTTAAATGGCCCACACCAATTCTGATGGGCTGTAACCCAGCAAAGCCACCAATCTTGAAACAGACCAAGTGTGCCTCATGGGCTAGGCCATTGTTGTTTATTAGCCCCCGAAACACAATCGACTCTCTCTCACTCTCACTTATTGGGTACAATTTTCATCGAAAACATGACCATTGATAGAACGTAATGGAAAAAACAAGATTTACGTAGCCAACTTGACTCAACCTTGGGTTAAGGTAAGTTGAATCAAGTATATGCTCAATTAGTTATCAAACGCCTCCTTAGTGGATTGATAATCATCTTAGACGTATAAAATAACTAGGTTAGTACTTCTATGCAAATCACGTTTCTTATCGTCATTAAAATATATATCAGATGATTTTTGTCGTTATCGTCTAAGAAGTAGGAAAGATGAAATGTTCTTCCTACCACGAGGGACTTAGGAGCCAAACAGTCCTTTTCCTTGGATAATTGGTTGTCCAGAATTCTATTCTTACAACGATGTAAACCTAACTTTCTTTTGCAACAAACAAGTGTCAGTATAATCCTGGAAGCACCATGACTTGTCCTCAGTGCCGGCCCATGCACTAGGCCATTTAGGCGATTGCCTAGGGCCCCCAAATGGGACAAAAATTTTGGGGCCCCAAATTAAATTTTTGTGTAATTTTACTTGACTTAATTTTTGAGTTTAATTTAAAAATTAAATGCATTTTGACCATTAAATTAGTAAGAAAAACTACCATTGAATAAGTTTACTAAAAATCAAATAACCATAATTTACTAAGTGTCAAAACTAAGTCCCTAAATTAAATACAAGTAATAGTATTGTAAAATTTTTAGAATTTCTTACAAAAATATTTAGGGCCCTAAAGTATTGTAATATTTTGATCATTAAGTTAGTTTAAATTTTCATTCTCTTTCTCATTATCTTCAATAGAAAATTAACTTAATTATATTTGGTCGAGGATTCGACTTTTGTTAATTGAATTTTAATGTATAAAACTTGAATTTTAAAATTCAATTAATATTTTTGAATCTCAAAAAAGAAAAACAAACAAAATTAAATAATTTAATTGTTGACAATTATATATATTATTATAAAATATATTAATAGGGCCTAATTTAAAAGTGAAAATTGGAAGTGAGTCCCCCTAGATGTACTTGTTTGGAGATGAGTCCGGCAAGGAAACTTATAAGGGGCTAAGTCCATGTTTAAAATTATTTGTAATGACTTAAGTCCACTTTTTTTTTTTATCTCAAAAATACCCTTCCTTGAAAGGAAGTTAAATTAATTTCTTATTTTGGAAATTGTTATCCCTTAATTCAAGGTCAATTAAAATATGCCAATAAAATCTCCATCATAAATTTAAAATTCAAATTCAAATTCAAAGATCTCTCTCTCTCTATATATATATATCAAATTCAAAGCTCTCTCTCTCTCTCTCTCTCTATATATATATATATATATAAAATCTCCATCATAAATTTAAAATTCAAATTCAAAGCTCTCTCTCTTTCTCTCTCTCTCTATATATATATCAAATTCGAAACTCTCTCTCTCCCTCTCTCTCTCTCTCTCTCTATATATATATATATATCAAATTCATGTTACTATTTTTTTTATTATGTTACTGTTCATGTTACTACTTTTGTTGAGTATGTTACTGTTCATGTTCCTATTATTTTGAGCATGTTACTGTTTTTGTTGAGCATGTTACTACTATTATTTTACTAAATATTAATATTCAATGTTACTATTTGTTTTGTTTTTGAATATTACTATTTTTTGTATTTGAATGGTACTATTTTTTGCGTTTGAATTTGAGAGAAATAATTATTGTTAAGTATGTTACAATTTTTGTTAAACATGTTACTGTTGTTATTTTTTAAAAATATTAATATTAAATGTTTCAATTTTTTTTTTTTATGTTTAAATGTTACTATTTTTTTGTGTTTAAATGTATTATTTTTTGTATCCAAATCATAACTTTTTTTGTATTTGAATGTTATTATTTTTTATTTTTAATGTTACTATATATATATATATATATATATATACCTAACCTATATATGGATATAGATAGATAAGAGAGAGGCAAAATTTTAATGTTAGTCAAACTCTTAACCTATATATGGATATAGATAGATATGAGAGAGAAAATATTTTAATGTTAGTCAAACTCCTAAGATTTAGGAGTTTTTAATTTTTAGTTTTATATATATATATACCTAACCTATATATGAATATAGATAGATAAGAGAGAGGCAAAATTTTAATGTTAGTCAAACTCTTAACCTATATATGGATATAGATAGATATGAGAGAGAAAAGATTTTAATGTTAGTCAAACTCCTAAGATTTAAGAGTTTTTAATTTTTAGTTTTATTTCACTTCTAAAGGGAAGGGATAATATGGTAAAATTGACAAAAAACGGACTTCATAACAAATAAGTTTCCTTGACGGACTTAAGTCCAAACAAGTCCATATAGGGGGACCGGCCTCCAAATTTCCCAATTTAAAATCTTTGCCTAGGGCCCCAAATATGTTGGGCCGCCCATGCTTGTCCTCATTAACCAAGAGACTTCACTTTCCTTCTAATACACAAATTCTTAGAAGAGACTTCAATCTCATTAACACTACTAATGCACAAAAAAGTCACCTTAAGAGGTCCTTTTCCTTGCCTTCTACCATTATTTTGAATCTTCCTATTTCCACATGAACCTTGTGGATGAAAACTTGGAATTTAGAGATTTTATCAAGTGCACGATTCTCCCATCTATAACGGGATAGGAGGAGTAGTAGTAGTAATAAGCTTTTCAACCTCATTTGAAAGAGGTTGGTCCTGATTTCTAGTCGATGACATCATGGCCGGCCCAACAGTATGAAAAAAAAAAAAAGTATGGACTTTAGGTCTCAAATTTTTAAAAGGTCTCATAATTTTAGGTATATCACTAGGCCACAAAAAAAATTAAATCTATTAAATTTTAAGCCCTACAAAAAAATTCCAAAAAATTAAATCCAATCAAAATTTTTATTGCAATAATTTGGGCCAATAATTCAATTCATAACATTAAAAATTAAAAAAATTAAAAAAAAATGTTCAAAAGTCAATTCATATTTACTTCCATTCACTTTCTCTGTCTGCGGTAAAAAAAAATAAAAAAACGAAAACAAAAGTTGAAATTAAACACTCCCTCGCTCTCTGTGGTAAAAAAACAAAAACAAAAGTTGAAATCTCTTTCTCGACAATATTAACACATTTTCTTTTGTCTTCCTCTCACATAAAAAATTAAAAATAAATTAATTTTTTTAAAAAAATAATACTAAAAATAGAAAAACTTTCATTTAATGTTTCCGTTTTAGGCCTCAAATTGGCTTGAGCCGCTCTAGGATGACATATCATTTTAATAAATGAGTACTTGAATAATTTGACATTTATACACTCAAATTCTTAGAAGAAAAAAAAATAAGGTCTTGGGGAATTGTGCAGTACTTAAGGTTTTTAACTATCCTCATCATTATAAAGAAGTTGATTTAGTACTCGAGTTTATAATATATTATTATTTTTTTTTTTCTTTTGTTATAAGGTGTTCAGGTTTGTGCTGACTACTCTTTCGAATTCAACGACGGTCATCGTGACTTGAACTGAATTAGAGCATTATAACATATTGTTTGAGTGGACAAGAATTTAACATCTATTCTACAAATTTCAAAATCTTAGAGAAAATAGAGATCTTAGTCATTTTGGTTTGTTGAGAAATGCCAAAAGTTGTGGGTCCAAAGAGAAATTGAGAAGACGGAGATGAATGTTTGTGCTCAAAATTTGGTGGCTCTTACGGAAAGCCCAGATGCCCCGAACCATATTCATAGTCTAACTAAGAATAATTGTAGGCGGCTAATGAACAAGATGGCATGAAACACGATCAAAGACCTTATCGTTTAGTCAACGAGACATAAGAAAGTCGATATAGCTCTATGTATATGTTTTTTGGAATTAGAATCAATCAATAGAAGGAAATCCAATAATAATAAGCCTAAGATAGGACAACGAACATGGCTCAAGAGTTTCTATACAAAACCATTTTTTCCTTCATTGAAAGAGGCAATGCGGAATTTTCTACTCCGCGCATTTATTATAATGTTTCATCCTGGACAACATGATGATCAGTTTGAAAATTTTCTACAAGTGAAAAATGTCTTAATCATACTTCTTTAGCACTTGTATAATCTAGAACTTACACACGCCAAATATGTACAATCATTCGTAACAGACGCATATCATGTCAATTAAGAAAACTCCCGTGTTTTGAACTTCAAATTCCGAGATACGAACTTTCAAATCTTTACCATTCTAAAAATGAACAATCTGATTCTATGGGTGGATTATATCTAGAACTTAAGTACTGCACTTCTTGTTAATGTGATAGCCTTAGAACCTTGCAGAAGACCCACTTAAATACGATACGATTCATTAAAAAGTATAGACCTAATCGACTATTCTTCGGTTTTGTCTTTTTTGTGTGTTTATCATTTCGAGCAATTATGTGTTTTGTTGCAGCACTTAATCAAGTTTAGTATACAAATCTGACATGATTACGATTACCTACCAACCATACAAGTCGAACCAATTATTCTTTCACTTTCTTACTAAATGACATTTTTCATCAAATAATTGGGTTCGAAATGTGTTTCACGACAGCAAAAGTAGACATAGAATTAGACATATCAAAACAAAACAACACCAAATTAAAGAGTAAATATTGAATGTAACGGTACATCATAGCATCATTATTATGTAAGAGCAATGCTCTGTAACTCAAATTTGTATTATAAATGAAGGGAGATCATTGGATCAGTGGGTCCCATTTAAAAAAGTTGATAGGACCCACTCATCCAACGGTCTCCCTTCATTTGGGATGCAAATTTGAGTTATAAATTTAGGATACATAGTATTTTCCAGTATGTAATATCATTATCTAATAAAAAAAATTAAATGAAAAAATTGAACGTCATTTCTATACATGTATTAGTTATTATGTTACATGGAAAGGGGTGAGTACCAAATTGTTTAAATGATCATCTTTCGTACACATTGTTATGGAAAGGTATTATATTAAATGAAATTAAATTAAATTGAAATACTCTTGATGGCATTAAAACAATTTTGATCATATTTAAGGATGAATGATATTTTTTACCTTAAAAGATTATCAAATTCTCTTTTACATCCTGAAATATTAAAAAATTTATATTATATCCTAAATTAGATAAAAATGTGACAATGTACTCCAAAAATAAATGTTTGCTGCCTTTTTTGACAAGTTTTTTTTATTTGTAATATTATTCAATTTCTATACACAATTATTTATGTTAAAATCAATTTTAAATATTTTCAATGGAAATTTAATACTCAATTTTTTTTAAAAAAAATTAATACATTACTACCTTTTGTTTAATTGATGGTACAATATGAGAGTTTCAATTTTTTAGTGTGTAAATTGAGATGCGAAGATATTTCGAGGGCATGTATCACTTGTGCTATTTTTAATGTTCAATCCGACCCCCACCGCCACCGCCACCGCCACCACCACCGCCACCGCCACCATCATTTCAACTATCCATCATTGCCACCACAACCATCTTCTCCTCCACTTTCACTTTTTGAAGTCTTGGTCATTCCATAGATCAATTATTATCCTTGGAAGTTGGTTGGAAAAGAGAAAAAAGATTATGGTGTCCATGTGGGTTGTCTCATGTTATTTCTTTTAGTGACTAAATCATTATATTTCACTATTGTCAAAAAAAAAAAAAAAAATCATTATATTTCACTTGTAATCATACTTCAAAAGACAAGAAGAAGAAAAAAAAGCTAAAAGAAAAAATAATTGAATTGAAAAGTAAACATTGCATGAACTTTCATGTGATTATTGTCCTTCTTTTTCCAACCCCTTTTGTGATTTTTGGGGTCCACTTGTTTGAAATTGATATGACCTTAAAACAAAGAAAAAGTCGAATAGAATACTTCTTCTTGCATTTTTGATTTTTTTTTTTTTGTGATGAATTCGAAGATGGCTACATATGTTGTATAGGGGTTTTAATTTTCGAAACGATAAATGATATTATAATTTTAAATTAATGGATTACGATTAATTAGTCCTTAACACTAATTAAACAAGTGACATTGGCTATTATCACCAATATTAAACATATCCAATTATTCAGAAATCGGGAATAATTCGATTTTAACACGATAAACCTACTTAATTTATATTGCATGAAAAAAATATATATGTATTATATATATATATATAGCTTATTTGTTTTTATTTCTTCATTTGCACACAAGAATATTAATAATTTTAAATAATTTTGTATGATTTAATTAATATCTACTCAAATGTATTTTTGACTCAAAAGAAAATGAGTCTCAGTCATGGCTTCTTGATTTACATATTATGATTGTCAATATAACATAATACTTTCATAAAACTTTGAAATGTCACTGTCTCTCTCAAATTTAAATCTTGATAACTCATTGAAGTCAGATTATCGAGAATTTATCTCTCTTGAATGTCTTAATCTCGACGTGGATGCCTTTAATCGAATCGAAGAAAAAATTAATCGAGATGCGTGTAAATTGATTCAGACTCTCCTAACTAAATGGGAAGGTTCGCAGTAACATGGGCAGACAGTTTCCACGTACAAGGAGAGAGCATGACCAGTCGTGGGTTGGGCAGAGGTGGCCACAAACCGGATCTATGGTCAGTGATTCTTGACAAGTCAGTTTTGTATTGTATTGTAGATATCATATGATTTTGACACGTTACATTTGGGGGTAGCTGATTGCATTCAATTTCCAATTCCCCACCACCAACTAGGTCTCAATTATTGGACAAACATTCTTCACTCCCAACCCCCTTACACTAAACCCTGTCATCAGTTCCTATCATATTTACATTATGGACTTGATTACGGTACCAATAAAAAAAAAAATTTAGTATTGCACTTTCAAAATTTACTATTTTAAAAGATATTTTTTTAATTTTTGTGAGTTATTTTATAATTAAAAAATTTATCATTTTTATTGGTATTTTTATCATTGTTGTGGTTGCTTTTATCAACGTTGTGGTAATATTTTTTACCATTTTTTTACTACAAAAAAAATTATCATTTTTATAGGTGATTTAGCGCATTTGTAGTTATTTTTATCACTGTTGTAGTAACTATTTTTATTATTTTTTTGGGTACTACAGCAATAGTAAAAACAATCATAACAATAGTAAAAATAACCCCAAATGTAAAAAATAGAGTTATGGTACTGGAAAAAAAAAATGGGTACCACAGACAACTCCTTACATTATTTTACATTAAAATTTGTTTAAGTCATATCTAATTTATTTATAATTTATTTATAATTGAGTTTGTGTTGTGTCGGATTGATTTAGCAGTAGCATATGGGTAGTATTTAGTTGGTTCACATCTTGTTTAATAGAGTTTGTATTGATCCATTTATTTAACGGGGGGGTCTAGCTGATCTACTCATTTATTACTCAAATTCGATAAGGCCAAACTCAAATTTGATAATTCCATGTGTATTTTTGGTCGAGTTAGTGTATCTTACCGGGCAACTCTATCGACAAAAAATTACATCTAGTTGACTAAGTACAAACTTAAAATTCGACTTTATATCTAAAATGTTCGTCCTTAGAATCGAACTCGTAGTCTCAGAGTTACTAGATTGAATTTTAATTGATCCATGCGTAAGACTAATAATCGAGTCAAACTTGTCGAGCTCGTCCAATCTAGTTCGTTTAGAAAATAAACCGACCCGAACCCAAAGAACTCAGCTTGATTATCAGCCACCATTGACAATGAGCTGAATTAAAACTACATAAAGCTAGGATTCGGTCAAGATTGAGGCACACCCAACAATCAAGATATTTGATGTAAAGGGACAAATTGCATCACTTTCATTTGTCATTAGTGCTCCCTAATATGAAGAAGAAACCCAACCTCCTTATGCCCTACTATTGTTATTATCATGACAACTATCTTATTAAATGTGCATTACTAATATGATCGAGAAAAGGTAAGTGAAAAACAATCTTATTTGTCATTTTAAAAAAACTAATTCTCAAACTCACACTCACGATATATCATTTACAAGTATATAACACTTGTCATTGAACCCCTTTAGACTAAGATGCTATCAATAATTCAAAAAGTTGTTACTTATCTTTCAAGCTTCAGTCATGGTCACAATGCATTTGCTTGAAAGGACCACTAGCACGGTCGTAATTTTTGACACGATACGATAACTCGACACGAACACGATACGAATAAATGGGTTTGGGTTGATTATTTTTTGGTACAAACCCATGTATGACAAGACCCGTCAACACGAAGTGTTAATGGGTCGTGTTCGGGTTCAACCCGCTTAACCCAAATTGACCCGCCAACACGAAGTTTTTAACTCGAAAGAGATTGATCTGGCATTTTCGTTGCATGTATGAGTTTTCATGTTCTGATGGCTTGTTTTTTCCATTACTTCTGATGTTTAATTTGGTTGCGCGATATTCGATTAACATATTTAATTATTATTATAGAAATAAAATATTAATTATTTGTAACTGTTTATCAAGCATTGACATAATTATTGTATAAAAAAGATATTCTTACTCATTATTAGTATTGTTATTATTAAGTTAATTTTTAGTTTGTAGAAAAAGTATGATGAGAGATTCAATTAAGTGAAAATAAAATCTTAGCGTTAAATTTTTTATTCAAAGTTTATGCGGGTCAACACGAACACGACACGAAAATAAACAGGTCAACTCGACACGACACGATTAGTTAAATGAGTTAGGTTAGGATTGACTAATGTTTGACATGACTAATGTTCGACACGACACGAACCCGACACAACACGACTCGATTGCCACCCCTAACTAGTGCAACAATGTGCATGATAGTAGCATTTGTAGACCAATAGAGATTAGTTTCCCTCATTTTATGGTTGAGAATTGAGATTTTTGATGATTCTAGGATAAGTATATGTAAAGATAGTATCATAAAGAAATTGATTTGTAGTTATACATTTTGGTTTGATTTATATGTAGTGATTGATTGTGAAAATTATAAAAAAAAATAAAATTATACATATTATTTTGTATTGGATAAAATGTGGAGATATGGTACAAAAAAATAATGGCCCAAAACTCTAATGGTGTATGATAGGAAAATTTTAAAAAATAATTATAATATTGTTCTGGATAATTTTTTTTTATCAGCTGATGTATTAGAAAATATATTGGATTTAAACTTGAATAAGAAAAATTAGTCACAATTTAATGCACTAGCAAAAACCTCGTGTCTTGAAGACATTCTGCAATACAAAAATTGAACATTGATCGTACAACATGGTGGATTAAAAGGTGGTAGGAGTTGGGAGACAGAGATGTATATGTGGATTAATGAGTTTGTTTGGTATGGAAGAAATGTGTTGGTTGAGTTGTCTAACATCAGAGGTCGTGTAGAAAAGATGATGTTTTTACATGCGAACAAATTTGACGTGAATTTTGTCTTATTGAATCAAAAATAGATGAGAATTGGATAATATTAGATAAATATCCGAATCATCAGATTGAGTTAGGAAACCAATCTATTGATGAGTTTATTCTCATTTCTTTCTCTGTATGTTTTTATGATACAAAAACTAAAACAAAAAATAAATAGAAAGATATCTACATATCTCGTTTGTGGCAAGGCTCAATAATAAAGTCTAACCCAGTTGCACATCTAATCTTAGGCAAAGGTATACAAGTCGTCCACGTATGATCTTAGGCAAGGGTGACCAGGTCATCCATATCATCTCACGAGGAAATTCAGTATTTTTAGCTCAGATTAAGAGTATAGATCGAATTCCTTATTTACAAGTTTTTCGAAAAAATAAGAGGTCATCCCAAACAGTATGACATCTCACAAACATGGAAGATTACAGTGTATCCAAGCTCAGAGATAGGTCACGATGTCACCTCAGCATGTTTTAGAAGGTCACATCACACCTCGGAAATGTAACCTCTAATGGCAAACATTCTCCTAATAAAAATTTAACAAACTTGGAGACCATGTGATGGTGACTTGAAGATCACCCCACTTGTGAGTATAAAATATAAATACAAGAGGTACCCTCATACTGGGGGACGACCAAAATCTCAGTTGTAAACTTTATCTTCTTCTTCAAGCACTAGTAAATTCTCAAAGAATCAAGAGACTCCATTAAAGTGGATTAGTCAAGCTCTTCAGCTGGTGAACCACAATATATTTTGTGTTTTTTTTACTTTATAACTCGTACATTTATTTTATGCTTCCTATAACATACTACAGTCTCTAGGCTTTGCCATTCACTATTCTTATCACTTTCACTGTTCCATAGCATTAAGCTTCTAACTTAAGCACCTAGCTCATGCCTTTGAGTTCAACATCATCAGTTTTCTCTTTCATCTCTCTTAAAATATTCTTTTTTTACGCAATTCATATCTGACCCATTTATTATTGCATAAAGTCAAATCATATAAAACTCGTATCGTGCATTAATTCTATATAAATTGTATTTAATAGATTTATATTGTATTTAATCAAATTCTTGTGAACCTATTGATTAAATGAGTCTAACAGTTCAGCGGTTAATCACCCAAGTTCATTAAAACTAAATTCAAACTAATTGAGCTACTCTCGATGCACAATCCCCATAATGTGTATGTTGTTTGAAATGGATTTAGAAAGACTACATTTTAATATTTATGCATATTTTGATACCTTAGAAAGAAAAAAAAAAAATTCAATACTTTTACACATGAATCGCAAGTGTTCTAGTGTTATGGTGATTCACGAGTCACCGTCACAAATTGCTTCGAGCACATTCTAGTGAGAATTGGACCCACGGTCCAATGAAAGGTAAACAAATCAGCTACAGAGGATGAGTGCCACGCGTAAGTGTAGCCCACACATGTCTCATACTCGACGTTCTCTCTCACATCGCTCTTGAGTCGTGTCGTGTCCTCCCCCAACGACTGCTTTTGTAGCCCTTACCCCACCTTGTACTACTCTAGAAACATAGGTGGCTATTGTACGAGTGGTTAGTCGTAACGTATTATTTCGGTATTATGTTTATTATTTTTACGGATATTTTTATTAATGTTATGGGTGTATTTTATATCGATATTTATCACTTATATTAATATTTATATTAATGTTGTGGGTGTATTACAGCTCGATATTATAATAATTGATGGTGTAAACCTGCGCGAATGAGCTATGAGATTGGATTATGTGGTATGAACGATCTGTGTGGGGTTTGATGTGGCATCTGAGCTACAAGGCTCGTGTATCGATGGACGAATGCTCAAATTAACCGATGTGTAATGCGTGTGAGACAGTAGAATTATAGTGGTTCACCGGCTAACGAGCTCGGCTAGTCCACTCTCTAATGGAGGCTCTTGCTCCTTTCTCTTTATTGATGAATTGAACGTGTTACAGTAGAATACTCGGGGTATATCCCTTAATGGAGGTTGTCCCTCCCTTTTTATGTCCTCATACTTACCTCTAATTCGGAATTATATCCTACATTGAAGGGATTGCTCCCTATCTTCATCTATAATCTCGGAGTTACCTAGACTTCCTATAGCTGGCTCCAAATGGCTTGGTTTTTGCCTTTTATCATGGGATCCTCTCCTTGATTGTAGGAGAGGATCCTTGCTGGTAATGTGTTACGCGCCTTGGATTAGCTGAATTCCCATTATGAATATATCTGTTGTCGACTTGCTGTCCTTTTAACATTTATCGCCTTATGTCTTCAGCTGGGAGTACAAGTGTTGACTGGTCGAGCTCAGATCGTGGCTGGGTGAGCTCGGTTTATTTTCCCTGTCCTCCAGAGCTGAGCTCTTTTCCTGAGCTCGTGTCTGAGGTTTATTTTAAGTATCATCAATAATAATAAAAATATTTACAAAAATAATAATTTTTTTATACTGAAGAAAAGTAGTAAAAATAATTACTACAACAGTGATAAAATCATATACAAGAATGATAAAATTTTTTGTTATAAAAATAATCATAAAAATTATAAAAATATCTATAAAAATAATAAATTTTAGAGGTACAATACCGAATATATTTTATCAAATTTTTTTATTTAATACCATAATGAAGTGCTATATCAAAAGTCACTAGTACAATCTCGTGCGACACATGACTTTTACGACCCGTTCTCCTTTAATACTTTTATTATTTAAGTTAAATAAAAAATTATAAAAAATTAGAATGAGAATGTTGTTACACGTTGTTAGTAGGCTTGTCAATGAAGTGAATTTTGATGTGAATTCGAATCTATTTAATATATTAACTTGAATTCGATTAAGCTTTTTTAAACTAATTTGAATTTGCTTACATGTAAATTCGAAAGAAAAATATGATCTGGTATATATATATATATTCATGCATACATACATATATTAATTGAGAAAAATTATTGTATATACATACATATTTAGTTAGATTATTAATGAGATTGACATGAAATTAAATAAAAATTATTGAATAGAATGTTTTGTTGATTAAATTAAATTAAAGTTAACTTAAATTTGTGAAAATTATAATTTTTTATAAAATTTTGTTGGGACTCAAATTTTTAGATCGAATCAAATATTAGATTATTAACAAATACGAACTGAATTAAGATTTTAAATTTCATCCGATAAACAGATCGAATTCAGAACTCATATTTTTTATGGGCCGATTAATTGAAATAATTATGAAACCTTAAGAAAAATGCCTTTCACTTAGTTTTGGAATGACAAGGGCCGTTGTAGCAAACCTGCGGCCTCGTCATCCTCGACCACTTTATTGTATAGTGCTTCATTCGCCAAGTGTGTCTTATTGCTGTTGAAGGGAGTTCTCGGTCGCTAGTATCGTCTTGTTATTGATATGTGTAGTCTATCTTTACGTTGTGATTATTTTGCACTGAATATTACAGGTTCTGATTCCTGTTATATTTAGACGTGATTGTTATGTTATGTAATTAATTGGATCAAGATAAGATTGCAAAAACCGCAAAGGCAGATGAAGACGACAATAATCCTTTTATTAGCTAACTCATAACTTACAACTCTCATGTAAGATCTAATTTCGAAACTCTGATACCACTTTATAACACTCCAAAATCTACCCTGAAAGAGATTGAAACTCCTCTGCGATGAGTGGTCTTAACCACTTTCCCTCCACATGGAGATTTCTGGTTTGACTAAGGAGTTTTAGAGAGTGCGTATATTTATAGGCTACAGCAGAGACCCTAAGGAGAAATAAGGATCGAATTTCTAATGCACATAGAAATCTTATGATGGCTTATGGGTTGTTATTCATTTAATATTAATGAGATGATGTTAGTATTGTGAAATATATTTTTGATGGCTTCTTAACTCCTCACAATTCTACTCTTGGATTTATGATTCATCCCGTAGTCTTCCTCTAAGAATCGGACAATTCTGAGGTCATATTAGAACTCCTAGGGTCCAATCCTTTTTATCTTTAAACATGCCATGTGATTCAGCCGGTGTAAGCAAACGGTATTGTAAGGCAGAATTACAGATGGACTGAATATACACCTTCGATGAGGTCATGGGTACCGTCCGAAAGCCCCAGAATTGTCCTGACGCCTCACGAAAATGATTCTCATGATATATACAGTTTGGATAGATGACATCAGGGGTGGTTCAAGCTAAATTGAGGCCTAAAACGGTAATACTAAATGAGACCTTTTTATTTTTAGTATTATTTTTTAAAAAAAATATTTTTAATTTTTTTTAAGTCAGAGAGGAGGATGTGATATTTTATTTTTGTGTTTTAAGAGAGAGAGAGAGATTTTATTTATTTATTTATTAAATTTTTGATTTTTGAGTTTCTAATATTATGGATTAAATTGTAGGCCCAAATTATTGAAATTATAATTTTTTGATTAGGCTTAAATTTTTTGGGGCCTTTTTATTAGGTCTAAAATTTTCATGGATTTAAATTTTTTATGTGTACTAGTTATGTATCTATAATTATGGGCCTTCTAAAAATTTGAGACCTAAAACCCATGCTTTTTTTTTAATACCATAGGGCCGGCCCTGGATGACATCAAATTATGATTCAAAAAAAAGAAAAATCTATTGAACCCAAATTAGACATCAGGAAGGACCGGATTGGATAAACTTGTCCATCCCATACCTATCCATCCGGATAAAATAAAGCACATATAAAATTATGCCTCTTATTATTTGTTTGGTTCAAGTATTCAAAAGTTGTGGTCCACTCTTATCCTTCACAATACTTTGTTTAAATTGAGTATTAAATGATAGTATAACTATTAAAATTATTAAGAACCTCAACTTAGTTTAATCCATACCCTTATTTGGTATTTATATATGGGTTTATCAAGGATAAAAATGTATTTTGCATAAATACTCTCCAACCTCATTATTTTAACCCACCAAAAAGGTATGTTTAGTTAAGAATGTGTTCATGGTTATAAATGCACTATTTATCCAGGCCTGAATTATTTATATGTGATAATACCAAGTCTAAAATGTCTCACCAAACATAAAAATAAATGGGATAAGGTGGGGCCAGACACTATTTTTTTTTTTTTAATCCCCTTTCCTAATGTTTAAAGCAAACACACCTTTAGGGTATAAAACAAAATTAATCCCTAATTTTTTAAGATTAATTTTATAGCTTTACCAAGTAAAATCATACTCTTACTTATGAATAGTAATATTTTCATGTCGTAGTCTTAACACTTCAGATGCTAAAAAAATAGATTTATAAAATTGTTATGAATCCATGGGTAAAATTTGTCCTCGACAACCGACTTATAAAAGAAAGGTGTTCAAGAGTTTATATACATATATCTAATCAAATTTTTTACTAATGTGAAATCGGAACATTCTATTATGTTTTCGTAGTCGATGTCCACGATAATCCACTCTATCGACATTAACACAACGGTAGCTCTTTTCTCTTTGGAGCTCCACACATCTATTAGTAGTAAATGATATAACATTATACTCATATATAATACCAAGTTATCTTAATCCTATCTATAAGTCTTCTCTTCCGTGATTCGACTACAAAGAGCTGTAATTTACACTGCATTTGATTCTATACTCGACGTGATGACTAATTCTGATATCAATTATTATGAATATATTGGTAGAACTTACTCCTAAAAATCGACTTATAAGAAAAAAGTGTCTAAAAATTTATATATACACATCAATCTCATTTTTAATTGATGTAAGATCATAACACAAACTCATCAAATAAAAATAAATACATCAATCGATTAAATATAACACGAACCTAACTACCGACATTTATACACGACACAAATTCAATAAAATTATGAAATAAAATTTGGTAGAATCTCAACCCCCATTCTTCACATATTTGCATGGCTAAGCTTCGCTTTATACGTACAGCCAATTATAATGGGACAACGACCCCCCAAAAAAAATTATAATGGGACAAAGTGGGGTCACACCACTAGCTCATCGCCACGTGTATTTCCAAAGCCTATACCTCCGCTATATATACAACCTCTCGGTTGCCAAGAAAGAGATCACACCACATCCTTGTAGTTATTAACGGAGAGAGATCCACTTGTTCTTCATCTCTTTCCACTTCTCTCTCCTCTCTCCTCTCTCTCTGGTCTGTGTGAGATCTGCATTTGCTGAGTGAAAGATGTTCATTGAGAGCTTTAAAGTTGACAGTCCCAATGTTAAGTACACAGAGAATGAGATTCACTCTGTGTACGACTATGAGACCACAGAGCTTGTTCATGAGAACAGAAATGGTACTTACCAGTGGATTGTCAAGCCCAAGACTGTCAAATACGAGTTCAAAACTGATACCCATGTCCCAAAGCTAGGGTTTGCCTCTAAACCCACCCTCTAATTTCAAATTAACTCAAACAATAAAGGGGGAAAATAGATTTGTTTTTCTCTACCTGTTTTGAAATATTTCTCTGGGTATTCTATGATGTGTTGATTTTTGTAATTTTCGAGTAATCCTATGATTTTGTGGTAGGGTTATGCTTGTTGGGTGGGGAGGGAACAACGGCTCTACACTGACTGGAGGTGTTATTGCAAATCGAGAGTGAGTTTCTCGCTTTCCTTTTAATAAATTGCACTTTTGATCTCATAAATTGACATTATGTGTTCTTTTGTTATGTTGGTTGGTAAGAGTTGGTGACATGGTGTGAAAAGGTTGTTTAAATGTTTGTTTATTCAAGAAATAGTTCTAATGGAAATTTTTACAAAATTGGAGATATGGGTCTTTTGATTTGACAGAGTATTATCATTATGTGGACAGAAAGTGTATGAAGATGCTATTTAGCATTTCTTTATTAGAAAAAAATTCTTGTTTTTTTAATTTTTAAAAATTTTGAGATATGGGTCTGGAAATTTTGGCAGAGGAATCTCTTGGGCAACCAAAGACAAGGTGCAACAAGCCAACTATTTTGGCTCACTCACCCAGGCCTCTGCAATCCGAGTTGGGTCCTTCAATGGAGAGGAAATCTATGCCCCATTCAAGAGCTTGCTCCCCATGGTACAACCCCTCTACTATACATATACATATGTACATAGTGTTTTATATCTCTGTATAACATTGAATCTACAGTACCGAAAAGTTATGTTTTGTAACGTATTTAAAAATTCTTACGCAGTAAAGAATGAGATTACGACTTAATTTACTGATGTCATGATAACTGGATTTCATAGAATTAATCTCAATTCTTAAGGATTGATCTTAATTTTTCAAAGGGTAACTTAACTTTTGGTTTTGTAACTTTCTCATCTTCATTTTGTAATAATTTTTTTATATAGTATCGAACAAGGTACCCTTTCCATGAATTTTGTTTCAACTTTTTAATTCTTCTGTATGATTAAACAGGTGCACCCAGATGACATTGTGTTTGGGGGTTGGGACATAAGCAACATGAACTTGGCAGATGCCATGGCCAGGGCTAGGGTATTTGATATTGATCTGCAGAAGCAGCTGAGGCCCTACATGGAATCCGTGGTCCCACTCCCTGGAATCTATGACCCTGATTTCATTGCAGCCAACCAAGGGTCACGTGCCAACAACGTGATCAAAGGAACCAAGAAAGAGCAAGTCCAACAAGTCGTTAAAGATATTAGGTAATTAATCATAAAATGAATCCTAAATTTGTCAGTACCCATTAAAGATTTGTTGCTAATTTTTGCCTAGAAAAGGTGAAGACTGATTGTTTTGTTGTTTCAAATGTGTCTATGTGTTCTAAATAGGGAGTTTAAGGAGGCAAATAAGGTAGATAAGGTAGTGGTTCTGTGGACTGCTAACACAGAGAGATACAGTGATGTAATTGTTGGACTAAACGACACTGTGGAGAACCTCTTGGGTTCTTTGGAGAAGAACGAAGCTGAGATCTCTCCTTCCACCTTGTATGCCATAGCTTGTGTTCTTGAAAACGTACCTTTTATCAATGGAAGCCCACAGAACACTTTTGTTCCAGGTTGTTAAAACTTACTAATTGACTGATTGCTCGGTCAAAAACATGTTAGACTAAAAAACCCATAAAAAAAACTTTTGATTTTAACTTAATTTTTGTTTCTTAAACATTCAGGGCTGATTGATTTGGCCATAAAGGGAAACAGTTTGATTGGTGGAGATGACTTTAAGAGTGGTCAGACCAAAATGAAATCTGTGCTTGTTGATTTTCTTGTGGGGGCTGGTATCAAGGTATTCAATTTCTTTGATTTTAATTTGCTTCTTCATTATTTACTTGGTGAATTGTGTGTGAAATGCTTGATAATTATGGGAATTGGACTTTCAATATACAACGCGGCTCACGATAATAGCGTCACTACATATGGCATAAGGCTCCTAGATGGTGCAGTAGCATGAGCCTTGTGCATTGGACCACTTTTTTGCTAAATAACATGGCTCTAGAGCCATGTTAGTCTAATCGAAATGGATAATATTTTATAATAAGGGTTTGGAGCATTGAGATATATGAAATTGTTGTGGTTCATTTCTCAAAGATGGTAACTAGTGGGGACTTTTGGGAGTGTTGTATAATACTGATGGGTTGTGATACTTGGCAGCCAACATCAATTGTGAGCTACAACCATCTTGGAAACAATGACGGAATGAATCTATCTGCTCCACAAACCTTCCGGTCCAAGGAGATCTCTAAAAGCAATGTGGTGGACGACATGGTCTCCAGCAATGGCATCCTCTATGAGCCTGGCGAGCACCCTGATCATGTGGTTGTTATCAAGGTATAATTCTATGTACATATGTTTGTACATGTATAGACAATGTATGAGAAGTGTTTCCATGGTAGCAGTGCAAAAAAAAGACGAGATGTTCATGATCAACTTGGGGTCAATTTGGATTAAAGTTGGTTTGAACTTGTTCATTTATATAACAAACTGACCTCGAACTCATCTTTAAAATTTGTTTAATAAACAAGTCGAGCCCAAGTTAGGGGATATACATAAAATGTATCAAGTTAAATGTATATGCTACATGTTTTACAAACATATATAGATTAATGTTGATCTTGAACATGGGTTTGTATTTGAGTTTAGACCTGAGCACCATTCGTTCAACGAGCCAAACCGAGCTAGTTTTCTCTTTAAAAATGAACAAGTGAGCCTGAAAAGTCACCAGCAATGGCTCAGTTTGGTTATTTTGCACCATAAGTTTATGGTATGATTTTCTTGTTCACATTAGTCTCATCTTACGCTTGGTGGGCGTTTATGTGGTGCAGTATGTGCCATATGTGGCTGATAGCAAGAGGGCTATGGATGAGTACACATCAGAGATATTCATGGGTGGTAAAAGCACCATAGTTTTGCACAACACGTGCGAGGACTCTCTTTTGGCTGCTCCAATCATCTTAGACTTGGTTCTCCTTGCTGAACTTAGCACTCGCATTCAACTTAAATCTGAGCAAGAGGTCTGTGTGGTTATAACTTCAACTTGTGCCCTGCAATTTTGTATGTGCTTTAATGTTCATGTTTTGGTTTTAACTCATTGTTCTTTATGGTCTAAACATTTTTGCAGGGTAAATTCCACTCTTTTCATCCTGTGGCTACAATCCTCAGCTACCTCACTAAGGCCCCTCTGGTTAGTTCTTCTGGATAATTCTTTCCTCCGTTTGTAGCATAAGATTATGATGCCAACTTCTTACCGAAAAATGAGAAAGTTGGGGTTCAATTGGTTCAAGGTACAACTCAATAGTGTTCATTAGAACACAAATTTATCTGTTTCAGTCAATACTTAGTCCGATACAGTCGTAGCGTTCGATACGATATCGAAAAGTAGCTTTCGATGTCTTACCCTTTGTAATTCATTATTAAGTTCAGGTCCTCTGCATGAATACAAGTGCAAAGTGAATTAAGGGCAGGAGACATCTCCTCCATTACATGAATTATTGGTGGGGAAATTGACCATACCATGTGAGAGAAGATAGAAAGAGGGACCTCCTCTTGGTTGATGTGAATTTATTTTATGGTCTCAATAATGATGCTCACATTCGTGGCCCAGAAAACTAGTGGTCCTGGGGTGACCTCAAAATGCTTCAATATCTTTTTCTCTGGAATATACTCCAATCTGGTTCACAGGAACACAAATAGAAAAACACCAAGGTTTTAACACCCCCCCCCCCAAAAAAAAGAAAAAAAAAAAAACAGAATGCCTTAAGGCCTATTGTTATTCTTAATTGTGTATGTTAATGTACAGTTCCCCCCTTCACCTTGCCTAGATCCGGAGTTTTCACAGTAGTACACGATATAGAAACAACTAGTAGTCAGCTGCTGGTTAAGAAGCCTTGTAGTCTAACCATATCGTTATGATCAATTAATGGGCATTAAGACTATTCTTAGTTAATAGACGAGTAATTGTTATTTAACTGTGTGCTTGCTGAAAATTTGCAGGTACCACCAGGCACCCCGGTGGTGAATGCGCTATCAAAGCAGCGGGCAATGCTCGAGAACATACTGAGGGCTTGTGTTGGATTGGCTCCGGAGAACAACATGATTTTGGAATACAAGTGAAGAATCATATCAAGACTCTTATGGAAGATTGGTTCCACCAAATATGGGAAGGACCCTTTCTCCTTCCCTTCCCTTTTTCATCTGGTATAACCGTATGTGCTGATGTTTTTGAAGATGTAATATCTGTGGGGAATAGACTTAGTGTAAGTCTTGTTTCTTGTATCAGTTGTGTATTTTGTTTGGTTGTTTTGAAGGATTAAAGCCATTGTGTGGTTTTTTCCTTTTGACTTGTAAAGCTTTGCTTCTTGTAATTCTGTTGGTTAGAAATTAATAAATTTTCTGTGGTTGTGAAAAAAAAAAAAAAAAGACTTGGTGTAAGTCTATTGTTGCTGTAATGGCTCTGTTTTTTCTTTTTCTTTGGTTTCAACTGACACACACACATGATGCATCAAGATCTCTTTTATAAAATAGTATTAGAAATGTTTTTTTTATAATAATTTTATGTAAAAATTATTATTTAAGAAACGTTACCAAACGGTACATTAGCATTCATAGAAGTCTTCTTTCTTTATGTTTTTCTCGTGTTTGGTGGTTGTCTATTACATTCTGATGGATTGATTGTAGCTAAGTGTTGTAGAGGTTGGTCAAAATGTTGCCCAAATTTCTAAAACTCTTAGGACGGCTGCGAGGATCTTTCGCTGATGGCCAGACTTGTATCTTATCGAAAGTCACTCGCTATATATTATTGATAATTTAGTAAAATTGTATTATAGTTAACGTAGGACTGTCAGTGAATATTCAAAAAATAGAAGGTGCGTCCTTAAAAATATTATAAACTAGAAAGAGTGGCTGAAATTTTCCCTATTTTAGAAAACTTGAGTCCTATAAAAATCAAAAGACTTAATGAGGTAGTTAACATTATTTCAAGGGTATAAACATAATTTTGAAAATTGAGGGGGCCACGACCCCGGGGGCCATAACATGGCTCTGCCCATGGCTGAATTAGATAGGTTTTGCGGCCCAATTGGCACACTACGTTATTAAACCGGTTCGAACATCAAAGGGCTTTAGTTCTTCCCCATGGATGAGCTCCTCACAATTGATTTAAAGGTTAAATGTTCAATTCCCCTCCACCGCATCCATCCCCTACTTGTAATAATGAATATATATATATATATATATATACACTAGCAATGCAACATGTGCGTTGCACGTGAAAATTTTCGATAAAATATTTGATAAAATACATAAAAATTTAATTGTATAGTTAAATTAGATATTATCTCATATTTAAATTATTTGTATCGTGGACAAAGCAAAAAAAATACATATATCGATTTTTTGGCACCATAGATAATATTGTATCAATAAAATTGTCAAGATGACTATCTAAATATAAAGAATAATATTTTTAATATATCCTGTTAAGAGATGACTATCTAAAAGTTTTACAAAGATAGGGATTTACTTGATATGTTAGAAATTAGTTTGTTATTTAAGTATAGAGGGATATAATTATAATTTATATATTTAAATATAAAAGGACATATTAGTCTTTATAATTTTTTTATAAGAGCAAAATAGTGAATCAAAAGTTTTTAATGTAATGTATTTTTATTAGTAATATAAATATAATCATATAGATAACCCGTGGTTGAAGGTACAATAAAATGTAAAATTCGAACGATCAAAAAATCGATCTCATTATATTAAATAATAATTTGTATTTCTTTCCTTTCTTTGATGATAACCCGTGGTTGAAGGCACGATAAAATGTAAAATTCGAACATCCAAAAAATCGATATCATTATATTGAATAATAATTTGTATTTTTTTTTCCTTTCTTTGATTACATTATTTAAAATTAATTTTTACACATTATTTTCTTTAAATAATCGACAAAATTTTCTTAAAATACGTAATCTGACAAAATTTTCTCAACATTTATTCACTATCACATATGTACAATGTCTGTAATAAAAATTGTGTTACACTATAAATTAATCAAATATTAAATAATATGTGATAAAAATGGATGATGTAATTTTTTGAGGAGAAAAATGTATAGAGATATATATATATCTCTTTTATACTCATTTTTTCAATGCAATTTAGAATACCGACCAAAAAAATAAACATCAACTCCGAAATAATTAGGTCAATTTGTTGGACCAACCACATTAATAAAAATAAAGGTAACTTATACTTGAACGCTCTGAGGTTTGTCACTTGATAACATAGATCCCTAATATTTGGAATATTACACGTAGACCTCCTAAGGTTTACTTAAACTCTTGTTATTAGTATCAGTTAATATGATTCAATTGTACCCTTTCTTCTAACAGGCCCAATGTTAATTTTTTACTAGTAAATTACACTCAAACCCTTAATATTTGTCACTTAATCACGTAATCTCCTTACATTTGAAATATTAAACTTGGACTCCCTATAGTTTGTGCGCGTGTAAAAAAAGACCTTTGGGAGCTGGGGCCAGTGTTCGATAGTAGATTCGTTAGAATTTCATAATGTCAGCATAAAATACCAATATAATTCCAATATTACCCTTTATTTTAGGGGGCATAATATCAGTTGCTTACCTTAGCTATCCTACCATTGCAAACCTCATTTAGGCTGTTGAAGTTGGAAAATGGGTATATAAAATACCACATTTGGCATATGAAAATGACAGTGATTATTTTCTTTCTATTTTTAAATTTATTTTTTTTACAAATTAAGTATTACTTTTTTTATGGATAAAAACAATAGATACTTGCATTGATAGGACCAAGTGTTAACATTTTTACATCCTATTAATTACATTTCATTCAAAAGATGATCTACTCCTATGCATGCATTCAAAAAAACATCAAGTACGTCTTTACAATAAATGAAAGACACAATGCCAACAAAATCCCTTACTCTCAGCAAACTATAAAATGTCAACAAAAGCTAACATCCTAATCGAAAAACCTGTACAAATGAAAAATAAAATATTACGTAGACTTTACAATCATTCTGGTTGTATTACGTCGTATATTACAATTAAAAAAAACTAACTTCTCAGCCAAAAAAAATCCTAATCAATACAAAATATAAACTATGCTAAATTCTTCAACACATTCACATTATATTCTGCCATTTATTGAAGTAAAACCTAAAAACCAAAAACAAAAACCAAATTTTTTTTAGAACAAAATCTTACTTAGTACAAACATGTCAAATAAGCCTAATTGAGAGTATAAAAAAAAAAAAAGCCTAATTTTTATTATAACATCCATTGAAATAAAACTACAAGACCAAACAAAATTCCAAATTTTTAAGGAGAAATCTATAATCGATATAAATATATCAGAGAACTCAAATCAATACTCATTTGTATTCTATTATAATGTCTATTGGAATAAAACCAAAAAATCAAATAAAATTCAATTTTTTTTTCAAAAAGAAGAAACCCTAAACAATACAAATATTGGCATGTTTGCAAATTCTAATGACATCATCAAATTCTAGTGGTTATAGAACTGACACTAACAACAGGAGTCTAGTGTCACATGTGCACAAACTTTAGGGGTCTAAATATAATATCCCAAATATAAAGGAACTAAGTGATTAAGTGACAATCTCCAAGGAGACATAGTGTAATTAGTCCAAAATCTTCTACTTTTATCTGGGGCATTTTGGCTTTTTACTTAGTTCTGGTAGCTCCTTTATTCAATTGTCACTAACAACGGTTCTTAGTGTAATATTTTAAATTTATGGGGTCTGATGATGCACAAAATCGTATAGTGCGAGATCAACAGTCACCAGAGTGATTAATGAGCAATCAATGGCAATTAAATATGAAAGCAAGTAATAGAGAGAGTCAACACAGGAGACTTATAGTGGTTCGGTCTCGGATGACCTACGTCCACTCTTCGAACGGCGACGGTGGCCTGAGGTGTTTTATTGATGTATGATAATACTCCGGAGAGTTACAATGCCTTGGAGAGAGGGAGAGTGGTCAGAGACTTGTGTGTCCTGCCCTTTATACAGTGAGGGCTTACATTATATAGGCTCACCATGGCGGTGAGGGGGTGACGTGAGGAGGAAGTCTTTCGTGAATTTGGTAAGTACAAATATGGTAGGAGTGGACTTCTTTAGTAAGTAGAGTTATGGTAGGAGTAGATCTTCGCATCCCGTCATTCTCTCCCTCGTGTTCCTATTCATTCGGAGGAGATTTCTGACTTGGATTGAACCTTTAGGCTTGGACCTTGAGTCGCAATAAGAAGAGGAGTAATGGAGTACCAAGGCAAAGGAGCACCATGGGAGTTGGCGCCCAGTAGTCGGCGCCCCATGGTTGGCGCCCAATGGTAGGTGTCTTCTTAGGACTTAACCTTCTAGTGTATTTTTCCTTAGGATCTCTTGGTATGAGGAGAAGGCAAGTGAGGAGTTGGGATGATAGGTGAGGAGCTCAAGCAAAGGAGTCGGCGCCCATGAGGCGTCCTTGGTTGGCGCCCATAGTCGGCGCCCATGAGGCTTCCTTGGTTGGCGCCCATAGGGCTTCGACTGTCCCTCGACTCTTTTGCCTCTTCCTTATTCTCCTTAGACGGGTGACCCGGCTTGATGAATTTTGGAGACTTGGATTAATCCCAGGGCCCATTGGTATTCGGGCTCTTTCTCGACTTATCTTCATTGGGCTTAGCCCAGTTGAATTTGGACTCGTCATTTGCCTCCCATGCTCCGGCTCTGATTTTCTCGGAAATAAAGAGGTCGAGGGCATGTGTTTCGGCTTGGTCATGGCTTTTCCTTGCTCTTCACGGTACCCTTTTATCGGGTCGTTTGCTGAGTTTTTCCCGGGAAATAATAAAAAAATATATATATTATTATTTTATTCATATATATTTTTTGTTTTTTTACGAGTCGAGGCTACTGTTCCATCTTCTTCCTCGTATCGCAGTTGCTCATTTCTGAAAACCTTTCCTGCGGGTAGGCCACCAAGCTTCCAAAAGAAGCTTTACCAAGCTTCCTCAAGAAGCTTTGTCTTCCCTATTTAAAGGCACCCAAGGGCCCATTGTTCCTCCTCCTTCACACTCCATAGTCTCTCACTATTTTTTCTTTAACCTTCCCCTCATATTCCCAAAGCAAACAAATGAAGACAAGGAGCTCAAGAGATGATGGCATGGAGGAGCAAGGAGGAGAGAAGCGGAGAGGAGGCGCCCAAGGGGCTGCCATGGTCGGCGCCCATGGGGCTCCCATGGTCGGCGCCCAAGGGCCTGCCATGGTTGGCGCCCATGGGGCTGCCATAGTCGGCGCCCAAGGGGCTCCCATGGTCGGCGCCCATGGGTCCTCCCCTCCCCTCCGTGTTGGCTTTGATCGTCCTGTTGGTGGCTGCGGCGCTGCGGGGATGTCTTCCAGTGGAGAAAAACCCTTTGGGATTATCGGCCCGAGGTCGGGTTCAAGCACTAAGGCCCCAATCAACCCCTTCGGCGTGTCAGCGAGGGCTCAAGGCATGGTTGTGCAACGGAGTAAATTTTCAACTGAGAGCAGTACCCATAGTCCAGGCGGCGCCCTGGGCTCTTCAGTCGGTGTGGGTGGTGCCCAGAGGTCATCCGATGACTCCCCCGGCGTGGTGCAGTTCTCCTCTCCCGAGTCTAGAAAACGGCCAGTTGCTGACTTGGATAGGCCTGGCTCCGAAGGTATGTTCCGCTGCTTTTTTTTTATATATACATATCCTCTGTCAATGTTCAAAATTTTTTTTTATACCGACGACCCGAGCCTACCCCTGGGGTATCCTTTCAGATGAGGGGGAACCCGTCGGGGACCTTGGCGAAGGTCGGAGTGCACAGGGGAATAGTGCTTCCCAGGTAGCCTCTATATTTAGCTCTATTAAACACGACGAGGATATTTCCAGCATAGTTACCTAGTACCGTATCCCGCCCTCCGTGACATGCCGCCATCCCGAGGCCGACGAGCCTGCGTGTAGTGATTCCCTAGGCGAGATCGTTGTTTATGAGGGTATGTTGGAAGTTGGTCTGCGGTTTCCTATCCCCGGGCCTATATGTCGGGTTCTGGAGAGCCTGTCCCTTGTCCCGGGGAGGTTGGCCCCCAATGGTTGGAGGGTGATTATGACATTCTTTACTCTTTGGCGATTGGTTCATCCTGCTACTGTCCCCCCGCCGTTAGAAGAGTTCTTGGCTACTCATTCTCTTCGCGTGAACCCGGTTCCCCATCAGGGATGGTACCGCTTTTCCCCCAGGGCGGGTAGGATTGTTGAGGGACTCACGTCCAATCTTCACAACTGGAAGAGGAGATTTTTCTTCGTCGGTGAAGAGTGGGCTTCAGAGTCTGATCGTGACGTGGTGCCCACCCGATGGGACACAGCTCCCCGGAGTTCCCAAGGTAACTATTTCACCTACAGTTTCTGCATTGATTTTTGCCTATTTGCTCTTGTGATGTTACCTTCTCTTTGCAGATATACCGATTCTGACCTCAATGCAAGAGAGGCTGCTCGACGTGGTTCGTAACTACCCGACCAGAAAGTTTTCGGAGATCATGTCGGCGTCCGGTATTCCTTCGATTCTTACGAGGTCGAGGAGGAAAAGTACTTTACTCATTTAGTTATTCCTTTGAAAACACAACATGGTATGCTTTCTTGGCTTATATTGGCCCTGCAGGTCTTCCTGTCGACAGATCCCTGGTGGGGGAGGTTCTTTCTTCTATGGCGGAGCCATCTCCCCCTCGTCGTCCCAAGAAGGCAAGATCCAGCGCTCCCAGCTCTTCGCGACCAGAGTCTACTGGTCAGGCTAGTTTCTCAGAGGCTGACCCGGGTGATGCTCCTCCTCCTTCCTCGCTTGATGTCTCTTCGCCCCTGAGAGATCACTCATATAGTGCTGTGGGGGCTGAGACTCCGACGTTGCCTCCTGACAGGGCGGAGGGTCCGCCCAGTTTTCCCATTTCAGGTCCTCCCCCAGTATCCATGTTGAGGGATGTGAGATTGGCGAAGGGGAGGCTGGAAAACTTTGTGTCTGGCGTCGAGATTCAAGAGATTGCTTCTAGAGGGCCAGAGGGCGTAATTGATGCTACCATGGAGGGTTTTGCATTGGTAAATCTTGCTCCCCTTTTCTTTGTATGTGGCTTTCTGTGATACCTTGGTCGTGCTTTATGACTCTTTCTGTATCTCTGAATGCTTTCAGGTGGCCGCTGTTTTACCCTGCTTGTTCAACAACACTATAAAGATCAGGGATGCAGTTAATGGCCAGGCGAAGGAGAGACAGGCACGGGAGGCTGCCGAGGAGCAGCTTAGACTTGTGCAGCAGGCACGAGAGGATGCTGCAGAGCTTTCACGGCAGGCACGAGAGGATGCCGAGAAGCAGTTGAGGCTCGAGCGACAGACACGAGAGAGTGCCGCTGAGGAGTTGGTGCAGGCGCGGGAGAGGATTACCCAGCTCGAGGCCGACCTTCATATAGCACTTGAGAGAGCTACTGGGGCTGAGGCCCAGAGAGATGCTGCCGAGAGAGGCAGGGATGCTGCTGAGAGGAGCAGGGATGCCGCTGAGAGGGGCAGGGCCCGTGCCTTCATTGACGGCTACGAGGAGCTCAGGAGGAAGGCCACAGCAGAATATCCTTACACTGAATTTACTATCTTTCGGCCTGATGAGGCCCCTGACTCCGATGAAGACAGCGATGGAGGAGACTATATGAGTGGGAGCAGCGAGGGTCATTAGGAGTGGTGCCTTTGTACCCTTTCTTTTTTTGTTGACAGACTATGTCTTCTTTTTGTAAAAGGCTCATGGGTCTTAATGAAGCATAACTTTTTGAGGAAGTACTCTGAAATTTTATTTGCAATTCCAAGTAAACACTTAAAAATGTAGAAAATAACAAGACGACTAAAAAGTAAACAGTACAAGTAATGGCCCTCGACTCATGACTCACTGCCCCCAGCTACTGGTAGTATTTGTTTAAGTGCTCCGCATTCCATGGATGAGCTAGGACCTTTCCTTCGGTGTTTTGGATCCTGTAGGTTCCTGGCCTTACTACCTCTATAACGGTATAGGGACCTTCCCAGTTCGGTCCCAATTTTCCTTCTCGGGAGTCTTTGGTAGACAGGATAACCTTTTTCAAGACCAGGTCCCCGGGTAAGAAAGACCGAGACTTCACCTTCGAGTTGTAGTACTTAGTCATGCGACGTTTGTACTCTGCATTCCGGAGCATGGCTATCTCCCTCTCCTCCTCTACCAAGTCGAGGTTGATGCGGAGGCCTTCTTCATTACGGGCAGGGTCATAGTGTTGGACCCTAAAGGAGTGTACCCCGATTTCAACGGGTATCACTGCCTCTGTTCCATATGCTAGAGAGAAAGGTGTTCCACCCGTCGGACTCCTTGGTGTGGTCCGATATGCCCAGAGCACTCCTGGGAGCTCGTCTGCCCATCTCCCCTTGGCAGTCTCCAACCTAGTCTTCAGGTTACGGAGTATGGTTCTGACAGTGACCTCTGCTTGGCCATTTGCCTGGGGATGGGCAGGGCTTGAGTGGGGTTGCTTGATCTGGAGGTCTGCACAGAAACCGTTGAGGAGTTTGTTGTCAAACTGCTTGGCGTTATCGCTGACAATGACATGTGGTATTCCAAACCTGCAGACTAGATTCCTCCATATGAAATCCTTTATCTTTTGATCTGTGATTTTGGCCAAAGCTTCTGCTTCTGCCCACTTGGTAAAGTAGTCGATGGCTACGACTACAAACTTGCATTGGCCTCGACTCACTGGCAGGGGACCTAGGATATCAATTCCCCACATGGAGAAGGGCCATGGGCTCTGAATGGTGGTGAGTTCTTCGGGTGGTTGTCTGGGTACCGTTGCAAAACGCTGACACTTATCACATCTCCTGACGAAGTCTTTGGCGTCCCGGATCATAGTGGGCCAATAATATCCCTGCCTAATTGCTTTATGGGCCAGTGCACGCCCTCCTGAGTGGTTCCCACATACCCCTTCATGGATCTCCCTCATGGCGTAGTTGGCTTCTTCGGGGGTGAGGCAACGGAGTAGAGGGAGAGAGTGACTCTTCTTGTAGAGGGTGTTCTGTAGGATAACATACCTGGATGCTCTCATCCTCACTTTTCTGGCCTCTACCGAGTTGTCTGGCTCAGTGCCCTCCTGCAGGTACATTCGGATAGGAGTCATCCAGTTGGACTCTGAGGATGCACAGTTGACCTCCTCCTCTGGTTTGGTGGTGCTGGGCTGAAACTGGTGACTCGTTAGTGCTGGGCCCATGAGAATATTGGCAGAGGCGAACTTTGCAAGGGCGTCTGCCATAACGTTCTCTTCTCGAGGCACATGGTGGATGTTGAAGCAGGCAAACCTTGTGAGCAGTGCTTGGACCACTGAGAGGTACTCCTGCATCCTTTCTTCCTTGGCTTCAAACTCTCCCCTCACTTGGTTGACTATGAGCTGAGAGTCACTGTAGGCCATGAGGTTGAGTGTTTCCATCTCCAAAGCTAACCTTAGGCCTGATATGAGAGCTTCATACTCTGCTTGGTTGTTTGACGTGGTGAAGTGTAAGGAGACAGCGTACTTCAAGGGTGTGCCATGTGGGCTGATTAGTACTAGTCCAGCTCCACCCCCTTCGCTAGTTGAAGACCCATCTACGTAGAGCTTCCAGGATGGTGTAGGGGGTGATGAGGGAGAGTGCAATGAAGGCTGAAGTGATGGAGCCTTGGGGAGGCTGGGCGGCGCCCAAGGTTTAGTGAGTGGCGCCTCTGGTAAAGTGGTCGGCGCCCATGGTTGCCTAGTCAACGCAGCTGATTCCCCCTCTTTCTCTGGGCAGTGGTTCCCTTCTTGGGTAACATCTGGGCTAGACTCCTGGTGGGCGGAGTTAGAGTGCACTGAGTAGGTGGGCGCATGGGCGCCTGATGCCTCTCCTTGGGACTCCTGCAAGGGCGTTGACTCTGCCACGAAATCTGCAAGGGCTTGGGCTTTGATGGCAACCCTAGGCTGGTACTGTATGTCGAATTCACTCAACTCCACTGCCCATTTGAGCATCCTACCAGAGACGTCAGGCTTCCCCAAAATTCTTTTAAGTGGTTGATCGGTAACTACCACGATGGTGTGGCCCTGAAAGTAGGGGCGTAGACGTCTAGCTGTCGTGATGAGGGCAAGAGCTAATTTTTCTAACTCCGAATACCTTATCTCTGCCCCTCGGTAGGCTCTACTCACATAGTAGACGGGCTTCTGGGTGCCTTCATCCTCTCTGATGAGGACGGAGCTTACGGCAGACGGTGAAGAGGAGAGGTACAAGTACAGTTTTTCCCCTGGCAGTGCATGGGAGAGCAGAGGTGGTGCGGCGAGGTAGGCTTTAAGCTTCTGAAAGGCTTCCTCAGCCTCTGGTTCCCACTGGAATGACCTGCGTAGGATTTTAAAGAAAGGTAGGCATTTATCGGCTGACTTAGAGACAAACCTGTTGAGGGCTGCTACCCTTCCGTTGAGGCGCTGGACCTCCTTGGTCGAGGCAGGGGACTTCATCTCCATGATGGCCCTGATCTTGTCTGGGTTGGCTTCTATGCCTCTCTTGTGGACCATGAAGCCTAGAAATTTTCCTGAGATGACGCCAAAGGCGCACTTTTCAAGGTTCAGCTTCATCTTGTAGGCTCTTAATACGTCAAAGGTCTCTTGTAGGTGCGATGCATGATCATTAGCATCTACACTCTTCACCAACATGTCATCTACATAGACCTCCATGGTCTTTCCAATCTGAGTCTCAAACATCTTGTTGACGAGGCGCTGGTAAGTGGCTCCGGCGTTCTTGAGTCCGAAAGGCATCACCTTGTAACAGTAAGTGCCTTTTGGAGTGATGAAAGAGGTCTTCTCCTGGTCTGGGGGGAACATGCTGATCTGATTGTAACCGGAGTAGGCATCCAGGAAACTCAAGAGTTCATGACCAGCAGTGGCATCAATGAGGAGGTCAATACGTGGGAGTGGATAGCTGTCTTTTGGACAGGCTTTGTTGAGTTCTGTGAAGTCTACGCATAGGCGCCACCTCCCATTAGTTTTAGTTACCATTACCACGTTGGATAGCCAGTCTGGGTAGGCTACCTCCCTTACTGATCCATTAGTTAATAACTTGTCTACCTCTGCTTCCATGGCTTGCCCCCTTTCAGTGTTTACATTCCTCAATTTCTGTCGAATAGGCTTATATCTCGGGTCGACATTGAGTCGATGGGTGACCACCTCTGGGTTGATGCCTTCCAGGTCTTTGTGAGACCAAGCGAAGACGTCTGCGTTCTGTCTGAGGAAGTCTACCAGGGCGGAAGCCTGCTCCTGTGAAAGTGAGGAGCCTATGTAGACTTTCCTTTCTGGAAGGTTATCATTGATCACAACTGGTCGGAGCTCTTCTGCTAGTTCACCCCTTTCTATGGCACTGTCCTCCCTGGGGTCATACACTTCGACTTGGAGAGTCTCATGTGGCTTCGTAGCCCTCATCGAGGCCACATAGCATTCTCTGGCTGAGACCTGATCTCCTCTTATCTCCCCAATCCCACTAGAGGTTGGGAAACGGAGGAGAAGGTGGTAGGTAGATGGCACTGCCTTCAGAGCATTGAGGGCAGGGCGTCCGAGAATTATATTGTACGCAGAAGGGCAATCAAGTACAAGAAAATTTACCATGATAGTAGAACTCCTTGGAGCATTCCCTGCTGTGACAGGCAAGGTGATAGACCCCAGGGGTTGGACTCTCTCTCCTGAGAAGCCAACCAAGGGAGTCCTGACAGGTTGTAGTCTCTCTCTACCAAGGTGAAGGCTGTCGTAGGCTGTGGCAAACAGGATGTCGGCGGAGCTGCCACTATCAATAAGTACTCTCCTAACCTGGTAGTTGGCCACCATCAACGTTAGGACTAGAGGGTCATCATGTGGAGCTTGAACCCCCTCCAAGTCTCTGTCTGAGAAAGTGATGATCCCCTCTTCCCCATGTCGGGGTGTCTTCATCGGGCAAGAGTCATACGACTCTTCCTGTCTGGCTTTCCTAGCGTGTGCCTTCCTGGCGGAGTTGGAGTCACCTCCTCCTCCTAACCCTCCTGCGATGGTCTGAATCTCGCCAAGGGGTTGCTGGTGCTCACGCTCTTCATGCGGTGGAGCTGGTCCTCGACCAGCCACGTACTGCCTCAGATGGCCCCGTTGAATAAGCTCTTCAATCTGCTTCTTCAGCTGGAAGCAGTCATCTGTTTCATGGCCGTGGTCGCGGTGGAAGCGACAGTACTTACTGGTATTCCGGCGCTTGGGGTCGGATTTCATTTTTCCGGGCCAACGGATGGTAGGGTCATCCTGTATTTGGAGCAAGATGTGCTCCACTGAGGCGTTGAGTGGTGTGAAAGGCTGTCGGTCTTTTAGGGGTAGTGGATCGAGGCGGTCCTTTACAGACACCCTGTCATCTTTCTTTCTCTTGTTCTCTGTCTCCCTCCTGTCTTCACGGCTTTCTTTTCTCTTCTCACCTCCTCGAGAGGTTTCCCCCCGGCGGGCTCTAGTGATGTCCTCCGCGTTCATGTATTTCTGAGCCCTGGACAGCAACTCGGGCATACTAGAGGGTGGCTTCTTTAGCACGGAGAACATGAAGCTGGATGAGCGGAGCCCAGCGATAAAAGCAGTCAAGGCCACCCTATCATCCGGCTCCTCAACCTGGAGGACCTCCTTGTTGAAGCGGGCAAGATAGCCTCTGAGACTCTCGTCCCTGTCCTGCTTGATGGTGAACAGGTGTGTCACTGGCTTTTGGTGGCGGCGTCCCCCAATAAAGTGGGAGACGAAGGACCTACTCAGCTCTGCAAAGGACTGTATGAGGAAGGTTTGATCTTGGAGAACCACTGGCGAGCAGACCCCTTCAAGGTAGTAGGGAAAGCTCTGCACATAATCTCCTCAGGCACGTTGTGGAGTTGCATGAGAGATTTGTACGTATTCAAGTGGTCGAGGGGGTCTTTGGTGCCATCGAAGATCTCGATGTTCGGCATCTTGAACTTTGAAGGCAAAGGATAGTTGATAATATCCGTAGTAAAAGGCGTATCAGTACGTCTTACCAGATAGTCTACGGCTTCAGGTGCTTGCGCCTTGATGGCGTTGAGGGCATCTCCAAGTTGGTTCTGCACCTCTCTAATCTTTTCGTCCCACTGATTGGGGGGATCCTCAGTCGGATGATGATACTGGCTTTGGTAATCACCATACTGACTCTCGCCATCTTCGTCCTCCTGCGCAGGTACGTGTGAAACAGGGGGTACACGTGAATTTCCTGCGCGCTGAGGAGGGGCTACGGGACGAGAGGCGCCTTGTGGCCTCGGGGCGTTCTGGCGGAGGCCCCCATGATGATGGGCTGCCTGGTGCCCAGAAAGAAGGGGTTGTTGCTCCTCCCCTGTTGGAGGGAGTGGTGCTCCTCCTGCAGGGTGAGGGGCGATGCCCCCTTGGGTGAGCATAAGTTGGATAATCTGCTGGTTCTGTTCCACCAGCAGCTGCATGGTCTGCAAGAGTTGTTGCTGTCCGACGACGGGGGTCGCCGTGGCAGAAGGTCCTGAAGGTGCGAAGGGAGGCGGAACCTCCTCCCGGTGAGCCGGGTTGTTGAGACATTGATCTCGTGGTGATTGCCATGGATTGAAAGGATAGAAAGATAGTAGAAACTTTGTCGTTCCCACAGACGGCGCCAAACTGATGAAGCACAAAATCGTATAGTGCGAGATCAACAGTCACCAGAGTGATTAATGAGCAATCAATGGCAATTAAATATGAAAGCAAGTAATAGAGAGAGTCAACACAGGAGACTTATAGTGGTTCGGTCTCGGATGACCTACGTCCACTCTTCGAACGACGACGGTGGCCTGAGGTGTTTTATTGATGTATGATAATACTCCGGAGAGTTACAATGCCTTGGAGAGAGGGAGAGTGGTCAGAGACTTGTGTGTCCTGCCCTTTATACAGTGAGGGCTTACATTATATAGGCTCACCATGGCGGTGAGGCGGTGACGTGAGGAGGAAGTCTTTCGTGAATTTGGTAAGTACAAATATGGTAGGAGTGGACTTCTTTAGTAAGTAGAGTTATGGTAGGAGTAGATCTTCGCATCCCGTCATTCTCTCCCTCGTGTTCCTATTCATTCGGAGGAGATTTCTGACTTGGATTGAACCTTTAGGCTTGGACCTTGAGTCGCAATAAGAAGAGGAGTAATGGAGTACCAAGGCAAAGGAGCACCATGGGAGTTGGCGCCCAGTAGTCGGCGCCCCATGGTTGGCGCCCAATGGTAGGTGTCTTCTTAGGACTTAACCTTCTAGTGTATTTTTCCTTAGGATCTCTTGGTATGAGGAGAAGGCAAGTGAGGAGTTGGGATGATAGGTGGGGAGCTCAAGCAAAGGAGTCGGCGCCCATGAGGCGTCCTTGGTTGGCGCCCATAGTCGGCGCCCATAGGGCTTCGACTGTCCCTCGACTCTTTTGCCTCTTCCTTATTCTCCTTAGACGGGTGACCCGGCTTGATGAATTTTGGAGACTTGGATTAATCCCAGGGCCCATTGGTATTCGGGCTCTTTCTCGACTTATCTTCATTGGGCTTAGCCCAGTTGAATTTGGACTCGTCAGGGTCTATATGATTAAATGAAAACTTCAGGACATCCGGGTGTAATTTACCCCATTTCTAACTAAAAATAATGTTATGCTATAAATTGTAAAATTTACAGAAATAGTATATTACATATTAAGTGTATCGAATACCGAAGACATTTCAAAAATATTAAACATGTTCATAATGCACCTTAGACAAAGGTAAATTTAAATTATTTCAGTCGTGTTAATGGGTACACCCGATGATAAATTACTCATTTCTAAACACTTTGAAGTTGAAAAAAAAAATATTTCTTTGTCTTTGCGGTGTTAAACATAAAGATGGATCAATACCTAGATTGTAACACATCGAAATAAGAATTCAACATAGAGTCTACATGTTGAAACTGCTCATCTTCAAATCCGAAAATGAATGAGAGACAGAAGTGAATCACTTGGTTTCCTTTCATTTTTGTGTCGGGGGTATTGGAATAATGCATTAAAATGGAACTATTGGGTGTCATATCCATTACTTGAAATTAAATATTTTTTTCCAAAAAAATATATATATATAAAGTGAATATCAAAATCAATCAAAGCAGGGTGGGGGTCCAAAGTGAAAAAAGATCAATGTACTTTTCTTCTTGGTGACCATTGTAACACACCTACACATAACAATCAACAAGAAATTCCAAATGAATCTCTTTCAGTCTTTATTTGGTGGACCAAATGTATAGAGAAAAATGAAGTAGTCCTTGTCATTTGTTTCAGGAAAAGAGAAAACTACAATTTCATTGGGTTTGAATTTATATATATGTAACGTATAAATATGATATTTTAAATAAATAAATAAAAGAGTCGAAACCATTTCTACGTTTTCTTTCTTTCTTTTTTTGCCCCAAATATTCAATGATCTATCACTTTTACGACAAATCTTTCCATTAGATGTAGAGATGTATCAATATTACAATCATCCTATATAGTATATACTATGAGTAGAGGAAAAAGCATCCAAAAAGAATCAAGAAGGGAAATTATCCTTGGGCGATGTTTGATGTCGTTTGGGAGTATCACGAGTGACTATTGGATTAAAGTGTGGTAAAACCATTTATATATTTGGATCAATTTACAATATACTAAATTCAACTCGGCTCGATAGTTTAAAAGTTGGTTTTGATCTGATTCAATCAATTTGTTCAATGGTAGAAATCTGTATCAAATAATATGGTAGAGTGAGGCTAGATAATGTCCAAGGCATTACTCAATCCATCTAATCTTAGTAAACACAAAATAAACACCATTTTAGTGCTACCGTATACACTCAGTCAATTTTTTTCAGAAACAGTGATTGATTCTATCACTCTTTCGGGCTTCTCTCATGTCCTCTTTAGACCAAGGAGAATCTACCATATTTCTATTAAGTTTAGACTAAGCAGAATCTACACTCTAGAGGAAGACTACGGTACCGAAAAAACGGTGAAATCAAGTTACACATGTTAAAGGTGAAGTTACAACTGATCAGTGGTGTTCATGATTAATCATAACATTTCATAATTGATCATATAGTTACCTCAAATAGTTATAATTTTACCATTTTAAAGGTAACATTTGACTTCAAAAAATAGTAACTTTAGGCCCGGTACCGAATTTTTTTTTGGGTACAGTGGAATTACCCCTCTATTAATGGTGATGGAGTGTGTGGAATAGAGTTGAAAGTGATTTCTTTCAAAAATGGGGGACCATCCTATATTTAGGGTTTGAAGATGGAATGGGTTTTTAAAGAAATATGGTAGACAGTAGCCATCACGTATATGTCAACTTCTTAATAAAATTTCACTGTCAGGAAAAAATTAAAAAAAAAAAAAAAAAAAGAAATATTATGTGAATAACAATAATACTATTAGTACTTAATTTAACCACCTCATTTAAAAACTAATGTATTATGTCCTTTGAATTGTTAATAGACTTTATTTCGTGTTGAAACTATTGCTAATCTAATAAGTACAATAAATTAGTTATTCCAATTGAGTCTTAATAGCAAAGAATGGTCATCACTCTCTTCTTGTATACAACAAATAGGCCATATCGAAAATATTATGGAATACGGGCCCAAAAGATATAAAATCTAATTTTTTTTCTCTTCTTTTTTTAATAAAGTTTACACTCTTCCATCAATTCAACGATCACATCTGACATCACTCACGTATGAGATCACATTTTCTCTCTTCATTTGTTGTCAATCCAATCACTCTCTATAATTAGGGCATATACGAATACATTTACATAAATAAATCCTACCTGCATCTCTCTCTCACATACACTCTTAATAATCTCTTTCATTCATATGATTTTAAATTCATAACGCATTGAAAAATAGCATAGTCATAAAGTAGTATAAACCCTCTTTCTTCATTGAAAACATGGCATAGCCATAAAATAGCATATATATTTATAATAAGTTTGTAAAAAACTCCGCTTAAAATTTTCACTTAGAACCCCAAATTCTATTGAGCCGGCCCTCAACCCGCAATATATGATATTGCTTGCTTTGAATTGGGTCTTGCATGGCTCTAACATGTATTGTTTGATAAAATTTCAACACTCAAATTTATAAAGTAGTTCATAGTGTGAGACTGAGTCACCAACAACCAAAAACCTTCCTATGTCATAATCCACATAGCACAGTGTAACTCTTTTTGCTGAACAGGCTCAAGAGATATAAAGAAAACTTTGTTTCAACAACTTTTTCATATAAATTGTGAGAAGTAGCACTTTGAATGGAGGACATCAGGTTATAGAGATATGCTGGAAGACCATCTTTAGTATGGATTAAACTAACAAAGATGCCTATATATAATACAGGAAGAACTCCCTCCTATTTTTCCAACAACAACGGGCAAAAAATGATTTAAAAAAGAGAAAACAGAAGACGAATATATTTTTTTTTTCCCAATATGTGTCAATATAGCTTCTTCTTTTTTACTTTTGTTGTTCTACACTTGGGATCCTTCCCTCTCTGGGTACTCATATATATATATATATATATATATATATTTCAGACTATATACATTAATTATACTGCCAATAAATAATAATATCGTATGTAGATTTTCGTTGATGCTCCAACAATGAAGGACAGAGCAATAACAAGCGATCATTTGTTTTGGCTTTCAGCTTTCTTTAGAGCAGCCACCCTGCACTTCTCTTTTCTCTCGTCTTGCTTCATTTGTTGTTCCCTACACTCTAGGCTACAAAATGCTGTGTCCCCCCTGTACAATATCCAAAAAAGAAAGCAAAAACTTAATTATCAAAAAAGAATATTTTACAATTAGCAATTTTACTTTGACCTAATTTACTAATTATTGTCATAATTAATTGAAGTCATAATATTTCACGATAAAAAAATGTTATTGGGAATTAATTCAATTAAAATGGAACTTACAATCAATTCAATAATTGTATTAAATTAAGTCTCTGATTAAATCCTCAAATTAGATCCCTATAACATTGTTCTTCGCGATATCATGATCAATCACAATACTTTAATTTTTTAAAGTTATTACAATTCATAAAATTGATTTAATTTGTTAATATAATAATGTATTAAGTGATAGAGTCACTAGCACAGCTCACTGCTCACGTAGTGAAATAGTTACACCTCACTATTTTTTTCAACAAACACCCCGTACCACCACACCACCACCACCGCCACACACAAGTAAAACAGATTCAATAGTAGCTGCAACCCTTGAATATATCAAATTATCAATCCAAACCCAAGAAATTCAAACTGTTGGGGAGAGAGAGAGAGTACCTGTACATGAAGATGTCACGAGCAGGTGCCAAACGGCGGTTGCAGAGACCACAGGTCCTCAAGAAATGAGCAGTCTCTGTGAAGTAATCACCTGAACCCTTTCTATGGTATCTGGGTGACAACAGTGCCATCGACCGGTGATTATACTCACTTGGCCCCACCATAGTACGCTCATGATCTGGTCCGTCCAACTTCTTCTTCACATCACCGATGATCATATCCCGATTATCCAAAGGTGGTGGTGCCTCCACGTCAGACATATCAACTGTGATCCCAGTCATGCTAGTTGTCCTCCTTATCATCGGAGGCCTTCGACGCTTGCCCAGCATCACCGAGAGAGCGAGAGAGAGAGAGAGATTACGTTTACCTATACAGAGAGCAGAGAGAGTGTGAGTGAAATATGTATATGTAGATATGTTATTGTCTATATCAGTTGTGGTGTGTGTGTGTGCGTGTGTGAGAGAGAGAGAACTGTGTGTGGTGGGTGGGTGGGTGGGTGTGAGGAAGAGAAGGTTGAGAGAGAGAAGAGTGGAGAGGAGGAGTGAAAATGGAAGGTGGAAATGTAGTTAAAACAGAAAGGGCAGGAGCTGAGAGTGAATCCAAGACGTTGATTTAATGCAGAGACATGGGACGACCACGTCAGACATTACCTTCTGAGCAATGTTACATGGACTTATTGAAAAGGACCTAATTTGAAGATTTAATAACATAATTTTAATGTAACTATTAAATTAATTGTGAGTTTTAATATTGGATAGAGCTCACAACCAATTCAATGATTATACATTATTAAATCTCTAAATTAGGTCAAATAACATTTTCTTTACCTTTTTAAATGTTGTCACTTTTTCCTTTTTTATTTAATTTTTTTCTTTTCCTTGGATTTGGGTTGGGGCTGGGAAGAAATTTTTTTTCAAACAGTTGGGAAGTGTCTGGATTAGTTTATGTGTATTTCGATTAATCTCCTCTTCAGTTTGGTCAAAGACAGACCATCTACGTCGAGATTAGGATATTCATGAAAAATAAATATCTTATGGTCTAACCTCAAAGAGTTATTAAGATTCGAACACAGGATGTCTAAATTTACATTTCGTATCAGTTAGTATTTGAACTAGTATACTTTGTAATGAGAAATATTAATAATTTGATCTCAGTCGATACGATATATAATATTATTGTAATTATAATTGTTTTACGTTTTTTAATAAGATGTGATTAATTGACCTATTGTTTTTTTTTGATCAAGAATTGACCTATTGTTGAATAGGGACCATTGTGTTATTAAATCAAATTAGTTGGTTGTATTATTTTTAGGATAAATTACACTCACACTACCTAACATTTGACCAAATAATACGGAGCCCCCTGACATTTCTAAAATTGCACGGCAACCCACTGAGATTTAAAAATAATGACTAGAGCTCCCTTTCGTCTTCCTGCCGTTAGTCTTACTAACAGAAAATAGTGATGTCAGGCAATAAAATTTATCTAATTCCAAAATTACCCCTTTATAACATGCCCAATATTTTTTAAGACAATCTTGTCCACTAATTATCAATAATTTATCATTTTAACAACATTAATTATGCAATTATAAAAATTAATCAAAGATTAACATTAAATCATTACATTTTGATTAAAATTAATCAAAAATTACCATAAATTAGGATAATTAATTCAACTGGGAGTGGTGATGACAGTGGTAGTTGGGTTGGGAAAGTTAGGTACAGTGGAGGAAAAGGGTGGGAGCTTGAGGGATCTATGAGAAAGAGACTGAGAGAGAGAAGGTTTGGAGTCATGGTGGTGATGTCAATTGGGTTGGGTGCGGTGGGGTTTGTTGCAAGGAAGGGGCGGGGCCGGGGGGATCTTAGAGGGAAAGAGAAGAGAGAGGTAAAGAGAGAAAGAAGGGGGTTGGGAATGGTGGGTTTGGAGTGGTGGTGGTGGTGGCAGCTAGGGTTGGGTGAGATGGGGTTTGTTGCAAGGAGGGGGTGGGGGGCCTAGGGGATCTGAGAGGGAGAAAGAAGAGAAAGGTAGAGAGAAAGAGAGATGGGGGTTGGGAGTGGCGGGTTGGGAGTGGTGGTGGCATATGGGGTTGGGTGCAATGGGGTTTGTTGCAGAGAGGAGCGGGGTCCTGAGGGATTTGAGAGATAGATAGAGAAAAAAAAGGGGTTGGGGTGGTGGCAGCTGGGGTTGAGTGCAATGGGATTTGTTGCAAGGAGGGACGGGGGCCTGAGGAATCTGAGAGAAAGAAAGAGAGCGAAAGGGGTTAGGAGTTGTGGGTTTGGAGTAGTGGTGGTAGCTGGGGTTTGTTGCTAGCGGGGGCCTAAGGGATCTGTGTGTGTGTGTGTGAGAGAGAGAGAGAGAAGGGGGTTTGAAGTGATGGTGGTGGCAGCTGGGTTGAGAGGGTTGGGTGCGATGGGGTTTGTTGTAGGGTGGGGCGGTGGCCAAGGGATCTGAGAAAGAGATAGAGATAAAGAATGAGATTGGGGGCTTGGGCGATCTGAAAGAGAGGAGGAGAAGGAGGAGGAGTGGTGGCGATGGTCGGGTGGGGTAAGGGATGTGTGACATGCGAGAATAGGAGAGAGATTTTTTTTTTTTTTGACTAATTAATTTAATTTTTTGTAATATATTTTTTTATTATATATTTATTTTAAATTAAATTAAAGGGTTAAAATAGTCATTTATCACTTATGTTAACGTCGGTCACCTATTGACTCCGACAAAGGGTCTCCGTGTAATTTTAGAAATGTCAGGGAATCTCCGTGTCATTTAGTAAAATGTCAGATATGTGAGTGTAATTTATCCTTATTTTTATTATATTTCAATGCGTGTTCACTTTTAGCTGGTTGGGAACGTAGAGTTTCAGAGGTCTAACAAAAGTTGAATCTAACCGCGGCCCCCCAGGGGGCTAATAAATTGCATATAGTACCAAAATATTTTCGACAAATTACTCTGGACCCACAAGAGAATGTTGTGTAATGAAATGGCTTACAAAATTAATTTTGTAGTTTTTCTTCAATTAGTAGAGGTGCGCGTAAGTTAGTTCAAATATTTATGACCATCAAATTAAAAAAAAATCTATATATTCACAAAAAATAAAAAATAAAAAATGACTCAATTATTGTATACATGTCGTCCACGGTCATAGTGCCTTCTGACGTAATACAATTCTCAAAAAAGAATTGGAAGCATTAACTATATATGTTTGATTACATAAGCATCAACTAGTGGACTATGGTCTTGTTGAAAACATATCGAAATATCTCAAAATAATTTAAAATATTATAAAAATACTTTGAAACATCTGAAAATATTAAAATTTTAATTTAATTAATGATTTGTTTCGATCACTTTAAAAACAGAAAAGTTTTGATTGTTTCGAAGTAATATTTTGATTCTTAATTACTCTAAAAACATATCATTAATTAATGGACCCACCAGCACTATGAACCTTGCTCACATCTCCAAGTGGAAACTTCTCATCCCATGGCCGGTTTTTTTAACTTTTCAACTTTTTCCCTTTTCCAACTATTTTATTAATTAATGATGTTCTCACCACTTCGTTAAATCATTATCAACGTGACATATGCTTTGGATTAAAATAATTCTCTTTGAATTATTTAACCTTATTCACGATAGAGATGGATTGAATTAGTAAAAACATCGATGCCTCTAATTTAACCCTATGCTAATACTCGACATATGAATTGCGCTCTACGAGCAAGCCTCAAGTGGCCGAACCCTGGTTTGATCCTGATCAACAATGTGATAATCACGTAAGTCTAATTGATATAGTTGTGGGCCTAACTTTTAACTCGTATCGGTTGGATCAGTTGGTCCAAGGGTCGAGAGGGTCAAGCCAGGCCAAAATGCTCCTACCTAATTGAATAATAATTAGAGTTTGTTAGAATTGGAATTTTCGAGTCATTTGTAAAAATAATAATCATTAATTTCTCAAACTTATGATTTTTTAATTTTTATAGAAGTAGTTATTTAATTCAAATAATAGAAGACAAAAGTCCAAGTGTGATCCATATAAGGCCCAACTAGACCAGCCTCGATTAGTAGCCCATTAAAGACAATGGGACATGGTTTTGCCCACTGGATTAACCCTATCTAGTCTTATCAGCTTGGTTAGCCCAACCCACTCCAATGCCGACCCTTAAACCTATGTCAATCAGGTCTGAAGTTCCTAAGCAACTGTGATATTAAATAAGATGATATTAATATATAAAGTAATAAGAGTGCCTTTATAGTGTGATGAGTTATTGCAGGCCCAAATTACAAATGACTATGCTCTCACCCTGTAAAATGGTAGTCTCCAGGCCATGCCCAAAAAAAGCCCATGTCATTATGATTGCTTGAGAGGACTGGGTAAATGATAATGGAACATGGGTTGACCCGAAAGTACAAACTGATAGCACTCATTACTGTAATTTCTTTCCCTCTTTTGATGGAAACAATCAATTGAACTTTAATTATGATGTATCATTACAACGCCAAAGTAGTTTTCCGCAATTTAATGCTCTTTGATGAATTTTTTTTTTTTATTTCCACTCAATTTTTTTATTTGAGTCAGTTTGTAAAAAATTGAACTCCAACAATTTCTTTATATGAATAAAGTTAAAAAATAGAGTACAAAATTTGACTTTTTTTTATATTTAGAGAGTTAAACTCACTCTTTACACTATTAATGTTGAATTAAAAAAATGACATGCGCGTTCCCATTAAACGCAACTTATCAGAATTGGATTATCTATTCTAATAAAAAAAAAAATAGCTTCTATAGTCAAAAACATTTATATAATAATTGTATCATTACAAAAATGATATATACAATATAAATCAACATGGTAAAAATTTAGTTTTTCATAAATGTTAATTAATTAGGCATTAGAGTAATAAATTTTATCACAAAACAATTTAAATAATGTTATTCAAATCTAATTTATTAAATTGTTGGGTTAATATTGAATTATATATAACATCAACTCGAATTGAATTTAGACAAGGCTTAGGTTTAGGCTTCAGGTTGACGTTTTTAACCCAAATCTATGGAATCAGTTTCAACCCAACATTATAAAAAAAATTAAAAATTAAAAAAAAACACACACATACACACTCAGAAAATGTTAGGGCAGTTGTGCGACATTCTTTATCCATTTTTATTGATGTTTTAAGTCTATTTAAATTCAAAGTCAAAAATATAATTATAGATTGAGATTAGACTCGGGTTGTGATGGAGTTGGATTGATCTTGAGTTAAAAATTTAGGGGTCGTTTGGTAACGTTTTTGTTTTCGCGTCTTCAAAAAAATCAAAAACAGAGACAATTTTTGTCTTTGTTTTGTGATAAACACTGAAACAGAAAACATGTTTGGAAGTCATTTTTGTCTATCAAATTATGAAAATAAAAACAAAAAACATGTTTAATAACTGTTTCAAGTTTTATCCTAAATATGCTTTATAATATCTCATTTTTTGTTTTCAAATAAATCAACACTTTATTTCATGAAAAATGATTTACAACCATGAATTAAAGACCTTCAGCAGAGTACCAATCTTGCACAGTCAAATTTGCAAAAAAATCAGACATAAATTTTTTTTTTTTGTTTTAAGAAAAAGAGAAATTTTATTTATTCACAAAAACATAATTACAAGAACAAAAGAAAGGTACAAACCACTTTCCCATCCTAAATAACCAAAACCAAAAATATAACAAACAACGCAGGCCACAACCTTTACAAAGAAAAACCCAACACCTAAACTTCATTGTGCCACATTTTCAAACTGCTTGGTCTATCCACCTGTTGAGAAGGATTTTGATCTTCCAGCTTATTTTCCACTTTCAGCCTACCAGCACTCAAGATTGAATCAGTAAAATCAGCACTTTCATGCTCTGAAGTTTCTAATTGCCCAATGGATTCTGCATCACCCAAAGATGTTTGGAACATCGTACAATGAAAAGAGACCATTGATTCCACCTTATCAGATTCTGAACTAGAGGATAAGATATCGGCTAGATTTTCTTCAAACCCAACATCAATTTCAAAAAGTTCGACAGAGTAATCACGCGCATAAACCCACACCCAGATACCCACAAATTGACACACACACACACAGACAAAAACACAAATCTAAGTTATATATACAGAAATTTATGTATATATATGCATATATATACAGATCTATATACATATATGCATATATATACACAGATCTACGTATATATAGAGTTTTATATACATACATCCACATCAAGAGGGAGATCGACAGAGGGTTTTTGTTCGTCTTCGTAGGCAGCACAATCGGTTCGTCTTTGAAGGCAAAGCACCATCACAGCAAGAGAGAGATCGACAGAGGGTTTCGGTTCATCTTCGCTAAGCACCATCGGTTCGTCTTCGTCGTTGAGAGAGAGAGAGGAGAAGAGAGAGAGTTGCTGAGAGTGGAGGAGAAGAGAGCGTTGCTGAGAGTGGAGGAAAATGAAAAAAAAACCCCTATTTATACTTCGAGAAATGAACTCGTCTTTTGTGGCTAACAAGAATCGAAGTTGAGACCTCATTTAATCAAGAAGCGCGTGTTTTGTGTTTCGCGTGTTTCCTGGAACACAAATTTTTTGTTCCCATTTTTTTGTCTTTGTTCCCATTTTTTTCGAGACAACTAATATAAAACAAAAACAAAAGTAGTAACCAAACATATTTTTGTTTTCATTTTTGATAAAAACTGAAAACAAAAACACAAAACACAAGACGGAAACAATAAACAAACAGCCCCTTAGTATCTTGAATTGAATAATGTCACCGTTATATTAAATATTTAGTCACCGCCAGTGAGAGGTGTCGTTATGGAGTTGTATCCGCGTAAAATGATAGCAGCGGGAGCCACCGACCGAAATCAACGAAAAGGAATTCCGCAAGACACGCCCTTAGTTTGTTTATTTAATACACGGGATATCATGCAAGCACTGCTGTGCTGTGTGCCACTTTCCCCTTCTCTCTCTCTTTCTCTCTCTCTCTCTCACACACACACACACAAATTCATCTTTTACAGTCCCTCAACTTTCAAACCCTAGTAAATGGCGAGATTAATCTTGCTCTTTGCTCTCTGTGTTCTACCGGCGATTGTCAGTGCTCGCTTTGAGGCCAACCCTTTCCTCGTCCGAGGCAAAGTCTACTGTGATACTTGCCGCTGTGGCTTCGAGACCCCTGCCACCAAGTACCTCGCTGGTATTCTTACACCCTCCCTCCCTCCCTCCCTCTCTCTCTCTCTCTCTCACACACACACACACACACATATTACTAGTTGATAGATGTTGTGACCTGGTAACTTGGTTTGGCTTTTATTAATGGTTTTTGTATAACTTGAAATTCAACCCCCCAAATTTTGTTTATTAAAGCAGTTTGTAGTCATCCTAAATACCAAGTTTTTACTGGATAAGCAAAATGTGGTGTGGATTAGTTTTTACCATGAAGAAGTCGCAAGTTTGATTCCTGCATTCTTGATAGAGAGGGTCAGTCTGAAACACATCTATTATATGATTATGTGTATAGGTACATTGCGATATTGTTATGAGTCCAAATACCCTTTTTTTGCTATCAAAACTAAATATTTGGTCTGGATTTGATGGCAAGGTTGCTCAACCCTGAAATGGGTATCAGGGTTTTAGTCGCAAAAATAGTTTCTCTGCACATGGAGTATCCCCATATTCCGCAATAGCTAGGCCGTCGCCTTTTTTATTTGATGGACTATTTCCCAGCACTTTTATACATTCTGATCTCATAATTTGGTTGGAAGTTGCGAATTTAATTGCTATGACTACTACCACTTTTGTTTAAATGGACAAAGACCTGGTCATTCAACGTGGATCGAGGATCTAAATGGTCCGGGGTACTATTATTGATTGTTTACTACGAGATTATGGCTTAGTAGTTCATTCTGCAATTCATTTTTGTAGATTTGTAAAGGTTGCCATATGGTCATGTATTTCTCTGTCAGTTTGAGCACATGTAAAATTGGTTCTGAGAACCTAAAATTAGAATATAGTACCCAGAAATCCTTCACTGAATATGGTAGCCTGCTAGTCTAATTTATCACTAATGCCATGGTATTTGCAAAAATATCAATGCCCACATAATCATATAGGGAACCCTTGTTAGAATTATCTTCCTGTAAGGTTTTTTTCTGAGATAGTCGGAACCAAAGAGCAAAAGCAATCTGTGGTAACTGGCGAGTTAGTTTCCCATCGATTTCGTCTGATCAAGCATCAAATTCTGAATGGTACCTCGTCATTGTTCTTGATATGCTAGTAATGTTGGTGTCCTTCCATTTTTTTCCTTGCAATTGCTTCTTGGTCTTGTGTTTTTTTATCAAAAAGATGTCATGTGAACATGCTGCTTTAATAATTACTGTTTTATGATTGTGCTTTGTTAGGTGCAAGGGTGAAAATCGAGTGTAGAGACAGGGCCACCCAGGCACTCAAATACAGCATTGAGGGTGTGACTGACTCAACAGGAACATACAAAATTATGGTGAATGCTGACTGCGGCGATGACATTGCTGATGCAATGCTCGTTAGCAGCCCAGATTCTGAGTGTGCTACACCAGACAAAGGACGAGACCGTGCCCGCGTTTTCCTCACCCGATACAATGGCATGAACTCTGACACCCGCTTCGCCAATGCCATGGGATTTCTGAAGAATGAGCCTTTGGCTAGTTGCACCCAAGTCCTCCAGAAATACCAGGGAACTGATGAATAGAAAATAATGGGTACTAGCCTTTTTCATATATTATTATGTGTTAGTAATGCTGGGTGGTGGTACTATGACTTTGGGCTCTTTGGTTTGATGAGTAATGTATGTTCCATTGTGGAGTTCCTTAATTGTGGCCTCAAAATTTGCTTGTTGCTTGTTATTCTAGCTAGAGGTGCTTGGTGGATTGTTATGAAACTGATTTTTCGTCTTTCATTGAGTTCAAACTGGATGGTAAATTAAGATCTCTCTTGATTTCTACTGCAAAATGTTACCTTTTATCCTTGCTATAAATGGTCGTATTGCTCTGACTTTCCTCCAGAATTTCATACCTCCTAGTAACCATACGAGGCTGGTGTTGATTTGATTTAGAACATCTACCTTGAAGGCAATCCTTCGGAAGATACATTTTCAAAAGCATGAAAAGAGACCAAGGTAAAGCAGAGTTGATCACTCATACCTTTCAATTCATAGAGATCTACATCTATGAATGAGAATATTTCTGAAACTCTCAAAGAAAAAAAAAGTTAGACAAAAAGAAAAGCAACTTGGACAAAAAAAAGAAGTGACTTGGGCAAAAAGAGATGCAGTGGCTTAGACAAAAAAAAAATTTGGTCGATAACCTTAGGCCAATGAATCGAATGTTGATTAATATGTAATCGATCAAACACTACTTGACCAGAAACGAAAGGTTCCTGGAAAGAACCTCATCAGGAACTGATCTTGACCAAAATCTGAAGAACAATGTTATATAACCTAAATTTGATGTCTTAAATTAATAAGGATTATTGAATCTACGTGTTTCATTTGAAAAAGTTGACGAGACTCATTCATTCAATGGTCCTCATTCACTTGAATAGGATGGCATTTGGGAGGCAAATTTAGATTGCATTAGTATTTTTCAAATCCAAATCAGTCCAATTTAAAATGTTCAATTTTTATTGCATCTCGAGTCAAGTCTATACATTTTCGATCTCCTCCAGTTTCAAATCCGAATTCATTTACAGAACAACCCACATACACAGTCTAGCACGGGGAGTGGACTTTGTATCGTGACTTAAGATGTCTCAGGTTCAACTTTTGTTGATAATTTTTATGATTTGCGGGTAATTATAAATATCAGTTTTACTGTGCATGTAGAAGCTTAATCTGACCTAGCTGAAATGAGAAGCTTTCGCTTGACTCATGACACTAGGTTCAAGATAACTCATTGTGATGAGATTGTAGAGGCTGAAATCAATGCATGTACTCATCAGGAGGGTTATAAACCCAATTACAGTGTAATGGCAGAAATTATATTGAAATTACATCTAAAAAAAATTATATTGAAATTACCTCTAAAAAAGTCACGGAGGAGAAAGAAAACGATATAAGATGACTCAGTAAGAATGCACTCTCTAAATAATTATTAAATCAAATGTCGGATTAATACATATTTATTGACTACCTCCATTATGGTGTTGCTAGTAAATATCACTATTTTTGTTTTGAATCTTCTAAATTATTCTCCCAAGAAATTCGAACCCATTTTTTTTTTTTATGATCTTTCAATAAAAATATTCATTTTCTTCATAAAAAATAGGACATAGAACCCAGGTTTGTATTGTGTGTTGATCCTTTTATTAATCTGGTTTAGCAGACTATCCAATTTTGTTCTTAGATCACCAAGCTTGTACTCATTTTCGATAGTTTTCTGTTAATTTTATACTTGAATTACAAATCGTATTAAAAATAAGGGCGAGACTCTTCTCACATCTTAAATGTCTTTCTCCATCCCATTTAACTCTTTTATTTCAAATTATCAAACCCACTTCATTTATATCTACCCCATTAATGACTAAACTTACCCCATCTAAAATTAAAAACATCTTTAGTAAAAAGTTAAAATAGAAAGTAAATTTTTATACACCATTCATATAGAACTCTTTATTCTTTACCGGTTTAACATTTTATGCTTCATCTTTTTTGAGAATAAATTTAGCTTCCCTCCATTTTATTAATCCTATCATTTATCGTCCATCTCGTTTGACACTTCAACCAAATTTGTATAATCTCTTGATCAAAGCTATTAATTTAATCTTCCTCGCTAGTCAAATTGCACCTAGTTTGTGAGTTACCGTACATGAAACTAAATGTAAAGGGATCGAACTATTTGTATATATTATGTGAAACTAAAGAGTTTGATTCCATCAGTAAAAGCCTGTCGGGGTAATTTCTGAACGCTCTCATTTGCACCCATTCTTTTTTATTAACCCCCCCCCCCCCCCCCCAAAAAAAAAAATTTCACTCCACATAAAAAAAGTGGAATTCACATCGCTCACTTTTTGGCTTATAATTATTGGGCGGTTACACCGGATATTTACTCAAGAAGTAGGGCCACAATTCGACCCAATCCAAATTAAGTCACATAAGAAAGCGCCACAGGCCCAAGGGCCGATGACCACAACAACGTGAACAGACGACGTCGTCTCCAACTTCTAGTTTTGGCGGACGCCCTGCCAAAGTTCGTTGTCATCGTTGATGAGATCTCTCTCACCTGTAAAACCAGACAGAGTTCTAAAGTTGAAGCTCCGAGGATTTATCTCACCAACCGTGACACTGAACGGCCTGTTAGATCAATTTCTCCGTCGAAGTTTCTCGTAAAATCTCCGATTCAGCATTTCTTTCTTGCTCCGTTTGATCTATTTCTCTCTCATTTTTAGCCTTCAAAGGTAAAATTTTTTCACCCTTTTGCTTCAGACTCTTTTGGGTATTTTTTTGATCTTGATGCTTCAACTAAGTTTGACCCCCTTCAATACTGTGTGGTTTGCTTTTTCAGTTTTTTTATCACATGTATATATTTTTATATATGCGACAATCACAGATTTTTAAGGTTGATACTAGTAAGAATAAATCCTCGGACGTATTTCCATTTAATTGAATGTTCCTATGATAAGTGTGCGTGTGTGGTCAATTGATCATGATCTTATTTGTAAAGTATTTTTCCTGGTAGAAGGAAATGATCATTTACTATTTAACTTGAAAGTTATTTCATGGAATTGGTAGTGTCTTTCTCCTTTGCACTATATCGAAGAATTGAAGGGGGTGCACTTGTACTCATGTTTGTTTTCCGGGACAATGGAATTTTGGTTATGATGTATTTGATTGGTTATCAGAATGGCTGCTGCTGCTGCTTTTAACCAAGCTAATGGAACCAATCTTGTCCTTCGATTTTGCAATGGCTTTGCCTCTCATGAGAAATCTGAGATAATTTCAGTTGGTTTTGCGAAAGATGTTGCATTGTTAAGAAAAGGGATTTCTGGCTCTAACCAACAAAAATCGCGTTTAATCCGCACATCGACTTCTCATTCATCAGCCCTCAACCCAATTCTATGTAATACTGACAATTCTGCAAGTAAGTTGAATTCTTTGTTTGCATTCTTGGTTTCTCTAATAGAGTTATGAATCGTATTGAATGATATATCATGGTTGTTCTCTGAATTTTAAATCTTAAGGCAACACTTACCTTCAGATGAATCTGCTTTAATTTTGGTTCGACATGGAGAGTCTATGTGGAATGAGAAGAATCTATTCACTGGTTGTGTTGATGTGCCACTGACCAAGAGAGGTGTAGGAGAAGCAATTGAAGCTGGTAACAGAATTAGCAATATACCTATTGATATTATATATACATCATCATTGATACGTTCTCAGATGACCGCTATGCTTGCCCTGACCCAACACCGCTGCAAGCAGGTACTTCTGCTTAGGTGTTTTTGCAATTTACACTGATTTAAATGGAGACTTGCCTCTACTCACAAAAAATCTAGGGACTTCACATATATAACCCTAAATGGCTAAAGGAATTTTCTTCCCATGTTTTTATTAATTTTTTCCACATTTTACTTTCTTGTAGCAATAGTGTAGTTTGGATGTTTTCACCTGTTTAGCTAGCTGTTAAAATTATGTACGAAGAGCTGATGCTGTTGCGATTGGTGCCTGCCGATATTATGATTTTTGTAACATAAAGCAAGTTTCCATCCCCATTGGATATCCTTTCCAGCTAATAACCGAAATTTTCTTTCTTTCTTTTTTTTTTTTTTTTTTTTTTTTGGGGGGGGGGGGGGGGGGCGAGTCCAATCATCGAACTTATTTTGAAGAAACTCGTCTTCACCTTCTAACTGTTTAACCATATTCCCAAGAAAAACACACATGCATTTAACATTTGAAGGTCATGTGGCTCAGATAATCTTGATTTGCATCTTGTAGATTTCAAAGAGAGATACATCCACCCCTTAGTTTGTTGCTGTAAATTGTTTGTCTTCTCCTATTGAATAGAAGTGGTTATCATGAATAAAACCATTTGTCGGGTTTGATACTGAACCCAATGTATTGGTTTTTAACCCATTTAAGCTTTTTAGGTGCCTGTAATCATGCATAATGAGAATGAACAAGCCAGAATATGGAGTCAAATTTATAGTGAAGACACCAAGAGGCAAACCATTCCAGTTGTTAAAGCATGGCAGCTGAACGAAAGAATGTAATGTTGAGTCTAGTTTTGTTCTCCCTGTTACACCTTATACTCATGTTTAATTTCTTGCATTAAGGAAATTAAGATAATTTCTGCGACAGGTATGGAGACCTACAGGGTCTTAACAAGCAGGAAACAGCTGAAAGATTTGGGAAGAAGCAAGTCCATAGGTGGCGTCGAAGTTATGATGTTCGTCCACCCAATGGCGAGAGCTTGGAAATGTGCTTGGGAAGAGCCGTTGCCTTCTTTAAAGAGAACGTAAGCATATTTATATGCTCCTTATTTAGTAAGTGTGATTGCAATATGATGCTTACATCAAAGATATAAGAAAGCATCTATAGGATGTTCTCCGTTAACGGAATTTAAGCTTGTTTTGTAAGCATCTGAATACTGAGAAGTATTATTTTACAGATTGAACCCCAACTACTGACTGGAAAGCATGTCATGGTTGTTGCCCATGCAAATTCGCTGAGGTCAATAATTATGTATCTTGACAAATTAACTTCTCAGGAGGTAAAAAATGGTAATTTTTGGTAGGATTGCTAGTCATGCAAAATTTCTGCTGTTTCTGTTTTTTCAGCTGGGTAATTTTTGATTTCTTTCTAACAGGTTATTAACTTAGAACTGTCCACTGGGGTGCCAATGCTCTACATATATAAAGAGGGGAATTTCATCAGGAGGGGAAGTCCAGTAGGACCTACAGAGGCTGATGTTTATGCTTATACCATGGTACAAATTTTACTCTGTAATCCCTAATGTTCCTGGTTTACTGTCATTTTTCTAATTTTCAGCCAGTGTGACATTGTGTATAACTCTGTCCAATTCAAGGACAATCATAGTATAAAGTAAGAAAGTAATGTTGACACAAGGTTTAGGTCTTGTCTGCAACGCATTATTGAACCAATATCTCTATTCAAATATTCATAGCCCCGGGTTTGGTTACCTAAAGTTTATTATTAGGGAAGCATTATATTGGCTTGAAAATCCTTACACGTCAGCAGAATTTTGACTATTGCACCTCTCTGGAGTAGTGCCCTGAATTATCCCTTTAACTCTCTAATCATGGGAATTGATGTCAAGTATGGGGCCTTGATTTTGATTCAGTTTCTAGTGTTCATAATTTGACCAGACATAGGCAGCGTCACTTGATCTAAAATGAGTGAGAATCTAATATGAGCATTTAGACGCAAGGAAACAAAATCAGCATTGAATTTAAAGTACTTTGCACAGATCAAGGGAACTTAACTGCTTGGAAAAAAAATTCATGCAAAATTGGATATATGTTCTAACCAAGTTCCACCATTACACCTGTTACTTTGAGTAATTTACTTACCCTATATCTTTTTTATTCTTAGTAGGAACAGGTTGCAGCCTATGCTGATAAAAACGGAATGATTTCATTTCTTCTGGACTATGGGCAGTTGCATTTACTTGTCTAGATTTTATATTTTAGGAGTTTTGAAGGGAAAGAACAGGCCAAAAATCGCATGGTATCTTTTTATATATCAAAGGTATGGCATAAAAATATATGTGCAAGAGGGGAAGTAAGGGATAAATCTACCCTACCCATGAAACAAGGAAAACTGCAAGTTTGTAGAATATCAGTTTTGTCTTTCGATAGGTGTGTTAGCAAATAAATGTTGACTTCCTTGCTCCTTTTGTAGGTTATACCTTGGACACATATCCTAATTATGCTATTATTTTCTTTCATGTGAATTGTTCTATAATGAGAACATGAGGAGTGGCATTAAAATAAACATAATATCATCACTCGTATATATAGTACTGGTGCTCATTTTAATGATTCGCATGCAAAACTGTATCATCTCTGTTCTAGGGAGTTTTGTCAAGTTATTGTGCAGTGGCATCTAGACCTAAGGTCTACAAAACTTCAACAGAATTTTATTATTACTGTTTGCCAGAATACTTTTTTTGTGTTTTTTGACAACCCACGTCAATGAGCACAAAGCTTTCCTAGAAGGCGAGTAGGGGGTCCCAACTGGGTGGGTCACATCTTGATGGAATTATTGTATGTACAATACTACTGGTTGAAAGTAACTTGAGAAATATAAGGCATGTTTTAGGTGGGCAGCAATGACAAATTACCAATGTAATGCTCCAGTGGAATGAATGTTCTACCCTCTTTACCGGCATGACCTTTTCAATGTTCCATCTACGAAAGTCGTTTACTCCAAGTTTTTCTCTCAGCAATAACAACCAGTGGACTCATGCAGTATTTTAATTACTGTGTGATATCCTAGCTTCGTGCAAATTTATCTGGTGTTCTAATTGAATCCTCCAAAACTTTAAGCAGTGGAAGCAGTTCCTACCTCTTTAATATTCTTCTATATTGTCTTTTCCACCTTATTTTCAAAGTTTTATGTATATCTTTTTTTCATCCTAGTTAGAAATCTGATGACATCTTGGCCGCTATCCAAATTTTCTATTTTTTTTTTTTTGCAGAGTTTGGCCCTTTATAGACAAAAATTAGACGAAATCCCACACTAAAGTATTTGGAAAGAGGTATGCTCTGTTTACTATTTTGGCTGTTTTCTACCGATTACATCTTGGCTTGTTTGATTTGGTGTATACTTGTTTGCACTCGTATGTATGAGAGTCACATGAATAACTCACTAGAAACGGCGGATTCAAGCCCTTATCAAATGGGGATTATGGCTTGTTGAGTTCACTATATATGAGAATTCATTACATAACATTTAATTAATGGTCTGAAATTGATCAGAACTTGGTATTTTCATTGAGAAAAATCTGTATCATGGTGAATGGCTTGTTATGACCGTCAATCTAGTCTCTCACCTCTAATCTTTTGCAGGGATTCACTATTACTGACAGGTTTCATCCATGTTGTTCCTTCTCTGGGACTATAAAGTAAAGATGAAACTCTTGTTCTGAAGCAAGTTCTTGCAATACCACAAGGCACAGTCTACACTGGTGGAACAGCAAAGCCTGGTCCATCTTCACTGTGCTTCATGTGAATTGATCAACAAATTTTTTGGGTGCTCACTGCTCAATGCTAAGTTTCGTTACCCGGAATCGATTACATGTAAATGTAATGGCTAATTCAAGAACTTGAGTTTCGTTTTTTGTAGCAAATACAATCACCTTCTCATACTTGATGGTCCAATGTTGAAGATTAAATTGTTTCAGTTATATGGGATGTTGGATTCACTATTTCAGAATTAAGATGCCACTATCACATATGTATGAAGAGCATTTCAATATATCAGAGAATATAAATTGTTTGGAGTACTCTATTTTGAGTGGATAGTTATCTCCCCAACACAATGCATAAGCCTTTCTTTCTATTTATGTATATGGTTGGTTCGAACTTGCAACCTTAAGCTGGGGAGAGAGACGATGAAATTCAAACTCACGACCTTCAAGTTTAACAGTGAGTGCGACAGCCAGTAGGCCCAACACGAACCTCCTCTCTCGAATAAGTTGAAGGCTTAAGAGTTTGATTATTTACAACTTTTCTCCATTTTTGTGGCTATTTTGGCTACTGTGCACATGGACAGATTCTTGTCCTTTATTTATTTATTTTTTTCGTCAGACCATCCGGTATTCGGAAGCCACATTGGACTCCGACTAATCCGGATTCGAGCTAGGTAGGACCACAAGGGCGGCAAAGCTCTCCCTACCGAATGCAGCTGCATTCCCAAGTCCTTTATTTTATTTATGAACTCCAATATGATGTATGTTGTTCTGCTTTATGTAAATTTCCAATCGTTGCATCTCAAAAAAAAAAAAAAATTTCGCTTTTCGCCTTTTCAATTGTAAACAATAGTGTGATTGCCATGTTTTTATTTTGAAAAGAAAGACATACCGACAATAAAAAATTCATTACAACCAAATTCTTCTAAAATTTTATAATGATGTCAAACAGATAATACCAACCCAGCCAAAAAAAAAAAAAAAAGATAATACCAAGATCATATACGCATGTATCCAAAAAAGTAGAAAAAAAAAATAAAATATAAACATATCAAACTCTTCAAATAGGGTTTTATATTCCATTTAATATTCCTTTTTCTCAAATTTTTTTTGAAGTGTAACTCGTCCACTTTTTAAGTATGAGTACATAATGAATCGTACTCGATTTTATAATAAATGATCTATTATTGAAAAAGTGATGAAAAATATATTAAAAATAATATGGATCCCCTCAAATGGTACGGTTTGTGGGTCTACCATGACCTCATCTAACTATGTATAAAAAAAATTAATTTCATAGCAAGAGGGATTAATAACATTTTCCCTATATATCTTCTATTATTTTAGAATTTTTAATAATTAAATTAGAGATGAAATATTTCATGCAGTCACATTTTCCATGTGTCCCGTATAAACACTTCTTCACCCCCCCTCACTAACTATGTAATATTTATATAAATTTAATTTAAATAAATTTATTTTCTCTATAATTTTTTTTGGCAGATCATCCACCATCAACAAGTAAAAAACTCACTAGTATATAATAGGTCTCACTTGAATTTGTAATAGATGATTTGTCAAGAAAGAAATTGAAGAGAAAATATATTTCTGTGTATCGCACTCGGTCCGGTTAGATAGATTTGTGTCTCTTATGCCATTCTTCCAGCTAGATACACTGTGGGTCATGAGCTGTGCTACATGGAGAAAAAAATTAGAATTAATTGTATTAGAGGTCCCTAAAGTATAGAGTTGATCTTATTTTAATCCTTAATATTTCAATTGCATCATTTTGATTTTTGAAATATTGAATATGTTTTTATGTGATCCCTCAAACCGACAACATCCAAATTACAAACGATTTTTGATCATAAACTTGTCACGTAATATCTAAATATAGGTAAAAAATAATTTGGGTAGCTCTTGATTAAAAATGTGTAATATGGATAGCTCTTGACCAAAATTTGTATAGTTCATGATTAAAACCGTGTAATTTATGTAATTTTTTTCCCATATTTAAATATTACGTGAAAAATTTATAATAAAATATCGTTAGCAATCTGAACGTTGTCTGCTTGAGGAAACACATAGAGATATATTCAATAATTCATTGACTAAAATAATGTAATTAAAATATTGGAGATTAAAATGAGATAAATCCTATATTTTGGGGAACTCTCGTGCAATTAACCCAAAAAATTATGAAATTTGTATTAACTGTTTAAACCTTGACTTCCTAAGTACTTCTCCGCATATGTTGGCGGTAAAATCTGATCTTATTCAACAGAACGCAAACATTACAAAAAAAATAAGAATAAAAAAAAAACAAATACAAAAGAAAATTAAAAAAATGCCCAACAACAAAAATTATATGCAAAACTAACCGGAATTTCTTGCTCTTCTGTGTTGAGGTTACACCATTAATTAATGAATGTTGTCACGGGACGGCGTTCCGACTCCGATGATCAGATCGGTATGACTAAGGCCATCAACACCGCCACCAGCAGCCCCACCACCTCTGAAAACTCCGTCAAGAACGATAAGAAAAAGAAGGTATTTATTAATTTGTTATTATTTTCTTCGCAAAGTCTATTCCTTATCATTACTATTACCTGCATGACCTAAATATTTATATTTATGATTCATTTTTAATATTATGGGATCATGAAGTCTATCATTCCAAAGATTTTTTGTTCCAAGAGAAGAGAAAGTTTAGAAGAGGATTTGTGTCAACCTGATGGAGATGAACAAGGTTTGTTCATCATCCCTGCTGTTCATATAAAAATTTAAAAAAAAAAAATACTACTTAAATTACCATTATATTTTCTTGATCATTTTCTATGAGTTTATTGCTTTGTCTGGGGACACCGAGACAGATTTGGATAGGAATATTATAACAAGGAGGAAAGATTTTTTCGAATCGTCTCCCGTCATCCGGAAAAGTTTCCCAGGTATTAATGTATCTTATGTATACATGTGTATTTATATAACATCATAGAATTGTGTTTGATTCATTTTTTATACTCCATGGCATTGTTCATATGCATGGTAGTATCATATTGTATAATATCTTGTAAATTTTTTAGCTATATATATTTGGTGAGTCAGCTGTGTTAATTGAATCTGTGTATGAATTACCAAGATATCAGCTTGGATTAAATCTCTATGTAATGTGAGCAAGCCACGTTACCGATGAAACCCGAAGACTTCATCTTCCTTATCTGCTTGGCTTGTGTGTTTTTGGTAGCTTACCTAACATGAAGACTAAGTTGTATTTTGATTATTGCTAAGAGATTCATAGTATATAAAATGTAGTAATACATTGAAAGGGTAGTTGTTTTTTTTCTAATATTGATGTTGACCTTTATGGTCTTGACATTGGAAAAAAAACATATATATTATGAGAGTTAGGCCATTGAAAATCAAACAATTGTATTAATTTCTTACTACTCTCAGAAAGGCACAGCAGCTTGGGGATTGAAGGGTTAAATCTATTGAGCTTTGATCAGTCTATGGCTCCGCCTACTGTAATTCAAGACATCCGGTAAGGAATACTGTTGTTTTATAAGTCAGATTGAAAAGTTTCTCGATTCTATTTATTTGGGTCGTGTCATTTTGTATTAACCAACGATGCCCCCGGGGGGTTGCAGTATCTTTGTTGCAACATGGAATGTGGGAGGGAAGACTCCAAACCCTGGACTCGACCTGGAGGATTTCTTGCAGGTGGAGGGCTCTTCAGACTTATATGTCTTAGGGTAAATGATACACAGCTTCTACCATTTAAACTTTTTAATAAAGACCCTCTCACCAACCTAATCTCTTGACTTTGCTTCTGCAAAAAATCCGAAGAGGACTTCAATCGAACAGTTCACTTTTAATCATCCCGGCGATTATCTATTTATATTGGGCCGGCGATGAAAAGTCAAATAGTTGTAAAAACCATGGAGCCATTTGAACTCGTGGTGATTATGCATGCAAGTTGAACTAGAGACAACTTGAACATTAAGAAGAGATTCGAAAAACAAATTGCATGAACTTATTGAAGCGTTAAAGGGCTGCTTTCATTTTAGCTACATCGCATTTGATTGTAAGAGGATAAAACTTTTAAGGTTGAAATGAGTACACCTCGGAAATGGCTTTTCGTTTGAGAATTGGCATTCTAAAGGTGCGAATCAAATAGGTTATCGTTGCAATGACCCCCTTATAATCGATGTTTGTCATCTCATAGTCTGCAGCCATGTTCTTTCCATAGATCCAAGCCTAAAAAAAAAAAAAGTTTCAAAGGGAGTGTTCAATTGCTAATTTGTAATTTGCAGTGAAAACAAAATGAAATAATCCTCTTGAATCTTTCAGGTTTCAAGAAATTGTTCCGTTAAGCGCCGGAAACATTCTGGTGATTGAAGACAATGAACCAGCAGCAAGATGGCTAGCCCTCATAAGCCAGGCACTCAACAAACCACACCATGATTCTTCCAGCCACTCTTCTGATTCAGGCTCAGTTTCAAAACACTCAAACAATTCAACTGACTCGAAATCCAACTTCTTCCACAAGCCCTCTCTCAAAGTCCTCAGCAAAAATCTGAGGGGAGAAACTTCCCTTCTCAAGGCCTGCAACTGCCCTCTCGACTCCCCGGACTCGATCAGGCACCGGAGACCAAGAAAACTGATGTGTGAATCCTTCAGTTCTCCAATGGCGCGTCATGGTTCTAATATAGATGATCAATTTCTTTCAATTGCAGAGATCGATGATCCACCACCTAACCAGTTGAGTTATAGACTCATAGAAAGTAAACAAATGGTGGGGATTTTCCTTTCTGTTTGGGCTAGAAAAGAACTTGTTCAACATATTGGACATCTTAGAATTTCATCTCTTGGAAGAGGAATCATGGGCTGTCTTGGCAACAAGGTCAGCTGAAAAAGTTACTATGTGCTTATGCTCTTTAATTGAACCACTTACATATTAATAATGGAGGGTGCTATTAAATTCCCCCCCCCCCCCCCCCCCCCCCACCCACCCACCATCATAAAAGTGAAATCGCTAGAAATTCTGTTTTCTCTCTCTTATTTTCTCTTAGTGTAAGAGTTATGTAAGTTTTTTAAAGTTTGTGGAAGTAGTGGCATTAGGTCAGGCTACAGGAAATAAATCATCATTATCGATGACTTGGAGCATTATTTTGAAATTGGATTTTGTCTTGTCAACCAATTTTTGTATATGCATTTTGAGAGGACTTAATATTGCAGGGTTGTATAGCTATAAGCTTATCATTGCACCAAACAAGCTTTTGCTTCGTTTGCAGTCACCTAGCTTCTGGGGAGAAGGAAGGAGATGAGCTGAAAAGGAATGCTGATGTTGCTGAGATCCTCAAGAGCACACAGTTTCCCAGGGTCTGCAAGAACCCTAATCGACAAATGCCAGAAAGAATCATTGATCATGAGTAAGTACTTTTGTTTCACTACAATTCTCACTTGGGAACAATATGGTATGGAGTTTTATATCATACCACAAATTACGACTGAACAAGTGTAGTTACAACTCAATTATAGAATCAAATTATGTTTCAAAAAAATCGATTACGAAACAACTGAAGTCAAAGTTACAACTCAAAAAAACTGGGATGAATCCTAAAATCTAAATATTGATCCTAACAGTTTAGAATTGAACCAAAACGACTCTATTTATGTAATTGATTCATAATCTCATCCGAGTTTTGGTATGATCCTGATAAATAACCCTTCAGTACCATAGTCTTTTCCAGCTCGATAATACTATATATTGACCTACTTCCCCCTCTCCCAAGCCCCCACCAGTTTTCAAATCTTTGTTGTTGACTTCATCAGTGTATGTTTAAACTTGTAATTAATCCCAATATTGCAGCCGAATAATTTGGCTTGGAGACTTGAATTACCGGGTGTCTTTGAGCTATGAGGAAACAAGGCTTCTGTTGGAGGATAATGACTGGGACTCCCTCCTAGAAAAGGATCAGGTTTGTATATTCTGCTAAAAGAAAACTTAGTTTATGAATTGAGAGTGAGGACCCTTTCAACTTAACATTAATTGAAGTTTTTACTTCTAAAGGTTCACTTGAAAATCCCTTTGACCTTGAAGAAATTATTTTTGTTAATTTTATCCTCAAACTTTTGTCATGTTATAAACTCAATAAAGATTATTAGTTTTTTTATGAGTGATAAAAGGTAATTTTATCATCAAATTTTTTAAAGAATAATTAATTTATCCGAATTGAAACTTCTCGAAACATTGGCCAAAAAAAAGGTTTAAAGAACAAAGTAAGAAGCAGAGTAAACTTTGGGGATTGAAAGTGTAATTTATCTTAACTTTTTTTCAATTCAAATGCCAACAATACTTAGCTGATTAGGTCAACAAAGTGTTCATTCTTTTAGATTATGTATTATTCCTTATTCAAATTCTTGAATATTTTGTCTTGGTTATTTATTTTAGTAGGTAAGTCAATTCTTCATATTATAAAGTTATACGAAAATTTGCTAGCGACAATCATTCCTCCATACAAAAAACTAAAATAAACAACTCAGTACACGAAATTCATGTCACCATTTCCATTACTTAAATATGTTACGTATAAGTTACCGTAAAACAATCTTATCGCTCTCATGTTGGAACACAACTTCAAAGTTATGTGGAGTAATAGTAAATTTTAGGGTTCTCTATTAGTTATTAACTTACAGGATGTGAATTATTGAGCACAGTTGAATATGGAGAGGGAAGCAGGAAGAGTGTTTAGTGGATGGAGTGAAGGAAGAATCTTCTTTGCCCCAACTTACAAGTACACCCACAACTCAGACTCCTATGCCGGAGAGACAGTCAAGTCCAAGAAGAAAAGGCGAACTCCTGCATGGTCTCTCTCTCTCTCTCTCTCTCTCTCTCATCTTGATTATTTAGGCCACATTTATTTCACCAACTTTGATTTTTAATTTTCTAATTGTGATACTTTAGTCCCTACATTTTAACTTACATCTAAGAGGTCATAATGATTATGGACATTTAAGTAGATAAATGAGAACGACGCGCGTCCTTTAACTAAATATACTTTCGATCCGTAAAGTACCTAAAAATGTAAGTTCGGCCTCTATATTATGAATTTTATTAGTATATTCTGAAAGGACGTACGTTGTTTTCTATGGGTCAGATTAAGTAAATCAAGGATGTAGCTCATAAGATTCGACTTAAAGTGATATTTCAAGCATACTAGACTAAAAGTGGTACATGATATTTTCAGTTTTAATTTAAATGGCAATTATCGTTTGGAACATTTAGATATGAACTGAAAACTTTAAAAATTAAAATGACATAATTGAAACAATAAACATTAAAAAATGTGACGGAAGGTATACTTTAGACACCATTCCTATATTTTACAGAATATTATGGTGTGGCAATGTCATTGAACGTATATTTGAGAAACTATTACTATATTTTGCCCTTATTTTTTGTTATCGAATAATTTTCAGGTGTGACAGGATATTATGGCGTGGCTGTGGCATTGAACAACTATCTTATATACGAGGAGAATCAAGATTTTCAGATCACAGACCAGTGTGTGGTGTGTTTGCAGTGGAGGTGGAGATGAAGAACAAAGCCACCAAGTTTAGGAAGGGTTTCTCTTGCCCCGCCACAACAATGGACTATGAAAATTTCATACCTCAAAGGCATAGCTTTTATGAGTTTTGATTAAATCCTCAGAAATCTTGAGAGGAAAAAAAGAAAGAGCCTCTTGTATCATCTCTCAACAATAATCTTTCACTCTCTTATTTTTTCTTTTTTGTCTTTTTTTCATAAATAATGCTCAATATATTATAAATATATAACCAATTATCTGAAACAAGGTGACAATTGAGTCCCAATTGTGCAATGTTTAGGTTACATCATTTTCGGTTTGTATGATGCATGTTTGAGTCGTATTATTTTGGGCCGGAATTATGTTTGTCTAATTTGCCAGTGGGTCGGTCGGTCTGTCTTTCTATCGCCATTCCACCACACATAATTTTTCCAAAGAAATAAAATTTTATTAAAGTAATTTATTTCATAGTAATTCAAATAATACAAGACCAAGATTTAAAGAAATTAAAATAAAAGACAGTATGTTTTATGCTTACAATAAGATATAAAGGGAGTCTATCGTGACAAAATTGGGTTTTTCATTTTGACATTGTCCCAGCCAAATAATCATTCACATCAACAATTATTGGCGAATGAGTTATCACTTTATCCACTTGTTATTGTTGAGTTATTATTGGACAGTTATATCACGTGTCAATATAGATGTGGAGTAACCATTGTAATGAATATTTTCTCCTCATTACGGACCGCCATAATAAGCAACAAAATTTGTGTCGACCAGTCCCAAAATTAACGGTCCCATTATGGTCGTTATGATTGGGAACTTTTTGGGTATAAAATATAAATCACATTTTAAAAAAAAATTATTTCTACTACAAAACGTTTCAAAAATGAAAAATGGCAAGTGTCACTCTATTTTAGCTACTTTAAAAATAAGTTAAGTTGTAACTTGAGCTAGTGGTCTAGTGGTAAGTCATACACGTTTAGGGTCGTCCTTAACTCTCATGTGGTTATCAAGCAGGATTCGCTATTTGGCTTTGATGGTATTGTTGTGACGACTGCCCTTTTGGGTTAGCTATGGCTCAAATTGGACATTCTACAGTGAGGGACCCTTATGGTCACGCCCAGAGGAGGTTACCTCCACTATGAAATGTCCGATTTGAGTCATAACTATTAACTTGAAAGTATAATTTGTCATCACAGTACCACTAAAGTCAAACAACAAACCTCGTTACTCTTATGAATTGAATCCTTTTTTATAACCACAAAAAGTCAATGACAATTTTAAACGAATACGACTTACTATTAGAACACTAGCTCATGTGCTACGACAGAATATAGCTCATGTGGTATGATAGAATATATTAGGTGAAGTGAAATTGTCATGATCTGCCTACCATTAGAAAATAAAGTGTCTAGCATAGTGTAAGTAGCATCAGTGTGGCCACTCATGACCCAACTACTAAATTGGTACCTTAACATTCTTTTAGTGAAATGAGTCGAAGTCTCACCGTGTAAAAGGAACCTAATAAATGTGACCTTGGTGTTCTGTCAGTATCGACAATTGTTATGCCATTATGAGAGTGCTCGAAGCTTCTTCCACACTATGGATTTTGGGGAAGTATTAGCGCAGCGCACGAGACTTTCATTACTTATCCAATATAAAATAACGGTCACGAGTGTTTGGACCAACTTACGTGTATCTTGAATAATGTTCTCTCCAGTCCGGTATTCATGAGGGAATAAATCCCTCATGACCAACCTCAAAAAATCACCAAAATTCAAATTTAAAATGTCTAAATTTATAACTCGTCCCAGTATTACTTCAACTATTACTTCAACTATTACTTCAACTAGTCCTTCAGATTAAGGGTACATAAATTTATGCATTGGTTAGGCTAGTCTCAATTATCAATGAAATCTTTTCACACTGCACATTGCAGATATCAAATAGAAACCACTAAAAATGTGTCATGTGGCTGCCACTGGTACTTGCCTCCCAATAGTCCCACCAATCCAGACCAACCTCAACCATCTAATGCTGAAAGATAATTATTAAAGATTTTCTTATATAGTAAGTTTGACTTTATCAAAATCACTTCAATAGAGTATTGTTTCCACTAACATGTTTGATGTTTGACATAAACGAGAGTCGTCAGTTTCTTCTTTTTCCCCTTTTGAGAGAGAAATAAAATGCTTTGACACCCATTAGAAGGTTTCTACAGAAAAGATAGTGGACCCGTTTAATAAATAAATCCATAAGATCGAACTTAACTAAACACGACACAAATTTAGAGCCTAAAATCAAACATACCCATATCTATACATAATTATAAATAAATCGAGTGTATCTTTTATCATTCATCATCTAGCATTGATGGATGCCGAAAGATTTTCTTATTATAAGTATGACTTTATCAAAGTCACTTCAATATATAGTATTATTTCCACTAAGATGTTTGACATCCATGAGAGTCGTCAATTTCTTCTTTTTCCCCTTTTGAGAGAGCAAAGATGCTTTGACACCCATTAGTAGGTCAAGCCAGTAATGTCTTCAATACAAAAGATTGGTGGGGAAAAAACCGATCCGTTCCACTATTTTTTTTCTCTATTATTTTCTTCACTAAATCACTCACCATGTATTAGTAAAGGATTTACTAATATAATATACAAACGGACTCACTTGAATTTGCTATAGAAAATCTACCAATAAAAAAAAAAAAAAAAGAAAGAAAGAAATAAAAATATATCGGAGGGAATATCGGGAAAAAAACACTGGAATTCCAAAAGGAGTGTACGGTTGACATTCAAGCCACTTAGCATATATTCTCTTATACTTGGAACGTTAATGTCACTATTCCCCCACTCCTCCAGTGAAGTACATCTTCTTAGATTGACACCGAGGTTGACATTGACAAACCCTCCTCTAGCAGGCTAGACATATTGAGAAATCAATCCAGGTTCAATTCATCCCGGTAACTTCAACTCGAGTTTTATTCATATTTAATTTTTGAACTCGGGTTGAATTCGCGATACACAAGTCAAGTTGAAAATTAGTTGAAATCGGGTTTCATTGTCAAGTTAAAAAATTAGAGCTGAAATTTGAGTTATTTTTTTTTATAGTAAAACTGAATTTGATTCTCGAGCCCAAATTTAAATTGAATTTAGCTTCAGCTAGGATTATCTCGGAGTTCATTAATTTGGGTTGGGTTTGGACCGGTTCCGAGAATCCGAAATCCCAACCAGAAATTTTTGTAAAGTGGAGATTTGTTTCCACTAAGATGTTTGAATCAACGAGAGACGTCAGTTTCTTCCTTTAATTTTTTTTCCCTTTTGGGAGAGAAATATGCTTTGACACCCATTAGCTGCTCAGCCAGCAATGTCTTCAAAAGAAAAAGATTGGTAGGGAAAACAAAAACACTGGAGTTTCAAAAGGAGAGTACAGTTGCCATTCAAGCCATTTAGCATATGTTCTCTTATTCTTGGAACGTTAATGTCATTATCCCTTTACTCTTCCTCCAAAGTAAATATTCTCATATTGAGATTGACGCCCGCAAATCCGTCTTTATAAAATATTCAGACTCAACCCAAGTTCAACACGAATTCGAACAACGGATGAGATGTGAATTTGTATGTTCTGAGGTCGAGTTCCGGCCCCCTACCACAAGAAAACTCGGATTTATGACGTGAGATTTGCATTGCAACTATAAGTTTTAAGAGACGTGTGGTTGAAACAATTCCTCATTATTGAAATGATATTCTTAGATTGAGATTGAGACAGACAAGCCCAACTTGTGCCTATAAAAAGCTGTCACTTGGTCTAATTTTTTATCACACTTGTGTGCAAGCTTTGAAAAGTTTCTCCAGATATGGCCAGTTCTTCTCAAGCCTATGGGAATTATGGAGTGGATTGCCAGTATCTCAATTCTTATTTCTCTGGTAATTGTTCTCTCTTTTTTAACTTTCTGATATTATCTAGCTGCAAAGATAAAACTTTTACTACTTTTAACGCTTTTTATCAAAAACTTCGTCATTTTACCTTTGGTTTCAACTTGTTTCCCAATCTACCACAGTAGTTTTTTAAATCATGGTTTTGAACCAGCTTTTCTATGTAAAAGCATCAATCTTGTAGAAAAAAATTGGTAGAAACGTATTTTGAATCCTCGTTTTCCCATTGAAAAACACGGGTTTAAAAATATAATCTTAAAATCACGGTAGATTAGAAAATAAGTTGAAAACTACTGTAAAGAGATAGTAAAGTTGCAAAATCACCATACTTGGAAAGTTGATTCTGAAGAGTAATTAAGCTGTATATTTACTGCAGGCAACGGTACCATGAACAAACAAAAGCTTGTAGAGCTTCTCTCCGCGAGGAACCAGCAAGAACTAAAGCTTATTCGCCAAACTTATAATGCTCTCTATAACCAGGATATCCTCCATGCTCTGTCTAACATTCGAAGTAACGATGCTTTTGCTGTAAGCATGTTAATTAATCCTGATCAAATTGAGTCTCTCTTTTGCACAACTCGGTCGGGTTGGGTGGATCAACCGGGCTAGATATAAGTTATGAAATCTTCGACTCAAATTCAACCCATACCCGGCCCAATGTTAAGATTTTTGAATTCTTGGTTGGTTGAGCACGGGTTACATAACTTATGTTAAAATTCGGGTGGAGTCTGGATTGAGTTATCGAGTTCATTTTTGGGGTTCAACTCGGATTCTCTCCGATTTTATTTTTAAGAGTAAATTACGTATATAACTCTCAAATTCTACCTATACCCCCACATTTTTTTTTTCAATTGAGCCATTTTATTTACCTCCGTAAGAGTGTGTCACTCACATGATTACATGACACAAAAAAATAAAAAGGCTCAACTGATATAATTAGAGAGCTCATGGGCTTAATTGACACCAAAAAAAAAAATTTAGAGACTTAATTGACATAAAAGTCATAGTTTGAAAGATATATGTGTAGTTTACTCCAACCAATTGTGTCATGTGAGTGGCACACTTCGATACTTTCCGTTAAAAAATCTAATGGAGGCAGACAAAATGACTCAATTGACACAATTAGAGAGTTTAGGGGCTCAATTGACACATAAAAAAAATTCAGGGACTTAATTGACGCAAGAACCATAGTTTGAGGGTCATATTTTTAATTACCTAGTTTTGGATCATACTTTCGGATTTGATCCATACAATAAGTTTCAGTGCTTAGGTACAGAGATAGGGGTATGTTTTACATTAATTGGTTATTAATTAATGTGAATGTGTTTGAATTAATTTACAGAATGTGGTATATCTTCGCATGAGTGAACCACAAGACCGTGATGCTGAGATAGTTAGAGAGGCCCTGTTTGGAGGGAGGGTTAACCTCAATGTTCTCATTGAGGTGGTGTGTACTCGTTCTTCTTCACAACTCCATTCAATCAAACAAGCCTACCGTGTGCACTATAATTCTCAGATTGAGCAGGATATAGCCCAGAAAATCACTGGTAGCTTCAAAGAGGTATAAATTTATTCGTGTCTAGCGCTAACAAGTCTCATTTATGGAAACGATAACACAAAGTTTTTTCCCTTCTTTTTTTGTATTCTCAGATTCTCCTTGCAGCTGTTAGATCAAGCCAGAAGTATGCTGGCAGGGTTGATATGAGCATGGCCATGTGTGATGCCAAGACATTGTATGAAGCAATGGAAAGTGGGAGTTCTGTAGATTGGAAAACCATCATGTCCCTTGTAGGTGAAAGAACCAATGAACAAATCAAAGCCATACTTTTCTCCTACAAAGAGCTATATGGCCATGAATTCTCCAAGTTCCTCAAGTGCACCAAATGTGGAAGGTTTGGAAAGGACCTTCGAATCGTAATCCGAGGCATACAGTCCCCGGAAAAGTTCCTGGCAAAGCAATTGAGAGCGGCGCTACAGAGTGCTGTTGATGCCCGGGAAGTCCTGACTCGAATCGTGCTTACACGAGTGGAAGTAGACATCAGAGACACAAGCAATGTCTTTGCTGCTAAAACTGGATGGTCTGTGGGGAACCTTGTGAGAAGGGAATTCAAATCTGCAGGTGGTAGAAACACTAGTTCTAATAAGGCTTATGATCAGTTGGTGGGAGAATTCTTGTTGGGACTGCTTAAACATTGTTAAACCAAAATATTCACAGTATGCAATGATTTTGAATACTCATATGGGTGTTATATTCTCTACTATCTATATATATTGTTCTAACCTATAATACTTTCTATTCAAAAAAATAAATTGTAATACATGATTATTCATTGTAAGATTGATCTACCGACGACATATAATCCAAAAAACATGTTGAATCAGTAATGTTTGGACTTTGGAGTGTGAGCTAATCTATTATTAGATTTTTCCAATTCTTTAACAAGTTGAATTTTGGTAGTGTTTGATTGGGAGTTACTTTGGTATTTAGATTTATTCATTTCTTTCTCATGGAACAAAAGTCAGAGTAAGGGTCAAAATTTTGTTTCCATCACCTAAAAAATAAAACTATTTTAAAAATATATCGTAAATGTGTCGAAAAACGGAATAAAATTATTTTGAAAATGTATCGTAAATGTTTCGGAAAACGGAATGAAATTGATAAAAAATTGAGTATTTATTTTTAAAATATTCCAAAACATTGATCAAAATAAACAAAAATTTCTTGAATATATCGAAATATTTGTGAAAACACCTTGAAACATGTCAAAGTATCGAAATTTTGATTCAATTACAAATTTATTTCTATCTTTTTAGAAACACAAATGTTTTGGAAGTTTTCAAAATAAAATTTTGAATCTTGCATCATAGTGAGGTCCTATTGTGCCGTAATGGAGAGGATTGGGAGGCTAGCGCCATCGGGGGCTGGCGGGAAGGAGGCAATTGTTGGAACTCAGTTAGATTGTAGTATTGAAAGAGAAGAAGTGGGTTTAATTCTATTTTGAAAAAGCAAATCCTGCATTAGAAAGTTATAAAATTTTCAAAGACTTTATATATAATTGGGTTTGGGTAAGGTAAAAGGCGAACCATCAAAGACAATGAGGTAGTTCTTTTGGGAATGAGATCCTTTTTAATATACTTTTTCTTTTATTTTGTTCTCGACAGATCATCTATTGTTGTGTATTCAAGTATATGCCCCACTGGTTAACAATGGATGGAGAGATTGTAGATCCATTCTTATGGGGTTGGCCAAAGATGGAGGAAAAGAAATTACTTTGGGGTCCTTTCAACTGGGGAAGAAGGACATGATTAAAGTTCAAACAGTAATTCTTGATTAGTGTGCCTTCTTCCTCCACTTTTTTCTTGTTGATAAGAATGAAATTAGAAAAGACAAAAAGGCTTATCAAACCTTTGAAGTCCAAAAGCACACAAGGAGGAGCCTAAGACCACCCTGAGGGATCCACAGAATGGAGAAGATACCATATTGTTCTGGACCAAACCCATCAAAACAAAATAACAGGAAAAGTATACATGTGCTTGGTTTTCTATTTCTATCAGATGAGGAAACAAAATGAATAGCTGAACATGAAAATTTTCAATTGGAGGAAAGAGTTAAATGATAATATTTTTGGAATTTTTTATGGTAATTTTTTAGTACCATACTATAGATTGCAATTCAATCAGGATAAATCCTTAAGGATAGTTCAGTGGTTAAGTTTGTCCTCTTGCAAGTAAGAGGTCTCAGATTCGATACTTTTCACACCCCTTAAAGATCAGTTACCCTTGTTTCTTATGAGACATGTTCTTAAACTAGCTCAAGTTATGGTGTCTGACTTAAAAATCGAGGGAGTAGTTGACGCAAATCTAATATAGTATAGTCTACAGCTGATTCTGAAATTGTCATTAACAATTCCAAAGAAACATTATCAAAATTTAGATCTCAACCCCAAACCTATACCATGGTACAAATCTCAAATCATCATATGGGATTAACTGCTCAAATATATATATATATTCTCTCCTTTTTTTTCATTCTATTTCTTTTATGTTCAACAATACAAATATAATATAAGATAAATGCCCATATATATGGTCTATATATAGATAATTAGAAATCAAATGAATCAATTATCTTTTTTAAATGTCACTGACTACTTAATTAAACCCCACACAAAATGGTAAATGGAGGATTTCTTGGGAGAATCGAGATTGAAAAATCAAGATAATAGTCTTAAGATATTTTCATTCGAAATAATTCCTATGAAGTTGTTGCCACTTGCCAATATATTTTGGCAACTCAATTGGTGTCTTAGATATTATTTGATAAAATTAAAAGTTGAATACTGAAAACTGAATGTTGAATTTTTAAGTGTTGAATATTGAATTTGGGTTAATAAACACGCCTTTAGTGATAGACTAAATTTAATACGAAATTACTAAAGTAAAACTATATTGCAAAATTATATTTTAAAATTAATTTACAAAGCTTCCCTTAATTCCCGAATCTTATTAGTGGGTTATCATTTCATATTTGCTATGGATTCTCTCGAGTATTAAGTTGCATTCAATCCCCTCAATTTCATATCATTCTTTGTAGTGGGGACTCACTTGAGTGAACATGGGTCCCACATAAATTTGTGGGTTGTATAATTTAATAGGATGAGAATGGAAGGAATCTTACCATAATTAGAGACACTAACTCCTTCAATATTAATACCAAAGTGTATTCCTACTTGGCAAAGAGTTGTAAAGCCATATTCCTCCATTTTTTAACAAATTGTAGGGCTAACCATTTTTAATCTAATTTGTTAATCTAAGTATAATGTTTGAGTAATTTGGGTCATAAACGGGGTTACTAGTCATATTCGTTTTATAAATAAATCAATACAAATTCAATAAATAAGTTGTTTAGAAATTTTTGAAATTATGTTTTGCATATTTTCGGATTGTGGGTCTGCTAAAGTTCGATTTGACTTAAAATTTAAACACGTACAATCTTAGCTACTTGAATCGGTATGAGGTTCTAAAATCATGACGATTCAGACAATTGTAACGAGACATAAAACTACCTCTGAGTTCTTTTTTATGCCTTATGATTCAAAAATTATAAATAAATTCTCAAAAACATAAGTGTGATGGATTATACCGTAAAGAGAACAACAAAATTGAAAAGTATCAAGTAGACTGAATCTGAAGACGAAATAAGTACTGAATTTAACATTAAACGAAAACAGTAAAAGATCAACAGAGTAATGATTACAAGAAAAATAAAATTGCTCGGGGTAAGAAATAAGTATATGATAATCTGTCTCTGTGAAGAGTTTGTGTATTTGATCGTGAATTCCTTTTTAGTGGCCTAACTTGTTCTATTTTATAGAGATGACCTTTCAATCGTCGACCCATCTTTTCCAATCATTAATGTGATCATGGTTTTATTCCTTGAGATGCGTGGACGTGCGATCAACCTTCTCCAATTGGTGATTCATGATGCCACGTTTTCTCATTTTCTGGGATTTTAAGAGTCCTACTCTTCAAACTGTTTTGTCAATCATGAACTCTCACAAATTCCTTTATGACCATTAAATCTTTTTCATGTGTCACCCTTTAATATTCCTATTTTTTGGTGTAAACAAATTGTAATACCACAAAAACAAAACACTACACTACACTACGCTACCGCAAAGAAAGTCTTGTGTTTTAATTCCAAATCTCATTATTGTGTGATCATTTCATATTTACTATGGACGCTCTGAAGTGTTAATTCCCATTCAATCCCCTCAATTTCATATTATTCTTTGTAGTGGGGACTCACTTGAGTGAACATGGGACCCACATAAATTTGTGGGGGTGTATAATTTAATATGAAGAGAATGGAAGAAATCTTACTATAATTAGAGAAGCAAACTCCTTCAATATTAATACCAAAGTGTATTCCTACTTGGCAAAGAGTTGTAAAGCCATATTCCTCCATTTTTAAACAAATTGTAGGGCTAGCCATTTTTAATCTAATTTGTTAATCTCATATGAAATCAACACAAAATTACTTCATAAAAGTATAGTTTGTGAGTAATTTTTGTCATAAACATGGTTACTAGTCAGACCCGTCTTATAAATAAATCAATACAAATTTAATAAATAAATTGTTCATAAATTTTTGAAATTGTGATACCACAAAAACACGACATTGCACGATCCGTTACCAGCCTTAAACAACCATCTCACTAGCTTTGCTCAATGAACAAATTAATTTATTATGGGGTTCGTTTGTTTAGCAAAAGAATGGTAGAAAATGCAAGAAAGATAATTTTTTTAAAATTTTCATCTATTTGGTTAGCATGAAAATGAAAATGATAGAAAAAATAATTTTTTTTCATCCTTGAATTTTCTCACAAATAACCAACTTTTTTTTCTTGTAAAAAACACAAGAAAATGCAAGAAAGTTGTGATCTATAACTAACTTCTCATTTTATCCTTATTTTTCTTAAAATATTTTATTGGTTATTAATTTTAAAAAATTTTGGTATGAATTTAATTAATCACATAATTTGGCTCAAAGACCTTTGTGTTAGTGACTATCTTAGAATTAGGTTTCGAGTCACTTCTTAAAATTTTTTAACTTTCAATTGTAATTACATAAATATATATATATTAGACCGATTATTAGACCGATTTAATTTAATTAAGGGTAATTTAGATAATTACAAAAAAAATTTATGACTTTACTTTCTTTCAAACAATATAATGAAATTATTTTAAAACTTTTCCGTAAATTTTTCATTCTAACCAAATACATTCATGAAAATATATTTTCTATCATTTTTTTTTCTTTCACTTCACTTTCTATCATTTTCACTTTCCATCATTTTTTTCTTCCTAACCAAACGGACCATAGGGAAAGGAATATTCAACCATGTGTTCATCAAAATAAAAGTTGGGGCCATACATGCAGTGAGATTCTACTATAACAGGAACCCCACTCCCCCTTTTTTTTTTTGAACTATTTGGTGTTTATAGGTCAGTTTACGCACATTTCGATTAATTATTTCTCCGATTCGATTATACACAATATATTTATGAGAGATAAAGACTTAATCCCAAAAAATTACCAAATTTTAAATTCAAGACATCTGTATTTAGAGCTTGAATTTCAATCCCATCTGCACCTTAGCTGTTTGGCACACCAAGTCACAGAGTACCCTGGCACCCACTACCCAGAATTTTCTCGGGAAAAAAAACAGAGAGAATAGGAAAGAAAGGCCTTTCTCCCAAAAACCGTAATCAAAGGAGCCGTTAGGCCATCCCACGAGAAAAGCTAGGGGCGGTTTTGTCGTCTGCACTTTTTCCCATAAAAACACAAATTCTTCTATTCTATCTGACTATATTGCAATGCTCACTTATTACACTGTATCAAAACGAAGGTTTTTTCTTCGGTTTAATTCTTTCCGAACCAAAAGAAGTCACAAAATAATTACAACAAAAACAATCTGGAGAGAGAAAGTTGTGTACTTTTAGAGAGAGAAAATGCAATGGTGGTGAGTCGGATGAGTCATGTAGTTGTCATTTGTGGTGTTTTTGGTTTGTTTTGAAAGTCATTAAAACTGGAATGATAGTAGGGAATCGCCCAGCACACCCATGGCTTTTTGCTCGTAGCATATCACCTGTATCAGATTCCTCTCTCTGTCTCTCAATTAATATCTGCAGGGTTTCTTCTCTTTTTAATCATTTCAGTTTTGCCCTCATGGTCTCTCTGCAAAATTTCTGCTTTCGGACCCAGAAAAGTTGATTGAATCTTTCATTGATTTTTCCAATCTATTCAGGGTTCCGTTTGTGGGGCTAAAAGATTTTATGATTCACTCAACTACTCCTCTGTCCACTGCATTCTCTGTGCTGTCACCTTCTTAGCGTTGATGAAAAACAGAGAAAACAGAGAAGGGGCTTATGTTTTTCGCCTCTGAGCAAAGCTTGAACTCAAGCGTTCCAAAACCAAAAATCTCAACGATTTCTGGCTTTGTTTTCTTCTGATTCTTTTCTCATTTCTCAAAACAAAGGTGTGGTCAAGTGGGTTTTTGTTTTCTTGAAGAACACAACTCGTTTGCTTCTAAGAAGGGTTCCTTCGATTTTGCTCTGTTTTCGTTTCCAAGGTTAGGGTTTGAAGAAAAACTTGTATCCGAAGTGGGTTTTGAGTGATTTCGTGAGAAAATGTTGTTAATTTCGTGAACTGGGTTGTCCTATATTGGGTGAAAACATGGGTGTTACAAGTTCAAAAGCGGAAAGGAGTGAAGCCCTGAGACTCTGCAGAGAGAGAAAGAGATATATCAAAGCCGCCATTGATTCAAGGTGCGCTTTAGCGGCTGCTCATGTTTCTTATGTTCAATCTCTTAGAAACATTGGCGTTGCTCTTCGTCGATTTGCTGAGGCTGAAGTGTTGATAGAGTCTTCCCTCTCCACTTCTGCCACTGAAATTGACAAAACCCCTTCACACTCTTCTTATCCGTCACCGTCCCCGCCGCACATTGCCGGCGTTCCGGACTCGCCGGTGCTCAATGGAAGTCCCCTTTCACCATCTATGACTAGATTGAGCTACATGAGGTCAGGAGGGACTAGTGCTGTGACTTTTAGTGTTAAGCCAAGTAGAAATGTTTATGTGGATGACATTGATTCCATGGCATTTCCAATGCCGCCACCACCCCCACCTCCTGAGTCGGGGCCCTCTTGGGATTTCTTCTTTGACCCCACTGATGATTCTGAGAGCTTTAGGTTTGTGGGAAATCCTAATGGTTTCAATATGGGTTTTGATGATGTGACAATGTATAGACAATTTAGTGAAAAACAAGGTGATTTAGATGGAACTAATGAGCATCATGACGAATTTAGAACACCGGAATCCGAGAAAAAGGAGCATAAAATGTCTGGCAATTCGGTGCCTCGAGGTGATGGGGGAGATACATTGGTAGCATACAATGCACATTCAGTTAAACCTCATGGGATTGAATGCAGTACACAGCAAGCAGATGATAGTGAAAGGAAAGGTGTAAACAAACAAGGAAGTGCAAATGGGTTGGTTGGAACTTCGAGGGGCAAAGCTGCTTTGGAACAAGCTAGATCAAAGACAGATAAGTCTATGGTGGAGAAAGATATATGTGCAGAAAGAGAGGATCCTTCAGAGTTCATAACCCATAGAGCTAAAGATTTTCTCTCTAGCATAAAGGACATTGAGCACCGTTTCTTTAGAGCATCTGAATCTGGTAAGGAGGTCTCCAGAATGCTTGAGTCAAACAAAATCCGAGTTGGATATATTGAGGCAAAAGGTAATCTTTCCTGCTTAACATGGGAAGGTTTGTTTCACCAATCTAACATGATGAATTACATGTTTTATTTTTCATTTTATCTTATAAGATATGAATACAAATGGCATTTATAGGCAAAAGATTTTATAATCCTAAATTTCCCATTTGGAAACTTACTGAACAACTATTATGTAGGGAGATCAGTGTCAGCTTTTTCAGCGGCATGCCACCTTGTTTGTTGCCAAGGAAAAACTGGACTTGTTTCTCATGGTAAGTCTATATCTTCTATATGAGTGCAGCTAGTCACCAATTAACACCCCTATGTAGTCTTGGGAGGCTTTCGGGTATATATTTACGTCCTACCTGTTGCAAAGGTTGTCATGTTCTGTGCTTTAATCACCTATCGGACAATTTCTTGTGTTACTTATTGCCGTGAACACGAAATTTTGGCTCAATTGCCATTTTTTCAAGCAAAGGAAAAAAGAGCATAATTCCTTTCAGATATAAGTATGTGTTTAACGAGAATTAATTTGGTCCTGGGGCTAATTCTTTAGATGTTGCTTGTTTGATCTATCACTGCATGACATAATGCAAACCAAGGGGAAGGTCCCTTTCAACTATCAGTAGCTTTGTTAGTACTTGTCATTGTGGACAACTTGATCCACGGGCTGATTGGGCAAGACGTTCCCTCTTTGTTTAGGATTTTCTAATTCTCATAATTTGTGCAGAACCTCCAGAAAACGTGACAAAGGTTATCACTTGGAAGCGGTCAACATCTTCGCAGTCATCATCATCAAGGAATCCTCTCGCTACAGCATCAAAAGATGACAATGATGACAGTGGAAGTGATTTTGTTGAAGAGTTTTGCATGATTGCGGGAAGCCACTCCTCCAGCCTGGACAGATTGTATGCGTGGGAGAGGAAACTCTATGATGAAGTGAAGGTACTTAGTTGAACCCTGTTGTGACCATAAAATTCTAATGTCTTGTTCATTCTCTTCATTACCTGTGATCTTAAGGCACATGTACTGTGGGGGGATGCTCTTTTGGTTGATCTATAATTTGCAATTCCCATCATTTGGAGGATACACATACTTTCCTATTTGCATCCAGGCTCATCTTAGTAGTACAAGTCATCCAGGACTCTCAGTATTTTTCATTACAAATCTCATCATTTGGAACATCGCTGTTGTCATATCACTTCATTTCCATTTAGAAGTTTATCATGGTAATGTTTGTTCATAGTATACTGGTTTCCCTTATAATATACGATGAATGATGTTCTACATTAACTGAAATTACTTATCTAGTCTTTGAATTTAGAGGACATTTAAATCCATAGGAGACTTAATTGGATGGTATTTTCAGAAGGAACATTATTGTTAGTTTCATGTTCTTGTTTTGGTTATGTGGTGCAAAAGGCATAGCACTTGGCTGTTTTACAGAGTCTCATCGATTAAGAAGGCTCAAGCTAGATTTGATTTTTAGCATTGACTTAGTATGCAATGTATATTTTAGAGCGATTAAGTAAATGAAACTGAGTACAATCACAAAAATTAAAAGGTCAAGTACAAATTGTTAAGAAACTATAAATGTTGAAAAAAGAGACTTGGTGATAAACTTGACTGGTTGCTACCCAATCATTTTGATTTTAACTAGCCAAGGAAATACTAAGTTCTCCCCATACTAAAGTCATAGTTTGCATAGAAGCCTCGCTTCTTTGATCAAACCATCAGATTGGACACTTTAAGGAAATATGTCAGGTGACTCAGGTGGTTCCAGGGCCAAAACCCTTACCTGAAAAGCAATCTGTACATTGTTCCTCCTATAAGTCAACCTTGCATAAAAACATGAGTTGCTATTGAAGTAACCCTTCCCCCTCCGGGTGAGTTAGTAACATGGGCAGGCCCACCCAGGAATTTTATTTTTTTTAACTTATATATTTTTGATATTTTTTTAGGTCTATTGAATTGGGGCTCAGTGCAAAAAAAAAATTAAAAAATTAGACCCATGTAAAGCATATGAAGTCTTGAGCTAGAGCCAAACAAATAAGGCCGATGTCTTAACAAATGGTGATCTTGTTCAAAAAATGGTGAGACCGAAAAAGATGTGGTATATCCACTAATTCACTTACAAGGGACTTTGACGTTGATATTATCAATTGCGACTATCATTGTCGAGTGAACACTTTCACCAATGAAGATTGTGAAAATTAGGTTGCATAATAAAAGGAGTGATCAAGGGACGATAGATAACTTGGTTGACTTGATTGCTTATATAAAGAAAGATATTTTTCAGTGGCATTGATAATGAATTTATCATGCAACGTTTTCAAAGTATGAAAACTCGTCGGGGTCAATTGTAAATGGTTATAATTAGTCCTATTTTTTGTGAAGAGTTATAATTAACCCCTTTTTTTGTTGCTTTTTTTTTTTTTTTTTGCATAGACTATGTGTACCGATTTTTGGCCTTTTTGTATTCAATGAATTTTTATCCAAATATGATGTTAAAAATACAAATGTATTACATTCTTTTTATTTATTGGAGGAAAAAAAAGTAAATCTTGCTAGACAGAGTTAGAGTGTGCCCAGCCTAAAAAAATTCCTGACTCTGCCGCTGGTTAGTAATCCATATCGAATGTCAACAATGAATACCTCTCCTTTTGTTCGAGTTATAGTCTGGTGCTAGTGAAAGCTGGGCTCCCTACCATACCTAAGGGGCATATTATTCTTCACTACGTGCATCATCACGTTTCAAGGTGGTATGAGCGTAGGCTCTTCCTCTCGGTGGTGGGACAAGTCAGATAATAGCACATGTGCCTTAAGAGTCTAACATGCCAAGACTTTCCATGGCCGAGGACCAAGATGGATGAGGTCGCGAAAGTGAGGTTGAAGTGTCAGCTTCATGTACTTGTTTCAAATCGTGAGGAGAGCAAAGCTTGTTTGGTAGACTTGCCTTAACCATCAAGACACTTTTAAAAGTCGAGGTAGGCTAAGTGTTCAGCGTACAATATATTAATAGTGGAGTCGGGATGCCACATTAATGTTCCACTTGATTGCGAAATAGAGGGGAGGGAAAAGGACAGAATGTCCCCATTTTCTGGTTTCCTCAATCCTACTAAGAAGAAAGAAATCCAATGGATCTTGTCCTGTCTTCTTTGAAACTACATGGACCTCAAGTAAATATATTTCCTGATATGAGGTAGTACTTTCCAAAATCCATTAGCTAGTGCTTATTTGCACCTGATGACCAAATATTTCTCTATCAATTTTTATGATCTATTAATCAACAATAAATAAAAAAAAAACGAAATAGAAAAAACAAAGTGAGATGACCTTATTTTTCAGTACAAGTCTGAGTTAACCTCCTACTTAGGCATTCAAGGATGGTTAGCTCCCTTGTTGAGACAATTTGTCTTGGTCCTGGTGGAGTGTATTCTTACCGTTCGCTGATATAATATCTGCCTCATTTTGTTATGCTTAACTTTTGGGCTTTTGTAGGCTAGTGAGTCTATCAGGAAGGAATATGATGGGAAGTGTGACCAGCTTAGACACCAATTTGCAAAGGATCTTAGTGCCCAAGTCATTGATAAAACTCGGGCAGTGGTGAAAGATCTGCATTCTCGGATTAGAGTGGCGCTCCATGCTGTTGATTCAATATCGAAGAGGATTGAGAAAATGAGAGATGAAGAGTTGCTCCCACAACTTCTAGAACTCATTCATGGGTGAGATTAATTTTCTATTTTACATTTATTTTAGTAGACATTTTGACCTTCACATCTTATTCTTATTCGATGAATCGTAAATCCATGACCAACGTGTTGGATGCAGATTGATTAGGATGTGGAAGGCGATGCTTGAATGCCATCATGCCCAGTACATAACCATCTCCTTAGCATACCATGCAAAAAGCTCGGGAGGAACACCCCAGGAAGATACACAGGGGCAGATTATGGCTCAGCTCCAGGATGAGATAGAATGTTTTGGTTTGAGTTTTGCAGATTGGATCAACAGCCATACATCGTATGTGGAAGCTCTCAACAGTTGGCTACAGAACTGCATCCAGCAACCACGGGAGAGATCCAAGGGCAGAAGGGCATTCTCCCCTGGTCGTGTCATTGCCCCTCAAATTTTTGTTCTCTGTCGTGATTGGTCAGCTGGGATCAAAGCTTTGCCATCTGAGGAGCTTAGTGATGCCATCAAAGCCTTCTTATCTGATCTGCGCCATTCAATTGGGCAACAAACAGAGGAACAGCAGAAGAAACACAGGACACCTAATTCAGGCAACAATGAAGATTTAGATGGTAAAGATGAAGAGAAGAATGATGACGGGTCTTCAAACATGAGCTGCATACATGCAAGTTTGACAAAGGTTCTTGACAGACTGACCAAGTTCTCCGAGGCTTCGCTGAAAATGTATTTAGATATTCAGCAGAAAAGTGAAACTGCTCGAAGTGCATATTGCAACTACAAGCCACCTAGATCCTACAGTATATGAGATTGTCAATGTAGTATAATTCCTGATGTTACTGGTTGGAAGTAGATGTTTGTTAACTTCATAATTTTTGCAAGGTTCTATTGTGAAGAAGATATAGAGAAGTTGAGATTAGTTTTCAATCTTGGTGGTGATTACTTTAGCAAAGATGTGAATTGAATCTGTTGCAGTGTCGCTGAACGTTATCGAGTGAAATGCATGTGAATAAGAAGTCCGATTTACAGAACAGAATATAGGCACATAGTTTAACACAATTACAGATGGAATAGATACAGATATTGAATAAGACGAAAGATTTAAGCCATGATACAAAAAGTTACTAGTGAATTCTAGGATGGTGATTTGTACAACTCAATGATTTGGACAATTCGAGGTCAACTTCTTGGAAAACTAGAGATTTTGGCCGAACTATAGCTAAACTGAGTGATCCTTCTCCTTCATGTCTGATTGGATTTTGGGTCAAAGTGTTATATTGGATTAGTGCAAATTAGATAAAAACTTTGATCTGAAATCTGAGTTGGTGATGTGTCTAGTTTATGGTGGCATTTTTCAACAAGACGAAGCAAATCACCCAAACTCAACATAAATTAGCGGGTTAGATTTGACTATCTCCTTATACAAACTTGAAAAATGATATGATCTGCCAATATGAATAAATAAATAATGTTATATGTGCGTGTGATTTCTTGCACAATGATGAGGTAGCAACACTTTGGGTGGCACTCGAGAGTCACGCTGTAGTTTGGGGACGATCAAAACCTGACAGCCACAAAGAAATGTTAGAAGAGAATTCGGAGATGTCTCTGGCGATTCTCCTATGATGCTAAAGTCAGATTCTGAGGAGGGAAGAAGACACAACACTAAGTGTTAGGTTCTGAGAGCATACGATTCTCTCTCGCCTAAGATTGTTATTTACACTTTTATGATAGCTAAGTGTGTCTATCGAGAACATCCGTACGATCCCCCTTTAGCGTGAGGGCCCTTAATTGGCTCACCCTTGAGACATTAGAGATGTGTCTTTGACCTTGTCAGGTGGCTACGCATCGAGTAAACTGCTCTTTTGACCTCAATTCTTGATCCATTGCATGCATGTCCGTCTGATGCATGCTGATGACATTAATCCCTCGCCCTCCAAATCCTCAACGATCATTAGCACTAGACTTGACGTTTGATAATGTGCTCTGCTAGAATAATTGCTCAGCGTCACATCTTGCGCTAAGAGATTAATATTTTGTCTTCTTGCCCCCCGAGCATTTAACATTCCTTAATCAATCGTCACATGCCTACAAGGAGCATTTATTGAATTCTCAAGATCCCCTCCTATAATTGGTTGTAGTGTACTATTTTGTTGACCCTGAATGCCTGGAATAAAGGACTCACGCCTACTGACAGACACACATGATTTTTCATAAAGACATTCCTTCATTTGTTCCTAGGTGGGTGTTCCCACCAATGTAGAGCCATCTAACGACAGCTATCTTTCATTACACTGACTAACGTGATCGGTGTATAAAGTTAATCACCTCTTAGGCCCCTCGACTAGATCTACATTGGTGTTTTGATCTTCTCAACATTCTTCGGTCTAAACCATGAAGATTATTTGTCGGTGTGTACGACAAATACCAAGGAGACCCTAATGTTTTTTAATTAACATGACGATGCCGATGGAATTACTTCCCTCGAGACCGAGAATTATCACTTATGCACTTGTTGGTAAGGTATGCTATGTATTTGCTTTTGATTGGTCTGACAGACCACATCCTGTCATTATACATGAATAACTCTATTATGACAACAAATACATTTACCTGAGTAGTGTGATAAAAAATATATTTTTATTCTATTGTATAAGGTATGTATAGCTCTCTTTGCAAAATTAAAGGATACTTTACTTGATTTCTTGCATGTGTAGTATATGAGCGATACGAGTTATATAGGTTAACTTAAACACGATATAATAATAAATAGATCGAATTAGTGTCTCAACATCATACACGATGAATTCCATAAGTCTATAACCAGAAATACCTAGTACTCGATACAAGAGTAAAATAATACAATCTCCTCCATAGGGCACCACTATGCCCAGTGGCCCTGACCGAGCCCAAAATGGGCCCCGACCCCTATGGTGTATAATACTCGTGCCAAAATTTCTCCTGTATAAGTGCCATAGCCGCGCCCAAATTTATTCAAAAATCTGTATCCCGCCCCAGTAGTTGAAGATCCACCTCTCTCTCTCTCTCTCTCCTTCCACTTTCCCTCTAAACAAACACCTCAGAGGATCTCCCATATCTACCTCCAAGAGGTCAGTGTCCCAATACACTCTTTAGATATTTTCATGCTGTAGATCTTTATCATGTAATAATCTTCATTCTACCAACATTTATATATCTGCGTACACGCACATATGTTGTTTATTGAATTTGGGTTATCTATGTTATTTGATTTTTTCCATGTTGTAAGATGGGGTTTTTTGTTTGTGTGTTTCTGGATCAGGAGGTTCAGAATCTATTGGTTTAGTCGGAACTGTGAAATTGGTTTTGTATTTGTATGCGTTTTTGAAAGTTAATTTCTCACTTTGTTGAGAGGGTCTAATTCCATGAAAGTGAAGCCATGATTCATGGAGAGGAGAATTCGTCCGACGGGTCTCGTAGAATCCGACCTGTTTTAGGAGATGTGACAAATCAATTTGGGAAAAGGGGGTTTTCCACGATTACGGGTAATTTAGGTCTCAAATCTGGAGATAAGTACTGTGGAAATGTTGAAAAGAAAGATGAGGGTTCACAGTTTGTAAAGAAAGTATCTCTAGGAGTGGAGTCTTTAGTGAAAGGCAATTGCATAACCAATTGTGTTGATTATGATAAAGAAAGGGGCAAGCAGGGTAGTGTTATGCCAGGACCTTGTAGTGAGATTAATTCCTTAAGTGGAAATGCTATATCTGGTATTTCAAAAATACACAGTGAAATTAGGGAGCCCAGTTTGTCTGATGGCAGTTTGAAAATTGGAAGAGGCATTACTGTTAACCAGAGTACCAAAGAAGTTGGTGGTGCCGTGAGGGACAGTTGTGTGTCTGGAATTTCGATGCCTACGAGCTCGTGTGATGGTAGCATCCTTGATGCCTGTGGAAAATGTGGCACTGATGAAGGAAGACTCAGTATTGACACCACACAGAGTGATAGTCTTCATGAACAATTGACAACTCAAGTTTGTGGCAGTGCTGGCAATGATCTTGGTGTTGATAATTTGGCCTCGAGTCAATCTGGTTCCATTGGGTGCTCAAGATTGCTGGAGTCACAAGAGTCGAAGAATTTTGGCTTAGAGAGATGCACCGGACTAAAGGGTGATGCGTGCTCCAATTCAAGTCCAGCTGATTTGATCAAAGCATGCTCTTGTTCCTTTTGCACAAAAGGTAATGGTGAAACTTCAACACACATTGGAATTTACTACTTCAGTTTCAAGATTCAGGGGTTTATTAGTCATAAGCATATGGTATTACTCCTTATAGAACTTCCTCTTTTTCTTTTTTTGTCATACATATGATCTGTTAACACCTTGATTGTTTTGGGTTGTTGTAATCAGCTGCTTATATTTGGTCAGACCTCCACTACCAGGATATTAAGGGTCGAATAGCTGGTGAGTTACTGCACGTTGTCTATAGTTACTAGCTTGTGTCAATTGGCAGTATTTTTTCATTATAATCTTGATTTCCTAGCATTAAAGAAGAGTCAGAAAGAAGCAAGCATTTTGGTTCAAAGAAGTTGCAGGAAACAGGGCAGTGAAAAACCTGGTCAAGGGAACTCCAATGCATTCTCAAAGCTAGAGTCCGATCTCATGGGTCATTGGAGGTCACTCTTTCTTCAGATGGAGGATATTTTTGGCCATGAATGTAGCCAACTTGTAAGTGTAAATCTTGAAACAACTTTTTTTTTTCTCGATGAATAATTCTCACCATAAGTTGGATATATTGGTATAAGGAATTGATAAAAGCCATAACTACCACTACTTCATGTAGCCTGATAATGATACTCATTGACAACAATATGATTCGCTAACACACCTATTGCATTTGTTTAGTCTCTTCTAGTACATGAAGAAATGTCATTTACTTTTGAGTTGATAATTCTTCAATCCTTGGATTTACCCCTGATTGATTCATGTAATTTTCTGTGGTTTTTCTTTCATATTTCATGTTCCCAATCCCTAATTTTATGCCTAAACATCAATCAGATTGTTTGATACGTTGGCTTTAGGCTATGTCCAAAGCTCCAAGCCATTACGTTTATTGGCAGTTTCAGTAGCTTTTCTATTTGTTTTCCTATTTTATTTTCAAAGATCTCATATGTGGTAAGTTCTTCATATTCTCATTGCAGGAAGCCAGTTTACTGTCACTTAAAGATTTGAGAGAGAACTGCAAGACAGAACTTGAATCCATTAATGCGTTCCCTCCAGATAAACTGTAGCTTGCTTCTGATCCTTTTCATGTTTGTAAGATGTTATTTTGCTCTGATTTTTGGTAATTTGTCTGCTTTTGCTTGTTATAGCACATAAAATTGAGAGGTCTCTTGAAGTTTATACCAGTTTGACATATAACATATCTGCAACAGATGTACCGTTTGATCTTGCTAATTCCAAACAAAACATGTGCACTTAGGATTGTTTTTTTTTTTTTTCTTTCGGAAAGTAGGATTCTTTATTATTCCGTGTGCTTATATTTTCGTTGCATTCATATTGTGGATGATTCTATTGCCTTTAAAGAACTGTGCATTGAATTGTAAAGACATTTGAAATGGAAATCGTTTCTATTTAGTCAGAAAGCCATGTTCTTGCTCACGACTTAAATTGAAGATAATTAATATTTTCTGGTGCATACATGATGAATCTTAGAAATTTATTTTATCTGCACTGGAAAGCTATATTCTTGAAGTTTGATTTGAGTAATAGTCATACTTGTCTGAATCAATTTACTTGATAGAAGACATGACATAAATCATGTTTGCAATTTTTTGTTGCTCAAGTCGGGCAATCCATTGCTCAGTTTGTGGACTGAGGGCACAGGACTTGCAAACGACCCATCATTTTTATCCATTCAAAGGGGCTAACTAGCAAGAAAATTACCAGGGACAAGCAGGGTAATACGGGGTTTTTCTAAAACCAGTATTATAAGCCAACTTGTTAGACACATTCATCGGTTAAGAAAATAGTCAGGTGTATATCAAGGTTTAGGTTTATCTCTCCTCTTATCTCTAATAAAGACATGCATGTATTTCCTTTTCTAGTCCCTATGTTTTGTAGGAGTATTGATTCAATCGAATTTCCTATATAAAAAATACTAGTAAGGACATATTTATCAACCTTAGGTACAGGCTGTGTGGAAGAAGCAAGAAGCTAGTTTTTTTCTCCCATTCTTCCGTTATGTTGTATAGACATGGATTTGGTGCTGTTAGATTGATATGAAGCACATCCTTCATTCTTGTATGTCTAAAAGATGAAAATCTGTATGGTAGTCTTGAATTTGTTAATTTTGTTGTTGAATTGCATATTTGTACGCAGAACCTATTGTTTGACAGTGAGAACAACTTTTGCAGACTTATTTCAGTGTCCCATAATCAGTGAGTTTCACTGCATTGTCATACTGTTTTACCATTTTTCAGTAGGATCTTCCATGTGCCACCCTCTATAAATTTAGCACTTTGTACATTGATATCATACATCGAGTTTCACTGCGTTGTTATACCATTTTACCATACATCAATATTATCTACAAATTTAGCATTTTGTGCCATTTCATGTGCCACCCTATTTCCTGTTCCTGTAAATTTATCTTCCATGTGACTTGATTTTAGTGCTCTTTCTTTATGTTTACTTTTTCTTCCTCTATATTCCTCCAAACCCATCCCTCTGGTTCTTGTACTTGGCATGTAAGAGATATAAGAATACGAATTCCGAATGTGTATGACCTTTTGATGACTGTCCAACCATCAATTTGTAGCTTTCTGAGATATATTTTTCCCATTAAACGTGTCTTTCTGTCAATAAAATTTAAGTCAACTTGTAATTTTGTTTTGAAAGTAGAAGTTGTTTCTCCTAATAGCTTTGTCTACCTAAACAAATACATCTCAGGTATGAGTTGGTGAATCTCTCTTTTCAATTTTCATAGGGGTGGTAAGGTTTTATTCTCCTATAAGAGATATTAGTAGAAAATAATGTATGCATCGTCCACTATAAATCATGAAGCTAATAGGCGATGGGAACCACTGATTTCCAGTCAATTAGAGAGCACAAGCTTTGGGTTAGGGATGTAATTTAGGTGAGCCAATCTGAAATTAATTTGGAATATTCGGTATTTTGGTATTCAGATAGGGTTATGATAAAAAAATTTATCCCAATTTTAATCTAAATAGTAGTTGAGTTGGATCTCGAGTATTCGAGATTCAATTCATATTAGTGAATTAAATTTCAATTTTCATCAGAATTGAGTTTGAATTTTGCTACTTCAAATATTCAATCCAAATTTCAGCATGATATGAATAAGAGTAATACTAGTTGGACTTAAAAATTTGATTTAATTTGCTGACATAATAACGTGGCTTCATAGGAATCATTAGATCAACACTAAATTTCAATGTTTGATGGGGTCTACAGTGAATTCAAATGTTACAATGAATTAGGTTAGTAAATTATGTCAGTAAATTAGGTCCCAATAACATTGCTCTATGAATAACTTGAGTTTATTGTGAGTTTGAATCAAGCATGATAAGTTTGTTTTTTTAAACGAGTTTAAAAAATTATTAAATTTCGGTTTGTTTGGAAAATAAGTCGAGTATAAGTAATTTAATTATTTTATATATAAACAAGTTGAACTTTGAGAGTTCAAGTCGAGTGTTTAAGCTCATTTTTGTAAATGAGTATAAATTTTTTTTTTTAAATTTAACTTGTTTGTCGAGTTTGACTAACTCAATTCGATTATCAACCTTACTTGAAGGTTGTCATTGTAATTGGGATAGCAGTTGGTTTCTGTTAAGTTGTTCACATCATTAATTTTCTACTTGTAGTACTCTTAATTTTATGAATTTAAGACCATAAAGAAATAGCGAGTCACGTGTGATAACATATGGGCCGGGGGACAACAATTCAGGCTAATTGAGTTTTGAAATTATGGTACAACTTTTTGTATTAAACTAAGCCGCCATTATCAATTCAATTGAGTGAGCCTAACCAAGTTCACATCTTTAAGATTCTATCAACTAAGCCTTCCCTGGCGTAGTTATTTAACCATAGTTAACATTGATTGTTTCTTATATATTCTAATTCATTTTTATGTCTCTGACAAAGATTGATATATTTAATCACATTTAGGATTGATGACAAGTTATCAGAAAATTTGATTAAAACAATTATTATAAAAATTATAAATCATCACAAAATTTATAGATTTTTTTGTTATAAAATAATCCATAAAAATAATGAAAATATTAATTAAAATTATAAAATTTAGGGATACAGTACTAAATTTATTTTTAGAATACTTTAATCTTATCCCAAAAAAAACCAAAACACAGAACCACAATTTCCTTATTCATATTTGTGAGTATTTTTATAATTATTATAGTACATTAAAAAGTGATAAAAATATTTATTATATCAGTGATAAAAACACTCACAATAATAGTTGATAATAGTAGAATTTTAGAGTGGGTTGTTCATCCTAAACCCAAATCATCTAATGGGCCAAAAAGAGTGCACAACGGCCTAAGAGACCCCTCAACAACTCATCTGCTTCGTAATAAGGAATGGGCCGTAATTTAAAGGAGGGAGCCCGGCAAAGAGTCTAGTTTAGCATAACTCTGTTCGATCATAACAAGCTCAGCATTAAGCAGTCTGATATCAAAGAGGTCGGTACTCACCAGACCCCGAATATCCCCTTTCGCGCCACGTATCCAGGGGATAACTTCTGGAGCCTCTAACGAATGTGTACTCTCTAGTAAAGAAAATATTTGTGCACGTAACCACTCAAGGATCGTGGATACAATGGCGTCGCATGGTAGAGGGCACTAAAAAAACAAAGAAAGAGGGGACCACAAAATTAACAAAAAGGAAAAAGAAATCGCAAGAAACCCTATAAAAATTACCCATATAAATAGAACACTATTACACTACAAAATGGGACCTACAATTTCTTCATTGATATTTTTGTATTCATAAAATATTGTATGAACAGGCTTTAAGCCTAACAACCCATTGTAATCTTCTTCTTCAAGAAATATAAACACCCTAAAGAGCAAGAGACTCCATTACAGTGGACGTAGTCTTAATCTCTCGACTAAGATGAACCACTATATGTACTATTTCTGATTCATTCTCATAGCTTAATTCACTGTCAATTCATATATTCACATTATCCCCTTTCTGGATCATCAGGTCATTGTTTTGGACTTGGGCTAAGTATTTATGAGCACCATCAATAATAAATATATTTACAATAATAATAAATCACTCACAAAAAGTGATAAATTTTATAATTATAAAATAACTCATAAAAATTATAAAAGCATTAATTAAAGTAATAAATTTTTGAGATATAATACTATTTTTATTTTTTTTTGGGGGTATCATAGTGAAGTCCTTAGAGAAGTTATCAAAATCCATAAGAGTGATATAGTGGTTAAGTTTGTTATTCAGTAAGTCAGAGGTCTCTAATTGAATCATTTCTCACATTCTTTAAAGCTAATCACTCTTATCTTTTTGGGAAAAAAAAAAAGAGAGAGAGAAAAGAAAAAGAGAACAGATGAAGATAAGGAAACTCTTGGCCTTGGCATCTATATAGTCACAGAGAGGGTCACCTTTTTTGGCAAAGAGTGACAATCAAAGTGAGGCCACACACAAAAAGTGAGTGCTTTTGATCATCTTCTCCTCTTCTCTTTCCCCCTCCTCTGAACATCCCGCTTCTCATACCCCTTTCTGTCATCGTCTGTCTTTCACACTAACAATGTTGAGGGTTTGTTTTTCTTGATTTTGAACATATTAAGCACAAAATACAAGCAAACCCATAAGGATGTTTTTGAAAGCCAGGTGATTTTCAGAATAGAGATTCAAGTTTTTTCTTTTTTCCTTTCTCTTTCCTTTTTGGTATATTTTCTTCTTCAAAACAACTAAAGAGGGCTTGTTTTTCTATCCCTCAAGGTTGATTTTGGTTTTTTTTTTTTAAAACTTGGACAAGGACAAAAAAAAGTGTCCTTTATTTTATCTACTCTTTTTGATCCTGCTGTGTAGAAAACTTGCTTTCGATTTTGGTATAAGAAACAGGCTGGTTTTTAGAACCTTTTATTTTTTTGGGTTTTCAGATCTCTTTCTTGCTCTTTTTTTGGTTACTTTCTCTTTCCACATAATATATTGTGTGAATTCTGCTTTTTTGTTAACTTTGTTGAGAAGTCATGGCAGCAGCTATAGATAAATGCAGTAGCAGCAGTAAAGTTTTCTCAGATCCTTTCAATGAAGAGCTTATGCAAGCACTTGAACCTTTTATGAAAGGTGCTTCCTTTTCTTCTTCATCAACCAATACCTCTTCTTCCTCTCTCTCTCCTCCCTCTGTTTCTTCTTCTTTGGATTATCCTTTTCAGCCTTCTTATAACTGTTCTTCTCTCTCTTCAGAGCCCAATATGTACCCTGATCTGAGCTCATCCCCATCGAAAACCCACATGTTTTCTCAAGGGTTTTCGAGTTTGAACCAAATGGGTGTTGATCAAACAGGTTCAATTGGGCTCAACCATCTCACCCCATCTCAAATCCTTCAAATCCAATCTCAAATCCACCTCCAACAACAACAGAACCACTACGTTGCTTCATTATCAGCAGCCTCATCACTCCACCACCAAACCTCCATGCAATTTCAACCACCACGCTCTAGCATCCTTGGCACAAAACCTGTACCCATGAAGCAAGTCGGAAATCCGCCGAAGCCGGTGAAGCTTTTCCGGGGAGTGAGACAGCGGCATTGGGGCAAATGGGTCGCCGAGATCAGACTTCCTAGGAATCGAACTCGGCTATGGCTTGGCACCTTTGACACAGCCGAAGAAGCGGCCTTGGCTTACGACAAGGCTGCTTATAAGCTGAGGGGAGAGTTTGCTCGGCTCAATTTTCCACAACTTCAACCTCAAGGAGGCTATGAATTTTCCGATTACAAGCCTCTAAATTCCTCCATTGTGGCGAAGCTTGAAGCAATTTGCCAAAGCTTGACTAATTCGCAGAAACAGAGGAATTCCAGGAAGCCCAGTTTGGTCTCTGGGGCAAAAACGCAAACAGGTGTTCGACAGTTGCGAAATGTGTTTGATGATTCACTGAACGCTGAATTGAGCTATCAGGGACCACCGGAGAATATCAAGGTGGAGGCTTTGTCGTCGCAATCTTCCTCAGACGAGCAGTCGGCGGCCGTGTCTTCTTCGCCGGAATCTGATATTACATTCCTGGATTTCCCAGAGCCTTCATTTGATGAGTCAGAGACCTTCATGTTGGAGAAGTGCCCTTCAGTGGAGATAGATTGGGCAGCTCTTTAGTTTTCTTAATTTCCCATAATTATCGTGTAATAATCTTTGTTTTAAGTAGCTTTTAAGGTGGTTGTTTCTAGGTTTGGGGAATAATTTGTAACTTTAGGTTCACTATGGTGTCTAGTGTGCCTCTGCAATGGGTTTTTTTACATAGCAGAGGAGTGTCAAGTAAAAGTCTTTATGTTTTCAGAATAAGTCTGCGTACATCTAACTTTTATGAGAATCTAGTAGATTAGGTATGCTCTTTAGGAGTGTCAAGTAAAAGATTAAAGTCATTAGAGGGAATGAAGTAGTTTTTGTTGATATGTAAGCTTAGGTTTTCTCCATCTTTGGTCTTGCTGGTGTTTTTTTTTTTTTTCTATGCATGACCAAGGGAGAATTTGGAGTGATGTGCTTGTTGGATTTGTAGCTGGATGTAATTAAACAGTCTTTAATGTATAATCTATTTGTTTCTATAGGGTTAGTGTTTGTCTCTATTTTTATGTTGTTCTTGGCATAACATGGTTGAATCCTCAAAGGATCTCGACCGAGTCGTTCGAGACATCTACAAGTTAAACCTACCAAAAATTAGTAGCTCAAAACTTGGTGGCTGGAACAGGGTTTAGATTTAGTGGTTGAAATGGTATGGCCTTCAACATCTCATGATACATTTGCATCTTAAAAAATGGAAGTAATTGCAAAAAAATCTCCATGAAGTTACCAATGTGATATTCAAGAACATCATTTGTCATTTGGGTCTTTTAGATTTGGGTAAAGATTTTGGAGTTGTTTGTCTTTTGGTCCATGGTATATGGAGAGGTTGATGCCTTAATTAGAAAATTACTCATATGCTTGAGTGTCAATACAGCATAGAGATAACGGCATTTAGCCCCCACAAAACTTGTTCCTTTGTTGACAATTTGTCAAAGGTCAAATTGATTTCCAAATGAACTTTGCCCCTTGAAATATTTTAATTTTTTCTACTTTGTATCCTAAAATATTAAATTTTTTATATTACACCTTCAATGTATCAAAAACGTTGCAATGTGACATTTCTATTAGTTTTTTGTTAGTTTTTTCGTCAGTGTCAATGAATTGATTTTTGACAGAAAAAAAATAACGAAAAATAATAGAAGGACTATATTGCAACAATTTTGATACATTGGAAGTGCAATGTAAAACATTAGTGTAGTCTAAATTTAGAAAAATTAGGGGAAAAAATATAAATGAAAAAAAAAAAGGGAAGCATTGATCTGGGAGTGCTTTCCATTTGAGGTTACGAGAAATGGTATTGAAACTTAAAAATTTAATTGAAATTGTTGACTTAATGATGTGCTAACCAACGTTATGAAACTATAATAGTTAGATTTCTTTATTGAATTATATTACTCGACACATCGTTAAGTCAACAAATTAAATCAAAATTTTAAATCAAGAAAATAGTACTCAGCAAAACATTTCACACCTGGAGGACTTGAATCACAGGTGGCAGCAGCAAAACCAGTTATGGTGCTATTACAAGATTTGCAAATAAGATGCACATTATCTTATCTCTTGAGTGCTACTGCTGAGAGAAGAGGAATTTGGAAGCCACCACCGTCCCTTAAAATCAAAGCAATCCAAGATTCTTATTCTTTCTTCTCAGCATGCAAAGACAAGTTCATACTGCAAAACAAATGAAGAAAGAATATTTATATAACCCATTAGTAGCCCGGTGATAGGGTTTCGATAGTTAGTATATTCTCAAGGTGCTAAGTTTAAGTTTGACGAGAGATATCTTGATTGATTCGATACGCATGATTTGTATCTGATTACATGTATCCTAATTTTTTGTAACACCTTTTATTTTTTAAGTCAAAAGAATGTGTATTGAAATCGTTCTCAGATATGAAGAAGTTATTAGAGAAAAGTGAGTGTATTTGAAAAGCTCTCCTTAACCCCAACGGGTAACTCAAGTGATAATATGAACGAGTTGTAAACTTAGACATTCTAAGTTCAAATCTTGACTACCCCTTGAGGCCAAACCATTAAGGGTGTATCCCTTATGAATACCCTAATCCCGATGTGGATGGACTGTCTTTGATCAAATTGGAAAAGAGATAATTGAAGTACGCGTAAATTGACCCGAACACTTCTGATCATTGAACCAAAAAAAGAAAAAAAAAACCTCCCCTTAGGCTGGGCCACCAGGAATCCTTACAAAGCTGAGAATGGGAATTCTTCCATCTTTTTTATATCTCCTTTGGATCATGCATTATAACCTTATATTTTGGGTTTCTCTTTACCATTAGTTATGTTCAAGGAAAAGAAATCAATAGGAGGCCAAAAGGGGTGTGAATGGGTGAAATTTTGTACCCTAAAGTTATTCTTTGGAGATAAAGAAAGGTAAGGAATCAAGTAGATCATTCTACTTTACAGGTTTTGATGAGGTGGCCTGTGGGTGCTTTGGCCCCAAATATCAGCTAAGAATCTCATTATTCCTTTAATCTACTAATATAGATATGATGGTGCTCGAAAATGTTAGCCCAAGTTCGAAACCAAAGTCCAATCCAATGGCCCAGGGAGAGGATGGAGCAAATTTATAGATTAGAAATGGATAAAGCTGTGGGAGAAGAACCTAGACACAATGTAAGTGGTTCACCTTAACCGAGAGACTAATGTTACGTCCACTGTAAGGGAGTCTCTTGCTCCGTGGAAGTGTATATTGCTTGAAGAAGATAAGTTACAATAGTTTGTCTGGCTTAGAGCCTTTACAGGAGAGTACTCAGAGAATACAAACTTATCTATGAAGTTAACTGAGTAGACAGTGAGGAAGATGATAATCATCTCCTTTCTATAGTGTAATAGTGTCATATTTATACAGGTGGTCTTTCTAGAGTTTCTTGCGGCTCCTTCCTCCTTTTTGCTGATTTTGTGGGTCTTACTTTTGTTCTGTAGTGACCTCTGTCATATGACGCCACTACACCTACGGACCTTGAGTGGTTATGTGCACCAATATTCTCTGTGGCAGAAAGTGAGTGTTCGTTATGGGTGTCAGAAGTGGTCCCCCTACCCTCAGGACACGTGGCGCGACGGGAGTGCTTCAGGATCGATAATGGGCTGAGCTCCTTTATCCCGAGTTGACCTCTAGTTGAGCTGGATTAGGGCTGGGCTGGACTTCAAGCTTTCAGGTACTGTTGGTCTTCATCCTTTGGGCGTGGTCCATTCTAATCTTGGTGTGGACAAGCTGCAGGTGAGCTATGTGGGCTACCATGCAAGTAGAAGCATTCTGGACCTTTTGGGCTCTTGATTATGGCAGTCCATACCCAAAATCCCATCATTATCAAGATAGTTTTTGGGTAAAATGGTATTTTACATGCTAAAAGATTTTCTAATTCTTAGTTTATATTTTAAAAGATTAAAATTTTTAGATTGTACCGTTAATTGAATAAAAAGGGAGCAATGTAGTACAAAATTGCATGTCTATTGTTTTGTACAACAATCTTTTTGCGATAGTTTTTATATTTTCTTGTTTATGTACTCAATTATTTGTATAATACTCAATAATATATATTTTATACTCAATTTTACTAAAACATATTACATTCTTATATTTTAATGTGATTGAGGGAGCAACATAGAAATATTTTTCTTTTAGGATATAAATTAAGAATTTGATGATTTTTTGGCGAGTAAAGTATCATTCGTCCATAGCTTTTTAATGTTCCTAGGCCAAGGTTTACAGTGTGTGGAAAATGTACATCTAGGCATCCATGACCAACAATTTTTCCTTTCTTGGGCAAGAAGAATTGTAATGTAGAATTAATGGTTGTAATAGAAATCTCGGACGTATGTAATTACCTTCTGAACATGCATCAGTTAAATTTGAGAGTTATCATATGGTTAGGGAAACATGAACTTAGGACGAATTGGTTTACCCCTCATCACTTGCTCGACAACTGAACAACGGGCTAAACCCAAATTGCTTAAGCGGATGCCATGTTACTACAGGCAACGTGTCCGACCTCCATTGCATGCCACACAACTCAGAATTCGCATTTTTACTTGACAATGTTATCGCTCTTCATCTGAATGAAAATAGATCACCACTAGTTTTACATTTATTTTTTGTGTCAATTAATCAAGTTAGTACCGAAATCTAGTTTTGGAAGGATAACTTCGTGCCAAAAAATCTACATGAAGTTACAAATCTGTTATTCTAGAAACATCATTTGTCCTTTGGGTCTTTGACATTTGGGTAATGTTTTAGGAAGTGTTATCATTTGTTGTTGGAAAGACATGAATTGAACCTAAGCTTAATCTTACGATCTACCTAGTTTTCTTGGGACGCTGCATAAGGGCTCAATAATTCGCGGTCAACTACTTAACATATTCGTATGTAGACTTTTTCACTATTTCTATATTTGATGCCTTAGTTTGGAATTACTTATATACTTGAGTACCAATACAACATAGAGACAATCAATGGCTTTTAGCCCACACAAAACTTGTTTCTTTGTTGACAATTTCAAAGGTCACATCAGTTTCTAAAAATTAAAAATTTAATTTAATTTGTTGAACTAATAACATGGCAGTGAATGTAGTCCACCAAAATTATTGTAGCAGTACTTGTTAGGTTTCTTCATTGTGACATATCACTTGCTACTACAAGATTTGAAAATAAGATGCACATTAACTTGAGAAGTTGTTTGGAGGCCAACACCACCCTCCTCCCTTAAAATCAACCAATCCAAGGTTCTTATTTTTTCTTCTCGGCATGCAAACACAAAGTCGATACTACCAAACAAATGAAGAAAAATATATAACCCGTCATTGGTTTGGATGCAGAGTTTCGACAGTTAATATATTCTCAAGGTCCCAAATTTATCTTACAAGAGACACCTTAGTTGACCTGGTGGTGGGCGAAATTGACGAGTGTGAGATGGGGATGTTGAAGAACTCTCCTGCAATGTGAGTGAGTTAAATGTGTGTGTATGCTAAAAGGTATCAGAAACATAAGGAAAGTAAATGGTTCATTAAATTGAAGAGTTAGGTTAATCTATTTTAATGGAGTCTCTTATTTTTTAGTTTGTATTATTTGGAGAAGAAGACTGTTACAATTTTTGGTTCTTTGCTAGGCAAATGCTTGCCTATTTATACCCTATGGGTGTGTTTGGGTAATGGGTTAAAGTGGGTTAACACCCATAAGGATAGAATAATAAGGTAGTAGGTCCCACAAAACCTTTGTTTGGGAAGCAAAAAATGAGATAGGATATAATCCCGGGTCTATGTTTGACCCAGATGCTACAGTAATTTTTAACCCTTCTACATTGGTTAAAATTAACCCACCTCCCCCATGGGTTTCAATCCAAGCCGACGGGTTATGAAGGGGTAATGACATATTTACCCATCTTCTTCTCTTGAGAGCTCTTTGTCCCAGAGCTCTGTTTCTCGCTCTCTCTGTGTCTCTTCTCTCTCTCTCTTTCTCTCTCTCTCTCTCTCTCTCTCTCTCTGTGAAGGCGACAAAGCCCAAGCTGGGCGTTTCTGTTGGGATGGGTTTCGGTGCTTGAGTGGACCGAATGAAGAAGAGAACTTCACCTGCACCACCCCTATCCTCGATCGTTCACAGTCGCCCGCACCACCACGATGGTGGATGATTTTGAACCCTAATTTCTCTATCTCTCAGATCTGATGTGATGGTGGTTGATTTTAATACCCTAATTCTCTTCTCTGTCTTTCAAATTTGAATCATTTTTGTGGTGATGGTGGTGGGTGTTTCTATGGTGGTCTTCGGTGTTGGTGGCTTTTCTGTTGTGGTGGTGGTGGTCTTCGGTGATTCTGTTGAGGCGCTGGTGGTGGTCTTCGGTGTTTTTGTTGAGGTGGTGGTGGATTTTCTGTTGTGTTGGTGGTGGTGGTCTTCAGTGTTTCTGTGAGTAGGTGGTGGCGCGGTGTTTCTGTTGTGGTGATGTTTCTGTTGTGGTGGTGGGAATTACTCCTGTGCTTTCACCGTCTGTGCAAAAACTTCCCCAATTTTCTGGTTTTTTATGGTCTTCATATCAATGGGTACAATGGTAAATGCCTATAAAAGTCAAGGTGAAGTCTATCCAATTCAATTGTTGGTTGCCAAACAATGGCTTGGATTGGATGGCATACATAACCCATCCAATTAAGTGCCTGAGTGGGTTTAGGTGGGATGGGTTAGGATACAAAAAATCCAATCCATTCCTATCCATGCCGATTATCCAAACACACCCTATGGTTGTATACCTCAAACAATTCTCTAGGTGTCACGTGATATGCTAAAAAATAGTGACGTGACATTCTAGTGATAGACTCTCTATTTCCTAAATAAGATCTGATGATGCGATTCCTCTTTCATTCTTTCTGTCAATGTGGGATAAACTGTTTCAAGTAAATCGAATTAGTTTGATAATAATCGAGCTGATTCGAGTCTTGACTAAGCTAGTTAAAGGATTAACTAATTTATGTCCTTGTACTTGAATCAATCTTAACTCCAGGTCAATCAATCTAATCTCATGGTCGACTGGTTCCCTCAGTGTTATAGATTTGTTTCCGGTGTGGATTTGATATAGGTATCATTAGTTGCTTCCTAATCCCAATCTTTGATAGACCTGAACTAGCCATTGGTTTAAGCTGAGCTAGATTGTCGAGACCGAGCTTTCGGGGCGCGCTATGTGCACTAATCATGCTCCTACAATCTTGTGTAACTGAAAAGATTACTCGTTCTCTATGCAATCGTGTAGGCATTAGACATATTGATTGCCTTATTTTTTGGGTCGTGCCAATCACGAGGCGACACGTGATAAGAGGTACATGTGCGCAAGATGGAGAGAAAAAAGGCACCAAAAACTCAACCCTATTTAAACTCTTTCATCTTCTACTGTAGCCTCTACTCCGTCTTTTTACTCCCTTCATCTTCTACTGAAGTTTTAGAAACCTATCTTATCTATGTGCCTTGCTCCAGCCGAAGCCTAAATCCCCATTCCTATCTTATCGTCTTTCTCTCACACACACAACCGACGAAGAGTCGAGCATAACAATCCCCCCCCCCCCTCTCTCTCTCTATCTTCTCTTATCTTCTCCAACTTTGATTTCGAATCCTAAATCCCTAAATTAGCGAAGAAATTTGATTTTTGAGGACCCCATATCTGATTTCGAACAAAATCAGCAAAACCCCCTCCGTCGCACTCTCTCTTTCTCGACTGTTCCCTATTAGCGGAGTTTGGTAAAGCTCTTAGCAAATCTAATGACCCTAAATCCCCAAATTTTGAACTAAATCTAATTTTGAACAAAATCAGTGAAGCTCTCAGTGGGTCTCTAATTGAAGCTCTCACATGCGACAAGTTTGGATATCTTTATATTCTTTGATTTTGTGTTTTCTTTGGTTCCGAATAGGTTTTTTTCTTTTCTATCTATTAGACCATCTCTATCCATGACTCGAATTTTTACTTAAATTTATATTAACATTTGAGTAAAAAGTTTGATTTGATACAAAAGATTCCAATAGACAAACTCAAATTTAAATGAGGACAAATCTAAATTTAAAATAGAGTAAAGATGACCATTGAATCTTTAAAAGATGGTGAAATCTCATTATTAAATATATGAGTAAAGATTTAAATCTCCCTTAATTTGAGTAAAAAATTGAATCTCCCTTAATTTGGTATAAGTTTGAGTCAAGGTTGGAGCAAAATTTTTATACTTTTTTACTCAAATTTAAATTTGAGTTAGGGTTAGAGATGTCCTTATAAGACAAAGTTGGACTATTTTGGTAAAAGAAGAAAGATTGGATTTTCCGCTCTTTTGTTAGTGTCCGTTACTTATTTCGTCAATAACAGAACGAAATGACCATATTGTAATTCTTTTAATACATTCAGGAAGTAATGTGAGAAATTTCATATTTGAAGATACAAAGTAAAAATTCTTAAATATTTTAGGGTATAAATTATAATTCACTTTTAGTGGCCCTAGGGCACCTCCAATGTTAACCCAAATTCAAACTCAAATTTGAGTAAAAAACTTAATTTAATATGACATTCTCCAACGGATAAAACTAAATTTATACTCAAATTTCTTTTAAAAGTCTCGTATTGTCCCAAAACATATTTATTTAAATTCTTTATGTTGAAATGTTGCTCTCTGGTGAAGATCTGGTTCCATGGCGAAAAAAAGGGTTCGTTCACAGTCTTCCTTGGCGAAGTCTTCCATGGCAATGAAGAAGTGGGCTGGTTGGCAGGTCTGCAAGGAAGAAAATTACTTTTTTTCTCAAAAAAATTTAAATTTGAGTTTGGTCTCCTTCAATTTGAGTAAAAAAAAAAAAAAAAATTCTTAATTTCGTATAAGTTTGAGTTAAAGATTGAAGAGAATTTTTGGTCTGTTTTTTTTATTCAAATTTAAGTTTGAATTTGATTTTGGGTAAGGAATGGAGATGACCTTAGTGTTTGTTACTTTTTTTGTCAAAAAATAGAGTAACGAAAGGGTCACATTGTAATACTTTTCTTTTAATACATTAATATTTTAGGTAGGCCTGGCAATCGAGTCAAGTGGAACGGGTTTGTGTCAAAAAATCCTCCATCCATACCATACCCCCATTCGTTTATATAAACGAGTCCAACTATCACATCCATGCACAAATCATTTATTAGACGGGTTACCCAATACAACCTATGTGTCACCCGCTAAGTAAGAGAATAAGTTAGATTATTTCAAGTCCACACGAAAAATCATCAACTCACCACATATTACACATGTTTGACCTGTTTACTATAACAATAAATTATGGCTAAACAAAAAAATAAAGACAAAAAATAAACATTAAATGACTATTAAATTTGAATGAGTCTGAAAGATGGGAGGTGTGAGATGAGGCAAAGGCTGAGAGACCTAACTTTTTTAAAAAAATTTTATAGTACCATTGTTAACAGGTTGAAACGAGTTTATGGGTTTAACACGAAATCGGTTTGTTTATTTCACGGGTTTGCCGAGTTAATCCATTAACCACCCAAACCCGTTAAAACTACACCAAAACTCACTAAATCCGTGTTGAGTTTGTGTCAGTTTCACGAGTCGTGTCTAAAATTACCAGACCTAATTTTAGGGTGTAAAACATAATAACTTTTAGTGGTTGTTCTGTTAGTATTTGTTACTTATTCCATCAAAAAATAGAGTAACGAAAGGGCCACATTACTAAACCAAGTCATTCCTTCTATAATACTTGCTTGCATACCAACAGGAACCCTACCATCAACCAATAGACCAGAAATTTCAACTGAAAGTCGATGGGATCCTGATTAAAAATATTAATGTTGGAAGGCGTTCAATAGGATTCTTATCTTTTGTGTTAGGCTAGCTTTATCCTCCTGTTGCCTTCGGATCTATAATAAGAATCCAACTAGAAAGCGGTTATTGCTCTAATTTCAGGGAATTCCTCAAAAGCCCAATACTTTTAATACAATTAGGGGATGATATACAAAAATTAATCTTTGAGGGGTACAAAGTGAAAATTATTAAATCTTTCAGGTGTAAAGCATAATTCTCCTTTTGGTAAAAAAAACCCGTTAAAATGGCGGTTCAACCCTGATGTGTTTTGAATCTCCTCTAAAACCTTTTCTGCCCCTTTCTGCCCTAATCCATGATCTATCCTCTCTTCGGTCTCCGTCTATCACCAATCCAGACTTTCTGCTCCTTTATGCACTAACCGTCTCAGAATTTTACTTCATCTCTATCACTCAGCTTCAGAGGCCCGCAGCCCATAGCCCTCGCAGTTGCATCAGCGCAGCGTCCACCTTCTGCCGTCGACACAGTTGTATTTTAATTTAATTTAGGTTTATTACTGGTAGGTTGGTGGATTTAACAGTTTCCAAGCATGCTATATTGTAGCTACTGCGCGAAAAATGTCGAACCGGCAATTTTGGATGGCAGCATGTAAGGGCCATTTATGTGGTGAATTTATGAACTTAAGTTCTTCTGTAATGTATAATACGTCATAAAGTGGAGTTGTTTTGCCATGTTATCTTATTCTCCTATTTATTATTATAGAATACTCCTTTTGAAATTTGATGTTTGGCGACAAAGTGGAATTATTTGCATTTAAAAGATACCCATTGACTTATCTCTTATTGCTTGTTTTGCGTTTCCCCAGATGTTGTTCGGAATGTGGAAAAGTTATTATTTTGAATAGCTTTACGGATGAACCCACCTTTCTTAAAGATTCGGCTGGACTGGTTCGTTCTGTTTTCTTGTTGTATACTTGTCTTGATGCATATTTAAATTGTCAGCATCATGAGGTTATTTCTACTCCTGAAGCATCCTTATGATGCCGTTGTGCTATCATGTGTATTACTTATGCTTTTGCAACTGCTGCATTAAATAGTTGAGCACCTCCCCACACTTGTTTCATGCAATTAATTATTTGAGGGCATTGCTTGGGCTAAGTCAAGTTTGGGCCTAGTGAAGTAAAGACTGACTAACTAGAAAGATCCCTCGCTGCACACTTTCTATATATCTGTCTCTATTATCGGCTGCATGTTCTAGCTATGAATCGGAGATAGAACAATGGGGAGGTTACAATTTAAAATCCGCTATTACTGTTGTTTTTGATGTCGAAATGATCTTTATACATTGGCAACGAGCTTCATGTTGGTAGAGAGGGGCGCTTTCTTGGAATTAATTCTTAGGCGCTTTCAATTAGTTATACTTCTATAAATAAACAAATATAAAAAGCGTGCGATACGCAGCATCAACCAACTGAAAAACTCTCAATAATTTTTGCTTTAGGTTATTCCTTGTGTTGATAGTGTGCTATGGAAGCACAAAGCAATGTTTGGTTTGGAAACAAAATCTTTGCATTGTTCATCTTGGCTTTTTGTTTCCCCACCTTCTTTGAGTGCGATTGTGGGATGTTTAATGGCTTTTTGGGAAGTTTATAAACAAAAATGATCAAATGGACTTTATTTTATGGAAAGTTTTACTTTATCATGTGGTTTGGTCCCTTTGCGTACCACCTCCATAATTGTGTAGAAAAGTATACGTTGTAGACAAAAATACCCTTCCAATTACTGGAAAATAAAAAATAACCCCCTCCTCTTCTGTACCAAAAACCACTCATAATTGATTTACTATCACTGATTCATAACCATTGATCTTCTTTTCCTCATTTTTTTATTTCTTAAAATCATAGAGAATTGAGGGTCTAGTTTAGGGGGTGGAGTTTGACATAGGTTCCGGAGGTGATGGGGACTATGGTATTGGCGGAGGGGGACTTTACGGGGAGAAAGAAGGGGAGGTGCCTGTGTGTTTCTTAGGTGGGGAGGATAGGCACCGTGGGGCGAGGAGGAGGAGATTGTGGTGAGGAAGAAGGTCTGTTGGGGTTGGGGTGCAGAGTGGGGGTGGGGCCATATTGTGGTTGGGTTTGGGAGAGTTTTGTTGGGGTTAGGGGTGGAGAGTGGGAAGGGGGGTCATGCCATGGTTAGGAGGGTCCCATCGAGGTTGGGTAGAGGTGGGGGCTTGCTAGGGTTGGGGTTGGGGTTGGGGGTTTTGCTGTGAATAGGGGTGGGGACTGGGGCAGATTTTTTCAATTTTAGAAGAAAAAGAAGAGAGAAAGGGTATACGGGTCATTTTATCGGTTTCGTTAATGAATTTAGTGGTGCACATCTATATAATAAAACAGATGAGAGTTTGAACTTATGGGGGGTATATTTTTCCCCCCAAATTTCACACACCCAACACACATTTTTCCTCCCAAATTTCAAAAATCCAACACACACTCCACAACACATAGATGCACATACATACATACACTCTAACACACATTCCAATGCATGTACAATGTAATAATTCAGTGTACAGTGACTTTAGTCATGGGATATCGCTAGTTGACCTACAAAGCACGAGTATTAATGGAAGTGCTTTGCGTTTTAATTTATTATAAAACTTAGCAAACGAGTATGGTGCGGCCAACCTCTCAATCGGCATCATTAATGCACTATTGTATAGTGAACTCTGTCTATTGATTGAAAAAAGGCAAATCTAGTTTAGAGCTAGTTGTGCGGATGCTTGAAAGCCCTAGGCAGCCTTGGGGTAGATTTTTGAAAGGTTTTTTGTTCCCTAAGGTCAAAACGCCATATTTGCCTTTGTGAAATTGTCAAAATCTTTATGTTTTATAACAAATAAGGCCACATATTTATGATATTTCTCTTTTTCTACTCTACAAAAACTGACTTATATTTATTTTCAGAGCCAGTTGTCTGGAAATTTTGTGAAGACTGTTCAAAGTGAAGATTCAGTTTCACGGGGAAGGATACTAAGGGATGGTATGTTTTTTGCTACTTTTAGATACCTAATGACGTGTTAAATCTCCCTTAGCCTTTTTACAGCACACATGATATTATGCCAAGTTATCATTTATATAACTATTTATTAACGTCTATTGGACCCACCTAGGTTGTGAAAAATCAATTCTCGTGCGTGAAAAAAGGCATTTTCTCTATTTATGTATTGATTGGCTTAGCTCTCATTTACGAGGTGTTTTTGGTGGATTCAGTATGGAATAGTGTAGCATAAATCTCTATTCCACCTCGGGGGGGTTATGTAAGATATGGTGTGTGGATATTGGTTGTGTACCTTTTAGCACTTTCTTAAAAAAAAATTGCTTATTGAAAAAGACCAAAATACTGAACATGGTTTGTGTTTATGGCATATGGGTCTTAGTTTTAGTCATATTTTGTTATTGTGTCATTTTAGGTGGACTTTTTTAATTTTTGATATAAAATACAAATATCTATATTGTGAATAATAGGAGAGGGGGGTTTTGGTGTCTTGACTACAATCTACAATATATTCCACAAATTTATACTTGGAACTTTTTGATGGTACATTGGACTTTTGAATCATCTTATAAAGCTCAACATTTGAAACAAAAGTATTATCAATCATTGGCTCCAAAGAACTATCTACAGGTAATCTCCCATTGCCAAAAGATTGACTTAAAACAATATTACCAAGAATCTATATAGGAGAAGCTGGCTCAACCAATTCTTTATCATTTAAGTTTCTAAAATAATTGAAAATTTCCCACAAACCCGAAAGAAAAAAGATGATACCCTACCACCGATACACTAATTGGAGGCCAATACGAACGCTACAATTGTGGAAAGATAAATGCAAAAGATGACTTACTTCCTCACACATCCTTTGAAAACAAATTCTCTCCCCAATACCGAGGAAAAATTTGATTATTTTTGAAGAAAGACGAATCCCTTGACAAATGAATATTGAAAGGCACCGAGGATACTCCTTCACTCACTTTTGTAATCCATCTCTTTATTGAAAAAAATTATATCACAAAATGTCAAAAATATTATGCTCAACAAAAAATCTCCATAACCATTTTCAAGTATATTCGTGGCCCTAAGTTGCCCAAGGTATGTCCAGATTTAATCATAGGATGGGATACCACATCTTAACTCACTAAATGGTCCTTCTCTTCCCTTAGCCACTACATTTCAATAAGAAATTCCTCATCTTTTTCACTACCACTTTCATCACCTTCATAAGCATCTTGAGAAGTGACAAGTAATAGATAGAAACATTCTCTACCACAGAATAAAGCACAATTAGTCTTTCCATTGACAAATATGCTTTTTCCACTCCTTTAATCTGGCACCTATATTTTTACCAATGCCTCCCAAAAAACTTATTACTTTGGATTACAACAATCCTAAATCCCTCCACTAACGATCTACTATTGGTCATATCCACCATCCTACATAAATATCAACCACCAATGTAAAAAGAAAAGGTGATAAATGACTCCTTGTCTAAGTCCTCTAGAAGCGTTAGAACACTCTCTTGAGCCTCATTAGCAATCACCAAGAAATCCATAGACCTTCAACGTCCCTTGATCCATTTTCTTCATCCAAATAGATAAGCTTTTATTTTCGGTATTGCATAAACTATCCTTCATTGTCAGCTTACCAGACAAATTGCGGTAACTTGGAGTCTTACTTTTGATTGGCCACCAAGAATTACCTGGTGCCTAATTTTTTTTGGTGGTCACGTTCTCTTGGTTTCTAAACTAAAAAGTTTCGTTCTACATTGTTAGAAGTGCTTTATTATGGATTGGTGAATGTGGGTATATGTTTTATGATGTGTTTTAAGCGTCAATGCTTAATGTATGATGCAGACTTCCTTACAGATTGAGGAATTCTAAGTGGAATGTGGATGCTATTTACTCTTACCTTAGGATGTGATATTTTGGGAGTTTAGGTGGGATTCATATTTTTGTCTTTTTCTTCTTCTCCTTTTGGGCATCTTGGTTCACTACTCCCATGGTAATATTTATATCCCCAATTGAGCTATGTATTATGTCTTAGCTACAGAACTCTACTGTTTTCTTGCCCATTTCAATTTTAACTTATTTCCGCTACACTTTTGCCCTTTTTTCCAACACCAAAACCCTTAAACTGCATCTACTAGGAATTTTGATTGCCTAAAATTTGAAAGTAATGCAATGTTTCACTTTTGAATCAGGTGGAATCCAACATATTCTCATCATGGGACTATGGAAGCTCAAACATTCTTCCACGTCTTAGAATCATAATTCTACAATCTTTGCTTGATATATGCCCACCAATAAATGATTTGTTGGCAACTGTGCTGTGCTAATTGTTAGAGGGAAACAAGAAAATAAATAAAAGATTCTTACTGGCCAAACTTGATTCTCCAATCCTTTAAATGTCAAACTTGCAATCTGAGGGGATAAAGGTGGCCCCTCCCTGATTAGAGATTTTAATGTTGGTTAAAAGGTTCCAAGCTAAACTAGTGGTGAATCTTTTTTTTTGGTTACATGGTTTCACTATTATTGTTTATGTCCTGGAGTATTCTAATAGTATTTCTTACTTTATTTCTCCTTCTTTCTTTTTATTGCTTATCTATTGATAGGTTCTAATAGTATCATATTATATCACTATTCACTAGTAATAACTCGTGTTTGAAGTCACTCTGCAATACTAAAAGTTGATCGTAATCGTACAATATTTATATTTTAAATAACAATTTCTTTTTCTTTTCTTTAATTATGTAATTTAAAATTAAAGTGAATAGCTGGAAAATAAGGGAGAGGTAGGTGTTGATTAGTGGGGTTGTCTTGACATTGGAGAGTGTATTAAGTTAATTGCCATTAGAGACTTCCAGAGAATATGATGTTTTTGAGTGGGAAAAAAATTTTTGGGATGAATTTTGTACTATTAGATCAAAGTAGATAAAAATTGAATCAATCTTGACCATTGTTATGCTTAAGTTGAAAATTCAACTTCCTAGATCAATCTTCACGTCTTAGGAAAGCAATGGAAAATTAAATGTAGCAACTGTTGCAGCTACCCGATTCCATTACCATGCAGTAAAAAGAAAAACAGGAAGAATGTATCCCAAATTTCAAATTTCCGTTGTTCTCTTTGTGCATTGATCAAATACCATATAAGTTAGATTTCACCATGTTTAGTGAGGTTCTGTATTGGTTTTTGCAGCACAAATCGATATGGCGAGTATGGCATATGCCATGGAGGTGGATGGTGGCGATTCTGTCCTTATGCCAGCGTCAAAATTTTATAGAGTATGGTTCAGTGTAGTTGAGCCTCATTGTTAGTAGATATGTTGTTGATTATCAATTGGTCAAATCATTGCATCTGTTTATTAGCTGTTTATTTTGAAGATAGCAGTTGAACGAAATTTCACAAGAGGGCGTAGAAAAGAGCAAGTTGAGGCTGCTTGTCTCTACATATCATGTCGGTGAGGGTTCTGTTTGATATACTTTATTGCTGTCCTTCATATTGTGGTTACTATTCTAACATTATAACAATAGATATGTTACTGTTTTTAGATCATGAATTGGAGGTAATGGGAAAATAGTGGCTGCCTCTGTTGCCAAATTGGCAAGACAAGAATTCTTGCTGAAATATTTATTGATAGTCATATCTCCTGTGTTAGATTTTTTTTTTTTGATCAGCACCAAAATTTTATTAATAATAATAAAAGTATTACAAGAAAGTCGAGTAGTCCATCAAGCCAAATAAGAGAAAGAAAAGAAAAGAGACATACAATGATGGACACAAGTGGCAACAACCTTATTAAGTTTATATAAAAATGTGGAAAAGATGCTCCAAGTTAGTTTGTTGGTATCATTATTTTAGGTTTTTTGTAATATTTTTAGAGTCGGGGATATTTTTGTGGTTTCTAGAATTTCTGACCCCTTGGGTCGTCTTTTGGTTCAAATTTTGGTATTGTGTTGTGAGTTACTAAATTTAGAGTCCAAGTTCTTGTCAAATAGGTTTCCTAGTCAATGTATAATATGAGAGTCCAAATCCTTTTGGGATTGTGAGATCCTCGGAAGCCTATATATAGCCATGTGATTGATTCAATAATTACAGAGAATTTTTCAGAAACTTTTTAGCAGTTATGTGGTTTGAGAACAAAACCTTAGGTATGATATTTAAGGAATACTTGGAGTGATTCTTAGTTTCTTCTTTTCTTTTCCTTCTTATTTCTTCTATTTCTATATCAGTATTTAAGATCTAAACCCCGTAATCAAGTATGAGTAGCATCTTTTTATACTTGAACGCCATCTACGAGGTCCTAATCTTTTCAATTTTAATTCGTCAACTCTAAACATTAAACTAACACAATTGAACACTCCTTTCTGATTGGATTCACTATTGGCATACATTGGTTTTGGTATCAGAGCGAGGTTCGAACATGACTACGTTCAGAAAGATCGTTTAGAGGGCAATTAAGGGATGGACAACAAGATGAGATGCTTTTTCGAATTATGGAACAACTCAACAATATCTAAATTCTATTAAGCCCAGTAAAAGGTCAACCCACTCAAACACCGATGGTGGTACAAAATCCTGTGTGGAAGGAGAGAATTTTGAATCTAATAATAATGGAGAAAAGAATAAGAATCAAGGGTATCAAGACGTAGACAAGGGGACAAATTCTTCCCAACGCAACAATTTCAGCTCCTCAAGGTCATGAGTCATCCCAATATCCCATGTTTGATTGGTTAAGGGATCTATTCATGTGGGTACAATATGAGGCACATGATACCACCGGAGATATCACTAAAAGCATCGATATGGAAGTGCTCGATTTTGAAAGAAATGTAGAGTTCGGTATTTTGTGATTGACTCTCTGATGCAATCCATAGGATACTCAAGAAGAAACAAATTTAAAGACATGAAGAACTATGAAATTTGGCTTCCCATCAAGATAAAAACTCATATGATACCCTACATCGTTTTATTTGAGTGTTATTTTTAATTACCTTAAGTTAGTTTAATGGTATTTAGTATCTTATGTGCCTTTTATTTTTATTTTTTTAGGGTCAAGGGTATTTTTGTAATTTCTAGAATTTATGGAATGGGTCATAGTCCAACCCATGGGTCATATTTTTGGCCAAATTCAAGTATTGAATATTCTAGAATTTAAAGTCCTAGTTCGAGTTTATTTTAGTTTTCTAATTTTTAGTGATCTAGAGTTTTTAAAGTCATAGAGACTTTGGAATTCTGATCTTTTGGGATTAGGAGTAATGAGAAATTTAGTGATATTTTTAAAAAAAAGAGGAGATAGATGTCAGAAATTTCAGTAATTATATGTTTCTTGAGTTGTGTGATGCTATATAGTTAGTGATATTTTTTATAAAGGGAGGAGAGAGATATTGCAGCAATTATATGCTTCTTAAGATATGTGATGTAATTCTAACCCTAGGTATGATGCCTGAGGAATCCTAGGAGTGATTCCTAGTCAAAAGTAATGTTCACGTTACTGGTCACAACCTATTTTGCTATTAACGTTACCATTCACTGCCCCTAGACAACCCCTATTTTGATTTTACACAGCCGTCTTACATCACTCTTTTTTATCGAGGAATACTTCAATTGGTGCGATATGACATATGATTGAAGAGTAGATTCGGCAAGATGAAATTTGTATACTTGACAAAGGTTTGGGGACTGACATTGAAGGGGATATAAGATGATTTGGACAACCTCTTATAAACAAATGGCAAGAGATTAAAGTAAGTGTTGTATATGCCTGGCAATTATCTTGATAAATTATGCAACAATTAGTTAGTTGAAAACATGGCAGCATGTTGTAGGAGACTGTATACGAAACTCTGAGGAGCTTAACATTCAAAGTCAAGTTGTGGAAGACCCCTGCCAAACATTAGCTTGATCTAAATCTGGTCTGAGGGTTGATATGAGGTGAGAATTGCTTTAGAAGCCACTATATGGTCTGTAGCATACATTCCAAGTGGCTGGAGATCCAATTATTAACAAAGTGGGGTTTCAAGTAGACAATAGTGAGGAGACTTAATGAATGATGATGCAAACCGTGGCTCAAGAATCCAATAGATCAAGTGGTTTAAAGGCTTCTTCCTCCAATGTGACTGATTCTTAAGGCAAAGGTATCATGACTAATAAATGAAACTGGAGAGACAAGAGAGATGTTTGCTTCAAGTGTGGGGAGCCTGGGCACATTAGTTATCAATATCCCAAGAAGAATAACCTATATGTTGTGGCGGAATAAGTGGATAAAAGCACCCACAAGAGGATGCCAATGAAGAAGATTCATTTAATTATGAATTAGGTATAGCTTATGATTTGGAAAGAAGCGAGTTGTTGATAAAAATATAAAGCTGACATAAAGTGATATGAGGAATCCACGCTAAAATGTGTCATTGGACTTTGCTATTGGAGCCATTATCTGACAAGGAGTCTGTGTTGTATTTTGATCATGACACTTAAATACATCAATGACCAAAAGAAGTTGAGTCATCGGCATGGAAAGTAGTGTTTTTGCAACAATATACTTTTGTAACAAAACATAAGGCTGGTGTTGAATTCAAGGCAACTGACACATTGAAGCAGGTAGTGCTTATTCTTTCCTTGATGTCTGTTAAGGTGTGATCTTTAGTTTGCTTAAGAAGGGCTACCTATCTTGCAAGGATTTCAACAATATATACTTCGACTTGATGACTGGACAACATACTGCATATTCAATTTTTGCCTTGCAAAATGGTTATCTCTTTAAGGGAACTTGCCTTTGTTTGCCTAACACATCTCTACGAACAATTGAATCGGGAATTGCATTGCAGAGGAACTAAAGTTTTCTATTGAGAATCCTTGGGTTTTTCTCTTCTCTTATGACCTCTCTTTTACATCTTTAACATGATTTGGTGGTTAAAGACCAATGCTATAAATATTTTTCCTGCCTCCCCACCTGTTTTAATTGCATCCTAATTCTATATGAATGGTTTTGGCTTATGAATCCTAAACATTGGTTCTTGGACCGAAAGCAGTACATCGGGTCGAATTCCATAACAATTTAACATAACTTGTGTAGAGAGACTGAACCTCGTGTGGGCTTATAACCCCCATATGGTTGTACAATCAAACCACCTATGTACACCAATGCATGAGAAAAGTTGCCATTACACATGTACATAAGTATGTTCCCCTGTCTGGACGTGCTTTCCCCACTATCCATGCATGTAAGCACACCAAAATTGCACCAGCAATAGTGATCCACCCTAGTTCCTTCAATACATGTACGACCTTTCCTATAAGTTTATCTTAATGACCATTCTACAATTTTATGCATTTTCTACATTGTTTTCTTGCCTGAAACCAGATTTTTTCCCTATGGCACGTTAACATGCATGTATACTTAAAAGTTTCATATTCACAAATATCAGTGGTAGGGATGTGGTGGGGGGCATAACGGTGTAAGCCTCATATTTGCTTGGATATATCATATATATTCGAGTTAGATGTTCCTATGAAAAGTGCCGGGTAGGTGCTGCTTGGGAGCTCAACTTACCAGTAGTCCATGAGAATCAGTAAGAGAGAGGGAGGGAGGGAGAGGAAGAGAAAGGGCTCGTTAATGAAAAATTGCTGGTCGATTCATTGGATACCATGTTACAAAATATGGTAATTTGTGAGGAAGAAAGTGTCTCATTAACTACTACGAGAAAAAATGGAATGCAATAATATCCCTTATTGTTACTTCTGATATCGATTGAGTTTCCAAGACCTTGGACTAATTCTTTTTTTTTTTTTTGGCAGGTATAACAAAAAGCCATTTCTTCTTATCGATTTTTCTGAGCACTTGAGGATAAATGTGTATGGAAACTTTTATATCTAAAGGAGTTCGATTCTTTCATGTTGAATTGGAGGATTTATTACACTGCATTGGTGGATAATCAAAATTTATTATTGCTATTGCTTGCATTGTGTTGCAGTTATGTGCTAGGTGCTGTATTTTTGCAGCTTTGTAAACTTCTAAGCTTGGAAGAGCACTCCATTGTTCAGAAACCTGTGGATCCCAGCCTTTTTATTCATAGATTCTCTGAACGTATGTTTTAAAATCCTGCCTTTTTACTGTTTAGGTTTAATATGTACATATGCAAACAAGTTGCTTTTTGACTACATGATTCTCTGTTATGCAATCATTTTTGAGGATTATGGTTGCACCTGCATTACATCCTTTAGGATGTCTTGTCCTCCATCCTGTATATTTTCTCTCTTCCCTCATCCTTAATAGTATTCTTCTTTTATCTTCAAGGATTAAAATTTTGTTTCACTACACCCTTAGGAATCGAAGACGTTTCAGAAACATAATAGAAAAGGAGAAGTTCTTTGAAAATTTGTTTCCAAAACATTCTGAAACCCATCAAAATTCAGTCACTAATTTTTCAAATATTCAGTCACTAATTTGTTTTGGTTTTCTATGGAAACAAAAATGTTTTGACCTTTTCAAAATTAAATTTAGATCCTTGTTTATCTTAAAAAAGATTTATGTATAGTAGTCTCCAGAAGCACTAATTTCCTTGATATGATTCTCTCGTGTGTATGTCACTCCAACTATCTCCAAAGCCTTGGTAATGCATATTAATATGATTAAGATATAGCAGTCTTCAACCCTATAACATTAAAAAACTTTCCTAATATATTTCCAAGTCATCCCTTGCATCTAAAGTTAAGTTTGATACATCGAAATCATCAACCTAAATACGGGATCGATTCCCCCAGTTGGCCTCTTCATGAATCAAATTCTGTGAAACTATATTTGTATCCCTGAACCACATGAATTGATTTGAATCTCTCATTGATCGATCCATTTATCTTTTGTTATACTTTAGATTTCAGAACCTTACCTGGAATGATGTTATCTAGTCATCATTCGACCAGTCTTCTTACTGGACTGTCGACTGTCGTTGGGCCAAAAGCTTCAAAACACAATCTTCCAAGCTGCTTTTTCAATTCCATGTATCCAATTCTGATCCCAAAACTTCTGTTGAGTAAAAAACATGGACACTAGAAAACCATGACTCAATGATGCAATTGCAACTCAAATCAAGTCTTGGACATGACATTTTGCAAGTACAATAATGGACCTATCGGTTTACCTCGGGGCTACACGTAAATTACCTTTCAACTAGCGCCATGTTGGGTATACAAATTACATCTTGGATACAAAACTGAGTGATATTGTTGAGGAATCTAGGTTGAATCTTTTCCTTACATTTTGTATGCTGCTACTGCTAGCTTGACAACCACTTGTTTCCTATTGGAGTGCACCTTATTCTCACTCTAAAACAAGGCAAACCATGTACAAAAGCCTGAGTTTGGTTTTGCAAGCATTCACAACTTAATAATCTTCTTGATGTTAGGCATATAAAGTCTCCGCTTTGGATTTTGGTAGGCCGATTAGTGGTAAGCCCTATAGCTTATGATCAACAAGCTCAACCTTTTCAATTTCGTTACTATTTTTAATCATTGAAGAAAGAATTATTACTAGCAGCTGACATTCCAAATCTTCATCAGTATATTTCATTTTGTGTGCATTGCACTACCTTGATGTACTTTGATCTTAGATGGATGGGACCTAGCAGATGTATGTCTGAACTTTTAGTATGTGCAACTCTAGTTACTAGTTAAGATCGAAGTAATTGACTATGCAGGTAGGAGCCAGAAAGTTATACTTGCTGGATTTTGCCATGGTTTGGGACAATTGTGCCCCATAAGCTATAAGGGTGAGCCATATGTATAAATTCTGTGAGCAGGGATTGAACTGAACATTCCAAGTGCATCCGATAGCAATTGAACCTAAGAATTTTTCCTTGGTTGGCCACTTTAACCATTCAACAATGGATGCAAAGAGACTCATCGAGTGACGGCATTTTGTAAATACGTAATTATCTTGAATATATTAATCATTTCTTTATTTTTCGATTACATGAAAGGGACAAAAAGAAAGATCTTGTTGTTTCTTCAACAATTTCTATTCTCTAGTGGACCTCTCACTCTCTCAGTAGGATTTGAATTAAATGGAGTTTTGATTATCTATTAGAGAAAAAAGAACGAATGGATTTTGTAGGATTCTCTGGGTTTAGGGTTCAAAGATTACGGTAAATAGGATAGGTTACTTAATTTTAAGAAGTTAGGTTGCTGAGAATGGAAGACAACAACTAACTTTGGTTGACAACATATTACTAGCGTGAAAATATTCCACAGTCTCTGGAATACATGTGGTCCTTCCCTGGACGTGTTTGAGAATTGGGGAAACATTGGGGTGGAAATACCATGAGAGAGGAGAAAAAAAATATTTTGATGAAATGTTGAATAGTTGGTATTTGATGCGATCATATAAATGGACATACACTTATGTCTTTTGAATTTTGTGGTTATGAGTATTGGTGCGTAATGAATAGCTAATTTAAGAAAAAAAATTGATAAAGGAAAAAGTACTACCAAATAAATAATTGAAAGATGAATGTGGGGTAGATTTATACATGCTGATACAAGGATTGAAAATTTTATTTGCTAATATGAGATAGCATAACGAGTACATAAGGGAGGTATAATTATCTGATCAAATAAGAAAATGTATTATTACTGGCAAAAATGACTCTACAGTTATCTTTTGGAAATTTGAATTTTCATTGCAATTGTGAAATGTGTTTCTATTAGAGTCTATAATGACATGTTAAATATTTTTGTAAAGAAGTGTAGGAATATGATAAGGTGAATGTGGGCTATGCAACATTAGGGAATTGTACTTGTGTCTGATCTAGAATTCTTAAGATTTATATTGTATACCCCTTATGTTGGAATGTCTGTAAACAAACAGTGTAGAAAATCTTTGGACACGTGAGCATGGTTCTGAAGCATCATCCAAAACAAGACCATAAAGCTTGGCTGCTTTGCGGACAACCTCACAGCTGAGGGCCTGGAGGTTCAACCTCTAAAAAAAACTACGTAACTGTATGAACCAATCAAGAGAATCCTTACTCCTAAATACTTATACATTCATTAGCTGTTTTAGTTTGCATCTTCATGGGCTTGGACCTTCGGTGGATGGGATCTATCTCATGTAGCCTGTAGGGTGCATTGATCTGATTGAAATGGTTGATGATTTGGGGATGGCACTATAAAGTTTAGAATTCTGCCGCATCTGGTTATAACTATTTTAGATAAATTGTAGAAGAATAGTTGCAGGTTCTGAGGATGTGGAAATATGAGATTTTGCTTGGTTGCAAAGATTACAGGTTGCTAGACCTAGAGTTTGGGTTTTTCTTTTGAGTTATTGACAATGGCTAAAAATGGTTTTCAAGCCAGCAGGACTACTAATTCCTCCCTTTCAATGCTCATGATCATCCTCGCAAAAATAGGACAAAACATCTCAAAGCATAATTGTGGTTGTCAAAGACCGACCCAATGTGATGGGCCATCGACATTTACAAGTGTGGCTCTGGACTTTGGCTGGGCTACCATTGCAAAATCAAGTAAAGAACAAAAAAAGTACAAAAGGGAAAACTAATAAATTAGAAAATCAGAAATTTAAAGAACATACTAATACCTTTGGGTCATGAGGATTTCTAACTTTTTTAATCCTGGTTCCACTCCTAACTTGTTTACCTGGTTCACCTTTAGAGAGAAACATAGTTGAAACAAATAAGTCAACGAGAACAAATTTGTCAAGCAAAATGTAATTTTCCATGCAAAGGCTTCAATTTATCTTACTTGAGAAACCGACTGCAATATTTAGCAACAAAAAAAGAAACTGACTGCAATGATCAGATACACTCGTCCGTCTGCATGTAATTTTCAATGCATGGGCTTCAATTTATCCTTTGTTGTATTTTACATAGCGCCAATGCTTTTAAAAATGATCGGTTCTAAAAATCCTTCTACTTATTTGTTCAAAAACCATAACATGAGTTCAATAGGAACAAATTGATATACCCCAACTTTTCTTTAAACAAAAATTAGTATACCAAATAACCAAAAACATAATTATCAAAATCATTCTATCAATGTTTTAAAAACTGATAACATGAATTCAATAGAAACAAAGTGGCATATTCCAGGGAAGCTTTATTAACCATTGCAGACCCAACAAAAACTAATCATAAAAGAAAAGGATATGCTTGAGATTTTACATGTTAAATCTATCAATCTATCTAGACATACCAATTACAAACACACATAGAGTAGGCAAAATATAATTACCGGTTAAGGGACATAGTCAAAGTCGTTCAAGCTGAATGATAGCAAAGACAAGGGGATTATTAAAATTAAATGGCATTGTCTAATTGTTTGTGTGTGTGTATTCTGGGGTTTTGGTGTTGTAGAGGGGTTTTTGGGTGGGGTTTTTTTTTTGGAAGGGGGTTTATGGCATGGGGAGGTTTGGCAGGGGAGCGGCGTTTTTGGTGCCGATGGCAATGAGGATTTTCATCAAATAGGTGATGTGTGACTGTTTGCATGAATTTGAAACCCACCTAGTGAAGTGTTTAGGTTACAACCAGTATAGAAGACAGTGATCGGAAGTGAAAGATTACTTAAAAGTATTTAGAAAGTGTCAATAATTTGGTGAGGTGGCTGTGACAGTGGTGATTGGCTGTGATGGTGGCAGACTGTAGATAGAAGATGAAAAGGGGAGGGGGAGGGAGAGAGAATTACTTGTGAGAAAGTGATGCCGAAGTTTAGGTTGCCATCGCTGGAGTGGGTCTTCAGAGTAGGTTGTGCATTGCTAAAGTGGGTTTGTCCGTCGCTGGGGTTGGCAAAGAGAAGAGCGAGAGAGAGAGATGAGGGGTTAAGAAAGAATGAGAGTGGGGATGCTACAGATGGTCACCAGGCTCAGAATTTGAAACTATTTTAAAGTTGGGTCAACACTACAAGAAAGTCCTAATCCCGAACACTTAAGGTTTGCATTTCATACCCTATTGCTAATCTATTTTGTAAATATTTAACCGGCTTGATAGAGTTTGAGGTTTGGTGAAGATCTACCTTATGTAACACATGTTTGAGGTTTAAATTGAGCTAGTTCATGATGTAAGATGGATTAGGAATTCACCAAAATGTTGTATAGATTTACGTATGCCAGACAATTGTTCACATGAGTTGTGAACTCCAACATGAAATTGATACAAAGTTATCGGGATTTGAGTTTAAACTTAACAGATTCGGGTAATAAACGTGTGACTCACTAAACCCGCTTAATAAACGGGTCGTTTTGAAATCTGCTAACTCATTCACTACCCGCCAATCCGTTTAACCTAGGTATAAAAAAGAATAACCCTAACTAGTTTGCAAAGATCAAATCTCTCACTCCTTTCTTTGCCTCTTTCCTTCACGCTACTTGTCATCTCATTTCGCAGATCTCTCTCTAATGTAACTCCCCCTTAGATCTCTTTCTATTTCGACTTTCACAGAGTTATTACTCTCGTATCTCCCTCTTTACTACCCCTCATCCTTGCGCCTCTTAGATATCTCTCCGTCTTAACCTTTTCCTCATAATCCTTACGCTCTTCTTGCAAATCTCCTGTCTCTTACTCTGATTGTTAGCTTTTGAAAGTGGTGGTGGTTTGGTGAGTTGCTAAACTGATGGTACTGGTACTTGGCGTTTGGATTAAGCTTGAAAAGGCTTGATGATGTCGAGGACTTTTTTGTGCTACTTTTCTCTTTGATTTATTCTGTTTTTTACTGATTGGCCTATTTGAAAATTTGGAAAAATGCAAAATGATTTTTGAAGAATTCTAGTGAAGATAATTGTTAAATTTTTGGATAGACATTGGTAAAGTTATAGATCTCCTTGTTGTTTTCTAATTTGAATGATGGTTTGCATTCCAAATGTGTGTGACATGTATGAATTACTTTTTTTTTTTTTGGGTGCAAAAATTGAGAATTTTGGATTTGTGTTGTTGGTTTTTAACGTGAATTGGGTTGGCAATTAAACATGTCAACCAGTATTCAATCCAATATGACTCAAACGAGTTGTGTTCTTGCTTGCCATTGGACCCATTCAATAAATGGGTCGTGTATGGGTTGATCTATTTTTTGACACAAACCTCTTGAGATAGGGTACGTTTGCCAACCCTAGTTTTTTTGTTTTATAGTCTATGATTATGGAATGCTTGTAGGTTTGTGGTCTTAAAAGATAGATAGAAGAAACGTTGTAGGCTCTGTGTGTGGTGAAGAAGTGCAATTCACTTGGCTTCAAAGGTGTTATGTTGGTGTCTAGCTATTAGCTGAAGGTCAAAAGTAATCGGGGAAAGACCTATCCTTGAATAGGGCATGGTAGGGTAGGGGCTTGTAGATGGATTAAGATTTCTATGGTTCTTGATATATAGCGCAAGAATAATGGTTTGTGTTCCTATTTCTTGTTTGTTTTTGTGTGTTGTCTCTCTATATACTATTGCTTTGTTCGGTTCGAGGAAAGGATTATGATTAGTAAAGTAGCACAAATATTGTTGTATAGAATTGTTAAGTAAAAGTAAGAATGTAGAAAACTGAAAGGAAGATAAGTCATTTAGAATCTTGCTTATAACCTTTTGGCTTCACACCATGAGAGCCAAGATGTATAATACTTGCGTGTTCTTTAGTTCTCAAAATTTTGGTTTGTTATATGTAGGATTTTATGCTAGTGCTATTCTAGGAAGCACGAATACGGATATGGGTCGTATCCTATACGATACGGATACAAATACAACAAAATTAAAAAATATAGACCACATAATCCAGTTGGAATATATTAAAAATAAAGCATATATTATAAAAAAATGGTGTACCCAATGCACGAGGCTCCCGTCATTGCGGACTGTTGTGCCAAGGCCCGCCCTCAAAGTATATATTATAACAAAATTAATAATAAGACCTAACAAATATTTGTTTTGATTAGAATTGAAATAGATTAAAATATATCCACCATTTTCACCAAATATCATTACATCCATTAACATTCATAGTATATACGTTACAAAACAAAAAATATATTAAAAAAATAGAAATCACACTCCTTTTAATATTTAACAGTTGTTTTTTTTTAATAAAAAAAATTCATGGTCGTGTTCGACTGAGTTCACTATTCATGACACTTCTAGCCCTGTTGGAATGTCTTGGTCGTGTCCGACATGCTATGACACTCCTCCAGAAATGGGGGTGTTCACCCTACCCTACGGGTAGAAAATATGGTCTTCCTTCTTCTTATTCGATACTTTGCAGAAGAATTTTTTCTTGACCTACCCTACTTGATCAAGTGTGGCATACCTACCCGATTAATCGGGTAGGAAGTCGAATAGGAAGTTAGGTGAACACTTTTATAGCTATTAATTTTTGGATCATTTTAACAATTCAATTAAATAACATGCATCAATTTAACAACACAATAAATCAATAATACTAAAACCTAAAACAACTACAACATGCATCAGAAATCCAAAATGGATTAGTAATATCACACAGGAGCAAAATGCATTTTTCTTCAGCATTGTAATGTGGATCAGTAATTATTTTCTTCAATTGCCCTTCATTTTCTTAATAATTTTGCACTAATAAAAAAAAATAGAGTATTATTAGCAAAATGGATTAGTAATTATTTTCTTTTAGCTGCCCTTCACAAATGCATCATAATCCATACTCACACTGTTTATGAACAAACGAAATTATTGACAGAACCTCCAAAATGGAACAAATTCAGAACAAACAAAATGAAACAAATTCAAAATTTCTTAAAGAAATCATGAAAGAAGAAAAGTAGACAAATTCAGAATTTGAAATTCTTAAAGAAATCATGAAAGAAGAAAAACAGACAAAATATTTTAAACAAACAAAAGTTTTGTTTAAGAATTCTTAAACAAATTCTTAAACAAAAGTTTTTTCTTTGAATTCAAGGACGGAACCCAACCCTAGATACTCTTTTTGCGAATATACTCTCTTCAGGTACTCCACTTTCACATTCCAATTGTCAACCCTAGATACTCCCATTTCACATAGAACCCAACCCTAGATACTTTGTTCGCAACCTAAAAACGCAATGAAGGCCTGTTCGCAATCCAAAAACAGCAAACAAAGTCTGTTCGCAACCCAAACAGAGATAGACTGAGACAGAAGAGAGCCTCCAAATCACACCCAAACAGAGACAGAGAGAGAGAGTACTTGGGAGGTTGGGACTGAACAATGAAGGCCTGAGCTATGGAGGCCTGAGCAACGATGGAGGCGAGAGGAGTGAGGCGCTCAGTCAGTCAGACGATAGGGTTAGGCAATTAGGGTTTTTTTTAGTTTATATATATATATATATATATATATATATATATATATATAAATAAATTAATTAATTAATTAATGCGGATATGGTAGGGTAGGAATGCGAAAATTGATGGGTATTCCGCATTCCTACCCGATTTAATCGGAAGACCAAAAACTCTTCCGCATTCCTACCCGATTTTTTCGGCTAGCCGTTCGATAGGGTCGGGTAGGGTAGGAAATTGCAGCTAATTGAAAATTTGAACACTCCTATCCGGAAAGTGTCCGTGCTTCCTAGGTGCTACTCCTATTTAAAAATCGGAAACTCAAGCCGCTCTTCTTCTCACGCGATGCATTTGTTGACTGTTTGGTTGACGTTTCATGACGTCTATTTCATACATTTTTTTTTTTTAGCGTTTTTCAATCTACAGTAAATAAGTTTTGGTATGCGCTTATGTGAGCTAGACGTGCATTCAGCTGGCAAAAAGTTTTTGAACTGACAAACATTGTCAACACAATCTGAATTGCAGGTCTATTGGGAGGAAGGAATGCAAAAGTTGAGAGAACTGCCCTTCGGATTATTGCTAGTATGAAGCGAGATTGGATGCAGGTATGACATTGTATGTATATAGGGGGAATCTCTTGGATGCCAATTTATTGTCTGGCTTAGCTGGTAAACATCAAGTAAGCCATTTCATTAGAGGACTGACAGTACAATGCTTATAGACAGGGAGAAAACCAAGTGGGTTATGTGGCGCAGCATTGTATATATCTGCTCTTTCACATGGACTCAAGTGTTCCAAGTCAGACGTTGTAAGTCAAGCTTATACTGCATAATGTATTATTGGCCAAAATATGTCTGATCATTGATCTCTTATTTGTTGATAACATGATATGTATGTTCATCATTTTCAGTTGGATAAAAAGAATCTAATTCTTGATTACAAAACGACTTATTTGTTTATGTTATTACTTGAAGATTGTTCTCATTTCTTAGCATTAGCGGATTTTAAAAATGGCATGGGTAATGTCATAATGTTAGGTGGGACTTGGGAGTTTAAATTTTAAGGGCCAGTATTGTGAGCCATGTGAATACATAGCTGGCATTAGATCATGATTTCAAAGCTTTCCAAATCTCTATGCCTTCTGTATCCAATCAGCAGGGGTGAAGTCTATCCCAATCTTGCCTTTCAAGAGATGGAGTGACATTCTTTTATGAACCATCTCATTTTATGCGGCAACCTTTTTAGAATTTGCGTGCTTTTTTGGCCAATCTGGAGATGGTGGTCTCAGGAGGCAATCCGGTTAGGGGTTTGTGCTCTGTTGTTTAATATGAGTACAATAGAGGGATGGATATTGTGATGGTAGGTGATTGGATGCAGTGTTGTGAAAAGCACGCCTAGGTGTGAGGCAAGACGCACCGGTTGTGCGTCAATGGGCCTGACGCAAGGCGACTTTGTCAAGGCATAGTTGAGGTATACGAGGTGCTCTCCTTGGGCCAAAGCCCAAGGGGCATGTTGCGTGGTTCCTTTTTGTTATTCAGTAATATATTTTGGGCCATCAGATTTATTTACTTGGATGAAATATTTGATGTATATGCACCTTATTTAATCTGACTTAAATATCTAGTACATAGACTCTCTCAAGCTCGATAGGTAAGTCGGCTCCCTCATTTTCTTCTTCTTCAGTCAGCGGCTTTCGACTTCTGCCTTTTTTTTTTTCTCTCCTGATTTTCAAGTGTCCTTTTTTTTTCTTGAATATGTATTGTATGTTACTTCTCATATGTCTGTCAGTGTTATTTTTCTGATGATATTCTTAATTTGTGAATATTGAAGGTAAAAGTATGATGTGAGTCTTCACTTGTTTGAGACGGGTTGACAAATCTGTTTAATTGCTAGACAGTAGATAGTAGAGACTATAACTGGTTCAGTGTTTAACAAATTGTGTATTTGGTTGGATACTTGAACTTAATTGATTGATCCGCATTATGTATTTGATTGGATCATTGAACATTTGTCAATGTTCAATATTTGCTTGCTATTTACAATCGATCTAATCAGGGCCGCACCTCCCCTTGCGCCTGGGCCTCATGAGACCTAGTGCCTCAGTGCACAGTATGCCTTTAACAATTGTTGGTCCTCAAAAAGAGACAAGTTACTGATTTCAGTTTCAATCTTCAGTTCTATGGGATAGAATGAGTGATTTATTGGGAACTTGAAGTAGAACTAGATGGATGTTTGAGGATAATTTGACTAATTCCATCTCTTTCCAGTTAATAGATGTCTAAGAAGGGTAGTGATTGATCTGGAATTACACCTCTGTTTGTGTAAATTGTCTGTATATTGATTGGGATTGGGGAAACAACTAATTGTGGGGAAGGGGCGGGGTGGGATGGAGAACTGAATAAACAGAGCAGTTTAATAAATTATGGTGCAGATCATGAATGCTGGGAGGCAACTTATGCATAACGCTGCAGATGCTTGGTTTCTTTGCTCCTGAACCTTTTCATGTGCTTGTAGTAACCCATGGATTTAGGGTTCTAATGGCAGAGAATTTGATGTCAAAACAATCATACAAGTATAAAGTGCACACAAAAACAAAAACCCAGAGTAATAAGGCTCAATTGTAAGGCCTACATCCATGAGCAAAGATAAGCGTTTTAAGATTTCAACTATAAAGATAAGGATATATAAGATGATGTGCCCCCATACGTATTAGAAGCGCTGGCTCCCCTCCCCAAAATGTGTCAACAATAAGTTTTCTCTCGTCCCCTCACATCCTGATATGACTCCTCCTCCTTATAGCAAGATGCCAAGATCCGAATATAAGAGAAATCCTACTTTGCAACCTGACTAATTGTGTTAAAATATTTTATCATATCCATAAAAATCAAGCTGGTCACAAAAAAAGTGTGTTGGGGGTGTTGCTCTCAATGCCCTTATTGTGTGCTTGTAAACCGCACAAAAACTTTGTATGATCCACCAAATGCAAGATAAAAGAATGTAAATCATTATGATAGAATTTGAAACACCACAACAACAGATTGAGCTACAATTTGTCCATGCATACATTCAATGCTCAACTTTCATTGTGTGTTCATTTGCATTGGGATTGTGGAATACTTTGTTTGAGGTGGTTGGTGAGGCTTGAGTTTGTCCTTCTACCTTGAAAAAGAGGTTGCAAATCAAGTTTTGTAAGTTTGGGAATAAAAAGGAAGCGAACATATTATGGAATTGTGCGTTGGAGAAAAATGAAAGAATCTTCAATAACCATTATCTTCCTTCAGAATTAGTATGAGAAAGAATTGTTATATGACTTCACTTTGGACCAAAACTTTATGGAGCTTTGGAGGGTTGCCTTTGTCTGATCTCCAACGAAAGTGTAAGATGACTCTATTTTCGCTTTCATTGTTACTTTTCTTTGATATGTATTTTTTTTTTATTCTTTTTTGAGGATACCTTGTCGTCAATATTATAATTCGTTTTTTTCCTCCTTCCATTCTATAATAAAATTCTTCTTTTATTAAAAAAAAAATAGGGAATTTTATTTTTGATGGTGAAGAACAAGCTTGTTCAAGAAATAAGTGTTAATTGAATAGAGCTCCTTGTTACAATGAATGGCATTTCAGAAGTGGTAGTATATAAAAGGAATGCATTAGTGAAGGAAAGAAGTTGTTCCATGGATGGCTGTGATGGATTTAGTCATATGAAACATGCTTTGATGGTTGTACTATAACAACTGTGTCCAACTACATGTGATATTTGTCCGCTTTGGGTTGTCCTTCACGGCTTTAAAACATGTCATAAGAGTTAAGGTAGAGTTTTTACATATATAGCACAAGTGAACAACAACATTCTCTAACCAGACAATGTTGGACGGGTTCATGGACCAAGCACCTCACTAACCTCCTCACCTCACCCTTTTCCATTGCTTCTTGGATGGTTGGATTTTTGACTATCATACATCTCTTGGTCAGAGATGGTCATTGCAATACATATGTAAAAACTCCGCCTTAATTGATGTCATATTTTTTAAAGCCTTGAGGGGCAATCCAAAACGGACGATATCACATGTGGTTGGGCCAAGTCATTACAGGTGGTATCATATCTAAACCTACCTCACGGTGGTGGGGTGGGTCCCATAGGGAGACGTGTTTGGATGAGTCCCATATGGAAACCTGCTTTGGTGGGTTCCACATGCGGATGAGTTAGGATGGGCTCCATATGTGACATGCTTGGGTGGGTCCTACAGGGGACGAGCTTGAGGTGCTTAAGCATGTCCCATATGATGACGTATTGCCCTTAAGCGTGGTGGATTATGATATAGCCAAAAGTCCAAGTGTCCAAGAGGCCTTGGGAAAGGGTGAGATGAGGTGAGGTGCTTGTTGTATGAACCTGTCCCATATTGTCTGGATAGAGAAGGTCGTTGTGCTATATATGAAAAAGCTTATTTTTAACTAGAGTGACGCATTTTAAAGTCGCGAGGGACAACCAAAAGCGGACAATATCACATGTAGTTGGTTTAGGTCGTTACATGTAATGCAGGGAAGAAGTCAAGAACCATATCTTACTTCTTTGCCTTCCTGGTTATGAATCTTCTGGAAACCCTCAATGAGCTCGATCAATTACATTGTTTTTCTTTTGATCCAAACACAAATGATAATCATTTCATTAAGTAGGGAAATTTTGATTACAATCAGTCAAAGATAAAATCCTGAAGCTCTTGAGGGGGAGAACCAACCCAATCCAGTGGGAGCGAGTTGTGCATAGCAGCGGCTGCCACCCAATGATCAATTACATTGTTGGTGTAATCATTTTGTGAGTAGGAACCAAGCTTAAGCAAAGAAGAATATAGCAAGAGCCAGTGTTGTGAAGAGTGTGCTTAGCACTCCACTAGGACTGAGGCAAGGTGAGGCGCAGCTGAAGCGCTTTATTGAGCTTGAGGCGAGACTACTTTGCTGAGGCGCTCACCTCCGGCTTAATCCCGAGGCAAATGTGGCGTGAGCCTTTTTTTTACCCTTTTAGTGATATGATATATTTTGGGCCATTAATATATTATCTTTGATTGGAATATTTGACATCCACAACAGTAGATTAGAACTCCGTGTATAATTATCTAATTATAATTCTAAACTCTACCAAACTTCGCAGAGTTTAATCTAACTCCAAGAATAAATATCTAAGTTGAAATTGGTAAAGGATGCTAATAATTCGTGAACTAGTTGTATTTTTCGAAGTGTTGATATATATTCTAATTGCTGAAAATTTATGTTAGATGTCTATTAATTTTGTTAGGAATCTCACTATAATTTGTTTTATACTGCTGACCTTATTTGAACTGAGATGTATATGTTGTATTTGCCTGCAATTAGCCTCCCCCCCCCCAAAAAAAAAAAAAGGGGTAAAGTATTATTGATAGATGTTTTTGAGATGAGTTGTATTTGTATTTGGCTGAAACTTTGTAAGACTTGTTGAATTTACTTGTATTTGCAGTATAATTATAATTTTCAAATATTATCTTCAACATGTGCCTTGGTTCCATGAAAGGCGTGTTTCTCCTCGCACCTCACGCCTAGGCCTCTGGAGATTTTGGCGCCTCGGCACGCTTTTTGCCTTAAGTAACCCTTGCTAGAGTGATGTTAAATATCATGGTAATAAATGAAGATTGATTTATAAGGCAAGAGGCATATTTCAAGGATAGAGGACTTGAACCAAGTGGCTGAACACATGTTGCATTCAGTCATTAACAATCACCACAACACAAACACATGCATGCAAACATGTTCCATATTGTGCATTCCCAGCCTCACATAACTGTTTCCATAATCATGAGTTTAATTTGCGATGTATCAGCGTTGAATAACTCATTTATTCTAATTATGATTTGTGTGGATTTTACACTTTTTGTGAATATAATTGGTTAAATTGATCGGCTCCAATATTATTATCCTGGATACATCATACATGAGACTTATGACTCAATTTATGTGCAATATGCTTGGATATGTTCTCTGTGTATGGTTATATTTCTCAAAAAATCTATTTTTATCTTCGTATGCTATCTTCTGTTGGTAGTTTATATTTTGAAACACCAATTTATCATCAGGTGAAGGTTGTGCATATCTGTGAAGCAACATTGGCCAAGCGGTTGATCGAATTCGAGAATACGCAATCAGGGAGCTTAACTGTAAGTTCACGCATGGCGGCATCTGAATATACTGTGTGAGAAACTTGCAATTCTAAAGCAATTTCTTTGGACTCAACTGCTAGAAGGTTGAATGACTTTTGTTGTAGCCTAGAAGGTAATGTGAATCATTGTCCTAAATCTAGACCATCTCTACTACAGCAAATCAAGGTGGAGCGCAATCTACAGTTTGATGCTTTTGGGTCATAGACTTAGAATTTTAGAAGTGGCCTACATGCACCATTTCATTTTGTCCTAAATTTGGCTTAAAGTTGCCCTTACCTCTTCCTTTCTCACTCCATTTGCTCCATTGCTAGGGTAGTTCAGTCCAAGAGTCCAAGAGGTCTGGGCTCTCCTGTCAGTTTGGTATCTTTGAACTGTTTAATAATTTTTTCAAATGTTTGGTGTTCTCTTAACTTCCTCTGTTGCTATTTCTGTTGAGATTTCAAATATTCTAATTTAGAGTCTTGACAGTTTCTCAATAGAAAGTTTTCGTGCATTTTTATAGTTTGAAGTTGCATTGATGGAAACAGTAGTCTACTTTATGGTCTATGTACCTTGTGATCCTATGTTGATGAGATGAGAAACTTTACACTGGAGTTACTGAAGGAATCCGAGACTGCCCTAGAATCTTCCACTACTTCCATCTGAATCCGAATGACATCTTGTTTGGACCCTTCTACCACTCCAATACCCCTATGGCTCTATGTTAACTGACAATGTAAGAAATGCTAGTTTGTCCAGAGTAAGTAGAGGAACTACCAGAATTAGTTGTTGAAGCTCCAGTAGTTTTGATTGAGCAAGTACTTGATACAGTGTTTAACATCCATATAAAAGCGAAGGTGTCCTATGTGCTAATATACATGCTTGTATTCCAATGTGGCCTTCTTATTAATTCACTATAAGCATAACCTAAATATTAGTGTCGTTACTGTCTTTATCTTTTGAAGCCTAACATATACAACATGAAAAATGTATTAGATAGAAGGGAACCTTTAGCTGCCCAAAAGCTACTTTTATTATAACCCACAAAAGCTATAAATCCCAGTATTTCTTTAGAGATCACAAAAATCTCTTCCATTTTAAAATTGAAGTTGCTCTTCAACAAAACTGCCTCCACGTCTGTTTGAAGTCACACTGTATTTGAATCCAGTCATACACCAACCCTTCACGTTGAAGCATACAAACCACAAATGCTCTCATGTAGAAATGCACTTTTTCATGGGATTGTATTCAATATTCCTCTCCCCTTCTACCACGCAAAGTATTTTTTCCTTTTCCGTTTCCCTTCTAATTTGCAGTACTTGCTAACCTCTAAAATTCTTTCTGGCTATAAAATATATAGTGAAAGCATTTTCTGTTAGTAGGATACTTCTGTTAGAATATAATACTCATTATTTTTGAAGTTTTCTTTTCTTTTTATTTCATATTATTTTTGCTACACTGAGAAATTCAGTAAAGAGAAACGTAGAAGAGACCACTGGTAATCTATATGATAAAGCTTACACTTGCAAATATAATTTTAGCTGACATTGTTTCTCTCGAGCATAGTTTTTACGTACAAATTCTAGAATTGCGGTCACTATGCAAACGTTTCAAATTAGTTGTGATAATAATGAGGTTTGCGTTTCCTTTTCGTAGATAAAATGCAGCATGTTTATGAATGTTTATCATTTAATATGTCGAATGTGTGCTATTTCAAAAAGTCTTTTCAGTTCAATAGTATCTAAACTGAAGGGGCTTTCCGTAGTGAGTGGTTTGACACAAACTTGGAATGTGTGAACCGAATATCCGCGATAAGGTTGAATGAAGCATTCTTCCATTACAATTCAATTATTACTACTGTTGTAGATGGAAAAAGCTTTTGATTCAATGAGCTCAAGACTACCTATGGTCAGGGATTTATCAAGCGTTGCTAGAATTTTTTCCATTTATTTTGTTTGCACTGAAGTAATACATTATAGTAGTGTTCAAGCTCTGTATGGCTTAGGAGCCTTTCCATAAAATCAAATACAAAAGCCCCAAGGGAGCCATATTCTAGGGGGGTGATTGATCAAGAATCCCGTGAGTCCAGGTTATCACTTGACGAAAGAGTGATTTAGCGACTGAATAGAAATATAAAAAAGCAAACCATACATTTGGCCTTGTACTTTTGTTATTTTTTTTGGGGTGGACATGAGCATGGGTTTTTTCTAGTCAAGTGTATTTGTTTTACCATAAATTATTTTCTTTGGCTAACAGTACTGGCAGTTATACCTGTATACGCAGGTTTCTTAATTTGCATTTTGCACTCATTCATTCAGAGGTATACAACATTTTGAGTGTATTTTGGAACTCCTTCTGGAAATTTATGCATTTTGTTAACATTTCCACTTGGACGATCCATTAATACAAGCGGTGGAAGATTGTAAATAGATAAATTTTTTTTCATTGGAGATTAGGAATAAATGGGCTTTCTATCGTACACATTTTAGTGATGGGATTCATGACTAGTTTTGCTAATATAGCGCCTCAGCTAAGTAGTCGAGATTCTTTTTTATTCCATTTCTTGATGCTGGCAATGTGCAATGGTCGCACTACAAGCTTCATATTTCGCCATGTATTTGCTGGTATATCTAATTATTTAAAGGCTATTTTAAATGTAGAGATCGGTAAACATCACCAAATTTTTTCATGTGTTATAAACTTATAATATGTAGCGCATAGTGTGTAGTTTCATAGTGAAATATTTTGTGCATACAAAACTGAAGGTTAGTTATGCACCTAGCCACCCCTTTTAGCTCCAAAATATCGCTGAATAAACATGGTGTAACTATCAATTATTGTTTTATGTTGTGTTTGGCTATTTTTTCAAAATCTTCAAGGTGAAGTACGAAATGAAAAACATTGTAGTGAAAGTCCCATGGAAATTTGTTGTTATTTTTTGCATTCTCTCTCTTTGTGTCTGTGTTTTTCTTTATTGTTGATAGTAACACGTAAGTGATAAGAATATTTTTTTCCAAAAAATTCTCCTGTTACATTTAGATTGAGGAGTTCAACAAGAAGGCAGAGGAGTTTGAAAGAGAAGAAAGATCAATCAAACAACCAAATATTGGGTTGGAAGCAGTAGGGACAAGTGAACTGCTTTGTGGACATAAAAGTGGAGAGCTTCCTTTTGCACATGGATTGTGTAAAAATTGTTATTATGATGTAACTTCTTACTTCCCTCTTCGAATCATTCTGTTTAGCAATTTAACTCTTGGAATCATTGTAGTGCTTGTATGGGTTATTGCAGTTCATTAAACTTTCAGGAGGGCTCGAGGGAGGGTCAGAACCTCCAGCTTTCCAGCGTGCTGAGAGGGAAAGAACAATGAGAAAAGAAGACGTTTCTCAGAATGCTGATGATTCGAGTTTTGTTACCTCTGCCTGCCAAAACAACAGTAAACATTTAAATGTACCGACTGATGGCAATTTTAACTTTTTTCTTTTCACGTAGTATTGTTGGAATTATTAGATATTGAAGTATTTCCTTTTCCTGTGTTTTTATTTTGCATTTTGTTCTAATTAACATCCATAAAAGTATAGGGGAAGATTAACGTCATACATTGTTTATCATACTGTTTATAAATACGTTTAAGAACTAGCCTTTTACCCCAAATTTGGGTTTAAATTATCTTGTACTTGTGTAATCTTCAGATTTTTTGCATATGATATCATGTGTTATGAGTCATCCTTGAGTTTTATTAATGGGCTTTATTTGGTTGAGGGTGTAACAAGAATCACATTCAATAATTTTCATGTGGAAGTTGAAATAAAGAAATTGACATATGAAATTTGGTTCATATGTGAATTGGGGAATACCGTTGTGCAATTTTATGGATTTTTGAAAGGGTCTCTCGTTCATGTATGTGGATGTGTTTATTTTTTTGGATAAATTTAGAAATATTTGGGTAATCAGGGAAAACGTTTATATCAAACATTAGTGTGGAGTGGACCCTGCGATGCACAAGATCTGTAAACTCTTTACCGGAAAATTCTTTCACCGTGATTTGGGAATTCAAAGAATTATGGAAAGTTATTGGAGATTAAAGCTAAGTTTTAAAACAGATTTAAATGAGTAGTGGTTAGTTTATAAAAGAGTGGAAAGGAGAAGGGGAGGCTTCTCAAGCCCCTCTCCCCTTAATTTGATTGTTATAATTTTATAGATAGATTAGTATTGTGTATGTGGATGTGTCTATGTTTGAACTTGTATTGAGAACCTATATTGTTTCTGAAGTGGAAAGCTGTGGGGTTGTACATTTGCAGCATGCGACTTTCATTAATTATGAATTCATTGGAGAAAGCATTACTTGTTTCTGTTTAATACTTTTCTTTTTGCCATATCATGGTCTTTATTAATGCTGCGGTTGAAGTTCTAGAGATGTTGGGATACAAATGCTAAGATCTCAATCAGTGTCATTAGAGGGCTCTACAGATGTTGTGTCAATTAATCATTGGCCCGTCTAAATATTCCTTCCTACCCCAACCCTTTTTTTTTTTTTTGGGGGGGGGGGGGGGGGGGGCGAGGGGAAGTGGTGTGGTAATTTCAAGGTATTTCGTGATTAATTTCAATGTCATTTATAAAAAGAGTCATATGGACATCAAGGTTCCAGTTCTTATATATGAATAGGGAAACCATTAAAACTGTGATTTCAGTCAGAACTTGTGGAACTGCCATATAATTTTTGAGTTTTTAGCATGAAGAAATACTCATCAATTTCGACTAATGTAGAACGTTCACCTGCCTGATTATTGATTGTAGCTTTAACAGTCTGTTTTATTGTGAATTTTAGTTCTTCAATAAAAGTCATAAAAGGTTCGTAACAGGTTTGGTCCCTGTTAATCAACGATTCTGGGAGGTTTGGACTGGACACAACCTTAACCTTTGACATTATTTGAATTCTTCAATGTCCATTCAAAGAAGTAATTGTATAGTTTGGTGCCTTTTGGCAGAGATACATGAAGGGAGTGGAATGGGGACATTGTTTGCACAATGTGGTAGCCCGCATTCTTGAACCTGCAAACTCATGAAAAACTTAATGCGTCTTTTATTGTTGATCAGATTGGTGTTGAGATGCTTAGGGAATCTTACATTGGCATATTATTCTCTACACTTGCTAGTATTCTGTCAGTGGCAAACATTTAACTTGTTCATGTATATATTTACATGCTAGACAATCCCATAACTTCATATTTTGATAGCTGTTTTATACTATTCATTTTTTTCTTTTCAAGCATTTGTTCAGTTCCACTGTTTCTTTGAATTTGTTAGTTTGAGAAAGAAGCGAACATTCCAAACGTGAGCAGAAATGAAAAGTCGCAGCAAACAGAGCCTGAATTAACAGGTAATTATTGCCATCTTATTTTTGTGACAGGATAGGGCATGAGAAGGGCCCCAAATGTACATTTTCAATTTATAGATATCCTCAGTGGTCTTGACAAATTCAGGGGCATCTACAATTCATGTTGGTATTCACGATAATGCCAAATTACATGGAGTTGATGATACGAGTCCTAAAGTTTGTGATGAATCAGAGAGCTTTTCTGATATTGATGATGTTGAGGTACTGATCATTTTTCATGGTTTTAGTTTGTCATAGCACTGCACTTCTCTAGTTACCAGTTATGACTATTTTTCTGCCTTATTTAATCAAAAAAAAAAAAGAAAGGAAAGAAAGAAAAGCAGGGTGTGGTCTGCTAGGAAGTGAGGATATGTGGTGAGTAAAAGGGACCAAACCTGAATAGGTCTTTGACACTCCACGCTTAAATCTACACCAATTTTAAGATCTATCTACCACAATTACCCATTAACCAATTAGTTAGTCAATATAAGCTTAATGAACCCCTTTTTTCAACTGACCCTCAATGAATACTGGTTGCAAGATATATGAAATCAACAATACAGTCCACCATCCTTATCCCTCCAACAAGTCCAACCATCAATTTGCAAATCAAATTGATGAAGACATAACATAGGGCAATCTATGAATCAATTCATCAAACACATGGTGTTTGTGTGTGCGCGCTATTGCAAGTTTGTGTGTGCTAAATTAAAGCAATAAACAACAATTCACAACACGAATAATTTTAACGTAGAAACCTTGTCGGGAAAAACCACGGGACCAATCCCGGTCCACCTAACTTAATCCACTATTCTCTAAGTTGATTATAGGGTCAAAGATTTATAACTTGTTGAAGACCCTCTTCGACAGTTTAAGCTTCTGGAGTAGATGGTTGTTTAACATGGTATTGGAAGGCATGTGTTTGAATTTCGCCGCCACCTAATTATTAAAAAGTTTTTACGTGTTAGGCCTAAAATCGAGCTTGCATATGAGGGGGCTTGTTGAAGTATACATACTTAAAGTTACACCCTCTCTAATAACTTAAGTTTTTGGATAAGATGGTTGTTTAACAGACTCTAACCAATACACAATCTAACCCTCCGGATTACCCCACCATGAGGTCTTGAGCAATAGCTTCAGTGGGACAAGTCGAATGCGATGTTGAGTCCATGTCTCAAGTAATTTTCTAGAACTCCTTCCCAAGATTCTCGGTATGCACACAATTCGATGTGGGTTTGGTTGTTCTTCACTAGTCTTCTTGATTTGAACATTGAAGATCAAAGTAGAATGACTTTTGCATCTTAGGGATCTAGGGATTTTTCTTGGCTCTTTCTATATGATGTAAGAGGCAAAATTTAAGCTCTGGAGAGTTACCATAAGTGAAAGAGGCATGCCCTATTTATAACCCAATTAGAGTAGTCTTGGTGTCCAAACTGTTTGAGGATGGTCATCATTAGAATGAGAAAGTGAATCAAGCCAAATGTCTCTACACGAGCTGCTACGTGCGTTAATAGTGGTGATGTACAAGGGAAGAGGACTGTGACTGCAATTTGAAAGTCAGCAAATTCTGACCAGCCCTAATGGGTCCAGTTGGTTTTTTCTCTTTTTATTGTCTTCTCTTGCCATTTGAACTCATGTTTGCTATAACATTCTAAACCCCGACCTTAATAGCTTGGCACTTTCTAGTTGATAATGACTTCAAGATGGCAAATCCTTTGTCTGTTTTTTCTTTTGTACTCTTCTTACTTGACTCTGAGATTTGACTTGATGGGTACATCAACTGGTCTAGCACCAATTGTTGAATCCAATGCATGCGAGTAACACTAGTGTGTTCATAGTCGTTATTCCTAGCAGTGGCTGCTTAGTTATATATGCTAATTAAAGATTTTGTCTATAAGCACTGGATAAGATCATATATTTCTAAGCCTGTGCAGTTTCTAGCTAGTCAGCAATCTGCAGGTAATATGTTGCCTTCAAACTTAGTTATATGTTACCAGGCATATCCGAGATAAATTACATTCTTCCTTTTGGTTCGCTGACTTATAATGGTTGTCATTTGTCACTCAAAAGAAGCATTTTTTGCATAGGTTGACGGGTACCTTCACAACGAAGAGGAGAAGCAGTACAAGAAGATTATTTGGGAGGAAATGAACAGGGAATATCTTGAGGTGATCTGATTTATATCCTGTTTTGTTCAGCATTGTCTATGGAGATTCTACTGACATAAATTGCATGGAAAGTAATAATAGAATCATGACTTGTGGGCTGCAGCGCACAAGTTACTATCTATCTATGGAAGGCGTAAAGAGGACATTTGGAATGATACATATAATTTTTTTAAAGATATTTTTGCTTTTCTGTGTATTTGAAATTAAATTATATTGTATTCTACATTTAAATATTTTTATCATATTCTACTAGATGTTTGGGGCTGTCCAATATTCTATCTGCCCAGGTCAAAATTGTAATGTTTTGTGCTCTTGTTTGTTCAAAATGTGTCATGGAAATCGGCTCATTCGCACAGTGAGTGCTTTTGGAAAATTAATGATTTGATTGGTTATAAGACGTTACCCTTTTCATTCATGCCGTACTTATAGCCTGTAGTTACTCCATGTATCTCTTTTATGATGTCAATAAATTGCAGGAACAAGCGGCAAAAGAAGCAGCCGCAGCAGCTGCAAAGGAAGCTTGTGAGGCTAATTTCCATAACTGCCCGGAAGGCATGCAAGCTGCACAGGAGCTTGCTGCTGCTGCCGCTGCAGCTGTGGCAAAATCAAGGAAGGTGATTTCCTTGCTCACATTAGAAACTAATTGCACCTCTTTTCATTGCAATGCCATAACTCTTGACTGGTTTCAAGTTGAAAATAATTGCTTTGATGTTTAATATATTTTGCTCATAGAACGGGAAAACTAAACTGTTTTACTGATATCATTTTTGTTGAATGTCCAATCAATCTCCCCTTGATCAAATATACTGTTAGACTTGTATGTAAACAAGTAGTTCTGAATCTTAAAGAGTAGTCCAACTTAGGTATTCATCTTCTACATGTCTCTTCATGCGGGGCTTGGTGCACCATGAATTGGACGGGCATATTAACACGTTTCAAATATCACTAGTGTTATGTGGAGATTCAGAACTTCCTACTTCAGTAGCTTGTTAATAAATGTGTACTCTTATGCTTAAGGTGGTAAAATTTAGTCATTTATCTCCGGCAGTAGTTATTCTGTGATTTGTATTAGATTGTTTAACCAGATGCTAGAGTTTAGTTACTTAACTGATAGAGACATCTGCATTTCTTTTGGTGGGAAAAAACTGTTGGAAAAGTACTCCGTAGATTGTAGATGGCTTAAGTGAACTGCTTCATGGTTTACCACCACAAAGTGCTGTTATTCTTTTGGGCCTGGCGATGTGTGTTGCTTTCTGGAACGGCCAGATGGTGTCTGATAGTGTAACCCAAAGCATCAAGCATGTGTTATTGAAATTCTGTTGCCTTGTGCCACTGCCTACTGGCGGTGACCCAGTCTAATAGTTACTGCCACTTTAAATTGATTCTCAATTTCCATATGTATAATGATGCAGAGCTCAAGCTTTTCACACTTCCTTCCCTTCTCTTAGATTTTTGTTGATGCAAGTGGTTTCAAGGGGAGTATAAATGAGAAAATCGTTATGCTAGTTACATTGCTTGTCAACTTGGACATGTCCCTGCTGCTTTATCTATGTATATGTATATAATATGTTGTCCCTGTATTTTTTTCAGGAAAGGCAACAGAGGCGAGCTGCAGAGGCAAGTAATTCCTCTCCGCCTCAAACTGCTGCTGAAGCCACCCGGCAAATGTTAACTAAAAAGGTACTGATATTAAACAGAGTATTAAGAAAGAAATTTCCTAAGCTTCACTTTATTTTTGAACTTGAAATTTTGGTGGTATAGGGAACTTAATAACCAAGCTCTAGGATTATAGCTGCATTGCTGGATTTAAAGTAGGAGCTAACTGAAGAAAGAACTAGGAGCTGTAGCTATTGATCTTATTCATCAAATTGAGATCCAAAAAAAATGGGATTCAAATTGTGAATTAAAATTTTTTTCTCCGCATCAAGGTTGAATCACATTAGGAATAGTAAGATTTGATAGTATAAAGCAAAAATATATATATTCGAAATGGAGGATTGATGCAGGACCCCTGTGTAAAATCAAGAGAGGGGTTGTTTTGGGGCTGTGAACAGTAACATGAACTGTAAAATCGGCTGTAAACAGTAAAGTGAACAGTAAAATAGGCCAGGAATTACACATAGAGTTCCTTAGGCATCACATCTCTCTATTATTTATTAAAAATATCACTAATTATATATAAAGTTGTAACTACTAATCCTAAAATATTAGGATTCCAAAGTCTATAGGACTCCAAAAACTCTAGATCGCTAAAAATTAGAAAACTAAAACAACTTAGAACTAAGACTCTAAATTTTAGAATATTTAACCTTAGAATTTGACTCAAAATACGACCCACCGGTTGGATTATGACCCATTCCAGGTATTCTAGAAATTAAAAAAATATCCTTGAGTTTAAAAACTATTAAATGACATAAAATACTAATACTAACAAATTGATTCAAACTAACTTAAAATAAGACTCAAAATACAATAATGCAAGGTTCCATATGGATCTTTGTCTTGATGGAAAGTCAATTTCATTGTTTTTCACATCTTCGAAATTGTGTTTCTTTGAGTATCTTATGGATTGCATAAAAGATACTATAGTAGTATACAATGATTTTGCATTATTATTTAAGATGTGACAATGAATGAGTTTTCTTAGCAGCATTAACATATGATGTACTTCCAAAAATTTGAGCTAATTTTTTATTTTATTTTTAAAAGAGATGATCCCATGAGGAGAAGGGAGTTCATGCCTTTAGCGTACCAATTTATCAATTTCATCATTGTAGTAAACTACGCATTATGTGCGATTTACCAATTATTTCATAATACCATGACACACCAGATTGCATGGTTCAAAGTTCTTATAATGTGTTGACACAGCAGCCAAACAAGTTGTTAGTAGTGTGACGGGACTTTAGGCGGCGCTATCTCAAGTTCTTGCAGGAACGCACCAGTGCATAGTGTATTGTCCAGGTGTTTGATAAAATAGCGACTAGTGTTATTTAAGGCATAAGACGAACTGTGTCGTTGAGGGTCTCTTGGGGCCAATGCAAGAGGCGAGATGCGAAGTGAGGGCTTTATCAAAGAGATGTGAACATTGTATATAACAGGCAAATATTTTATCATTGACTAATCTTTCAAGCAAGGCACAAAAATTACAAGTCACAAATAATCATCCAAAAATTATGAAGCATCAAATTTCCAACTTTTTAAATACCAAATAATACAAATAGGGCAAACAATTAGAATTAATTTCACAATGATGTTTTAGTGCATAAAACTTAACATATAAACCATTACATACAATCACATTTCAGAAAGTAAAAGGGCTTTGAGAGAAGTAATAGAATGTAGAAATGCTCTTACGCACTAAAAAAGAAACATAAAGCAGAAAAGGGGACAACAAAGGGTTGGCGGAACGATGGAAAATGAGGCCTGTCTTGGTTGTGCGACAAACATTGGGTTTGAGGCTATAGTCCACCAATTATTAAAAAATAATGCCAATGATACGAAACAATAGCAGGAGAAGAGGAAAAGAAGGGTATCAAGCATACCTGGTAGCATGTGATAGATGAACGAGGAGAAAGAGTCACAAAGAGAGAAGATAGTAGATAATGCAACCCAAGTTTTAGAATGGATGTAGAACTTTTGGAATCAAAATGGCTACCAAACAACTTGCAGTAAAACACAAATACAGTAAGTAAATGTAAACAAAGCTATCAAATACAATCATCATGGGGCTAAACCAAGTTTATGGTAAAGAAATAATGTCTCAAAATGGCCCATAGACAACAATAAGCAGTAAGGGAAGGCTAAAGGTGTCAAGTTCTGTGGTCTTTTAATTCAGCTCTAGGTAAGGAATGAATTTTTTGAAGGTTTAAGCAAAAATCTCCAGCCACCTAGAACATCAGGTGATGTTGGTAAATGGAAGGGATAGGCTTTGGAAACAAGGGCCAACAAGAAGAAGGGAGAAAATAAGGAAGAAATCTTACATGGAGAGCCGTAGGAACTGTTAAAACCTAGAAATCTATAACCAGCTGTGCAGAGAAGCTTGTAACAACCAGCTAAGCTGACAGCTGCCCACATCAGAATCTTTCCCAAAAATCTGAACCCTTGGGAGTTAGGCTAATTATAAGAGGGAGAACTCTGTATCCCAACCCTTCATTTCCCTTCAAGCGTAGGTGTCTCTATCTTATATAATTTAACTTTCACCTCATTTAACAAAATGTGGACATCCCCCACATCATAGGGAAAAAAAAACTTTAAAATAACAAAACTTAACATAAAATAACAAAAAAACTAGAAATGTAAATATAAGTCCAAAAACTAAGCTACATCAGCTCTCCCCGGGTGGGATGAACTCGACTCCGGCAAGAAAGCCTTTGAAACAAGTCCTTTCCTTGCATTGGCATCTCAAATCCTTCTCGTCAATCCACGAGGAATTGGTCCATGGCCGATCTCTCCATCGGTCAAATTTAGCTACTCTTTTTTTTTTTGGGTCTTTTGCCTTGTATCCTTTTGCATATAATGTCATGTATGATTTAACCAAATCATGGGTTCATTTAAGTTTTGCATGGTGGTGTGCACTTATGTGTGTGTGTGTGTGTATTATTTTATAACCTATTGTATCCTGCTGTTAGACTTTTGAACGATTTTTGTATTCACCCTTTAGTTATATGCATTGTTATGTTTCTTTGCAGAGGCTTATGTCTAAAGTCAACTATGATGTATTGGAGAAACTTTTTGATGAATCTGTATGTACATCTTCTATCCGCAGTTTCAATTTCTTAGCATTGTTGCTGCGTTGTTAGTTTAGTAATAGCAGTTGTCTTTATTGTTTTTTTTTCCATGCATGCAACTCAAGGCGACCCAACAAAGCCTTGTCACAATTACTTAAAGACTGCTACATGAACATTCTTTCGCCAGTGCACTCTGTCAATTATCTTATCTTCTAGTAAATGCACAAGCTACCATGTTCTTTCTACTTCCCATTCAAGATTAACTTTTTTTACCTATATCCTACTCGTTATCGTCAATAGCGATCACATCACTCTTCGTTATTAATATAGGAGTTGGTCTTGTATAATTATTTCCAAAGACTCCAAATCATTGAAATTAATTATCTCTCAATTCATCTTCGCTACTTACACTCGAGGTTTTTAAAATTAGGATCCTACCTTGGATCATTTTTGTTGTTGTGGTTTTTGGGTTATTTTTTTTTATTTTATTTTTTTTGGGGGGGGGGGGGGTGGGGAGGGCTAAAAGATTAGGATCGTAGTATCAAAACGGAAATCGTAAGATCTTATGAGCTGAAAAAATAGACTGAAAAATATATAAAAATGCAAAATATTTAAAAACAAATTTAATACATAATGTAAAAATATAGAAATGTCAATGACAAACATCTAGAACTAAGAGTTATAACAACTTCGAAAATCAAAAGTGGGTTGTTTATCTTGTGGGGATTTTTCAAAGAGTAATAAGAGAATTAGAGTAGTTTAATTTTAACTTTCAGATAAAGACAGAGACCGGAAAGAATGGGAAAGTTGAGAAACTGTCAAATAAACAACTTTAATTGTGCAACGCCCAAAAAAATGAAAAGCATAAGAGAATGAAAATGGAAGGCATATTTGACTATGATCATTTGTTGATAAAGAAGAGAACAATATAAATTGTATTCAACTTTCCAATGAGAGAAGAATGAATAAAGGGAGTTTTCGATAACGAAGAGAATTTTCTGTAGCCTTTTTTCATCAGTCAAAATTCCCAATGGACTTATTAGTGTATGAGACAATCACATTTGGATTGAACCTTTAAATATCCAAGCAATAAATATGGATTATAGAAGCTCAATGACTAAAGGATCTTAACAAACAAACCCAATATCTTGATCGGTAAAATTGCAAGCGGAATCGGGATCTTATGATCTTATAAGATCTAAATCACAATTTATTAAGATCCTATGATTTTGGGATTTTTCAGTAAACTCGAATCGATTTGCATATACTGAATCGGGATGCTGTTAACCGTGCTTATGAAATCTATCCATACTAGTTTTATCACATGTTTATCTTGACTCCGTATTTTAGTTTCTGAGCACATTGTTTCTTTTATTGCTCAATATTCTTTACTAGAAAACATGATTGGTTTTGTAAGTGTTTTGAAACCTTTCAACTTAAGAGATTTTTGTCTATCACCTTATAAACCAGATGTATTACTTAATGCATCATTCCTTTGCAGTAACATCATCTCCAATCTTACCTCCTGAACTTCTATCTCTTGGTCAATTTCATTATTATTTCTCTTAGCCGGACAAAGTATGAGGGTTTTTTTTTTTTCTGAGGGGAAGGGATGGAGGTGTGGAAATGAAGAAGCAAAAGATATGGAGAATTAGAATGAAATCAACACAATAGAACTTCGTACTTGCTGCAGCTCATCTATATGTTAAATAGTTAAAGATGGCTAAAAGACATCATCTGGAAACTCCTTCCACCTTTGAACAATTGTCGTAGCTGCCTAGATGCAACATAGTTGAGTAAAGAACCCAAGGTAGTCAACTGATATGTCGATATTAATTAATGCTCGTTGGTTTCCACTTTTTATCGGTACCATTTGGCAAAAGGTTTAATATGAGAGGAGGTGGATTTTTCCTTTTAATGAAGGTATATTTTGAGGCATCCTAAAATATGAATCTTATGCGAACTATAAGTAGATTATTTGACTGAAGAAGTAGATTGAAATGCTCAAGTATCTTCATGTGACCTAAGATCAATCATGAAATTTTATTATATCATCTATGTTAGAATTCTTATTTTAGATTATTAGTAGCGTAGGGTAATAATGTAATTGCTCATAATGTCAATTTATTATAAATAAGATAGTGTATGGCAACATTGCCCATATACCAGATTATTCTTATCTTTCTCTTGTCTCTCTTTTCTCTTTTCTCTTTTCTTCGTCTTTCTAAACCCTAATATCAAATTCACTAATTTAACTTGGTATAGAGGACTTCTTCTTTCCTTTCTTTTTTTTTTTTCCCCTTCCTTCTGTGACAGGAATCGACAACACATCTGTTGTTGATCTTTGAGTTTTAAGTTTGGTTGAGGAGTTGTTTATGATTGGGTTGCATCGACTCTGTCTTTGGTATTTCTTCCTAATTTTTTGAAATAGGCATTGACATCTCCTGATTAGAAATTGACTATGGATGAGGAAATGAAAGGCCTTAATGAGAATCAGACATGTGACCTTACTCTTCCTTTTGGTAAACAACCTGTTAGTTGTTGTTCGGACTACACAGTGAAGTATCATCTTGATGGTTTAGTTGAGCATTTAAAGGTCTATCTAGTTGCCAAAGGCTACACTCAAACATATGGTGTAGATTACTATGAAATTTTCTCTCATGTTGCTTGTCTTAACTCTGTTAGAGTTCTTATTTCGGTTGTCTGAGTTGTGATTGGCCTCTGTATCAACTGATCATCAAGAATGTTTTTTTACATAGAGACCAGTAGGAGGAGGTATATATGGTACAACCTCCAGTATGTTGTATTTGATAAGGAACAGTTAGTGTGTCATCTGAAGAAAACACTATGTTGTCTCAAACAATCACCACACACTTGGTTTGATAAAGTTTAGTGTTCTTCAATATGATTTTTAACGTTCTATTTCAAACAATTCAGTTTTCATTCGTCGTTTTTCCACAAGTGTTATTATTTTTATTGTGTATATTGATGATATTATCATTAGTGTTGGTAACTCAAATGATAATTTCCATTTTAAGATTCATTTGGGGAAACAGTTTGATATCAAAGACCTAAGTTTTTTTTGGTTTTTTCTTGGGATTGAAATTTCTCGGTCAAAGGAAGGTATCAATTTTTGTGCCAATGAAAATATGTATTGGATTTATTATCTGAAACTTGCACTCTTAGTGCACGTCCAGTTGAAACTCCCATAGACTGTAGTATTAAGTTGAATGCTGATAGTGGTGAAGTGTTTGATAATGTAGGGCGTTAGTGAATGTTGGTTGGTAAGCTGATTTACCTTATAGTTACACGTCGTCATACTACCTATGATATTGGTGTGGTTAGTCAGTTCATGCATGCTGTTCGTAAGCCTCATTGGGAGATTATTTGTCGTATTCTTCGATATTTGAAAGGAGCACCAGGTAAAGGATTATTATATCTTCCTTCATCCTCCATGATTGTTACTAGATTTTCTGATTCTGACTAGGTAGATAGTCGTGTGGACATTTATTGGTGGTAATCTAGTTAGTTGGCGTAGTAAGAAACAAAATGTGGTTTCTTGGTCGAGTGTAGAGATTGAATATCGGACGATGGCTCATACTGCATGTGAGATGTTGTGGTTTCGTTCACTACTTCTTGATATGGGTATCAGTGTGCCCTTTCCTATGGAGATGCATTCATACAACTAAGTAGCTATTTCTCTTGAGTAATCTAGTATTCCATGAGAGGACTAAAACGTATTGAAGTGGATTGTCATTTTATTCGAGATCTCTTAATGTGTAGAGAGATTATGACACCATACGTCAAGTCTAGTGATGAGTTGAGTGACATCCTTACTCAATCATTGGCTCGATCTGTCTTCAGTAATTTTTGTTCTAAGCCGGACATTTTTTATCTGTATGCTCCAACTTGAGTGGTTGTGTTATAGTTCTTATTTTAGATTATTACTAGTGTGGGGTGATGATTTAATTGCACATAATGTTTGTTTATTATAAATAAGAGTGTAGGGCAACATGTCTGCACACCAGATTATTAGTCTTTCTCCTCATTCTTTTCTCGTCTTTTCTTTGTCTTCATAAACCTTAATATCAAATTCACTAATAGTATATATAGTTTCTCATGTCTCTGCTAACTAAATATAATAATTTATTAATAATAATACTATTTTTATTTAAGTTTTCATATAATTATGATTGACTGATTAAAAAATTGGAGCAACATAGTACAAGCAAAAGACACATACATGGGCTCACCTGGATTTGTGTTATATGAGCCACGTTACCGCTCAATATAATGAGCTTGATCAGTTGCAGTGGTGGATGCACCAGGGGGGCCTGGGGGTAGTGGCCTCCCAAGTTTTTTGGAAAGACCTGAAAGTATAGGTGTTTCTATAGTGGCCCTGCCCCGCGGGGGGTTGGGGGGCACAGAGAAATTTAAAATCTTGAACCGGCCACTCGTTCCTTGTGCATCCGACTTCCCTGTTTGCTCATTATGCGAATTTAGAAAGATTAATTTTTTGGTCTTTTAAGCCTTCTTAATGATGGAAATAGTGGCCATGTTATTGATTCACGTGGTTGTTGAAGATGTCCCACTCATATATGATCAAAATGAAAATGCAAGCAGCGGAAAGTACTAACCGACTCTATTTTACAAGATGCCCAATTTTTATTATTTTTGATCTAAAACTATTTTTAGTTTATCTCAAGATGAATATTAGAAGTTACTGGACAATCTACTGTTTCATCCTCTAATTTTTTGTGTATTATATCCTTTTGTGTTGCTTACGTCTCAATTTACATGTACTAGCAGGCAGCTCCGGAGAACGCCAAGAAAATTCGAACGAAATCAGATTCTTACGATGATGGCGACATGCCACATTCTAGCAAAGAAGATACAGAATCGAAGGGCCCTTACAAAGATTCAGGGGTTACCGGAGCAGCTTACATTAATGATATGTATTTAGACAACATAGAAGGATATGATTACGATGACGGTTATGATTTTGATGAGTACTGAATAAGGAGTTGCTCCTTTTAAGTTATCTTGGGAGCGAATGTAGGTATTTGAATTACCTGTTGATATTAATTTATCTCGAGAGCAGCTATTCGTTTTTGGAGAATCATAGCATATCTATAGTTGAGTTAGGCTGGTAAGGTAACAAAACTTCGGACTTTGTTTTCTTTGAAAGTTAGAATGAGTAGGGCTGTCAACGGATCGGATTTGGTCTGTCCAGATTTGAATCTAATAAAAAAATTCGAGATTCGAATGTAATTCATTTACTTGATGAATTTTAAAATCTTAATTTATATTCGCATACATTAATAATTGGATATTGGATTCGATTTAAAAATTTGAATCCTAATAAAATTTTATAAAAAATAATAATTTATTAAACTTAAGATAATTTTTAACCTAATTTAATCAACTAGTCATTCTATTTTATATTTTTTGTTTAATTTTATGTCAATTTCATTAATAATATATGTATGTATGTATATATATATCATATCTGATTTTCATTTGATCGAATTTATATGTATTCAAATTCAAATATGTTTAAAGATTATATTTTTTTTACCGTACTAGTTATTTTTCACTAATCAAAGCAAGAAATGTACAAAGGCTCTATATTTTACAATCTTACTTTATTATATTCCTAGTTATTGCCTGTGTTTGAAGACACAAAATAATAAAAAATGGTAAACAATAAACATATTTATATTCATATCCAAAATTAAATCACAAACATAGAGGAGATATAAATGAATTTAAGTATCAATTGTAGTGGGGGTGAGATATGGTGGTGGTAGGAGACGGTGATAGTTGTGGTGGGTAGCAATGACCGTGGTGGCGGTGGCGACAGCGGCGACGGTGGTGGTGGTGACACTTTTTTTTTTAAAGTACTTACGAGAAATAATTTCTAAAAGTACTTTTAAAAATTCATTTCAAACACACCCTTAGGGGCCTATTTTTCATATTAAATATAGAGTGTTAATATTAGTCGTTAGATTAACTTTAAAGTAAAATTTAAAGCAATCTGAACTACGAAAAGTAAAAATCATTTTGTTTATCTTTTGAAATTTGAATTGTAAACTATTTGATTATATAGATTTTTACGATCAACGATACAGACAAAATAAAATATAATTGACAATAATTTTTTGTATAGGATCCTAGCAACTTATCCGGCACCGTAATGTTATCCAAAAAAGGAAAAAGAAAAAGAAATCCCTCAAATCCAAACTGTAGCTTTTGTATCTATCCCCAAACTGGGGGCAGGGTTACCTACCACATGCTTCTGATTTACAACATCTTTTTGGCACCCACTGGAATATGCCGCCTCAAAGTCCAAGCTCTACATCTTTCCTCCAAATAAAGTTAGACATAATTATTGTCATCAAGAAGATGATGACTAATTCTCTCACCTCATTGTTGCTTTGCTGTTGTTTGGACACAGCCCCATACATTAAATAGTCACCAGCCCCTGACCACCAAGTGTCCTTGAATTTTTGTCCATACCTAAGGGGTATTATTTTACACATGAATTAAATATAAATTAATTTTAAATATTTTGATATATTTAATTAATCGTATCAGATATTTTATCCCCAAACTGACCCCAAAAACGTTGAGATAATTTTTTTTCAAATTGAGTTAAATTAATTAATTTATTAATCATGTTATGTTCAACACAATATACACAACTCACAAACCAAAAATTTAATACTAAAATTGAAACTTCTCTTTTCAAAAACTACAAATCCACTGAGCATATGCTTACCATAGCAATTGGGAACACATGTAATTTCATTAGTATTTCCATATATCAACTCAAAGAACAAAAAAAAAATAAAAAATCATAAATTTCTACTTACTATTATACTTAAGTAAAAATGTTTGTTTTATTTAGGATTAGAAAAATACTATTTGAATTTGATTCAAGGATTTAATTTGGGGATCCTAATTTAATGTAATTATTGGATTAACAGTGAATTTTATTTAACATTAAAATTCAAAATTAATCTAATTATTACATTGAATTCGATCCTTATAACATTACTCTAGTGGGCGGTGATGTCCAACATGATGCGGAGGTTCCCAATTCAACTCTCACTCCCTCCTTGTATCAATCCGTTTCGAAAAATGTGTTTATTCTAAATTAGATTGTATTATTTTGAATCAATATCAACTTTAATGGATTAATTTTATTTTAAACATTTTCACATTAACATTATTAACAAGTATTGTCAGGAAATTACTTATCATTTTTTGAGTAAAATTTATCATTTTCTAAGATATTTTTTATTTTTCGATTTTTTACTAGTATTTGTTTTTCTAATGTGACATGATGAGAGGACAAAATGGCATCAATCAAGTGTTCCCCCTGCTGCCTCACGGTGCAATCACACCCAATGTTAAAGTTCCACGTCATCAAGATTCACGCAAATGTGTCGTACCATGATTGGTAGAATCAAGTTCATACCTAATACCTGATTGGTCAACAAAAAAATGCATAATATATAACAGATGTGCCCCTTCGTGGCTTCAAATCTGTTGATAAAAAGTCTATAATAAAGGTGCATACCGCATACTGCATACCGCATACATCCAGCTCACGAAGCCGCCCCACAATTTCTTTCCTTGATAACACTCTCCCACACTAGAGACAGAGTGAGATCAAAATCTAGAGAGAGAGTGAAGAAGAAGAAGAAGAAGATCAGAAGGCCATGGGAGGAGTCTACAACCACCTCTGGTTCACTCTCTTCATCCTCATCTCCACCACCGCCATCACCAGATCTGTAAGTTACCCTTTTCAAAACCCTCAATGCCCATTCATTTATTCTTGTTTTGTGTTTTTCCACTCTGATCCAGTGGACTCACTCTCTAGTTTAACCTATCTATCCATGTAGTTTATTGTAAGTGTACGAAGTTTATTCTATTATAAGGATTGATCAGTCTCTTAGAGCAACTCAAGGGAGTGGCATACCACCATATGTCACCCCCAAATTTAAAAATTTTCACTCCAAAGGGGTGGCATATGGGGTTGAAAAATAGCATCAAGGGTATTGGATGACATTTTTAGCAACTCTAGAAAGGGAGATGTTGTAAATAGATTGATAAATATAGATCTGTTAGATGAATATAGATCCAACGATTCATATAGATTGATAAATAAAAATATGAAAGTGACCCCCATTTTGGCAAAACAGATTTATAATTCAGGAGTGTCAAAACACTGTTCAAGATTACAAATGAGTGATTTGACATCCCAAAATGACAACTCTCTTTAGAGTTGCTCTTACCTTTCACTTTTGTTGTGTCTCTCGAGTTTAATTGATGCACGTAATTAGTAAATGTGACCTTGTCTAGAAAAAAATTGACAAAAATCTTCGGCGTAAAGTTGGAGTCGCGACAATTTTTTAGGGTCAGACCACGACGGATTTATCCTCATAAATATTCTAATTCTGGCGTGGATGACTTATCTTTGATCCAATTGGATAGAAACACCCCTACCCATTAAAAAAAAAATATAAATTCACAAAAGTTCTACTTTATGTATTAAAAAATTGTAGTGTTGCTCTATCTCTATATGTCTGATTTTTTATGAATGTAGGATGATACTGATTGTGTGTACACGGTCTACATTAGGACCGGTTCGGTCCTCAAGGGTGGGACCGACTCGATCATAAGCTTGACCCTCTACGATGCCGATGGCTATGGCATATTGATCAAGAATGTCGAGGCGTGGGGCGGGCTGATGGGCCCCGACTATAACTACTTCGAGAGGGGTAATTTGGACATTTTCAGCGGTCGAGGCCCGTGTTTGAACGGGCCAGTGTGTTTGATGAACTTGACCTCAGATGGGTCGGGCAAGCACCATGGGTGGTACTGTAACTATGTGGAGGTGACCACCACCGGAGTGCACGCTGGTTGTGCCCAGATTCAGTTCACAGTGGAGCAGTGGTTGGCCACCGATACGTCGCCGTACGAGCTTACGGCTATCAAGAATTACTGTTCGTCCGATGATGAGAAAAAAGTTAGTCAGCATGTGATCAACGGCTCTGGTTCTCCTCTTGTGGCTGTTCTGTAAGCAGGATAGGCTTTTGGTGGGCCACATGGCCCAAAGCTGTGTTATTAAAAATAAGAGAAAAATAAGAGAGAGGGAGAGTTGTGTTGCGGTTATTAATTAGGGGTCTATATCTATGTTAGTTTGCATGTATGAGTATGGTTTTTATGTAATCTTTTATTATTAAATAAGGGGGAGTGGAGAGGCAGGGAGTTTGGTGCTATTATGAAATATTTGTAATTATTTGGGGGCAGGTTTTCAGGAATTTATCCTTCAAATATCTTAGTCTCAGCGTACATGATCTGCTCTTGACCAAATCACAGAAGAGATTAATCGAAGTATACGTAAGGTGAATTGTAGTGTACAAATGCCCCTCGCTTTGTCATCAAGCTTACTAAAAGCAAAATAGTCATGATATGGTTTTTCAATTCTAAATGATATGGGGCTAAGAAAATGGGATTAAGGTTCTCTCCAATATATATCTTTTAAGTTATGCTATGCATTTCTAATTTTGTTTTATTAAAAAATAAATTCCAAAATGATTTGGCATTGATCATCATTTAGGATGACCCATATTTCATTTCATTGAAAGGCACCATTTATACGAGGTGGCTAATGAATGCTACAATATGGGATTCACTTTTTGGTAAACATTATTTAAGATGCATAGCATAATTTTTTTTTTTTTTGATTTTTTTAAATAATGAGATAAAAAGAGAAATTAGTTAAAAAAGAGAATTAAAAAAAGTTATAAGTTATGTGAATGGCGGGAATGAAAACGAGATAAACAAATTATCAATAAGTATTATTTTTTTCTTACAAATATTCATTAAATTTTATCATTTTTCTTATATCAATGGAGTCCTATTTTTAATGTTTTATTTCAATTAAGTTCTAATTTTATTATATTTTAATTTTGTCCCTAATCTTTAATTACCAAAACCTTTTTATTCTTGTTGTGTATTAACTGTTATTTAACTCAATTTTATATATTTTTTTTAAGAATGGATTAGTTGTCATTCATTTTTATATGAGTTAATTTACTTATTTTTTTTTCTATAAATAATGTCGAGTTTTTATTGAAACTACAATTACAAATATATGGATGCTCAATTTTTGTTTAGGTACTAGTATTCACTTCAATCACGATTCTAAAATCACAAAGTACTAGAGTTTTTATCGCGAAATTCTTGTTCATCGAGAATCCATAGGGTCCAAAACCCTCTGTTACATCTCATAATAACAATTTTAAAAATTATTAGTAATTAATTTATTTTTTCATAAAATTATCAAGTAGGCAATACATAATTTAAAATACAAGAAGTTGGGGTATGTATGAACACAAGAAGTTAGGGTATGTATGAATACAAGACTACTAATATAATTATACCTCAAATACCTTAGGTAGGTGTCAATATTTGTCAAGAGAAGGATAGATTTGAGACAAAATAATCAAGATTAAGACTTCATTAATATAAAACAAAATTGATAAGATTTAATGGATATTTATATATAAAAAAATAATACTTATTACTAATTTTTCTTTTTCTTTTTTTGGGGTTAATGACGGATGGTTTTTTATTTGCCTTATCTGTTGTTTATTTATTGTCGGTAGGATAAGTTGCCCTGTCCCCACTCACCAACCCACCTGCCACAACAGTCTTTAATGCATATAAATTCAATTTTTATGGGGCTGAGATTGATTCACGTTAATGATAAGAGCAATTTTAAGGAGAGTGACATCAGGGCTGACAATTCAATAACTGTCAAAATGTCATCTTAAATTTAAAATTTTTCACTCTAAGGGGAGTGATATTAAGAGTTGAAAAATGACAACAATGTTCTTGGGGTGTCAACTCTGGAGAGAAAAAGAGAAATGTAGCAAATGGGTTGATGAATATAGATCCGTTAAATTGTTGAATGATCCAAAGATTCATATAGATTGATAAATGAAAATATGAAAATGACACCCTATTTTGACACTTGCCATTGGAGCAGATTTATAATTTAAGAATGTCAAAATACTGTTCAATGTTACAAATGAGTGATTTGACATTCCAAAATGACAACTCCCTTTAGAGTTGCTCTAAAGACCGTAGATGGAGATCAAAAGCATTATCCAAGCCTTGGAAATGTATCCCCAACTAAACCCCCAAGCCACACACACACATAAGAAAGAAGGATGTCACTCAATTGGATTGAGAGTCGAAGACGGGTTTACTTCAAGTTATAAAAAACTTTGACCTAAATTTAACCTGAATCATTAAACACATGTATTACGTACGCTTTAATTTTTTAACTTACGTTGGCCACAATTTACATAATTTTGGTTGAAATTTGTTCGATTGATTTATGAAACTTGAGTTATACAAATTTGGGTTCAACTTTGATGATGCACAAATTGGTCTCGTGTAAGATCAACAGTCGAGTATATGAAGAGGTGTAGTTAATGAACAATAAATAAAACAATCAATGGCAAAATAGTAAATATAAAGTCGACACGCAGATATATAGTGGTTCGGTCCGAGTGACCTACTTCACTTTTGGAAAACGACAGAGGTGGCCGGAGACTTTTATTGATGAATAAAGTAACCGGGAGAGAGCTCCGGGAGAGTTACACTAGTTAGGAGAGAGAAACTATGTGTGTAGGTGTAGAGAAGTGTGTTCAGGGATCTCAAGATGTAGAGATGTCTAGATGTCCCCTCTTATGTGGAGAAGACTTATAATATATAGGTTTTGTGAGGCGGTGAGTGAGGCGGTGACGTGAGGGATAGGGCACTACTCATTTGGTAAGTATAATTAAGGCAGAATTTGATCTCCATGAGTGCATATCTCAACATTCTCTCTCCCACGTGCTTTTTATCTTCCCGGGCTCCTTGGATGCTGGACTGGGTCGAATTGATAAAGTGGGTCTAGGTCGCCTTTTAGCTAACTTGGGCTGAATTGATCTATTGGGCCTGACCCAGTTGATTTTGGGCTCATCATTTGCCCCCTAAGCCCTGATGGTGGAGGGGTTGAGGGCATGAGCGAGTTTTTAATTTTTTGGGTGGCTTGCTCTCCATGGTAGTCTCTTCGTCTTCAGGGACTCTGTTGAATCTACTAACATTGTGTGTTTTTTGCATTTCTCAGTATTCCTTTTGCTGGGTCTTCGCCTATAAATAGAGGTCTATAGTTTCCCCATCTCATTTCCCCTTCTATATATATTTTATTTTGTGAGGCTTCTCCTAGAAGCTACTTTTCCTCAACTCTAATTTTCTCCAAATCAAAGTGAGATAATGAGGATCAGGAGCTTGAAGGAGGTGAGAAAAGACTCCAATGGTGATCCCATGAGTAAGAAGACAACTGGTAGTAAAGAGGACATGGGCGACGCCGGTGGTGGAGAAGGAATAGGAGGTACCCATTCCCTTATGGGCTGCGGTCAAGGTGGAGAGGGTGGCGCTATGGGCGACGCCCATTTTGTTCAAGACCATGATCAAGGTGGAGGAGGCGGGACCTAGTAGGGAGGCACCAAGGAGGGTGGCGCTATGGGCGACACCCATTTTGTTCAAGACCATGATCAAGGTGGAGGAGGCGGGACCTAGTAGGGAGGCGCCCAAGAGGGAGGCGCCCGGTAGGCTGGCGCCCAGTAGGGAGGCGCCCGGTAGGCCGACGCCTGATAGGCCCAGTAGAGAGACGCCTGGTAGGCTCAGTATGGAGGCACCTAGTAGGGAGGTGCCCGGTAGGCCGGCGCCCAGTAGGGAGGCATCCGGTAGGCCGGCACCAAGTAGGCCCAGTAGGGAGGCGCCCGGTAGGCCAGGGTAGGTCGGCACCCAGTAGGGAGGCGCTAAGGAGGGAGACAGCGCTGCTTCGGGTTGCGAGCAAGGGGTCGGCGCCCACAGCATGTCTGGTTACAGGCACCATGTTGATAGGGCGATGGTGGAAACTCTCTGTGCTTTTAAGATGGTGTCTTCCCCTCCTCCCAAGAGGGCGAGGTTTGACGCGCCCAGTGCTTCTCGGTGAAGGTCCGATAGTTAGGTTGCTTCCCGGGAGATGGGGCCCGGTGGTGCCTCCACTCCTTTTCAGACTGTGACTCCTTTGTAGTGGCTCGATGTCAATGCTTTTGACTTGCCTTTGGTCTTTAGAGGTCTTTGACTCCCGGGGATGGAGGAGTCTTCCATGGTATCTTTCTTCTTAACTTTGATTTTGTACTCATCTGATATTAGAGAGGCAGACACGGGGGCTGCTGAGAGCAGCTGAGGTTGGCTCATGAGAGAATAACACCTCTTGAGGCTGAGCTTTTGGCTACTCGTGAGAGAGGCGTTAAGCTAGAGATTGAGGCTGATAAAGGGATTGTCTGCATGAGAGCAGAGTCAGGGCTGCAAATCGTCCCGTGAAAGGGCCGCAGGAGTTGAGACCGAGTTACATATAGCTCGGGAGAGGGCTGTCGTGGCAGAGACTTATAAGGAGATTACATGCACAAGAGCAGAGTCAGAGTTGCCGACGTCCTGTGGGAGGGCCGCAAAGCTGGAGGCCGAGCTATGTATAGTCTCGGGAGATGGCTACCGTGGCAGAAGCTTGTAAGGAGACTACCTGCGCAAGAGCAGAGTCATAGCTGCAAGCGTCCCATGAGAGGGCCGCAGGAGCTGAGGCCGAGCTACGTATAGTCCCGGGAGATGGTTGTCGTGACAGAGGCTCATTCCATTAAGATGGAGATGAAGAGGGAGGCTATTGAGAGAGCCGTTGCAAACACCTTTATTAATGGTTATGAAAAGCTTGATAACTTTCCCTACTAGTGAGTTCTCTAGCTTCATCCCATATGAGGCAACAGGGATAGATGGTGACGGGAAGAGCCTTGATGATAGTGGCTCGGAGAGCAGTGACTGATCGTCGGGAGTATGACGACTTTTGTCTTTTTGCTTACCTTGTTGTTAGGTCATGTTCTGACTTTTGTAAGCTGTCTACAAACTTCATAAAAGGAAAACAAGACAGTTATGGGAATAATAATCCTCACAGAATTTTTATTTCATAAAACAATAAATAACAAAATAAATCAACTGAAACAATAAATGATAGATAAAATTTTCAGGTGCTCGGTGTCCCATAGGTGGGCCAAAACTTTCCTGGTGGAGTTGGAGTCGCCTCCTCCATCTAGCCCTCAGGAGATTGTCTGAATTTCTCCGAGGGGTTGCCGGCATTCTCTGTCGTCTTGGTCCCGGCTAGGTGGTGGGATTTGTCCTCTGCCAATAACGTACTGTCTCAACTGGCCACGTTGTATGAGCTCCTCGATCTTTCTTTTAAGATTAAAGCAATCGTCAGTATCATGGTCGTGGTCGCAGTGGAAGCGGCAGTACTTGTTCGGGCTCTTCTGGTTCGGGGCGGTCTTCATCTTCTCTGGCCAGCGTACTGTAGGGTCATTCTGTATTTGGAATAGGATATGCTCCACAGAAGCATCGAGTGGCGTGAAAACTTTCCAATCTCTCAGAGGCGGTGGACCAAGGTGGTCCTTGATAGAGATTTTCTCTATCCTATTTCTTTTATTCTCTGCTTCCCACTGTTTCTCACGGTTGTCCTTCCTCTTCTAGCCCCCGTGGGAGGACTCACCTCGTCTAGCCTTGGTGACATCCTCGGCGTTCATGTACTTTTGTGCCCTTGACAGCAGCTCGGGCATACTGGATGGTGACTTTTTTAAGACGAAAAACATGAAGTTAGAGGAGCGCAGACCAGCAATAAGGCGGCCAGAGCTACCTTATCGTTTGACTCCTTGATCTGGAGAGCCTCCTCGTTGAAACGAATGAGGTAGCTCCTAAGGCTTTCATCTCGGTCTTGCTTGATGGTGAGCGGACGGGTAACAGACTTCTGGTGTCGGCGCCCCCCAATGAAGTGGGAGACGAAAGACTTACTCAGTTCCGCGAAGGAGTGGATAGATGAGGGTTTGATCTTCGCGAACCATTGATGAGCCGACCCCTTCAAGGTGGTGGGAAAAACTCTACACATGATCTCATCAGGTACGTTGTGGAGTTGCATGAGAGACTTGTAAGTGTCCAGATGATCCAGGGGGTCCTTGGTACCGTCGAAGATCTCGATGACAGGCATCTTGAACTTCGATAGTAGGGGATAATTGACTATATCTGCAACGAACGGGGTATTAGTGTGCCTTACCAGGTAATCCACCGTCTCGAGCGCCTGTGCCTTAATAGCGTTGAGGGCATCACTGAGTTGATTTTGCATCTCTATGATCTTCTCGTCTCATTGGTTGGGGACGCCTCCGTTTGGTGGTTGTACTGGCTTCCATGATCGCCATATTGGTTTTCTCCTTCGTCTTCCTACGTAGATACATTAGAAGGGGGAACACGTGAGCTTTCTGCGCCGTGATGAGGAGGGACTGCTGGGTGAAGGGTGCCCGGGCGTGGCCTTGGGGCGTTCTGGGGAGGGGCCCCGTGGTGGGGGCTGCATGGCGCCCAGAGGGGACAGGCTGCTGCGCCTCTCCTGTTGGAGGAGTGGGGCTCCTCCTTCGGGCTGAGGTGTGACGCCTCCCTGGGCGAGCATCAACTAAATGATCTGCTGGTTCTGTTTTACCAGCAGTTGCAGGGTCTGTGAAAGCTGTTGCCCGACGATAGGAGTCACATCAATAGACGGTTCCGAGGGTGTGAGGGGAGACAGTACCTCATCCCGAGGGGCTGGGTTGTTGTCTCCCGGTTGTTGAATCATCGACCTGGTAATGATTGTCATAGAGTAGCAAGGTAATAGAAAACTTAGTTGTTCCCACAAACGGTGCAAAACTAATGATGCACAAATTGGTCTCATGCAAGATCAACAATCGAGTATATAAAGAGGTGTAGTTAATGAACAATAAATAAAGCAATCAATGACAAAACAGTAAATATAGAGTCAACACGCAAATATATAGTAGTTCAGTCCGGGTGACCTACTCCACTCTTGAGAAATAGTAGCGGTGGTCGGAGATTTTTATTGATGAATAAAGTAACCGGGAGAGAGCTCTAGGAGAGTTACACTAGTGAGGAGAGAGAAACTATGTGTGTAGGTGTAGAGAGGTGTGTTGAGGGATCTCAAGATGTAGAGATGTCTAGATGTCCTATCTTATGTGGAGAGGACTTATAATATATAGGTTTGGTAAGACGGTGAGTGAGACGGTGACGTGAGGGAGAGGGCACTACTCATTTTGTAAGTACAATTAAGGTAGAATTTGATTTCCATGAGTGCATATCTTGACATTCTCTCTCCCACGTGCTTTTTATCTTCCCGGGCTCCTTGGATGCTGGACTGGGTCGGATTGATAAAGTGTGTCTGAGCTGCCTTTTAGCTGACTTGGACTGAATTGATCTATTGGGCCTGACCCAGTTGATTTTGGGCTCATCAAACTTGACTGTAACTCTCACGGTTCACAACTCGGGTTACTGTTCAGGTTGAATTCATATCAACTTTAGTTATGATAAATCTCATATGAATCTCCTGATATTTGAATTTATTAAAAATGAATTTATGACGTGGGCAAATGACAATTTTGTCCTCAATTTTTCTCCTTGAGAAAAAAATAAAGAAAATAGAGGCGTAATTTGGAGCTTTGCAAACCATTAAATTGTCCGAGTTCAAATATTTGATGAAATTCATTTTAAATTTAATAACTATAATTAATTAAGTGTCTAAATAAAATTCCTAAATGAAGTACATATACTACTTTCTGAAAGTTGTGGCTGGAATCACTTTTAGTTTAATGAGCCCAAATCAAGGCCCACAATCCTATTCACTGGGCTATCCTGCTACCCATTTAATATCAATGCATAAAGTATTACTATTTTTTTTTTCATTTCTTTCGATGGTAAGAGGTTTCTGAGCTAGTTTAGCGTACCTTAATTAATTCTCAAGCTCTAGTCCAGTCAAAAATAGGTCATCCATGTCAGGATTAACGTGTTCATAAGGGATAAATGGTCTGACCTTAAGAGGTTACTTAGATTCGAACTCAGGACATCTTGGTTTATAATTCGTCTCTATTACCATTTGAGCTACCATAGGAATTATAAAGTTAACAATCCGAAAAATTCAACACAAATCACCTTTGAAATACATTTACATTCTAAAATTTAGATATGTCTATGGTCCTCCCCGGATTTTACAATACCAAAAAATAATTCTCAACAATTAATCTTGATAAGAGTTATTCACAATCATTGATTTTTAAAAAAATAAAATAAAATAAAATAAAACAATATTGTAATGATAAAACTTAGCACGTGTCACTATTCGATTATACAACAAAATCAAAAAGGTACGGTATCGAAAAGTAATGACCATCATTAACATTCTTTCAATCCTGACCTCCTCCCTGTTTCTTCAGCTGTATATGGGCCTCCTTCAATGCCTGGCTTACTTCCTCATCTTCTGGTGTTTCTCTTATTAGTACCTCATAATCTTGTATACAAGCTTCCCATTTTTCCAGCTACAATGCACAACAAACATCATAGCTATTAGTGATCTTTAACAAATATTTCATACACATAGACATCATAGTGATAAGTGATGACAATGTAATAATTGTAAGTGTTGCGACATTTTTCAAATCGATCAATCATGACATGTAACGTCTAGCATATGGACGGTTACCTTGGCATTGCAATCGGCTCTTCTTAATCTCGCCTTGCTATACGACGGGCGCACATTGAGCGCAGCGTTACAATCCTCGATGGCTTTCTCAAATTGGCCGAGTTTGGAGCGACAAGCGGCTCTGTTGCACAACAACACTGCATTGTATGGGTCATGGTCGAGTCCCTCCCCATAAGCTATACATGCCTCGGAGTGTCTGGATGCCTTGAAGAGTTCATTACCCTTTGACCTAGCATTTGACACGGACCTAGTCCTCCTAATAACCATGCTCACTTCCTTGTTGTTCGAGTCGAGCCTTGCTGCTCGTTGAGCTGCGGAAACAGCATCTTCGAATCTGTCAAACAATTGAATTTCTGCTAATGTTCAAATTATGAACACTCAACCAAATCAAACAGACCTTAAATTTGAGACATTTTTTTTCTTTGAAAGGATAAAGTGATATTTTTTATTTTTTTAGGGGACAATGTTCCATCAACTTTTTAATAACATCCATGCACTTTTGGGTGAGATGTAATTTTTTTTTTTGGTTTTTCGAGGGCCGAGGGAGGAGAGAAGAGGGATGAGATTTGAACCCACAACCAGTAACGGGTGAGAGAGACATATATGTCAGATTATAGTAGAAAGAAGGATTATGACCTGTTCAAGTAGAATTTCTATTTCATTTATTTTTTTATCCAACAATGTGCCGGCTTCTAAATATTAGTTATCTAAACTAAAATATTAAAACCGTGTTGATGTCATGTTTAGGCTTGAAAAGTCAATGTATTGACTGTACCAAAGCCGATGGTTTAACAAATCCTATGAATTTTGGGCCTTAGTTGGTGGGTCAGGGTCAAATTGCACCTTATCCTCTCTCTCTCTCTCTCTCTCTCTCTCTCTCTCTCTCTCTCTCTCTCTCGGTAGGTATGCCAAAACAACACCATTTGGTTAGGAGAGAACCAAGAAAACTTAACCGATAAGGGAGGTTCAATGGTTAAATAAACAATAATGTGTAACTAGGATTGATAGTCGAGTCAAATTTTGTGAGCTTGAGTCGAGGTGTCGAGTTTATTTTTTTAAATGAGCTAAAAAAATTATTTAAGTTCGATTTGTTTAAAAAATTAACCAAATCCGAATAAATCTAAAATGAACCTAAACTCCGGCTCGATTAGTAGCCCTACTTATAATGTATGGAACACTAACCTGCCGGCAGCCATGTCAACTTGAGCTCGGATCACTAGTAAACTGGCAAAACCAATAGGGCCATAGAATCTACTGCAGTCATCAACCTCAAAACTTGGACCTTTTGTCAAAACCTCGTCTGCTTCTTGGTGTCTACGGAGCTTCAACAAGGCCTCGGCTTTCAAAGCAAATATCTTTCTCAAAAAAAACATCCAAAACAAAAAAACATGAGATCAACTGTACCATGTGGCACAGAAATATTGAGGGGCAAATTTATAATTTACACTCTTAATATAGTTTCGATTTGAAGCATCTAACTTAAAGTTTTAATCGAGTTTTAATTTAGTCATTTCATCCAAATCAATTGATATATTTTGACAAAATAGGTTTTTTTTTTTTTTTTTGTTGATTAAAAGGGGGGAAGGGCGACCAGTAAATAGTAATCTATCTGGGCGTGACCATGAGAGTTTCCCACTGTGGAATGTCCGATTTGATCTTATGGGTAGTCCGTCACCACAGTATTATCAAAGCCAAGCAACAAATCATATTGTTTCATGAATCAAACCCTACTTGATAATCACATGGAAGACTAAGACGACTCTAAACGAATACGACTTACCACTAGACCACCAGCTTGGGTGATTGACAAAATAGGTCAAGCGACTTGGCTATAACAAAATTTATCTGTCATTTATCTCTTTCCATCAAATACATTAATATTTCTCTGTATCTCTCCGTATCTCCCCAATTATCACCCCAAATCTTCTTTTTTGAGTCTATTATCTTTATTTATATCTAAACCATATGAAACAGAGCAAGGTTTTTTAACCTAGGTACGAAAGGTTTTTTGCTGATTTAATGTACTTATTGTCGAGTCATGCGTCAGTCATGTGAGTCTACTCCATCATAACTTACTAACGAAGTTGGATATAAAGACCGAATAGAATCCGTTAACACTTTGAAATTTTGATTTTCGCGGAATAGAAACTCGAGACACACTTTAAGGGTATAAATCATAAATTGCCCAATATTTAGGGAATGGAGTTGGATTTGTAAAACTCAAGGACTAACTAACCTGTGGTGCAGAATCAGCACCAGCTGATATAGCAAGACCAGTTTCTTTTAACAGGCCGTTCCAATCTCTTTGCTTCTTGGCCTCGGTGCACTTGTTGAGATGAGCCTGAACGTTTTTAGCTTTAGTGATAACATCAGGGTCGGATTCGGATCCTGCATGTTTGTAATGGTACATTGCCTTTTCTGCTTCTCCTAATCTGCAAACACAAACATAACAACAACGCGACAATAAATAGAAAGATATTCTCTTCAACAAAAATAGATTCTAGCGACGACCTTCGACAGCCAACCAAAAAAATGGTCGCCAGAAACAATTTTACTAACACGAAATTGAAAGTATACGAACAAAACCAATACACGCTTTTTTATCGCCAAAAGTCGTGTCTAAAGGTCTACTGTCAATTTTTGATTGGCATCAATTAAATATGAGTTTAGAAGTATATGAATTTTTGGCATCCTTCCCATACAACTTGGCCTTCAACAGTGAATTTTACCTATTGGTTCATATAAATAATCTTTTTTGACAACGCTTTGTCATCCATAATTGATTTTGGGTATTGGAAGCTTGTCGCAAAAAAAAAAAAAACAAAATTTCACGACAAAAAATACACTTTTGGTGATGAGTTCTACTTTTTCGTCGCTAAAATTGATATGTAAGAAGTCATAAATTTTCAGTTTTAGATGAATTTAAGTCATCCAATTTACAAACCCAAAAAAAACACACACACAACAAAACAAGTGCATAAGAATTCAAACGTGTGGTTTAAATAGTAACAGAGATGAGATGTAAATTCAGATGTCTTGAATTCGAATTTTGACAATCCCTTAAGGTCAGACCATGAGAAATTTATCTCTCGTGAATATCCTACTTCCAGCGTGGATGACCTGCTTTGACCGGACTGAGGAAGAGATTAGTCGGGTGCGCTTAAACTGGCATGTACACCTCTGACCGTTGAATCCAAAAAAAACAAGTGCATAAGTGAACAATATCATTACCTGAGGTATAGGGTTGCCAACCGGTTATGAGCTCTTTGGTAGAAAGGTTCAATCCTTATGGCTTCTCTGCACTCAAAAACTGCCTCAAGAAGCCTACCAAGGGCAGTTAATGCTGCGCTCTTATTGCTCCGATAAGAAGCCTTATTCGGGTCAATAGAAATTGCAGCATCATACAAAGCCAAAGCTTCTGCAAACCTTCCATTTTTGTAATCTTCATTACCCAAAATCTTCAATTCCTCAGGATCCATTCGAGTCGAAAGAGCTCTGCAAAGGGAGGTTGGTTTTTCAGGTTCTTCGTTCGATTTCTTCACAACTACATTCCCCATTACACTGTTTGTGTATTTTGATTCATTAGGTGGTGAGGGGTCAACAACATTGCCTCCTCCTGGTTGTGATCTCAAGTTACCCAAATTGCCAAACAGCATTACATTGCTTGATGAAGCTCGGACAAATGTACTCGAGCCTTTCGATCTCTGATGATCATTGATCATGCTTTCAAGCTCACCAGATATGCCAATTGCACCCTCTGGTACCCTTCTCCCTTGAACATAACTTTGATTTGGAGGATTTTTCAACGTCGTTTGATCATCGGGGATTTTCTTTCCTTGATTTTGAGGGTATACAGGTGGGGGCTTGGGATGATTTGGTGAAGGCCTAGCAATAATTCTATCAACTTGTTTTTCTGATGTTTCTGATGAAACAGTAGTCGATTCATCGAGGAAACCAGCCTCATCTGAACCACCTCGTCGCCTCTTTGAGTTTGGTGTGCTTGGAATTCTTGCAATAGCATTGACAGTCTCCGTGGGAAGTGAGCCTGTGGAGGTGGATCTTCTAGGCCATATGGTTCGACGCCCAAAAACTGCATTCAACAGGCCACAGCCAGATTTTTTCTCCTCCGGTGAGGCTTCCAGGGACATGACTCCTTAAGCGTTTTGGTTCAACTCTTGACAAATACTAAAGCAGTTTTTATGATGAAAAGAATCAAAAAAAGAAAAGGGTATTTGCCGTTTGGAGAAGGGAAGGGGGTTGGAGAAAATTTCAAATACCATGCATGGGAATTTTATACAAGTTTTCTATATACTATGCAGCAAATTTGAACCAGTAATATGTTTTTATGATTAAAGCTGAAGACTTATGGGCCTTGAGAAAATGGTTTCATGTCATATGTCACCTAACATATGGAAAACTGTTTAGAGAGAGAGAGAGAAAGAGAGAGAGAGAGGGAGAGAGGGAGAGAGGGAGAGAGAGAGTATGCAACATGGCTGGACCCCAGTAGAAGAGTTCATAATCCATCTGGCCTCAGCCTCCTGGAGAGGCTGTCAAACAAACAAATAAACAATCTATCTATCTCTCTCTTTCTGTCTGAGAGCTGGAAATGAGATGATGGCATGACAGAGAAAGGAAGAAAGAGAATGATGTGAAAAAGAAAAATTTGCAGAAAAAGAGAGACTAGTAATTTAGAGGTTTGTTTTTATTTCAATGTGATCAAACTTTTCATTATCGTTTCCCTTTTTTTTTTTCTTTGTTTTTCCTTTGTGTGGTAGGAAAAGGAAGGCCAAGAGACTCGGTCAGGGAAGAAATGAGGATCTCTAGATTTTTAGAAAGAGAAAGGAGGTGTACCCTTCTTGTCATAACCTCCTCGTTTGGGGTTGGAGATTGTGTATTTCCACAGCCAAGAAAGAGAAAAGACCTCTGGAGGTAGAGTTCACGTATGTGTTATTGAGTAGTCCACGTATTAAGCCAACTATATTTCAATTGCCCATTGTTTACGATGACTAATGTCTTCGAGACCACGTTAAACTGATTACTCACTAACTACATATATTAATTAAACTCGAGAGTCACCAACAAGAGTCAAACTTAGGACGTTCGAGTTTATGATTCGTTCCAAAATCAATGTCAAACCGCTTAGCTACTCGTGCTTAGTTAAATGTTCATATAAGTTTGAAATATTGTTCAAGCCTCTATTCTTTTTCCATTTTTTTTTCAATTTTATGAAAATTTTATTGTAAGGCCTTTTTTGGGATAAATACCATTTCACCCCATGTGTTTTGGACTATACCACTTTGCACCCCCATAACATAAAAGTACCACATGGACTCAAATCCTTCCCAAAATTCTTTCGTGCTACTTACTGAACCATGTGACATTCGTTAATTCCTTCTCTTGGTAGGTAGTTTTGTTATCAAGTGTTATTTACCACTAATAAGTGTGGGATTCTGGTAAAAGTCCAAACCTAAGCAATCCAATACAGAACATGTACAATGTCGTACCATGTATGCAACTCTTGGCATAGAAAAATTCTCTGTGAACTAGTTCCCAGAAGAAAATGCTACTAAACTTTTAGACTGCTACAAAAAAGAAATTTTTTAGTGTGCAGGAATGGGCTCGTCTATTTCCATCATTGAGACGTGCAGACCTCTGTGTGAACACGTGCATGTGTTTGTATGTGCGATTGTGTGTGTGTGTGTGTGTGTGTGTGTGTGTGTGTGTGAGAGAGAGAGAGAGAGAGAGAGAGAGAAATTGCACTCCAAGATTTATCATTCAAAGATGAAATATAAGCAAATTTGGCGCGAATGTTTACATCCTTGCTAGCTACTTTCCACATAAATAGGGGTACACCATACGACATCTTGTCTAGTAGCCCTGCAAAACAAGCTAACTGCACGCAAATACAGATATACTTCTCCCAACATCCTACTACAATAGTTCAATCATGCACTTAAAACAACAGTAACACTCGAAACGATTAAATGCTACTGCATATCACCAACCTTCCCTTCTCAACTCAAAACACAAATAGAAATAGATCATTTTGGGAACTAGGGAGAATGGCAACAATGAAACAAACGGACAGCTTGAGGCAATTCCATCATCTGAATGGCAAAGTTCATTTTATTCCAAATGTATTCGTCAAAACTAATCAAAACATCGATGCAACCTTTTCCACGAAAACACAAACTCATATTGCTATAGGACTATCTCATAATTACGTTCAATGGACTTGTGTCCTAGACCTCGTACATGAAGCATAGTAGTACCGAATTGCTTCCATGTTGTGCGTAGCAAGAACAAAATTGCCACTTAAAAACCACAATTGACATTTCAATGGAGCTATGAGTGAAAAATGTTAGGTTGAGATCCAAAATATGATGCTCCCCTTACCCCGTTACAGGAGACGTACATCATGTTAGTTCTGTGGAATGACTATGTCCAGTTTTATTCATCTCCTTGTGTATTGTTTCTGCCAATTGTTCTGCATTGTACTCTACCCCAAAGCATCTCACAACTGTCATACTTGGGTTCAGTAAATACCTGTTAATTTTGACATCAATTATAAACATGTCTTTGCCATTGTACTTACACCAACAAAATGAATAAGATAGGTTTGGAGCTCACATGTTGTGGGAAGACTCAACAAGATAATCATCCCCTTCTTCATCAACCTTTCTGAAGTATACTCGGTATTCCCATGCCATCTGTCTTATAGCAGCAACTGATCCTGTTAATCCTACTATTCTCGGGTCAAACTCTGCATATCATGCAAGAAGAAGTGAGCAAGTGGTAACTTTATTTGTCAAAAATGGAAGGAAAAAAAAAACAGAGATTTTACAACTAATGTTTAAAAATCATATTTTCAGGAAGAAAGAAAAAAAAAAACCGACCTTTGAGATAAGCACGAAGATGTGACGTCGTATCACGTTGAGGATCAATTGTAACAAATACGGGAAGGACTTTAAGATTCTGTTTTGACTCTTTTTACAACAAATATATAACAAATCAGTTATCAAACTAAAAAAGTCTTTTAAAAAAATTGAAGTTAAAGTGAAAGAATAGAACCTAATATATCAACAGCCTTGGCCATTTTTTGGGCTTCTGCTGGACCAACATCAGGAGATGAAGTATAACTAAAGTAGAGAAGAACCCAGTTTCCTAGAAGGTTGTGTTCGTTTACCAAGCGACCCTCTGTATCAGTCAAGCTGAAAGGACCACCGATTATGGGCCCCTTTATATTGGATCTTTCAAAATTTTTACCCTTGCCTGATTCAGTCAAACAGAGAAAATAGGTAACTAAACTGTACATCGTTTTGTATACAGGAAGTATACAATTTATTTGTCTTCTGTCATACAGATCATAGTAATTAAATTGAGATTTGTATCAGGAATCGTAAGATTTGACACAAATTTGAACAATTATAAAAAATAATATATATATATATATATATTTAAGATTAGCAAGATATTAAATATTAAACATTATTATATTTTAAAAATAATTAATTGACAAGTATTGACATGATCGCGTCGTCTAAATGAAAAGATACTAACCTTTATAAATCTTTATAAAACGACACTTGAATTTTTATCTCTATTACTTCTTTCTTAATGCATAATAAATCGTTTGCTCCAAATGGTCACAATGAAAGACGCATGATTTTAACCAAAAAATAACTATTGTCTTACTACGAATGAAGCACTAAAATAGGAAAAACTCATACCGATTCGAACATGTTAACTTAGAAAATTACTTCCCAAGTTCGATTGAAAGATAAATTTTTGATGAAAAATAAAAAACTGAGCATTTATTGAAGAAGAAGTATGGTATGTTAGAGGTTGGTAGTTGTTTTGAAGAAGGAGAATATCTGGAGTGAAGGAGACGTTGTCTCTGTGTGATGTTCATAGACACTTAGATAGTTGTTTGAGAGGCAGAGACACGAATAAGAGATACAATGAGAGGGGCGGGTCTCTTTTAGCAAAACGAAGTCATTTTACTAGAAATAGGGTTTACAAAAATAATAAAACGAATCATACGATTCCTTTGAATTGAATCGAATCTTCTGAATCTTGCAATTCAGATGCGATTCTCAGCCAAAAGCAAATCTATAGTAAGATACGAATAAATCGAATCGAATCGCAAATCGTGCGATTTTGATAACAATGATATGTTTCTTAAATCTCTGGACGCAAACTAATATAATTTCCCATTTATGGTTTATTTTTGATATATTACTTCCCATCAGATTATGAAAGGAACAAATTGTTACCACTAGAAATGAGAAAAGGAGTGATGACCCTGTCCTAGTAGTGCCTCTAATTACTCACAGTAGATGTGGGGAAGCATAAAAAAACTGTGCTAGACAGCCCCTACACCCTTTTTGGTAGACTGGACATGAAACAGTTGCCTGAAATAAGAAAGCGACAAAATAAGCTGACAAGATCAGCTAGAAGCAGGATTCTAAGCATCATAGCATGCAAATAAAACATGGCAGGTTGGCCAAATGTTGGGAAGTAAGGCAAAACAAATCTAAGATGCAGTAGAACCAGTCATTGGGATATCCACTTCCAACCCATGAAAAGGTAATGCAAAGAACACTAACAAGAAAAGTGCGTTTTAGGTAACTGGAAGGAAAAAGCAAGGGGCTAGCAGCAAAGTGAGGATAGAAGATCAGATGTGCGGATGTGAGTAGAACACAGTAGGTAGAATTCTTAACATAATTATTCTTCTTTCCATATGCTAAGTGCCAATCAAACTCTAATTTTGGAGCCTAATCTCAAGATTAGACATCCCACTATCATGAAATAGGCAGGCATTCGGTTCACAAATAACCCTAGATCCAGAAGAGAAGCATATTGTAAGCACTGTATGGAGGTGTTCTATATAATAATAATTGGAGGTATCCCCTACATTCTTATGTGCACTTCAGATGCACCCTCTATAAATACGATATACATCATACTTATGTACATTAGTTCCAGCCATAGAATATAAACAATCGAGGGAGGGGTATGAGAGCTACAAAAATGATATATTCTTTATAAAAATCTAATTCCATCCTTTACAAAAATTCTCAGTTAAAGGGAAGATTAGGGGCATTTCATCGATTATCAAAGGCCAAACAATCAGGTTTACTTCCCCATTAGTATTAGTGTCAGCAAGGGTGCATAGTTATGAAATAGAAGTATTTGACCAAGATAAAAGGAAAAAGGAAACAATGTAGTTAGTGGTTCTCTTTTGGATGAAGCATGACTTCTATTAAACTTAAGTAAATTATTGGACATCAAACTTCCATTCGCTAATTATCAATTGTTTATTAGTAGATACACAAAAACCGCTCTTCCAACTAGCACCTTAACCCTGCACCTCCCCCACTTGGGGTAGCAGGAGATACCAGCACTAGATCAGAGTCATCTAGTTTTGTTTTTATGCATATTTTCTGTTTTGCTTCTTTGGGTGGATTGCTTGTCGACTTTCTTGTGCCTCCTTTCTTTGATGAAATTTTCGCTCCCTATCAAAAAAGGAGATACCAACACTCAAGCTAAAACCTCGGTTTATTAATCAGTAAATGCCGGAAACTATGGCTCTTAAACCATGGAATCCGGGAAAGTTATTTGTAAGGACTCACTTGACAATAATAACAACAAAGAATCCTCACATAACACTTCAACCTTATATATTTGCGACAGCTTAGCTGACACTATGAAGTTCTGCACGTGATCATCTAGAAGATATGTAACGTTTCTCGCTTACTATTATGATGGTACTACAGCATAAAGGCTCCAAAGAGACAAATGATTTAGGAATATTTAAGGTGATTGAGGTAGTCCAACTACAGATTCATTTTTCAGAATTTCTTAAGCAAATTGTACTAACTCAGGTCCTTGACACACAATACATGTCTTTAAGTAGGTTCCAGTTCTTCACTAACAAATCTTTGTGTTGAAGACATAAAAGGATGTACTAATAGGTGCATGGAGCAGAAAGATGGATCCCTTTTTAGATTCTAATCCTGGCATCTCTTGCTAATAGCATCAAATCAGTGAAAAGTGTGCAACCCTTTTAAACAGGCATTCAGGAAAGCTAATCTGGGGTGATGCCAGACGACAACAAAATAGCCTGAGCAAGACCAATCCAGAGTCCAAAAATACACTACTTGCTCATTCCAGCCTGAAGTTATTTTTAAAGGCAAGTGCTAAACAGATAGTATTCTACATTTTACTTCTTTTATCAGGCAGAACTCATAAGCATTTCAACGTTAACAAATCACACATATTCACATACGCCTAAACATATGCAAGAAATGAAGTTTGATAACCAGAACACTGAAATTTCTAAAACAAGCTACCCATAAGAAAAAAGTTAAAACCCAAAAACAGGTCCTCATGAATTGCTAATCATAGGCAGCATAAATCATCTATCTCAAGAATAGTTTTCGATAGAGAAAAACTAGCGGTCGCCCTGTGCGATGCATGGAATTTGCAATATCCTGCAATGCGACGGCCACAACGAATCCCACTCCCACTGCCGCCCCTACCCTAATCCCATTCTAACATTATTAGAAAAATATGTATTAATATACTAAATTGATGTTTTAAATAAACTTAAAAGTAAAGTAGTTATTAAAGATAACAAGAATTCAAATGTGAAGTAGTTATCCAAAAAGTTAGAAGTAATTGCATAGGCCACATGGAAGAATTCAATTGGAGGAGACCCATGTATTACTATTAAATAATTCAAAATTAGGAGAAAATAGGATTTAGGGAGGGAAAGCTTCTTAAGCTCTCTTTCTCCTAAATTGATGCTTATAGTATACAGTATAGATGAGAATAATGGAAAATAGAATAACAAGGCCAAAAGCTAAATGTGCAAATATCCCACCGCAAATGTTAACAATTTCAAACTTCTACCCATTAAAAGCACTTAAATCACATAAGAATGAGCTTAATAAAACAAAAAAGTTAAAGATAAACAGTACTGGCACCTTTAAGAATTGCTCTCCTCTCATCATTATAGTGGAGAATAAATGCAGCCCCAGCAAATCCACAAAGTACAGCAGTTGGCTGAAGGAATTAAAAAGCTTAAAAGTTCAAAAGAAATTGAAAATGGAAAAGGACAGGGAAACACAGTGTCCCAAATACCACATCTCAAGAAGAACAGTACAAATTTACAATTTAAGGAATTCCACAGGGTCAGAATGTATAAGATTAGCACAACTAATATGATGATGGATCTTTTTTTACATATAGATGATAATGAACTAAAAGGTAGCATACCATTATGTAAGGTCTCCATGAGTGAGAAGTTGGAGTTTCCTGAGGCTGCAAAGGTGGACCATTTCTGCATTTTGATGATCTCAGATAGCTGGAACTATGGACTTTCCTACATGGAACACCCCTACACAAAACTTAGTCAAAAGGACAATTGTTATTGACCTGATACGTTATGAATTCTATAATTATATGCATATTAAGTTATCTTGCAAAAAGTAGATCCTACTTGTTCACAAACAAAAGCTTTGTTCATAATCCCCACAATGCTTTGTCAACTCTTGCCTCCCAAATAAACAAGTAAATGTTTGCTCACAGAACATAGACTCATCCACATGATCAACTCTTATTAACATATCATGAATATAATTGACATATATGGCTTTTGAATGCTTAGAATTTTATCTCTACATATGCAAATTGGCTTCCTCAATTTAAATTTCCCACAACAGTTCTCTATCATACACCATTTTGGAATGAAGTGCCACATCATATAAATTTCATTCATGGAACTATGTTGAAAAGTAGGTCTTCATCCCTGAAATTCTAAAAAAACTGAGGATCCCTACCCAAGGGTTCCTAGTTCTATAGTCACTAAATGCTCTATCATTCTCTCATTAAAGGTATCAAATGAAGGCATGTTCTCTTCAATGCTTTCTTTTGGAGAGGCAACGTATCCTATCTTCAGACTAAACATTTTCTATTGCTCGAAAGCCGAAGACCAATAAATTCATGTCGATTTTGGAAAAGTAGTACCAACTTTTTTGTTTGCAAATGTAGCACCAAGTTGGAATCATCCAAAACCCTACTAATTGCCACCATCATTTATCAATAAGTTAAGGGTACAAGCAAAAAATGTGACATCAGGCAGATGGGAGGAAGTCAGGACCCCCAAACCTTCTTCACAAGGAAATCTACATAACCAGATGGAAACAACCCCGCAAAGAATGATCTTGCTGATAACAAATAATCGGGACTATACATTTTCAAGGAGACAAACAAAGCTTCCAAAAATGGAGGTACTCCTGCCAACAAAGAACGTAAGTGAACTATATCTCTAGGCCACTAAAACTTATCTACCACAATTTACATAAACACCAACAGAGTTAAGTTGTTCTGACACTGTAACATCAAAGAAGAATCATCACATCCTAAACTTGTCAATAGACGACCCATGACCGATGCACAACCCCCAAAAACCCTTCCTCTAAAATAATTCAAGACCTTCACAGAGATATCCACGTCCCAACAAAAAGAAAGGACAGCCTCTAAATGTGAATCACCAATATACCTCCTCCATAAATCTCAACTAAGCTCAATCAGTTCCATGTGCTTACCATTTTAAAAGTCAGTTAGGGCAGACAAAACCAGGATAAGTCATATAGATCATTAACCACTTCTTATACTTTGTTAGAAAGCATATTTAAAAACATCTATATAATAAAGTAGTTAGATTGTTTTTCTTGAACTTTTCACGGCTCAGATAGTTTGAGAATTATTGATCCGACGATCCTAATTGGATTTTCATTCTTTTTACAACTCTAAAACTCTCATCTCTCATATAACTCTCTCTCTATCTCATATTTCTTTTTTCTCAAGTTGTAGACATTCAAAACCAAGCTAATCACAAAAACAAAAAAATTCAAAGTCAAGCTAATCACCAATAAAAAAATAACAAGTGATACCAATTGCACAAAAAAAAAAAAAAATCAAAACCAAGCTAATTACCAATAAAAAAAATAAGTGAAACCAATTGCACCAAAAAACAATATTCAAAACCAACTATAAAAAAATTTTCCCAAGTTGAAGACATTTAAACCCAACCAAATCACTAATAAAAAAATAACAAAGCCAAATATTTGAGTAATTTTATAGAATGAGAAAATATTTGAATGTTAAATTTTTTTTTTTTTTTCAGGTTGTAGACATTCAAAGCCAAACTAATAACCAATAAAAAAAAAGTGAAACCAATTACACAAAAAAAAAAATCAAAGCCAAGTAATCACCAATAAAAAAAAAAAGGGAAACCAATTGCATAAAAAAAATAAAATAAATTCAAAGTCAAACTAATCACCAATAAAAAAATAACAAGTGATATCAATTGCACCAAAAAAACAAAAAAAATCAAAGTCAAGCTAATTACCAATAAAAAAATAACAGGTGATTGACTTTATAATTATGTTATGTTATTATGTTGGATGGTAACAATGGTGATAAATTTATGTCCTATAAATGATAAATATTTTATTTATTGCTTAAAAATTGTAAATTTTATTAGGTTCCATTAATATTTATTTATTTTTTCTGAGGTATTTGTATAAGTGATGTTATTTTGGAAAGTTTTTTATACATTTTTGTGATAGTTCTATTAATATGGAGGATATGATCGACAATATATTTCAGGTCATTTTAAAAGAATTAATATGAATATTTTCGGGCCATTTTCTTTTTCAAGTGGGCAATTACTTGCAATTTTTTTATGTGTTATATAGTGTCTTCTGGCACAGGTAAAATATAGTAAGAATTACTGAAGGAAAGGCGTCTGAGGAATAGATTGGTCATGACAATAATATGTTTATATCTACATATATAGATTTATCTACGAGACATACGCATTTACAGATATCTCATGGTCTTGGCATTTTTGTATCACTATTAAACACAATAAAACCAAAAACTTTAATGTTACATCTATCGTTTGTTGTTGTAAATGATGTTGATCCCAATTCCTGCATAATACAACTCAACATATAAAAGTTACCCTTTCTTGCCGCCTTGTGCATGCCATGTCTGTGTAGTGTGTCCCTTCTTTCTCTTTCCATGCTTCACAGACCTTAATAAGGAATCAAATGAATTGAAGCCAGAGGTTGGACTCACTTAAAACTACTAAGTCCATTCTCCCCATTGCAGGCAGAGCTCTTCTAGGCCTTAGTCACATATAAATCCCTCAATTGACCAAAACCTCCAGCTTCCAACACACCCCAAAGGATTGAATGGGTGTGCACCAGAAGCAAACATTGTAATTTCCTAGCTGGAAAGTGATTTAACAGAAGAATCCAAACAAAACTAAAGTAATCCCCTCCTCCCCTGCAACTAAAACAACCCCGGCAGCGACTAAAAAAAAAGAAAGGAGAAAAAACCCAATGTACCCACTCAACCTAAAATTATTTTCAGTGAATGACTAATTCAACAAAACTGAACTACATCCCTTCTATCAACACCTTTGTAAGTTTCACAGCAGAGATTCAGTACAGAAGTTGTAAAATTACACCAGATTACACAATACATGTGAACCTCATAAATCAAAATGTCAACAGTCATATTCAGTTCAAAAATGTCTGTAAATTTATACACCCACTTCACGTGTAATGTGAAAGCAACATTTCAGCAATCCAGATTCAAGTTGCAGACAACTCCTCTCAATTGCCCATAGAACAATCTGAACAAACAAAAGATGCCACACAAGTCACCCACGTAGACATAGGTAATACCCAGCTAACATCTCCACACAACCAATACTATAACAGCAAAAACAATATAATGAAATTTGTAGAGATAATCACACAGATAAGAGATAGACCATATGAATCTCCAACATATTAAGAGAAAGACCATATAAAAATCTATACTATATAGTGTCTAAGAACACTCAGGGACTCTGTAGACCGGTTCTTTAAGAAGCAAAAAAGAAACCTTGACATTGGCATTGCTTTGTTAAACTAATATAAGCATGGCAAACCATAAAACTGAACTGTGGTTGATGGGTATCTCAGATGTTCATTGTTTAAAGGAAGAAACTACATTACTTTCTCACCATTTTCATCTTTCTTGGGCATTATTACAGAGACGGGGTTTAATAAATAAAGCACGGATACTTCATTAATGTCAACGCATCTGTATCGGATGATACTCGAGAATACGTATCTGATACACACCAAACGTATCTAATAATAAATAAAATATATGAATACTTCTATATACGGAAAAGTATATGTAATTTTTAGTTTTAATCTTTACCCCTTCCTTTGATTTCACATACAACGCAATATATCAACAAAAAATTATATGACTTGGAAAGACACGTGGGTGTTTTCCAAGGATTATCCATTATCACATGTTCAAAGAGTTTAAATGAGTTGATTGCTCAATAAACTTAGCAAAAAATACCTCTAAGCAAATAATATAGTTAAATGTTGGTTCTTATTCTTTTACATTCATTTTGTAAGTGTACCATAGTGAGACGATATGTAACTTTTTGAAAATAAAAAATTGTTAATGTCGTTTATTATTGTTGAAGAATTACTAAAAATTATAGACATCAAGTCATTACATAATAGTAAAAATATATATTTATAGACGTATCTCAGTTGTACCCATATCTTATTTTTTGGGGTTTCATAACCGTATCTCGTATCTGCTTCTTAGGGTTTAATGGAGCCGATATTCATCTTTCACAGCCAAGATTCGGCATGAATGTCGAAAAATTGTGTGAAAATGTCTAAAATGTCATAAATTACAATTGCAGCAGCCCTATTCAGATCTAAAATGTCTCCAAATTTATATGCCCACTTCACATGTAATGTAAAAAAGCAACATTTCACCCATCCAGATTCAAGTTACAAACAGTTCCTTTCAATTGCACATAGAGTACTCCGACCAACAAAAAAAAGATGTAACAATGGTCACACACGTAGACATATGAATTAACCAGCAAATATCTCCACACAAACTACAATAAAAAAAACAAAATCAAACAGATAAGAGATATTCAATATGAACTCTAACATATTAAGAGACAGACCCTATTTATGTATAAAGACTCACCGGTGTCTAAGAAGATTCAGGGATTCTGAAGAGCGGTTCTTTAAGGAGTGAAAAAGAAACCTTGACATTGTTATGGCTTTGTAATACATATACAAGCATGGTAACCCAAAAGAGTGAACGTTACGGTTTGTGGGTATCTCAAATTTTCATTGTATGCATCATCTCAGAGAAGGGGATTAGTGAACTGTTACATACACAGCGAGGAAGATGACAGGCTACGGCGGCGTTTCGGTTTCTTATTTCCCAAGAGAGGATTTTTCGACTTGTCAATGTAAACGACGCCGTATCATGATAACAAAAACTTACTTGTAGTTGTAGAGGTGTCGATCATTTCATGTTAGTATTTTCATTTTGAAATGTGTCGTGTCAATATTTGTATTAATAAAAAATTATTTAATTTTACAATAACTCATATAATATTATTTAAAAAAATATAAAATATTTATTTTTTATTTATAGTACTTATTAATTATTTTTTTTTTATCTATAATACTCATTAATCGTGTTGTTCATACTTAACCTTAACTTGACTCATTTATTATTCGTATCAACTAATCATGTCATTTTCGAGTTTTATGTCAGATTCGTGTTTATCGATAAAATTGACACACCTACTTGCATGTTTGTTACGGGTCCGACTACAGTACCGAAAAAAAAAAAATGAACGGTTCACAACGCACGAAGAACTTCCACCGTTGATAAAACCTATAACTTTTTTACCTACTACTCACTGAGCTTTACAAATTTTAAAAAAAAAATTCAGGGCATTCGATCAAGTTTACAAACGAATCTCATCCCTGAAAAATCTTGATCGCTCAAACCAGCGATCAAGATTTTAGCTTGTCCAATAAAATTCACTTATACCTCTAAATTATCACATTTTTTCAATTTTTCCCTCATATTTTTCTCATTACACCCTCAATTATGTAATTAGTTTCATATTATCACAAATTCTTTTACCTATTTTAATTTAACACCTACCTAACTTTGTTATAATTTATTTAGCGTGAAAAATAAATGTAATAATTTTAACTTAACCCAAAATATAACCCTGACAATTTTACCAAAAAAATTGTGGCAATAGTAATAGCCAAAAAAAAATGTGCTAAACTTTAGTTGTAATTTAGCTTGAACTTAATAACCTAATCCTAACCTCTAATATTTTTAACTTAATCGTAAATTTAATGTCACTTACCCTAAATATTGTAAAATTTACCTTATATTTTTATTTCAAGTTGAAATATGATAAATAATTATAATTTTTTAAAACTAATTTTAATTTCTATTATCACTTAAAATAGTGGTGAACTTAAATATTGTAAATTTTTTATTATATTTTTATTTAGGTTTAAATAATATAAATAATCATCATTTATTAAAACTAAGATAGAGTGGTAGTCTTTTCATAAAAAAAAAAACTCAAACAGGGAAGATGAATGAGAAAGATTAAAGCATGGAGTTGCAGAATTATTTTTATCCCTAAGAGATTATAAAATCAGCATCATCATTTATTAAAACTAAAATTGAGATTATAGTAAATTCATAAAAAAAAACTCACACGACAAAGAAGGAGGATAAAGAAGAAGATGGAGTTGCAAAATTATTTTTATCCTATGAACCCTTCATGAGATTTTAAATCATCATCATTTATTAAAATGTTGAGATTATAGTAAACTTATATTTACAAAACATAAATACATTTTTTTGGTTAACATTATCATTTTTTTGGTTAAAATTACCATTTTTTTTGTTAAGAGTACCACTTTATTGGTTAACATTCCCATTTTTTTGGTTAAGAGTACCACTTTTTTAGTTAACATTACCACTTTTTTGGTTAAGAGTACCACTTTTTTTGTTAACATTACAACTTTTTTGGTTAACATTACAACTTTTTTGGTTAAGGGTACCACTTTTTTTGGTTAAAATTACCACTGTTTCGATTAAGATTATAACTTTTTTGGTTAAGATTATAACTTTTTTTGTTAAGATTACAACTTTTTTAGTTAAGGGTATCACTTTTTTGGTTAAAATTACCACTGTTTCGATTAAGAATACCACTTTTTTGGTTAATATTACCACTTTTTGGGTGAAGAGTATCATTGTTTCGTTAAGATTACCACTTTTTTTGTTAAGATTACAACTTTTTTTGTTAAGATTACAACTTTTTTGGTTAACGATACCACTTTTTTGGTTAAAATTACAACTGTTTCGATTAAGAGCACCATTTTTTTTGTTAACATAACTACTGTTCTGGTTAAGAGTACCACTTTTTTGGTTAACATTACCACTGTTTTAGTTAAGAGTACCATTTTTTTGGTTAACATTACCACTTTTTTGGTTAAGAGTATCATTATTTAAGTTAAGATTACCAATTTTTTTGTTTAATATTACAACTTTTTTGGTTAAGATTACACATTTTTTGGTTAAGAGTACCACTTTTTTTTGTTAAGATTACAACTTTTTTGGTTAAGGGTACCACTTTTTTGGTTAAAATTACCACTAATTCGATTAAGAGTATCACTTTTTTTGGTTAAAATTACAACTTTTTTGGTTAAGTGTACAACTTTTTTAGTTAACATTACCACTGTTCTGATTAAGAGCACAACTTTTTTTGTTAACATTACCACTATTTTAGTTAAGAGTACCACTTTTTTGGTTAACATTACCATTTTTTTGGTTAAGATTACCACTGTTTTGGTTAAGATTACCACTGTTTTAGTTAAGCTTACCATTGTTTTGGTTAAGATTACCACTCTTTTGATTAATATTACCACTATTTTGGTTAAGAGTACTACTTTTTTGGTTCAGAGTACCATTGTTTTGGTTAAGAGTATCACTTTTTTGGTTAACATTACCACTGGCTTGGTTAACATTACCACTGTTTTGGTTAAAAGTACCATTGTTTTAGATAACATTACCACGGTTCTTGTTAAGATTACCACTCTTTTGGTTAACATTATCACTAGTTTAGTTAAGAGTACCACTTTTTTGGTTAAGATTATCACTTTTTTGGTTAAAATTACCACTATTTTGGTTAAGAGTACCACTATTTTGGTTAAGAGTACCATTCTTTTGGTTAACATTACCACTGTTTTGGTTAAGAGTAATACTGTTTTAGTTAAAATTACCACTGTTTTGGTTTAAATTACCACTTTTTTTGTTAAGATTATCACTATTTTGGTTAAGATTACCACTCTTTTAGTTAATATTATCACTATTTTGTTTAAGAGTACCACTGTTTTGGTTAAGAGTACCATTATTTTGGTTAAGAACACCATTTTTTTGGTTAAGATTACTACTTTTTTGGTTATGATTACCACAGTTTTGGTTAAGATTATCACTCTCGTTAATATTACCACTATTTTGGTTAAGAGTAGGACTGTTTTAGTTAACATTACCATTTTTTTGCTTAAGATTACTACTCTTTTAGTTAATATTACCACTTTTTGGTAGCGATCAAAATTGGGATCAAGTAGCGATCAAGGGACCAAGTAGCGAGCAAGGGATCAAGTGCAAGTTTGCGATCAAGATTGCGATCAAGAGTTTCAGTGTAGCGATCAAGAGTGAAGTTTGCATTCAAGATTGCGATCAAAAGCTTCAGACAGTAGCGATCAAGAGTGAAGTTTGCAATCAAGATTGGGATCAACCGATTATCGCAGCAATCAAAATTAATATATTTAATTAACATAACAAATTAATATTACATTAAAACATTCAATTCATCAAATTAATATTAAAATTCAACTTAATTAATATTAAATTCATCCAATTTATATCCATAATCATTCAATTAACATTTAATTCATTCGATTAACATCCAATAAAAATTCACTTTGTAAACTAACATTCAATTTCATGAATTTATATTTAATTTATCAAATTAACTTCCATCTACCATTCAACTCATCAAATTACATTAACATTCGTATCCATCCAATTAACACTTAATTCAATAAATTAACATCTTAAATAATCGTCAATTAATCAAATTCGTCCAATTCACCATCAATTAATCAAATTAACATCTAAATCTATTTAATTTGATGGCTATCGGGTTATGTAGCGATCAGAATCAAACTTGAATCGCTTGGTTTTAATTTAAAGCAAAAAGTAACTTTGTTCTAATTTATTTAGTGGTGAACTTAATTTCTATTATTTTTATACTTATACAGAAAATTTAATTTCACCCCAACTATTTTAATTTTTTGTTATATTTTTATTTCATGTTTAAATATAATAAATAATTATCATTTTAATTTCTATTATCACTTATCACTTAATTTTAAGGTAGATCAAGTGGGATCAAAGTAGTGGGATCAAGTGTTTGCAATCAGCGATCAAGAGCTTCACACAGTAGCGATCAAGAGGGTTTCCAGCGATCAAGAGGGTTTCCAGCGATCAAGTTGCTTTTGTTAACATTAAATTACACTTATAACCCTAAATTATCACTCTTTTTCAAATTTTCCCTCATATTTTTTATGTTACACCCTCAACTATGTAATTAGTTTCATATTATCCCAAACTTTTTTACCTATTTTAATTTAACGCAAAAAGTATACCCAAATATGATAACTTTGTTCTAATTTATTTAGTGGTCAACTTAATTTCTATTATTTTTAACTTAATCTATAATGTTAATTTAATTTCACTCAATAACTCCAACTATTTTAATTTTTTGTTATATTTTTATTTCATGTTTAAATATAATAAATAATTATCATTTTAATTTTTATTATCACTTAATTTTAAAGTGTATAGGAGTTCATTTTCATTCAATAACTTGTAAATTTTTGTTTATATTTTTATTTCATGAAGTATATACCGAAACTGGTGAAACCGGTTATAAGTTTTTATGAGTTTTGGTGTGGACAGGTGGCGAACGGTCAGTTGATTTCATTTTTCGGTATCGTACCCATTTTTGCCTTTTCGGTACCGAAGCGAACTCCGTTACTAAGGGCCATCTAATAGATTAAAAAGAGGGGTCCATTGTACCAAACTTTCGGTACTATAATGTTTGAAAATTATCAAAAATATACCGCAAAATCTCACATGCCTAAGACTATTTTTGCGACTCAAATCCTTGAAACTTAATTTATAATAGAATAACTTTATCATCAACACGGGTGATAAAAATTGATAAAATGTCAAATTTGTGTTTTAACATTTATGGACAATAAATGTTAATCGTCACATTCAAATCATGAAAATAGGTCACATTCAAATCAAGAAAATATCTTTATCTATTCTTTTACGAAAATTATTTTTTATCTGGCCATATTAATTATTCTAAGGAAAGAAAAATGAATTGAAATTTTTTTAAAAATGGAAGTTATGTTTTGATTAATGTTAAATCCCTATTTCCATCAACATAAATAGAGGTATTATTCGAATTGAATTTCAAATCAAATGTAACTTGGAGCAGTTGTGCTTGAGCCGAAGACTAAGGTTGATTTTAAAAAGCAGATAAGTTGACTCAACCTCAACTGGGTTGCCATGCTAGTCGGGTTCGATTTACCATCGAATTTCAATTCTTGCTCAGCTACGACTCACAAACATTACATTTGAATCGAAATTAAATTCAATTAGTCGACAACAATCTCCAAAAATAAAACCTTAAACTTAACAACTAATCTCAAAAACAATTAATCTTTTTATTAAAAATCTCCTTAAATCTACATAGATATAAAGAAATGCATATAACCTGAACCTCTCTGAGATAAGTTTGAAGTTGTTCAAATCTCTGCTCTTGTAAGTTCCACAACTATTCCACTGGGCTATGCTACAAAATTCAGTAAGAGAGAAGAGAAAGCCAGCACACAATTTGATTCTCCCATGGAGATTAGGAGATAGGTGTGATCTAAGAAAATAGACTTTGAACCATCTACACTTCTTTAGAAAGTAGATGCTTAGCTTTCATCTTGCTGATGGCTCTTGCAGGGTTGAGGCTTTTGGGGCAAGTGGCTGTACAGTTCTCTATCGTCCTGCATCGGTATAAACGCCTTTCATCCTCCGTCAACACCTGCAGTCGCTGCTCTGTGAAATCATCTCGGCTGCCAACAAAGATTAATGCATAAGAGGCATCTCACTCGTTATCTGAAGTGACATACACCATCACCACTAATATAAGATCAAAAACTTTCAAGGCGATGCTTTAACATGACATGAAATTCAGGATATACAAACTCAAAAGTAGCACGACCCATAAACCTGAACAATAAACAGAATAAATGGTATTAAATTCTAATTTTGATATGACAACCGTTTAGGTAGTAAAATGCTACATGTATTGACCCAAGCATAACATGAGTAAAAAAAAAGGTTGGGTTAATTGGTATGACAAACATGATTAATCAAACAGGTCGGGCTAGTTAATCCTTGATAAGAATCCAAAGTGAAACACGTTGAACACGACTTGATTACCATTCTATATGTAATAGGCTACAATTAGCAATTTTTTCTCCGATAGGTTTGCTTTGCTTTTCAAGCTCCACCCCTTATTGAAAAAGAAAGGGTTATTAGTAGCTAGTACCTTTGTTTGGAGGGGGGGAAAAATAGTTCAAGTAATGTAAATTTCAAGAAGAGACCTGTCGGAGATCCAACGATAAGCCTGGAGCAATGTTGCTGGTCCAAGGAACTGCTCTGGGTTCCACCAATATGAAGGGCATGAAGAGCTGCAACAAGCACACAGTATGCACTCATATAGTCCATCTAGTTTCTTCCTCTCCGCTGGCGTTTGCCTGTATTCACGACCATCCAGAGGGGGCTTCTTTGTTTTGAGCCATGGCTCCATCAACCTGCACCATGATGATTTAAGAATATATCAGAGAGATTGGAAGTAAAGATGATCTTTTTAATTTGATAATATAATGGCAGGAATGGAGGGAGCCAGGGGGTAATGCCTCCCTCACCCCTCAAGTTCTTCAAAATTATGAGTTATATCCCTAAAACAATGTTTTGGATTGTAATTACATGGCTCACTCAAAGTTTTAAAAATTGTACTTCGTAACCTTAACTTATGATCATGATTTTACTTTACACGTCAATTACTGATTTGAATGTATAGTACAATTAACCATTTAAATTTGAGATATAAAGAAATTTTAGTTCCGTCCGAGATGACAATATACTAGGGTGTACCCAGTGTACAAGACTCCCACCATTATGGGATTTGGGGAGAGTTGAATATACGCAGCATTACCCTTACAAGGAGAAAGACTATTTCTGCGACTCAAATCCGTAACCTCCAAGTTACAATAAAACAGCTTTACCGTTGCGCAAATCACAAATATTGTTGGAGCAAATCAATACATGGCAGGTGATGATCTTAAGGATATAAAAATGATAAAACTAAAGGGAGGGATTAACTATAAGTTGATCATGTTACTTGTACTGGTGGTAGAAATTGGTGAGATCAACAACCAAATCTTTGATCACAAACATGTGTGGCAGAGGAGTAATTGTTGTAGCCTTAGAAGTGTCTGTGTCAATGGGTTTGAGGCATGCCACTGTGTTAGTCCCATCTATGTTCATTGCACATGACCTCCTATAGCTCAAGCTTGCATCGTCCTCTGCTTTTATCTTCTGTAATGCATCCAAAACCTGCAAAAAAATAATTACAGGTTACATTACTCGTGGAAATTCGAAATAAACCTGAATAATTACAAACTTGAGAATAACATGGATCAAATTAGAGTTAGATATGAACAATTTATTATTTTAACAGGACTAATGGGTCAGTATTAGATACAAATAGACACTATTATTCTAAAGGATCGATACGACTCGATCTTGATATGACACGATTAACGATAAAAACTCTGGACGAAGGGCATCTGGTGTTTTGTTAGGGGATTACCTTGAACTCTGGACGAAGGGCATAGGTCCACAGGTGGAGAGGTCCACAAAATAAGACTGGAGAAAGGGCTTAAGGTTTGGGTTTTCTGGGCTCCATCTGTAGACCTTGAACTCCTTTTTAAGAGCTTTGATACTCTCTTTGAGATTGTCATGTGACTCCACAACTGCCTCTGCATGTTCTTGTGCTGCAGGGTGGCCTTCTAGTATTGGAAAGTTTTCCTTCTTTGGGCTTGTTTTGTTCAGCAAACTAGCCACCTTCTTGTATCCTTCCCTAACCGACCTCCTCTTTGACATCTCTCTCTCTCTCTCTCTGTCGCCAACTCTTTTTCCTGCTAGTGTGTCTGCAACATGTATAATTATCTGTATGGCAGAAACAAAAAGAGAGATGGCTGTTCCATGCAATATACTCTCTCTCTCTTCTTCCTGTGTTTTTGCTAGATTTTCTTTATTTTCCAATGCAAAGTTGGGTTTAGAGACACCTGGTTGCATGAGTGAATACGTGTTCTAGGGTTCTAGTGACATGTCACTGGCTTGCATTCCCATTTCAAGAGCAAGTTTGGGTCAAGCTTGGCAATCCATTGGACCATTGGTCAAGTAACAAGTGGAGAGCCGTGGAAAGGCTAATGGACCAATGGATGGGATAATGGGTCGGTGGTTTTTCGGCTTGCTAGGCTAGACAACCTTGCCCAATTGGGTCCCTAAATGCAGCCCATCTCCTAGCACCCGGCCCATCAATCCACCAAATTGTTTGTTTCATGTTTTGGTCAGTAATTCACCAAATTTCAAATATTCAAAAAATAGATTAACTCAAAAAATATGAACAAGAAATACCCATTAAGACCAAGTAAGGGTGTCAAAATATGATTCGACTCATTAACAAGACACGAAATTAGAGGATTTGAGTCTTTATTAAGTTGTCTGTTTTGTAAACTAATGGACCCAATATAATATGATTAATAAACGAGTCGGGTATAGATGAAGTCAATCAAAAAAAATACATGGCACTACTCCACGACACGAATTAATAAACAAATCGGGAATGAGTAGAGTGTTTTTTAACTCGAACCAGCTAAAATCCGACATGGACCTACCTCATCCAACACGATTGATGGGCCTAAGACCAACCCAATAAGGAACCGGTTAAAGATCCAGTAAAACAGACATGATAGGCAAGCCATGGGCGGCAATTGAATGGTATTGGTAGGGTAGACCCCATCCGGCCCATTCCGTTAATGATCTTTACTGTGAATGTTCCAATTAGTCAAACTTGGTAGTTACAATTGTGATCCAATATTCAGTTAGCTGTATTGGAATTTTCCATATTTGATATTTAATACTTGAATTTTGGACCCCACAAACGACTTATTTCTATATTTTTTTTAGTAGTTAGGCTTGGTCAAACAATAGCTAAATTTATGATAAAATCCGACGCTCGGCCCACTTGACTATTTCACTGGAGGAGACCTGGCCCAACCTGGCCTCTAAAATGGCAGTGTAAAAGGAAAACTAGTGGAGACTAATTCCTTCCTACTAATGAAGAAACTATCCGGTATTTCCATTCATTCCCATTAAATCATTCTTCCCCCTAAGAATTGAACGAACCAAGTTCACTTATACGAGAATGAGGAATAAAAATCGAAACACACTTTACACCCCAAAAGACTTGAATTCTCTTTGCATTTTATGTAAACTTTCATTTTTTATCTATCAAAAACCACTCAATTAACGTCGATAGAATGAGCAACAGAAACTAACAGAAGCCTCACATGACAACACTTTTAATACACTGAGAGTGTAATTTGAAAAAAACTAACCTTTAAGTTTACAAAGTGAAATTTTTTTTAATCTTTCGAAGTATAAAATACAACTCGCGTATTGCAGAAAAGAGACGAGGGCCGAGGAGTTTTACATACATCATATGTGATGTAGTTGGAAAGTGAAGGCTGCTATAATGTTCTATTATGTAGGAATATTTCTATAAGATCTATGATGGGTCAAAAGCATGTAAAATATATTTCTGTTACGTTCGTTGAACAATTGAACACATTCTAGAAGGATTAAGGATGTTTTTAATGGAAACCACACTTAGTATTTTTAAAACTATGTCCTTCGAAACACAAACCACCTAGTTATTTATTCAAACATGCTCCCTTGCTTGCGACTCTCGTACAAAACAGAACTTTCTTAATTAGTGCAGTGGGAATAAGATCATGTTAATTGATTTTTATGTTTCTCAATGAAGGATAGAAGACCTATAAACTTAAAGGTCACGACTACGGTATTGAAGGAGGTACGATAACAAAATTTAAAGTTAATTAAGAGTTAATTACAACTTATACTAATATGAGCAATGCTACAAAACTCAAATGAAACCCAAAAAGTTACAATCCAAATGCATATCATCTTTTGGATGAGTGTGGGATGAGTGGACCCCACTGAAAAAAGATAGTATATATACGCAAAAGATAGTATATATAAATATGCAAGAAAATGATAAATAGTATGGTATAAAAAATAATAAAAAAAAATGGGGTACCATAGTCAAAACCCTAACTAAAATAACTTTTTTCACGAAAGTCCAAGCATGTGATAAGAAAACCATTGAATGACCTTTGAAGATTCAATGATCTTGGTGTGTGTGTGGGGGTTTGGGTGTGTGCATGTGTTGACGGATTCAGGCTTGGTCTTTTTAAAAATCTATCCTGACTGTGAAATCCGTGAACCTACTCCAAGGTTATCTCTCAAATACATTTTCTTTCGTAAAAATAGGTATATTATATTTTGACCCCTTCAATTATCCTCTTCTTCATATTGCTCCCCCAATTGTCTAGTTTTTCTTTTCTTTTGCCCCGTGAAAATCAGTTGTTTAGACATGATATTAGAATAGGACGTCATGTGTTCAAATTTTGCCGCCACTCTAATTATTAAAAAGATTTTCACGTGTTAGTCCAAATTTTAGTCTGCATGTGAAGGGGGCGTACTGAAATATAAATACTTAAGTTACACCCTCTCTAACAGCTTAAACTTTTGGATCAAGTAGATAGTTGTTTAACAATATTGCACTTCTAACTATAGTTATTAGTATCCCACTAAACCTATTGCATAGTCTATAGTTTATCCACCAGACTATATATTTTATTTTACTTTGTTTAAAAATTTAATGACATATAAATATTTTTTCTCGGAATGTAACGAATATTTGGATTTGGGACAATAACACAATGCAATGGAGTAAAGTGATATCAGAATCGTATAGTTTCACTATTTGAGGAGGTATAGTGTAATTTTTCCTAAAAGTAATTTAGTAGTTGAATGCAAATTACTCAACCAAGTCAAAAGGAGGAAAAAACGAAGTAGAAAATTTAAGTGGTGTCTAATCACCTATGTAAGAGATGTAAAACTTAGTATTGCTTGTTGGGGTTAGGTAAGCTTTGATTTAGAAAATTCAAATGGCCCTTGTTAATGATGGTTGCGTGTTGTTGCAATTTGGTGTTTTATTGGCTTAAATTAGGAGTTTGGTTGACACGATTAGGATGCTAATTTGTATTGTGTTAACTAATTATAAAAGAAATTTAAAGTAACAAGACACGTAAACATGGAAAATAAACATAAATTAGTGTCAATTACGAATAATTCTATTCAGCACGATGATACATTGAACCGGTAGTGTTTGAAAAGAAAATTCTTATTTTTGACATATTTTCCATCCGCTAATCTAATATTGCACGAATCCTTGTAAATTAGAGAATTTTTAACTTGGTTTTGTTAGTTTTAGATCGAGTTGATCTCACCCCATTGGTTTAGAGAGAATGATGACCCTAATTCTGTTTTTAGTAGATAGGTTGTACATATCGACTCAAATATGACACCATTAGAAAAATAAGTGGGGCTAATACTAAATCATATGACATAATTAAATAGATAGTTTCGATTACGATTTGAATAGTATTCCATATATATCAAAATGACACAATTCGAAGACGATACACACAACTCAATTGGTACTCCTTACAAACCTAAACAAGGGTTTGATTGCAGCTTAGTGATGCATGACATTTACCTGACATATAAGCAGCTGTATGCAACAATACTTAGGTATGATTGTATAAGGTTTTTTATAAGAGTTTTTTACAATATAAAAACTTTATACAACTTTATTTAATTGTTTTATATATTCTCAAATACATATCCTTCATAATTTCATGTTGGAAAAGATTTACAGCTATCACACATCTCCAATAAGCATCCATCTTTTTGGCTGTTTGGATTCTAAATGAGTGGTGAAAATAACATTGGAGCAGAAACCACCAAAAAAGAGTAGAGAAAAAGAACAAAGAACAAAGAAAATATTCCCAATAGTGGTTTTCAAAAGAAATTCTGATTTAGAGAATATATTTTGTGTATAAAAACTGTCTCTTCGCATTGTGTATATATGATTCTCTTTACATTGCAATGAATGTCTTGCGTGAATTTTAATTAGTGACATTGTTCATATATACACATACTTACTAAAACACGACAGAATTTTAAATTCATATTTTTGATTACTCGTTAATAATTTTTTAATGTTACAGGTAGGTCTTTCAATCGTGTCGGGTGAGGCGAGTTTGTGTAGAGTTTTAACGGGTTTGTGTAAAAAAAAATATTTCACTCATACCCAATTTATTTATTAATTTGTGTCTAACGAATCGTATTATATTGGGTTCATTGTGTATGAACCATGTGTAACTAGTATATAAACGAGCCGTATCGTGTATTTCTTCGGCTTCACCCATATCCGATTCGTTTATTAATCGTGTCGGATCGAATCCACTTGTTTATTAAATGAGTGGCTTAAGGAAGATTCAAGCCCTATAATTTTGTATCGTGTTCCTGTCATGTTAATGAATCGTGTCATACCTCTAACTACAGTACAAGCTTTCATTATTGTAAGGATTTTGGATAATCATGGTGACTTGTATACCGCAATGATTTTTCAACTTTGAATAGTCTATCAGCTGATATTCCGGTTTTGAAATTTGAAATGAGAAAATGTTGACGTAGAAAATTGGCAGGTAAGTCCGACCACAATCGGCTTCTAGACAAGAAAAATAGAACGATACAGATTTGGAAAATAAATGTAGTGTTGTTGATCTAAAACCTCATATTAGTGTTTCACCGGCAAGTTTTACTCTGAAGTAAGGAAGGCGACCTCAAAGATGTTGGATCGAAACGCTTATCGTTACACCAAAATTTGTAGATCGGGTTAGTTAAACGCGACATTTAGTCTCAGGGAGACTTGCTCTACCTCTTCTAAAGTCAACAATCTCAGCCCAACAACTATCATGGAATTTGAACTCGTGACCTCACTCTGACACCAATTGTTGGATCGAAGTGCTTACTGTTTCACCAAAATCCCCAAGTGTTAGTGAAGGCGTCAATTTTTTCTTTTAACTAACTCAGCAACAAGCGCCTACGAATCGGATTAGTTGAACCCTCCACCAAGTTTTAGGGAAACTTGTTGCAACTTTTCCCAATCCAACAAAAGATTGGTGGTTAATTTGCTGGATAATTCTGAATAAATTTTTTTCGATTCAGCAAATCATAGGGTAGAGATGTAAAGATAACTCAGGATGTATACGTATATTACTATACATTCAAACTAGATAGTACTTTTTTTTTTTTCTGGGTACCTAATTGTTTTTTGTGCAAGGACTTGAAAGCATTATAATAGGTGCTGCAATTATCAAACTCAATGCAACATTTGAACAATTTTGATTTCAAACTGAAATGTGTATTGCTAAATGTGATATTTCAAAGTATTAAAATATGTGCTGAAATTATTATTTATTATTTTTTTATACATGGGGGAAATCTCTCGCCTGTCTCCGCGAGTAGATGTGTGTTTATGTCACTCAAGCTCGTGAATCCAAATAGAACTGAAGGTAAATCCCGAGTGCAGGTCCTTCAATTCATACACCAGTTCAATAAGAACTTACACTTCAAAGGGAATTCAAACCCATACCTAAGATTTGATACAGTTTGTCCAAATAACTTATGTTTGTTCTACCAATCAATCACATCTTTATTGTCTAGAATATTTAAACTCTTAATCTCCAAAAGATAAAACCTTGACAAGATAAAAGAAACAATTAGGCAGACATCACACCTAGCTAGCATCGCACCCTTATGTGAGTGAGGTACATATTCCCTAAAAAAGGTGGATGTCCAATCAATGCTCGTTGTTATATGGGTAATGGGGGTAGTACATCCTCTTGTTGGCTTGGATTGTGCCCGCATACTGGTGAACTTTATAGTAGTTTTAGAGCAGGAAACAAGCCCCATATATATATGTAAAGGCATGTTTGGGTAATCTATTCTTACACTCTATGAAAGGACAGACACTCCCAAGAGTGTGCCGCATTTGTGTCCAACATTAATACTCTTTGGATGTTTTTTTAATACTCTTTGGATGTTTTTAGACACATGTTCAATATTTTTTTATTCATATTTATAATTAAATGATAAAGTTTTCATTATGAGAAAAACTAATATAGTTTACATCAATATTACACATGTTAAAGTTGTATTCAAGATACTATAATAAAAATAAAATATGTATAAAACTTTTAAATAAGAGGAATTGAGAAAATGAGAATAATCATTTAAATTATATATATATATATAGGGTACATGTTGTTTACAAAATAATTTATAATTATTTGACTATGATGATGCTTTAGTCTGAAAATTCACACTAAATGACTAGACATAACATTTTTTTTTTTTTTTTTATCAGAGACTAGACATAACATTTACTTATTATAAAGTATTGAACTTTTTATGAATAACATATCATTATCAATATATTTATGTTCAATTATATAATTTTATATATAACACAATTATCTGTAATATGTCATTTACGTGTCCATGACTATGTCCTACTTTTTAAAGAAATATGGTGGTTGTGTGTCCGTATCGTATTGTATTAATTCTTATTCTACACTATCAAATGAGACCTAGCTGCAGTTTTTTTTTTGGATAATGCCAAATCAACTATCATATATTTGTGGCTATCGTTTCTTTTCCTTTTTGAGTAGTGTTATTTAAACTTAAAAATTTGACATAATGATGTATTTTTAGTCAAATTATTGGATCAATACTAAATTTTAATATTTGATGGGGCCCACAATCAATTTAAATGTTATAGTAAATTAAGTCAACAAATTAGGTCAATAAATTAGGCCCCAATAGCATTACTCATTTTATTTTTTTGTCAAACACTATTACAGGAGAGGGAACTACGAAATTTGAACCCGCGACTTTAAGATCTAACAGCAAAGACAATCGCCATTAAACCCACTACTAACCTCCGTATACTTGTGACTACAATATGCATGCTATGCAACTCACAAAATTCGATTGGGTTTGGTTTTAATGCCACCAGTAAGACTCGACTTGAATGACATCCGAGTTTACGGCTTGCTTCTTATTTAAGCGACGAACTAACAATGTGACTGCATTTATGTGTTGTCTCATGATAGATCAAAGATGTTTATAATCTTGCATCTAACTGTCACGCACCTACAAAAAATATGGTGTCGAGGGTTAGGAGCACAAGAGTAAAGCCACTTGTCATCACATTTTATAACATTACGTGTAAGCTTGGAAGACGTGAGAATCGAACCTTTAAGGTTAGAGGTTTCTTTTAGGATATGTAGGGTAGGGTTTAGATTCTAGTAGCATGGTATTTGTAGGGAGAAACACAAATCATATAAGTTATAAAGTTAGATATGAGAGGATTTTACCACATAATTCTAGAGGTTCAGTAAATTCGATTCATAAAAAATAAATTGTTAAGTTGTTTCTGACAGTTTGATGGAGTTGAGGTCTGACTATGATTCAGATCGATTTTAGAGAGTGCCATCGATTTTTTTCTGCTTAGGCTCTCCTAGAGGGCCTTCCTAGCTGCTATAATCACCCACGGACAAGGATTTCACATGTTACCGCTCTCCCCACTCTATCTTTTTAATTAGCAAAAAAAGATAGATGACGGGATTTCATTAATTGAATCCTAAGTCTTGATTATCCGGTGCATGTAATTCAAATTTACGTGATAACTAGAAATATATAAAATACATATCTGAGTCAATTTTCTATTATGAAAAAATAAAGACCAATTGAATGAAGGGCAAATACTCTCTTTATAACAAATTTATATAATTACAATATCTTTAATAAAATTAAATATGTCATTGTATGCATAGATTATAAATTAAGCAGAAAATTTAAAAGAGTTCCCTTTTAGTTCGGATGGTTGTATCAAACTTTGATGTAGTTCAACCGATCCATCATCCATCCACATAAAAGGTAATATAGATCTTTTCTTTTCTTTGCTTTCTTCAAAACAGAAAATTTACCCAATGAAAGAAAGAAAATTAAAAAAAAAATAGGGGGGTTAAAGTGGAAAATAAGAAGAGATATATGATGATTATTCCACATACATTTCTGTGGAGGAACACTGAAAAAGATACTGAGTTCTCAATTATGACCCTTGGTGCTTATGATTTTGTTTCCTGAAATTTTATCAGGGCCATCTGACTTGGTCAAAGCTTTAGTTAGGAATTCATCTACACTTTATTAAGGAGAAGATGTATTTTCAAATAAAAATAAAATAAAACGATCGAGATTTCTTTCAATAATTGTTTTTTTTAATAAGTTGGGCAAGCTAGCCTATTTTCCATTCCGAACCTGACTTCGTTGAATTCTGAACTCATCCAGCTTGTAGATCCCCTTTCTTAATACTATGCAAACTCATCAAACAGCGTTTTTCAGCTTTTTTCAAGATTTGGCCTGAACTGTTCGACAGATTCTCATGCGTTACGCAACCGTTCGTCACTTTGTTCTCAACTCTTCTCACCTCCTGGGCGAGACAAGTTACCTTTAGTTAGGAGTCTCTTTTCCTTCTAACCGGCTCTCCAAAAACAACGTTCGACTTGCATGTGTTAAGTATATAATTAGCGTTCCTTCTAAGTCATGATCAAATTCTTCCTTTGAGTATGATTTGACCCTGCAGTGACATAATGAATTTTATTTTAATTTAAATTAGACGATCTGATAATAAAAAAAAAAATACATTAGGAATCTTAGTCAAAAATAAAGTATATGCTTAAGGAAGCATCGCTATATTTTTTGTTGTATTTTTTCTCAGGTTTCCTTAATGCTATAGACCACTCGAATAAAGGGAATTTCACTTGAATTTATCATATGTGATCTAGCAACCAGGGAAAAGAAAAATATACCAGAGAGGATTTTTTTTTTTTGGAGCCGGTACTAGAGAAGATTTAAATCCACTAACTTTAAACTAGTCGAGAAAAAAAAATGAATTAGAGATAATGAAATATAATCTGAATTGTTAAGCACAAAGTTTGAATCAATTAATTTTATTGCAAGTTAGGTATTAATTAGCTGGGTTTTGAAAAGGGATGTTAGTGATGGTGGCTCTGTTCCCTTCATATCATTCAACCACCATCATCTCTAATTTGTTTGTTTGTTTGCCCACCTCATTATCTCATGTAATAGAGACTAAATAGTTATTTGCTAGTTTGTTAGTAATTATTTCAGTTTACACATAATTTATCTTTTTACAACATACTTAAAAGTTGAACCATAGGTTTTTTTCCTACTTTCACACTCAATCTAAATCATAAAACAATCTCTCTCTCTCTTTCTGTCTTTATCTATCTCGATGGCAGACCCCACTTTGATCTTTTCAGTTTTTCAGTGGAAACGTGAGTTGAAGCTGCCTCTCTTTTAGAGATGAATGGTAAAAGAGAGAACCTTTCTCCTCCTCTCTCACCTCTCTTTTTCTCTCTCTCTTGATGAAACCCTAATTCAACCCAACCACATATAAGGCAAAACCCAAACCATCACTGCCAAAGCACCAATGTTTCTTCTACAACCATCAATTTCATGATCCGTGGTCTCTGTTCATTCTCTTCTTTAAACACACGCTTTCCTCAAAGAGAAAGAAAAAAGGCGTAGAAAGGACTGTCATTTTTTGCAGATCAGAGCTTTAAAGACATGGGTACTTTCTCAAATCTCTTCCAGAACTCTCTCTCTCTCTTGGTTTTTTTTTTGCAGCTTCTCTATAATGGGATTGTAAGTAAGTGAGCAAACTTGACCAAAAAAAGAAAAGAAAGTGAGCAAATCTGTTTGCAGTAGTGCAAAATCTCTCTCCATATCTCTGTCTCCCATACGTTATTCCTTTTTTGGTCCTCTCTCTCTCTCTCGAATTCATTTTCTCTCTCTAAAAGGAAGACATGGATTCTGGCAACAGTGGGAGTTTACAGTCATCGAGTGGCGGTGATGAGGAGTACGATTCACGCGCCGACTCCATCTCAGCCTTCACGAACCAAAAAGGCCATGTTGGTCCCATGTCAAACCACCACCCACCACCACCACTAGAGAACCACCCTACTTCCTTTATGTTTGACCCACCACCAAACTATTTCGAACTCATGCCACCACCACCACAAGCACCATCAAACCCAAACTCAGTTCTCAATCTAGACATGGTCTGGCCCAAAACCCTAAGATCTGAGCCAAATTCCTCTGAAATCATCAACCCCATAATGCCCTCCTCATCTTCTCTCCAACCCTTTTTTCTCTCTCATCAAGATCAGTATCATGGCCCTTTCACCACCCAATCGCCTCCAGTTCCATTTCTTCCTCCTGTACCAGAAACTACTACAACATCTGATCAAAATCAAGTTGTACGAAACCCTAAGAAACGATCAAGGGCTTCAAGGCGCACACCAACTACTGTGTTGACCACGGACACCACCAATTTCAGAGCCATGGTTCAGGAGTTCACTGGCATCCCAGCACCACCATTCACATCCTCCTCATCCTTCCCTCGAAGCAGACTTGATCTTTTTGGTACACCCTCCACCATAAGATCCCAACCCTTAGACCCTTCACAACGAGCCTTTGATCTCCTTAGACCTTTTGCTCACAAAGTTCAACCATACCCACCGTTTTTCTCTTCTTCTCTGTTTAATTCTTCTAACAACATCACTTCTTCTGGTTCTACACGTAGTGCTTCTAATTCAACTTCAATTAACATGCAAAACCCATTTCTCACATTTCAGTCTCTCCTTCAACCTCCTGATCCTAAATACCCACTTGCAAATTCAGGCTCAACAACCGATGGGTCATTTGAAATTCATACAATTGATTCAAATCTCAAAATGGGTGTTTTTGAAGAGCATGGCTTGAGCCATAGGCAAGTTCTGGTCTCTCCTGCTCCAAGTTGGGGCGATGGAGTACTTGGTTCAAATGGTGCTGATCATCAAAGTCATCATCAGAGCTTTGTCAATGGTTTCAGCTCTTTGCGCAATGTTAAAAATGGGAAGCCAAATAATTCGGCTTCTTCTTCATCAAATCTTAATCCAGTTTCAGAGAATGTTTCTACAAGAGCAGGTGAAGTTATGGTGGAACCATGGATAAGTTCTTCGGATTAGTCGTATTTTTAATATGATTATATCGTAGAATCTTTGAAAGCAATGATGGTGATTATCATAAAACTTTGGAAAAGAAAGGTTAACTAGTGTGGCCTTCATGATCTTAGCTATGACTTTCAACAAAGCTACGACACTGTACTTCTTTAATTATGTGTAAATACTATAAGCCTTTTCATCTTTGTTTTCATACATATACAAACGAGCTTGTTCATAGACTATTTTTTTTTATTATCTGTGTGTTGGTTTATTTCAATAGTAAAATGCTATTAGTTTTTGTCTGCTAGCGTGGCTTTGTATTCATGGATTCACATGGGGTTGACTCTCTAATGAGAACGTGAATCAACAGAGAAAGAACCGTGCTCATCTTCTCTCTCTCTCTCTCTCTCTCCTTCAATTTTTTATTGGTTAAGAAAGTTTATGACAATATTATTTTGTTTAGAAACTATTCGAATATATTATGAGCGATTGGTGGCGAGATTTGGGGGATCGTTAGGCGCCGCAATCTCGTGTTAGAATTCGAAAATTATCTTCGAAATTCGTGTTTTTTGTTTGTAATGTTTTCTATTCGTTTTATATACTATAAATTTCATCTACACCTTTTATAAATAAGTCTATTTTTATCTACACCTTCTTTCTTTTCTGAAATTTTACTGACTTAGTGTTTGTCGGGGTAATATAAGTGTCTAGTTTACTAATTTACCCCTGAAGTTTAAAAAAAATACACAAAATAATATATACATAGATAATACAAGGTATACCACTTTTCTGCCTTGTTTTTCTCCGTCGAAGAGTCGAAGGCGACTCTTCCCTCCCCTTATCTTTGCAATCAAGTGCCCACAAGTAACAACCTATATGAATTAAGATTGGTTGATTGGATTGAGTTTTCATTGAATTTGTTGATTGTATTAGTTGTTGGATTGGGTGTGTGGAAGCCAGATATTCATGGAATGGAATTGATGGAAAATAGGTCTGGGTTTTACCATTGGTTTCATAGCTTTGGTTTTGCAGATACAAACATATCCATTCAAGTTGGTCATCGGTGTTAATCGAGCCGAGCTTTCCAAACTTGAGTCCGAACTTATTGAGTTCGTTTTTTTTAAAAGAGCCTAAAAAATTATTCAAACTCGGGTTGTTTAGAACTCAAGTCAAACCCAAACTCGAACCAAGTCCGAATAACTCGACTATGTTACATATAAATGAATCGAGTTTTGCAAGTTTGAGCCGAACTTTTTTAAAAAAATTCTTCAAGTTCAACTCATTCAAAAAACACAAGTCGAGCTAAGCCGAATTTTATTCAAGTCAAACCGAGGAGCTCGTCTCGATCAACACATCTTTCTATACATCGAACAATCACGAATATGTCAGAGAATTTCAAACTAGATTTTTTTGGGTCTTTTTGAGGTGAATGCCAATTACATGTTCCTTCAAGCGATACGTCAACCTTCCGGTCTTAGAAAGAATTTTTTTTGCATGGTAGATAGATAAACTTGTGTATACTTATAAAAACTTCAGAAAAAAAATTCAGACCTTGTTATGACAAGAGTGTCGGGGTACCAAACCCTTTTCATTCTTGTTTTAATATCTACTCCTATTGCTCGATTCTTGTTGTTATTCTATAGAGTGCTGTTATAAGAATTTAATTTGAGAAACTAATCAGAGATCTAACTAACTCCTTGTAATCATTAGATTAATTTTGAATTCAAATGTTCAATAGAACTCACTTTTAATCTAACCATTATAATTAATTCGGTACTTAAATACAAATAGTATCTTCCTCTGATAATGAGCCTAACAGGGCCTTCGGTCAGCAGTCTGGGTTGCAAGTCAGATTTTTTTTTTTTTTCTTTCTATCAGACACTATTACAAGAGAGAGGACAATGAAGTTCAAACTCTCGACCTTGATGTCTAATAATGGAGACAATAGTCATTAGGCCAACCACGAACCTCTGCGGGTCAGGTAGTAGACTGGTCATCAAATCAATATTGAGCTAATGGGCTTGACTATATCTTTGCCGAAGGGCCAACCCATCAAGCTTATCGGTTTGAAAATCACAGCCTATGGTCTTATCTGCTAAGTTAGAAGCTATCCATGGGCCATGGGCTGAGAGTTTCTTTCTCTCTCTCTCTTTTTTTTTTTCCAGTGTTTCGTAAGCATTTGCCTTTTCAATGTTACTTTTGTTATTTTTAAAACAATGGTTGTAAATTGTTTAAACAAAAATCAATTTCAACACGATATCTCCGTGCTACCCTAACCTTATCCATAGATGTTTGAAATAGACATTTGTAGGATATCTATTCTATTCATCTTTTTTTTTATAGAGAAATATATATCGTCTATCTAACCAAGTTGGAGAGAGAACCATTCATTCATGCTTGCTAATTCTAATCTCGATTGTAGACATTTAGGGATAGGAATTGCTCGTTTCGGGTCAAGTCCTGGGCCGAGGGGGTCTTGTATACATGGGTAGTGAATGGGGTCACTCATACTTGGATTGAAACATGCCCAGGCTCCTTATGTATGTAGGGCTGATGGGTTGTAATGGATGCTGATAGTTTACTATCCACACATGTATCCGCTCCACAACATGGTATACATTACACCACTGCCGTTGACTGGCTAAATAGTCAAATTAGAATGCTAGGCTGCATTCTAATTTGACTGGGCAACCCAGAGCCTACTAGGCTGCATCAAAGGCCCACGGCCTATTTATGAAGTGGACTGGGCCCGCCTATGATCAGATGGACCACCCGATTTGTTGGATCAGGACAATCCCCAAATATCTTTTCACTCCTAGGCAACATTCACTTCTCTCTCTCACACACACACTCAGTGCCGGCTCAACCTTTAGGCCATTGCCAAGGCCCCCAAATTGGGGAGAAAAAAATTTAGGCCCCAATAATATATAATTAAAATTTTAAAATATAATTTAAATATTTAATATATTTTAATCATTGAATAAATAATGAGTGTTAACTTTAAACAAAATTCACTATTTTATCTAATGTACTTGGTCCTTAAATTAAGTGCAACTAGCATTATTGTAAAATTTGTAAAACCTCTTTCAACAAAATTTAGGTCCTAAAGTTCAACTTATTTTTTTATCTCACTCGATATTTATAACTTTGCAGTCTTATTATTAAAATCAATTGTCTATCATATAAAAAAGTACGAATAATAATTTTACATTTATATAAATTAAATTTGAGGTCATTTTTTAATTATTTTGTTTACAATGCACAAGATGACTATAAAATAGAGTGAGTAGAAATAGTGCACTAGCTATCTTTTTTATTTAAAAATAACTCATTTTCTCTATGATATCTAACAACTAGGGGTAATCCGTGCCTAAAGGCACGGTGAAACGGAAGTGAGAAGTGATGAATTTAGAGGGGAAAATTTAATTTGAATGGTTTTGAGAGAGATGTTGGTGGCTGTTGAATAAGTCTATTTGAGACCGTCGGATGGTCTCATTAAAAACTATCCTATTTTATATTATAGATGTCTCATTTATTTTGGAATTACTCAATTTGTATAAATTCTTATTTTTATATACATTTAGAAAAAAATATTTTACTAGTCAAACTAATTTTTAATTATGTTTCTATTTTATTTTAAACAAATAGTATGTATCATTATATTTGATCTTGATATTTGACTTTGATTAACACAATTTTTATTTTTAAAATTTAAATCTAAAATTTGAATTAGTATGTTATATCTCAAAAGACAAAACAAATAATTTATAAATAAACATATTTTAATAAGTATTTAATATTACTATTATTATAAAATAAATATTTATAGGCCTCATATAATATTTTTACCTAGTCCCCAAATTAGGTTGGGCCGCCCTTGCACACACTCCTGGGAATGATGAAGCTGAAGGAGATGAGATTAATAGTGGTAAATGTAATAAAGATATTAACAAAACATGATATGCAATCATACAAAGCAGGGCATGGGGTTGTAGGTTAATTTAATCTAGAATATAATAAATGAATCGCGGACATTCTTATAATTAGTAATAACATAAAAATACAATTATATTAAATTTTCTTAACATATGTATACCATCGTGTATGAATAATATTTAAAATAAAAATTATGTTAAACAATAAATTAATTAAATATTAAATGATTGAACATGTGGTAGAAATGGATGATGTAATATTTTTAAGGGAGAAAATATGTAGGGAATAAAAATTCAAATTACTAGCTGTTTTATTATTTTACTCCGTCACAATGGGATCGTATAATGTCAAGTTTGTGTCGTGTTTAAGTCATTTTGAATCAAAATTTGTTTAACTCATACACAATCTATTCGTAATCATATTTAATCAGATCCATATCGTTTATAAATTGTGGCAGTTGACTTCATGTCATGTGTAGCCAACCTGTCTTAACCCATTCATCAAACTTATCTGATCGATCAATCTAATTCAAACTCATATCCGGGATTCATACCACTCATGGGTAGGGCTCCCTAGTCATTTTCACTTTCGGGTATGCAAGTTGTGGCCTCTTTCCTCCCTCATGTGGTACTAGATGGGTTCAATTCTCATTAAGTGATCATTTTCTTATTGATTGCTAAGATAGACGTTTAGGCAAAGTTAGTTGATATGATTTTTCTCGAAATTTGATTATTCGAATATGAATATATATTTTTTGAAGGATTATCCCTAATAGAATTCTTCATATTATTTTATATGAATTCAAAATGCGATATTCCATGTGTGTGTGTAAAACTAAGTGATTGTTTGGTGAAGTAAAATAGAAATTCAGCAGTGATTATTCAAAATTACGTTGTAATTGAGTTATTCAGATTGGATTAAAATTTTAAGTCAAATTATTGATTTTTTAATGGGTAAGGATATGCTGGGGCTATCCCACATCAGATAGCGTTAGGGTGTGTGTGGGGGTTATATGGACGCTATGCCACTTCTGCTTTTTAAGTAGAAGTGTTGTAGTTGTCATCTGATAAAAAAAAACATATGTGTGCTTTTCAGGATGGTCCCATGTGGGCTCAGTTGCATCCCTCTCAGGCCTGACAAAGTTTCAGGTAGGCCTTTGGGCTTAAGTGATGATGTGTTGGGGCTATCCCACATCGGATAGCCTTAGGGTGTGTGTGTGTGGGTTATATGGACTCTATGCCATTTCTGTTTTTTAAGTATAAGTGTTGTAGTTGTCCTCTGATAAAAAATAAAAAAAAAATGGGTACGGATATGAATTATAAAAATAAAACCTATCATCTATTTTCAAGCGACGTTTTCAAATCACATTTGGAATCGTATTGATTAAAATTCGAACTAAATCTCATTTTTTGAGATGAATTTTTTCTCTTGTCCCCCAAGAAATCTATTTAATATTACAGTTAAAAAGTTGAATTTTCAACTTATAAAAGTATAATAATAGTCAAGATTGATACAATTTTCATCTATTTTGATCTAATAATAAAAGATTCATCCTAAAAAAAAATTTTCCACTCAAAATCATCATCTTCTCTACATGCCCTCCAATATCAGACAACACAACTAACACACTCTCTAGTGTTAAACAACTCTATTAATCCACACCCACTTCTCTTTTCTTTCTCTCCTATCGCTCTCTTATTTTCTTTTTTTCTTTTTAATTTTAAATTACGTAAATAAAGAAAAAAAACAAAAATTTATTATTTAAAATATAAAATATTATATGATTAATATTTAATTTTTGATACTACAAAATTTCTACAGACACGAAGGTATTGTTAATATCTTAGATACTTATTCAGGATTCAGATAGCCATGTCCCCAATACATGACTGGACAAGCAAAATGGCCCAAGCATCACAAAAAGCAAAAAAAAAAAAGCTTCCTCCTGGATGATGCTGAGGTCTGTTGACAGTAATCAAACACTACATGATGTTTCCCATAAGTAGTTGAGCACTTACTTGTATATAATTTTAGTGTTAGCAGTCTCAAGTCATAATCAAATTGATTGGTCAAGCCCCTTTAATAAACTAATCGGCACAAACTTAATTATGCATAATATAAATCCAACGATACTCGACACAAATACAAATATAAGTAATCAGAAATAGGTCGGGTTGAAGTTAGTGGGTCAATTTTTTTTTGATTCATGTCCAATAATATTTAATTAATCTTAACTCATTAGTTTCGTATTGTATTATCGTGTTGTGTCAAAAATTACCACCAACTCTAATTGTATGTCGTGTTTTAATAAAAATAAATATAAGTAGAGTAGAGGGAATTATGGAGCACGTCATAAATTTGGAATTCTTAAGTCCAACCCTCTTCTATGGAGCTTGAATTTAACTGATATATATGAGTTTTGACTTTTGAGTGTTTAGTATTATTCGGGGCTTACTTTAAAAAAAAATTTGTGTCAAACATAAAATTAAAAAAATAAAAGTAAAAAAAAATGAATGAATATGGGAAGCTCACCCTGGAGTCTATGTATATAACCCTCTGGAACCCTAAGCTTTTGTTACCGTAAAAGGAAAAAGAGATTTATGTTGTAAAGGATCAGAGCTTTTCACATCCAATGAGAGTTTGCTAGCACCATGGGTGTTCCAGCAATGGTGCTACCAAAATAGGGAAATAAACTTTGAAAATACAATAGAGAGGAAAGTTGAAAAGAAGAAGTCACCGTGTAGAACAAGATACATTGGTCTACCCAAATGAAGAGCTCATTCATGCCCTCTACCCCGTATCACAACTAGGGCTTGGGGCATGGGGGACAAATAACGAGCCTAGATCCAAACTAGGCTTGGACCTAGTTTGTGGGTTTAGCTCAAATCATCAAAAAACAGGTCAGACTTAGCTTACGACTTCAGTCTAGTCCGAAACTCAAGAGTCAACGCACAAGAGAAAATAATCATCGGGATACGCACGCGGAAGAGCAATCATCGGGATAACCATTACTGCAAAATAGTATCCATCCTCAATTGTAGCTAGCCTCCACAATAAAGTAGTATCTTGACCCTCACTTCACTACTTTAACTGGGGCTCTATGCCTATAAATTATAAACTTCTTACACATAGGGACATATCTCACACACTTCACCTTAAGCGTACTTTTGCTATCTCTCTCTTTCTCTCCTACTTCCTTGTTCTCTTTTATTAATAGAGTTCTCCGGTCACCATTGTCACCTTCAATGGTTAGATCACCCAAATCCAATCATCCAATATTTATCTCTTATTATTAATTACTTTATACCACCCACTCGACTGATTTAATTGTATATAGTCAATTTTGTATATCATCAAAAAGAATCAAAACAAAGGGTCTTATAATGTTTTGTATCGGAGCAATATTATTTGTATTTCATTTATTGACTTAATTATTCATTATAATTAGATTGATAATAAATTTTAATATTTATTAAGATTTGCAATCACTCAAATAATTAAAATAAATTAAATTTAAATAATATTATTGTTATTGTGCTGGGCCAGAATTACAAGGGATTTTGACAGCTGTGAAGTCACAAAAAAGGACAACTTTTGATGCTCTTTAGGCTTGGGTTTTGATATAGGTCACTTGGTCTTTCAATGTAGCCTACAACACTAATTAGATAACACAAATTTAATAGGATATAATTTTAAAATTAACATAATTATTAAATATGTATAATAAATAGTTTGAATTATATTTAACACTTAAAATTTACTAAATTAAATTTTTTTTTTTACGAAATTTGTCATCAATATGACATGAAAATATCAATGTGTGAATCACACGATGGGACACGAATTGCCACTCCTAAGTGGGCCCTTCAGCCTTTAAATGCTTGGTGGTCAATTGATTAAACTCAACCAGACTACATTCCATCTTGGTGGTTCGCAGGTCCAATAATTTAAAATTTTAAATAGAGAGTATTCAAGACCCACACCACAATCGGACGGTGGTTGTTGCTTCACCTGCTTACCTTCCTATTTGCAGGGGTCCATAGGAGGCATCCAATGCTTTTATGTGGCACACATGGAAAAGGATCGATGCAAAAGATTCTAGACTGACCTTTGTGTTTCAGATATAATTAGAGTCAGTTTTATTTTAATATATATATATTTTAATTATTTTAAACAAATTTATTCACGATGAGAGAGAAAGTGAAATCAACTTCAAGCGATGGGTGAAATTGTCAAATAAGATCCCGCTAAATTAACTAAGCGAACCATACTTTGGATATCGCTTAGAGTAAGGCCAGTCGCTGGATTAAGACAAACAAACCGACCATTCCTTATCAAAGGCCCAACAAGAGACGTTACTACGTACCTCATCCTCGGGATGAACTCCGATATTGAGGCCCGAAGACTGGAAATTCACAACACTACATAAACTCGATATGATAAAAATTAAAAAATAATACAAAATTTTAACTTGAATAACAAATAAGCCGGATTAGTATCACGAATGAATAACACGTTTAATTAGTATTGTACCAAAAACGTCATATTTTTTATATTTTTAAAAATTTTGACTGAGCTATAATATAAATTTTTGTAGTAAAAAAAGGTTTCTAGTCCTGCGATTTTTGGTTCACAAATAACACAAAAAATAAAAATAAAAAAACATAAACATAAACACTACACCAATCTAAAACTCAAATAAAATCTCACCATGACACAGTATAAAATGAAAATTTTATGTGTGGTACCTCTATTTTTTTATCATATTTGCACGTATTTTTATAAATTTTGTGGATATTTTTATAATTATTGTGGGTATTTTTGACACTTTTGTAACTACTGTTTTTATCATTTTTACGGTAGCTTGTCATTGATCCTAAAATATACCAATAACAGTTATAAATGGCGTGGTACCAATTTTTTTTTTACAACTCCTACATTGGTATAATAAGTCAACCTGTTTCAATCCCAAGACCTACATGGGGTAGAAGTAGAACTCAATGCATTATTATTATAAATTAAAAGAAAACAATGCTTTACAAAATTACACTCTGTGAAGCCCCGCATTGGACTTTTTTAAAGCATAGAATGCTAATATCTGTTAGCATCGCGTTTTTGACTCGCTGTTTGACTCTGCACAGTGAACTGAATTATTATAAGGTAGCAATTGTATTTATTATCTGGCAATTGAGCTACTCCTTAGTGAGAAACCAATGGTTGAAATAGTTGACTTCGGTGCAACCCCTGCCCTCGGTTCTAACATGCACATTGTATATTGCTTTCCCTTCGCATATTTAATGTTAGTGTCTGAATATACTATATAATATAAAAAAAATTAAATAAAACAATAACATAAACTTCCATTTGAGCACCGATTGAATTTCGTAAAATTAATTTGGACCTTTTATTTCATTGCTGATGATGCAAAAATTAGTATTATGCACCACATGTCAAGTGATTAGTAATTAATGCAGTAATTAAGAAGTAAGAGAGCAACACAAGTAAGACAAAGATGTAGAGTGGTTCGGTCAACTTGACTTACGTCCGCTATGAAATGCTAGGGTCGCCTGAGTATTTTATTACTTCGAGGAGTGTAGGGAGAGCAGGGAGATACAAGCTATGAGAGACAGGGGAGAGTGATAGCAGATGTGCTCGATTGTGTGTGATGCCCCCTAAATATTGGTGGGGCTTACAATTTATAGTCGTCTCATAACAGATTGAGACGGCTTATTAGTAACTAAAAGACTAATTTGGTAGAGTTGACGTCATCTTCTCAACGGATGAGGCAGTTACGTCGCTCCTCCATAAGATCTGGTCAAAGAATGACGTGGTAGTTGATTTCTTCCAAGGCACCGTGGATGAGACTCTTGGATGAGCCTTACTCCAAGGTGGCTTAGATGAGACTCTTGGGATGTCGCTTACTCCAAGGTGACTTAGATGAGGCTTTTGGGATGACTCTTACTCCAAGGTGGCTTGCTTGAGGCTCTTGGGATGACCTTACCTACTCCCTTGGTGATATAGCCCTTTGAACCCTGATGAGCTTGACTAGGCGTATACCTCTTTTGGGCTGGACCCATTGGATCTTGTTTAGTTAGATTCTTTATTCAAACTGGACTTATAACATGAGTTGGGTCATTAGACTTGACCCATCAATTACAATATTTGGTAAATTTTCATCTAAAAATAAAATCCTAAAATTATCGAACTCGTCATCAACTCACAATCTTGCCTTAATCCAATAGTTAGCAATACATCAACAACATATAATCCAACCAAATTGACACAAAATATAATCCAACAATATATTCCTCGATCCAAATGTTGCATTGCATAAAACATTATTTGTCCGCGGAATTCTCTGCTCTTCTTTATGGCCTCTTCTCTTTGCCCATATTGACTAATACTTTTGACACCAACTTGTAAATTGATCATGTTTCTCAAAGTCCTAAGAACATAAAAAAAAAAAGTTAATGGAATATGCCACTTCTCAAAGTCAATCATATTAGTATCCAATTTCTTGAAGTTGTTTAATGCTAATGTTTTATGATTATTTCTCTTATGCAACAATAAGGTAAAGAGGAAGAATCATGTGCAGTCAGTGTAAAACTATCATGGGTTTATGTCTATCAAAGTGAAAAAACTATTTTTTTTTTATAATAATTTTAGAGGCTAAACTTACTCAAATTGAGGCAAAACAATAAACAGATTAAAATCAAAGATTTATACGAGCCTTTGACCCTAAAAGTCTTAAAGTTTATTGGCCAAAAGAGTTCTAATTAGTCGATCTATTTATGAACTCAATATGCTAAATTTAAACTCATAACCGTTAATTTCATGTAAATTTGACGAAATTCATGCCTCTCTTGGATTTTAATTAAATATTCTTTAAACGAACTCTAATAGTGTTTTTGTTACATATTTTTTTATAAAAATATTATTCTTAATTTGGAAATCTAATTAATTATAACAAGTGAACTTTATTTTAAAACCGGGGACAGAGAGAGAGAAAAGAGGGAGCATGGTTGTCTAGTTGCGCCATGTGACCGATACAATCTTCTTCTACTCCCGCATTGAAGGCTTCCCAGTTCCCATAGGTTCACTTCCCTTTTACGCACAACTATAAATCGCAGTCATATCTTTTCTCTCTCCGCCCTCTCTCTCTCTCTCTCCCTCCCTCCCTCCTCTGTTAACTCTAGATCCAATTTAGGCTCTACGCCTTTGAAGCCCCATTAGATCTTCAAAAGCAACACAGATTTCAGTACATGGCTCCACTTCAACACCTCAGTTGCAGAAAGGTACCCCTCTTTTATCTTCTTTTCTTTGTCTTCACTTCCATCTTCTCTTCTGCCTACACAGAAACCCAACCATCAAGTAATGTCTTTTCTGGAAGAAGAGTCCTGTTAGAGGTACAGAAGGAAGATCAGACAATAATTAAGAAGAAATCCACTACACTCTCCACCAAAAACCAAACCAAACTCATCAAACCCACCACAACTAGTTCAACCAAAAACCAAACCAAACTCTTCAAACCCACCTCCATTAATGCATCCAAAAACAAAACCAAGGTCATCAAACCCACCGCAGATTCAACCAAAGAAAGTTCCACCATGAAAACCCAGTTCAAAAAGCTCAATTCCACCTCAAACCCCTCAAATTCAAACAAATCCAGTTCACTTGTCACCATGAAATCCTCAGATCTGGTTAAACCAAGCACACCCAAGAACAAAACAACCAAACCCATCACCAAAAAACTAAACCAATCCCAAACAGACAAGAAGCTCAGTAGTGAACTCCAATCCAAAACCCAGGTCACAGACAAAAAAACGAAGCCTCAAAAGACCCAAAAACAACCAAGTTGGATTGATAAAGAAGATGAAGATGATTTAGTTTCAGAATTTAGAGATCTACCCTCCAAATTTCAAGAAACTTTTTTGCCCGATATGGAGAGAATTTCCAAAAGCTCCAAGATTTATCTCACACAAGCCAACAAAGAGATCACAAAAGGGTTCAAACCTATAGTGGGTAATAAATATGCACCTACCATTGCCTCTGTAGTCTCATTTGCCTTCATTTTAATCCCTCTCATTCTAGTCTCTCTCATATTCAATCGTATCAAAGCCTATTTCTCTCTCCAAAAGCTCTTGATCTTCATCCAAGTTTATCTCTCTATATACTTCTCTATCCTCTGCCTATCTTCACTGGTCACTGGCCTTGAGCCTCTAAGGTTTTTCTACGCTACTTCGCAGTCCACATACATCTGTGTGCAGGTGTTCCAAACCCTTGCTTATGTGTTGTACCTTCTGCTTCTGTTGATGTACCTGGTTCTGGTGTTCTCCACTGAAACTGGGCTGGTCTCTAAGTTGTTGGGCCTGGTCCAGACTTTCGTGGGCTTTGCTGTTGGGCTCCATTACTACATGACAGTGTTTCACAGGACTGTGCTGCGTCAACCGCCCAAGACTAGTTGGAGAGTTGACGCCATTTATGCCACGTGTTTCTTGGTGATTTGTCTGTTAGGTACGGCTGAGAGGAGGAAGAAGGCTTACTTGGAAGAAGGTGGTGAGGAGGGCAAAAAGAGCTAAGATGTTTTTGTAATTTTTTTTTTTAGTTTTTATGGGTTATAAATTTTAGTTAAGAAGCGAAAAAGTTCGCTTTTTAACTTATTTTTACTCTTTTTTTTTTCAATTTACTATTTGTAATTCATTATTATTATAATAAATTATGGGAATTGATTTATCATATTTTTCTCACTTTATTTTTCTACCTATAGCTGTAGAGGGTGCTCACGCGAAAGTGATGGAAGTGAAGAGGTGGAGGTTATTGTGACAATAAATTGATTGGTCCCTCAACTAGTATCTTTGTGTCAATTAAGTTTTTTAGTTATGTGGATGAATAAATAGTTGAGCTTGTTTCAATTTGTTCTAATGAGTGAAATGGACGAAAATAGTTTTTTGGCATAAAATTAATAATTGAGTGAATAAATTCAAACAATTACACGTTCATGCACCATTTTAAAACTAGATAAAAATTTAAGGATTAGTTATGATATTTATAATATAAAATATGACAGATTTCAATAAACTCATTCGACGATTTCAAATAAACTCATCTAACAGCTACTAACAATCTCTCTCAAAATAATTCACATTGTGCAGCACATGAGAGTCACACTCCATAATAGTGCCCAATGGGCCCCTTGGAATCGTCCAAAATCATACTTGATAGTCAAGTCAAACTATTCAGGTTCAGCTCAAATTCAATTTTACCTCTTAACAACCCTAACTTGAATAATAACGAGCCTAAAAGATTTCGTTCGAGTTCGCAAAAATCGATTCGTTTATATGTGGACTTGACTCATTTTGGATTCAATTTAAATTGGACTTCTTTTTTAAACAAATCGAATTTAAAAAACGAGATCGACAAAGCTAAGTTAAATTATCAATTCTACCTATAACTGTAGAGCGTGCTCACGCGAAAGTGATGGAAGTGAAGAGGTCGAGGTTATTAATGTCACATTAAATTTAGGCTACCGACGGTTCGGATCTCGTGTCGGTGCTTATGCTTTAAGAATTAAGACAAAGAAACGTAGCAATCACGCACAGCTGTATGGCGCTTAGCTATTTATTACTCTGAATTTTACACTTAAGGTTATGGTAACTTTGAAAAAGAATTATTTACCAAAAAAAAACTTTGAAAAATAATTGATTAAGAGCAATAAATATTGGTTTAAATAATAAGATAAGAGTAAAAAAAATAAAATAAAAAACTTTATATTATTGTTTAATAGTAAATAGATGTACGATATCTAAAAATTATTTTTTGATATAGTAGTTAAGATCCTAATTTTACAGTATGGAATCAATTATGATACATGTTCAAAAATAATATGATCTATCAATTAAAAAATAGTCAAATTAAAATAATACATAAATTATTTATTTATTTATTTAATTAGTTATGAAATAAAAAAAATAAATATTTTTTTATTTAGTATTGTGTGAATTGTTTTTGAATTAAAATTTTTTGTTTACATGAATATTGATAAAAAAATATGATATAATTTAAATATAATTCTATTCCAAATCATACCACGTGAAAATAACACCAGAATTGAAGGTTTTATAGCGTGAGGAAAAACCTAATGCCTCCTAATCATCCGATTGACAATGAATTCGAAGGTTCAATTCAATTTAAGTGTACAAATATGTACTATAAAGCATGATTGCAACCTTGCATGTCAAAACATTCTATTTTAGGTGATGGTGGGCATGGTTCAGTCATGCTAAATGTTGGGTAGCTGGCTATACTTTGTCGAGTGGTAGCTGCATCATTTAAGTTCGAGAAGTACCCACCAAGCTTTATTTCTTGTTATTCAATACCGGTGTACGTATATTAGCGATGACTCATGCAATATACGAGATTTATGTCTCCTCTATCTCATTCTATGTTCCAGTGTTCTCTCACTCTCTGACAATCTATATCCAATCCTACTAAACTTCCCTTCTATCCCATCTTGCTATACCGTTTAATTTGTCAAGTACGATTAAAGAGGAAGTTGAAAAGTTTAGAGAGAAAATTATTAAATATAACGATTAAAGATCCGAGTGTTACAAAAATACCAAAAAATTAAAAATATATACTAAAAATAAGGATGAGAGTTCGAAGATCATCAAAACCTTCTTACATTGCTATAGTATATAAGACGAGTCTTCAAATATGCTCCCGTCTACTTATTAGGGTAGTTTCAATGAAAACGTTATACAGATTAATAACTCCAACTTTAAAATTCAATTTTTAGAACATCTTGATTTACTCAATACTCACAAATTGTAGGTAATTGTGCATATCTAGAATGTTGTAAACATGCAATACAGTATGCAATCAAGAAAGAAAAGCAATTACATACAATGAACACGGGATTTACATGTAGAAAAATTACTTATATCCACAAGAACAATTGTTTCACTGTATTACAATCCTGCTTTGTTGTGTTGCACTTCACTTGGCTCCGTCTACTAGCCCAATGTCTTTTGAGTTTAAGAAATATGAATCACCCAGTATTTTTAAAATAAATTTTTCCTCCTCGTCGCTCTTTACTAATGAGAGCCTCCATTGTCAGAGGTTTTCTATCAATTCCCATTAAATAGGTTATTTGTGACTATTACTAACTCAACTTGTTTATAATTCATGATAATAGACCTAAAAAATTTCAACAAAACTAGGCCTTGTGGTCTTAGAAAAATCACATGAATGCCTCAGTGGCCTTGCTGAAGTTGATTTTTTTTTTTTGGTACATAGGAAAAGTTAAAAGGGTTATTTAAACCCTCTAGGAAAGGATATACATGATAGATCATTCAAAAGAAATTGCTCCAACATAGGCGGTGGGACATCAAAAAACACAAAAGAATCCCGTTGTAGCCCTCCCAGGCTTGCCATTTTGTCAACGCAGAAGTTTCCTTCTCTCAGTGTGTGAAGAATGGGGGTGTTAGTCAATCCCATTATGTGCTTGCAATTGACAATGATATTCCTTTCGGGGTGGAGTTCCTCCAACCTAGCAGTGATTAGGTTGAGGGCATCCAGGGAGTCAGTTTCCATGATCACCTTCTTTAGGTTCTGGGTTTGTATAATCTTGAGGCCTTGATAAATCGCCCATAGTTCAGCTTGTAGGCAGTTGGAGTCCTTTAGCTTCCCGTAGAAGCCAAGCTGCCACCTTCCTTGATCATTCCTTAGTAGTCCTCCAATCGCAGCTGATCCAGGATTCCCTTTAGAGCTACCATCTACATTCATCTTCATCCATCCTGTAGGAGGGAAAGACCAACCAATGAGTTTGGGGGGATTAGGTAACACCTGGGAATGGGGTTCATTGAAGGCATTCCATGAATCCCATGCCAGTCTCCAAACTTTCTTAGCAATAAAATGGGGGGGGGGGGGGTTCGTTATATTTCCCAAACATTCTTGATTCCTATCTTTCCAGATGTTCCATATCAGAGAGGCAAAAAGTATAGGCCATTTCACTCCTCTCCAAGAGGTGTCCTTTCTAGCATTATAGTTCTTAAAGAGCCAACTTTGAAGATCCATTGATTGATCTTGTTGGAGCTCATTCCTATTTAGAAATGCTCTCCAAACCAGATCAGCTTTCGGACAATCTCTCAGGATATGGATTGTGCTTTCGTAATGAAACTTACATCTTACGCAAGAAGGATCATTCATGAGGTTTCTTGTGTAGCTCAGGGAGTTAGAAAGGATTCTGTCGCTTTGGACCAACCACAGAAAATGCTTAAGTTTATGTGGAACCCTTAGCTTCCACATCCAATTCCAATTAAAGTCATGATGCTGCCTTGGGATAGGTTTAGAAATCCAATTATAAGCAGATTTAATGGAAAATTTTCCATTGCTTGTAAGGCCCCAGAATGGTGAGTCATGATGGGAGCCTTCCAATGGCAGTGGTGTGTGCAAGAGATCAGAGATAAATGGAGAAGGAAGGCACATACCAGCTTTCTGACTGTTCCAGTTACCTGTAGGACTTATAATCTCGGCCACTGTGCTATTCGGATCAGCTGAAGATGGTATATGCATCCTTCTTTGGAGTGAACTTTCACCTGTCCACCAATCATTCCATAAAGAAACTTTTGAACCATTACCAATGAACCATTTTGTATTATCCTTCACAATTTGACTGGCATTTAACAAAGCTCTCCATATTGGGGATGAATTAGACTTGCGTGGCCAATCTTTTAGGGTTGGATTCATGTACTTCTTTTTGACTACTTCCACCCAAAGGGACTTGCTCTCAGTATGTAAATTCCAACCTAGTTTAGATAGGACATCTAAGTTGTTATCTCTACATTTTCTCAACCCCAGTCCCCCAATCTCCTTAGGAACCAATGTTAATGCATTACTGATGACTTGTGCAGCAGGTTCAACATGTCCCCTTATTGCACTCTTAATAGAACCATTCAAAGCAGTGGGCTCATCAGAATCTTCATAACAATCATTATAATTTGTTAGGGCAGAACTAACCCAAGTTTGAACATTGCTTTTATGCCACAAAAAGTCTCAACCTTGGTCCTGACCCATTTTTCTGAGCTCCGGGACCGACTGCGTCAGTCGGTCTAGGCCTCGCCCATCCTGTCGAAACAGTCCTTTAGGGTTGCATGCTCATTGGCACTCAGCCCTTTGTCGTTGGTCATTTGAGATATGAATGCCTTCGCTTGCTCAGTCTTGGCTAGGCCCGTGGACAATGTGGTCTCGGCCAACTATTGTAGGCTTGGTTGGGGATCGGTGGCGTGGGCTTGGAGAGTTTCGACACACACTGCAGGATATCTTGTGGCCTTGCATGCTTCCACGATCGAGGTTGTCGTGGCAGCGAAGGCCGTGCCGACAATGTACAAAAGAGAAAGAGTTAGGGATGAAAATGCAAGGTCAAAGCTAGCCATGTGTTTTTTTTTATTTGGATAAAAAAGGGTTTATATGATGAGTAAATTTATAGGGAGTGAGAGGTTATCACATATGCCTATTTTTGGCCCATCCTAAATTGGGATTAGTCTTAGTACTAGCCTAGAAAATTGGTGCTTTGATTAATTCTAAAGAAACTGTGTTCAAATTATTGGACGATATTATCTTCAACATTACGTTCTCAGAAACTTGATTATATATACACACACACACATACACACGAGAGAGAGAGAGAGGATTGTACAAAACATTACAATTACACTGTGCTAACGGTCCAATCATAGCCAGAGTCAGGGCTGGCCCGCCCAACAATATGGAAAAAAAAGCATGGGCTTTAGGCCCCAAATTTTTAGAAGGTCCCATAATTTTAGGTACATTAGTAGTCTACAAAAAAAATTAAATCCATTATTTTTTAAGCCCTACAAAAAAGCTCCAAAAAATTAAATCCAATCAAAAAATTTATTGCAATAATTTGGGTTTATATTCTAGTCCATAACATTAAAAACTTAGAAATTAAAAAAATAAAAAAATACTCAAAAGTCGACTCAAATTTACTTAGAAATTAAAAAATAATAATTTCGACTCATAAGTCGAAATAAAAAAAAAATTATTGCAATAATTTGAGTCTATAATCTAATCCATAACATTAAAAAATAAAAAAATAAAAAAATACTCAAAAGTTGAATCAAATTTACGCTCACTCACTTTCTCTCTCCGGTAAAAAAAAAAATAAAATAAAAACAAAAACAATAGTTGAAATTAAACACCCTCTCTCCTTCTATGTGGTAAAAAACAAAAACAAAAGTTAAAATTTCTTTCTCGACAACATTAACACATCATTCTTTTCTCTCCCTCTCACATAGAAAATTAAAAATAAATTAATTTTTTATAATAAATAATACTAAAAATAAAAAGGCCTTCATTTAATATTTCCGCTTTAGGCCTCAAATTGGCTTAAGCCGCCCTTGCCCAGAGTAATGTCACACCGTGGATCCAATGAAAAATCCTGACAATGGCATAAACTATGATTAATCCAGACTAGCCCTATGATAAGGATTCGAATCCAGAACCTCTTAATATTTTATTATATTTATAGTTAATTATTAAAAGAATCAAACTAAAACTAACGACCCAGATCAATTTTAATAAGACAATCGCAGTTATTGTTGGGGGTCTTCTTATCCCTAGGAGATAATGTAGTTGAGCTCGTCGGAGGGGACATTTCATTATGGGCCAGGTATGATGTCCACCCATATGTGGTCTATGTGACTATGAGCCAACAGTCCAATCTCCAAATGTATTTCCCTCACGTGCTCCACACATTAAATAAGTTAATTAAAGACTTAATATGAAAATAGAGATTTTTCGGTATTTGAATTGTCGTGGGTGATAATATTTTATATTTATGGTATTAGTTGTTTATCCCATAAATAGAGTTTAGTTAAATTTAATTAATTACCAAATAGTCATACTAATCCATTGATGTAATTTTTTTGGCCATGAATATCCACACGATGTGCCGACGGACAGAGCCACCCAATTTTGTCTTAAAAACTAATGAGCAATGTTATGCAACTTAAATTTGGGATCTCATTTGGCATCTCAAATCAATAAGGATCATTGGATAAGTAGGTCACAATACTAGATCGATAAATAAAACAATGAACAAAGCCATTCATTTTCTTCATACAATACCCATTAAACGAATTATTTGTGTCTATTACAAACGCGACTCATTTATAATTCTTAATAATTGATCGTGTTGTTATCAAATATTTAGGACGAAAAAAACTCCAGCATTTACATTTAGATTGTAATCTAAAACCAAACCAAAATAGACCTAAAAATTTTCAACAAAACTAGGCCTTATGGTCTTAGAAAAATCACATGAATGCCTCAGTGGCCCTGCTGAAGTTGATTAACCAATGCTAATGCATTACTAATGACTTGTGCAACAGGTTCAACATGTCCCCTTATTGCACTCTTAATAGAACCATTCAAAGCAGTGGGCTCATCAGAATCTTCATAACAATCATTATAATTTGTTAGGGCAGAACTAACCCAAGTTTGAACATTGCTTTTATGCCACAAAAAGTCTCCACCTTGGTCTTGGCCCATTTTTTTGAGCTCCGGGACAGACTGCGTCAGTTGGTCCAGGCCATCGCCCATCCCGTCGAAACAGTTCTTTAGGGCTGCATGCTCATTGGCACTCAGCCCTTTGTCGTTGGTCATCTGAGACATGAATGCCTTTGCTTGCTCGGTCTTGGCTATGCCCACAGACAATGTGGTCTCGGCCAACTCTTGTAGGTTTGGTTGGGGATCGGTGGGGTGGGCTTGGAGAGTTTCGACACACACTGCAGGATATCTAGTGGCCTTGCATGTTTCCACGATCGAGGTTGTCGTGGCGGCGAAGGCCGTGCCGGCAATGTACAAAAGAGAAAGAGTTAGGGATGAAAATGCAAGGTCAAATCTAGCCATGTGTGTTTTTTTTATTTGGATAAAAAAGGGTTTATATGATGAGTATATTTATAGGGAGTGAGAGGTGCCTATTTTTGGCCCATCCTAAATTGGGATTAGTCTTACTACTAGCCTAGAAAATTGGTGCTTTGATTAATTCTAAAGAAACTGTGTTCAAATTAGTGGACGATATTATCTTCAACATTACGTTCTCATATATATATACTACTTTAAAATGTCAACAAAAGTGAAAAACTTTTGTTTGACTATTTTACCCTTGATCATTGTTATAAAGTCAATCATATCCTCTCATTTTTTTTTTCATTTTCTTCAATTAATTATATAATCTTCTCATATCCTTTCATCTTGTTAAATTAATTATGTGTATAAATTTGACATTTAATTATATTCATTTGAGCTTTAATAATTAATTTTAGCCTTTAATTTCTATTTTTCTTGACTAACCCTATCTTATCTATACTACTAATATATTTCATAATCTATCTATCTATATCTATATTACTTTTGCCTCTCTCTACCGTTAAGTCCGCGCTCCTTCACCTCTCTCTTTGACATCAGAACCTAATGCTCACTGCCACCCCTTCATCTCCCTCTTTTTTAGCTGAAGTTCCCCTCTTTCATCTCCCCTTTCAGTAGATTAATTCATCAAACTAATCGTCAAGTTTTTTTTAGCCGTCATAACTCTTGAGTCAGTGACTAATTTCATGGACGCCATGATGTTGAAGTTTGGGGCTGTTTGTGCTACGTTGAATGTGAAGTTGGAATACCATGGGTATCCAAAAGCTTCGGATGTTCAGAATATTGAATCTTGGTATGTATTCCATTTTTAAAATTGGGTGAGTACCCATGAAGATTGTTATCATTGAGTTCTTTGTTAATTCAATATGAGTTGATTCGTGTTAAAGTTGCATCGTTCTTTTAATTCACGCAGATGTGAACTTTTATTGTTGGTTTTAAGATTTATCGGGAATCAATTCAATGGTGGTTTCTCTTGGATTGTGAAAGGCATTGTGTTGGAAAGAGGACATTATGGTTTTGGCAAGGGTACTTTATGGGTATGCCGATGCGTTCATTGTGGATTATGCCCCATCTATGCGGATGGATTCATGGATGAGTACTCGAAGGTTGGTTTTATATCCTGTGTTCTCGCCCTCTTTTGGTTTATTGCTGGTCATTTTAAATAAATAATCTCACTGATGATCAAATGGTAGGATCCTAGAGGACAGTCGTTAAACTAATTATCAATTCCTTGAAAACCTTGATGATATAAATAATGTTGTACTTATTCTTAGTTTCAAAATTTATGGTATCTATGAAGTAAGAAATAAAGAAAATTGTGATGGAAAATGTAAAGTGTAGCATTGTGCTTATTTGATAATTATTGTGCATTTGTCTTTTGGTGCTTGAACTGGTGGCAGCATTGATGGCTATGGAGCCGGCAGATTAGGTTCAAAGTGTATCTTGGAGACGTACCATTGAACCTATGTTAATCGTCCCAAAGTGATTGTAGCCAAGCTGATCTAAACTAGCTAGAGCTGACTATCAAAAAAAAAAAAAAAACTTGCTAGAGCTCTCTAAATAGATGTGGTGTCCACTAAAGTTGAACCCTTAACTTATTACACAAACAAATATCTTTAATTTTAAACTGTTTCTGCTACTTTGTCTGACTCTTCATCACGTGCATGTGGTGCTTCAAGTTGAACCCTTGACTTTCATAGATCAAATTTTTTAGTTACTTTAAAGTGTTTCTTCCACATTGTCTGACTCTTTCTTTATGCTTTGTGGACACTTTCCCAAGCTTTTATTCATTTGTTGCTTGCCCACTTCTAATGCCATAACCACTCCTTCGGTATGCTTTATATATATATAATAAAATAGCTTACAATTCAAATTTCAAAAGATAAACAAAATGACTTTTGTTTTTCACAGTTCAGATCGCTTTAAATTTTACTTTAAAGTTAATCTAACGGCTAATATTAACACCCTAAATTTAATAGAAAAAATAGGCACCTAAGAGTGTGTTTGAAGTGACTTTTTAAAAGTATTTCTAGAAATTATTTCTCATAAGTACTTTAAAAAAAAAATAATAATGTTTAAAACTGCCACACCACTACCTCTACCACCACCGCCGCCGCCGCCGCTGCCACCGCCACCGCCGCTGCCGCCACCACCGTCGCCGCCGCTGCCACCGCCACCGCCACCACCACCGCCGTCGCAGCTGCCACCACCACCACCATCGCCGTCGTCGCCACCACCGTCGTCGCAGCTGCCACCACCACCACCATCGCCACCACCGTCGCCACCACCACCTCCATCACCACTGCCACCGCCGCCACCACTGTCTTCGCCGCCGCCACCACCACCGCCACCCCCACTACCACCATCGCCGCCGTCGTCACTGTCGTCGCCACCACCACCACCATCACCGCCGCCGCTGTCGCCGCCACCACCACCATCACCACCTCTCACCCCCACTACAACCGATGCTTAAATTCATTTATCTCTCCTCTATGTTTGTGATTTGATTTTGGATACGAATACAAATATGTTTATTGTTTATCATTTTTTATTATTTTGTGCCTTCAGACACAGACAATAACTAGTATATATATATATTAGCTATAAAGTGTGGATGTTTGTTGTTTGAATCTCTCAATTTGTCGTGGTAGTTTTTTAAATTTGAAAGTTACCTTAGTCAAGGTTATTGGCCCTTCAAAAGTACACAATGTTTTAATTTTTTGTAAAATTTAATGATTGCATGAACTCTATCTTCCAGCTTATTGAAAGTAGTATTCACATTTGAATGACAGTATAATTACTGTTTGAGCTGGTGCACCTAATTTTACTTTATATTGTTATTTTAAAAATCTATGTTATACTTGGGCCGGTTATTAAAATTGCTAATTTTGGAGTCGTCACACTGCAGGATCAAACCAAAGTGATGACTACGGAAACTGGAACATATCATTGGGTGGCTGGCTTCTTAGGTATGCTTATATATATATTAGCTACAAAGTGTGGATGCTTGTTGTTTGAATCTCTCAATTTGTCTCAATATGTACACATCCCATTCTGCTTCGGTAATTTCTGAAAAAAAATTGATTTTCTTTTTGTTGATTTATTATTTGTCCTATGAGTTTGAATTGCAGTTCAACTTATTTAGTTGTGGTTTTAATTAGTCGTGTGGCTAGAGTTTGAATATCAAATGCTTATTTTGCTATCCAAGTTTTAAGGTTTTTGCTTGGCTTAATCGTAGCTGTTGTGAACAATATAATGTTTTATCATATTCTTGAAGAAAGAGAGTTTTTGTCAGCTTTGCTTTTCTACTCTGTCCAACAGTGAGAGAATACACCAATGAAAAAAATGTACACATGCACACAAAAGAATACTCCAAAGCAGAATTACCGAGTAGAAGAAAAAAAATTGTATTTTCATTGGGTGTGACAGTCAAGCTGACTTTCGAACAAGGGTTTGTTGGGCTTGGTAGAGGAAGTCACAACTTGTCTCCGTAATGGAGGTGGGCGGATCCCTTCGTTGTTGCCGTTGTTGTCGAGGTCTTTAATTTCATCTTTGTTTTGATCATGCCCGTCATTGGTTTAGGTTATTGTGTGATTAAAGTTTTCATGTATAAATTTGGTGGGGAAATATAATTTCTTTAGGAATTACGGTATTTCAAGTGAACTAGATTTGTTTAATTTTCTTAGATCTGTTACATTTTAGAGGGAAATGATAATTATAAATGGTGAATGCTCTGAGTTTGCTTTGCTATGGGCACGAAGGATGGGTTCAAAATTTATGAGTAGAATACAAGCCATCTACTTTATGAATGAGGTATCTTAGCTCAGTAATTACTATTCCAGGTTCAAACTTGGCATGTTTTAACAAATTTCCGTTTGTGTCATAGATGAATTATGTATGTTTAACTTAATCGTATGCATGCATTGACTATTTCAATGAAGAGCTTCAAATTTGAGTAAGGTTGGTCATGCTTCAATTTTTTTTTTTTTTTCTGGATGTGGAATGAAGTAAAACTTGAAAATAAGATTAAAAATATATTTCTTGTGATATACCTTGGATGACATGAAAGCTAACAAAATAATGCTCTAATCTTGAATCAGATGTTAAGAAGTCACTGTTAGATTTTAGATTACATTAGTTTTAGTGCAAGTAGATGTACATTAATAACTAAGTGTGTCACATTATTGAATTAAGCTCTATTGAGTTTAGGATTTCGGTTTTTGGGCATGAACTATTATCACAACAAGGGAAATATCATCAATCAAAATTTTGCTTTTCTTGTCTTCTATAATTTTCACGCTACCAATATATTTATTCTTTTCATTGTTATAATCTTGTGTGATGTATTTGAGAGAGTTTTGGATTCAATTCATAGATTTTCCAGCATGTTCTTTCATATCACCCTCTAAACTGATGGACGTGAGAACACCGTTGGAAATCTTCTATGCACATTAAGCTAACTTATAATTACATGTTTTGGATTAGCTTGTTTCAATAAAAAAATGTTTAGGAAATCTTAGAAAGAGTACAACCAAGGAAGTTTTGTTCTTGAGGCTTTGTCAAAGTTTTGGGTTTCTATCTCACCGAATTCATTGGTTTATTGATAGAATCTCTATATTGCATAACTATTTGTTGATATATGGACTTGCTGTTTCATCATGGTTTTAGGGTGGCCTTCAAGATGTTTTATACCATGCTTCTGAAAATGATGGCAACCCAATGTGGGCATATCAAACTTCTGAGAAGCCCTTCTCATGCATTCATATATTGGAAAGAGGGAAAAATCTACAATACAAATGACCTCTATTATTGGAATATTTAGTCCTTCATGTTAAGCACTACTCTTTAGAAGCCACTTCCATGAAACCTATCCTAGCCCACCACAATCCTAACAACATTGCACCTCCGCCAATCATCTTTGGTAATTGGTACCACCACACCCTCCATGATCTTAATTTTATGTTGTATTGATGGAGATTCATAGTATTTTAGTCCAATATTTCTCCCAAATTTGAAGAAGTTAGGTTTAAAGTAGGCATAATTTTTTCAAAAAATATTGCAAGATCTCCTTAAACTCCAATTATATTTGGACAAGGAATTTACATTGAGTTGGGGTATGGATGTGGTTGGTCTTTGATGGTGCCTAAAAGGAAGTAGGCCAGTGATTTTTTGGCTTAGGTTCTTGTAATATTTAGATGGAGCAAAATGACTTGGAAAACTGATAATTTGCAACTGATGTGATTTGGTTGCAATTGCACAAAATCTTCCCATAGCATTGCTTAGTATCTGTTATATTGTATGACTATGGTTGTCAAAAAATACTAATGTTGATAAATTTATTTACTTCCGGCAACAAATTACTCTAAATAGTTTTGTCCCATTAATAACATACCTTTCTCCCTGTAGACAAGTTCAAGTACATGTTGAAGTGCCATGAGATCAAATTACCAAAGGCTAAGAAAAGAACACTGAACTATAACAAGAAAGGAGGAAGTTTATTTTTGAATGTAGGCATGAAAGGCATTCGTTTCAGTAGTATGTTATCAAGTGATGATTCTGGTAAAATTGGGCCAAATGTAGATTTTATGACATGAATTTTATAAAAACTCAGTAAAATTATAGGTTTTCAAGAGTACAAGCACAAAGATGTTAGGGAGACATTTGTTTTTTTGAAAAAATGATGCATGATATTAATATACATGTCACATTCAAATGGTTCACGTGCAACGCACGTATGCACCTACTAATATACACACACACACACACACACACACACACACACACACGAGAGTCGACTCATAATTTTAGGAATATCAGTAGTTCACAAAAAAAATTAAATCCATTAAATTTTAAGCCCTACAAAAAAGCCCCAAAAAATTAAATCCAATCAAAAAATTTATTGCAATAATTTGGGCCTATATTCTAATCCATCACATTAAAAACTTAGAAATTAAAAAAAAAAAAAAAAATTCAAAAGTCGACTCAAATTTACTTAGAAATTAAAAAAAATATTTCGACTCATAAGCCGAAATTAAAAAAAAATATTATTGCAATAATTTGAGTCTATAATCTAATCCATAACATAAAAAAATTAAAAATTAAAAAAATACACAAAAGTCGACTCATATTTACTCTCACACACTTTCTCTCTCTTGCTCTATCCGGTAAAAAAAAATAAAAAACAAAAACAATAGTTGAAATTAAACACTCTCTCTCCCTCTCTATGGTAAAAAACAAAAACAAAATTTGAAATTTCTTTCTCGACAACATTAATACATCATTTTTTTGTCTCCCTCTCACATAAAAAATTAAAAATAAATTAATTTTTTATAATAAATAATACTAAAAAAAAAAAGGCCTTATTTTCATGTTTTCGCGTTAGGCATCAAATTGGCTTGAGCCGCCCTTGCCCAGAGTAATGTCACACCGTGGATCCAATGAGAAATCTTGACAGTGGCATAACCTATGATTAATCCAGACTAGCCCCTATGATAAGGATTCGAATCCAAAACCTCTTAGTATTTTATTATATTTATAGTTAATTATTAAAATAATCAAACAAAAACTAACGACCCAGATCAATTTTAATAAGACAATCGCAGTTATTGTTGGGGGTCTTCTTATCCCAAGGAGAAAATATAGTTGAGCTCGTCGAAGGGGACATTTCATTACGGGCCAGGTATGATGTCCACCCATATGTGGTCCATGTGACTATGGGCCAACAGTCCAATCTTCAAATGTATTTTCCTCACGTGTTCCACACATTAAATAAGTTTATTAAAGACTTAATATGAAAATAGAGATTTTTCGGTATTTGAATTTTTCGTGGGTGATAATATTTTATATTTATGGTATTAGTTGTTTATCCTATAAATAGAGTTTAGTTAAAAGTAATTAATTACTAGATAGTCATACAAATCCATTGACGTAATGTTTTTGGCCATGAATATCCACACGATGTGCCGACAGAGAGAGCCACCCAATTTTCTCTTAAAAACTAATGAGCAATGTTATGCAACTTAAATTTGGGATCTCATTTGGCATCTCAAATCAATAAGGATCATTGGATAAGTAGGTCACAATACTAGATCGATAAATAAAACAATGAACAAAGCCATTCATTTTCTTCATACAATACCCATTAAACGAATTATTTGTGTCTATTACAAACCCGACTCATTTATAATTCATGATAATTGATCGTGTTGTTATCAAAATATTTAGGACGAAAAAAACTCCAGCATTTACATTCAGATTGTAATCTAAAACCAAACCAAAATAGACCTAAAATTTTTCAACAAAACTAGGCCTTATGGTCTTAGAAAAATCGCATGAATGCCTCAGTGGCCCTGCTGAAGTTGATTAACCAATGCTAATGCATTACTGATGACTTGTGCAACAAGTTCAACGTGTCCCCTTATTGCACTCTTAATAGAACCATTCAAAGCAGTGGGCTCATCAGAATCTTCATAACAATCATTATAATTTGTTAGGGCAGAACTAACCCAAGTTTGAACATTGCTTTTATGCCACAAAAAGTCTCCACCTTGGTCCGGGCCCATTTTTCTGAGCTCCGGGACCGACTACGTCAGTTGGTCCAGGCCATCGCCCATCCCGTCGAAACAGCTCTTTAGGGTTGCATGCTCATTGGCACTCAGCCCTTTGTCGTTGGTCATCTGAGACACGAATGCCTTCGCTTGCTCGGTCTTGGCTATGCCCACAGACAATGTGGTCTCGGCCAACTCTTGTAGGCTTGGTTGGGGATCGGTGGCGTGGGCTTGGAGAGTTTCGACACACACTGGATATCTTGTGGCCTTGCATGTTTCCTCGATCGAGGTTGTCGTGGCGGCGAAGGTCGTGCCAGCAATGTACAAAAGAGAAAGAGTTAGGGATGAAAATACTAGGTCAAATCTAGCCATGTGTGTTTTTTTTATTTGGATAAAAAAGGGTTTATGTGATGAGTATATTTATAGGGAGTGAGAGGTTATCACATATGCCTATTTTTGGCCCATCCTAAATTGGGATTAGTCTTACTACTAGCCTATAAAATTGGTGCTTGGATTAATTCTAAAGAAACTATGATCAAATTAGTGGACCATATTATCTTCAACATTACGTTCTCAGAAACTTGATTATATATATATATATATATATATATATATATATATATACACACACACACACACACAAGAGGGAGAGAGAGAGAGAGAGAGAAAGGATTGTACAAAACATTACAATTACACTGTGCTAATAGTCCAATTGTACCCAGAGTCAGGACCGGCCCAAAAGTATGGGCTTTAGGTCCCAAATTTTTAGAAAATCCCATCATTTTAGGTACATTAGTAGTCCACAAAAAAAATTAAATCCATTAAATTTTAAGCCCAATAAAAAAGCCCCAAAAATTTATTGCAATAATTTGGGCCTATATTTTAATCCATAATATTAAAAACTTTGAAATTAAAAAAAATAAAAAAAAAACTCAAAAATCGACTCATATTTACTTAGAATTTAAAAAAATTAATTTCAATTATAAGTCGAAATTAAAAAAAAATTATTGCAATAATTTGAGTCTATAATCCAATTCATACCATTAAAATTTAGAATTTAAAAAAATAAAAAATACTCAAAAGTCGACTCATATTTACTCTTACCCACTCTGTCTCTGTCTCTGTCACTCTCTCTCCGATAAAAAAAAAAAAAAAAAAAACAAAAGTTGAAATTAAACACTCTCTATTCATCTTTATGGTAAAAAAAAAAAAAAATTTGAAATTTCTTTCTCGACAACATTAGCACATCCTTCTTTTGTCTCTCTCTCACATAAAAAATTTAAAATAAATTAATTTTTTTTAAAAAATAATACTAAAAATAAAAAGGCCTTCATTTAATGTTTCCGTTTTAGGCCTCAAATTAGCTTGAACCGCCCTTGACCGGAGTAATGTCACACCGTGGATCCAATGAGAAATTTTGACAGTGGCAAAACCTATGATTAATCCAAACTAGCCCCTATGATAAGGATTCGAATCCAAAACCTCTTAGTATTTTATTATATTTATAGTTAATTATTAAAATAATCAAACTAAAACTAACGACCCCGATCAATATTAATAAGGTAATCGCAGTTATTGTTAGGGGTCTTCTTATCCCTTGGAGATAATATAGTTGAGCTCGTCTGTGGGGACATTTCATTATGGCCCTCGTCTGATGTCCACCCATATGTGGTCCATGTGACTATGGGCCAACAGTCACATCTCCAAATGTATTTCCCTCACATGTTCCACACATTAAAGAAGTTTATTAAATACTTAATATGAAAATAGAGATTTTTCGGTATCTGAATTGTCGTGGGTGATAATATTTTATATTTATGGTATTAGTTGTTTATCCTATAAATAGAGTTTAGTTAAATGTAATTAATTACTAGATAGTCATACTAATCCATTGATGTAATGTTTTTGGCCATGAATATCCACACAATGTGACAACGGAGAGAGCCACCCAATTTTCTCTTAAAAACTAATGAGCAATGTTATGCAACTTAAATTTGGGATCTCATTTGGCATCTCAAATCAATAAGGATCATTGGATAAATAGGTCACAGTACTAGATCGATAAATAAAACAATGAACAAAGCCATTCATTTTCTTCATACAATACCCATTAAACGAATTATTTGTGTCTATTACAAACCCGACTCATTTATAATTCATGATAATTGATCGTGTTGTTATCAAAATATTTAGGACGAAAAAAACTCCAGCATTTACATTCAGATTGTAATCTAAAACCAAACCAAAATAGACCTAAAAATTTTCAACAAAACTAGGCCTTATGGTCTTAGAAAAATCGCATGAATGCCTCAGTGGCCCTGCTGAAGTTGATTAACCAATGCTAATGCATTACTGATGACTTGTGCAACAGGTTCAACGTGTCCCCTTATTGCACTCTTAATAGAACCATTCAAAGCAGTGGGCTCATCAGAATCTTCATAACAATCATTATAATTTGTTAGGGCAGAACTAACCCAAGTTTGAACATTGCTTTTATGCCACAAAAAGTCTCCACCTTGGTCCGGGCCCATTTTTCTGAGCTCCGGGACCGACTGCGTCAGTTGGTCCAGGCCATCGCCCATCCCGTCGAAACAGCTCTTTAGGGTTGCATGCTCATTGGCACTCAGCCCTTTGTCGTTGGTCATCTGAGACACGAATGCCTTCGCTTGCTCGGTCTTGGCTATGCCCACAGACAATGTGGTCTCGGCCAACTCTTGTAGGCTTGGTTGGGGATCGGTGGCGTGGACTTGGAGAGTTTCGACACACACTGCAGGATATCTTGTGGCCTTGCATGTTTCCTCGATCGAGGTTGTCGTGGCGGCGAAGGCCGTGCCAGCAATGTACAAAAGAGAAAGAGTTAGGGATGAAAATACTAGGTCAAATCTAGCCATGTGTGTTTTTTTTATTTGGATAAAAAAGGGTTTATGTGATGAGTATATTTATAGGGAGTGAGAGGTTATCACATATGCCTATTTTTGGCCCATCCTAAATTGGGATTAGTCTTACTACTAGCCTAGAAAATTGGTGCTTGGATTAATTCTAAAGAAACTATGATCAAATTAGTGGACCATATTATCTTCAACATTACGTTCTCCGAAACTTGATTATATATATATATATATATATATATATATATATATATATATATATATATATATATATATACACACACACACACACAAGAGGGAGAGAGAGAGAGAGAGAGAGAAAAGATTGTACAAAACATTACAATTACACTGCGCTAATAGTCCAATTGTACCCAGAGTCAGGGCCGGCCCAAAAGTATGGGCTTTAGGTCCCAAATTTTTAGAAGGTCCCATCATTTTAGGTACATCAGTAGTCCACAAAAAAAATTAAATCCATTAAATTTTAAGCCCAATAAAAAAGCCCCAAAAATTTATTGCAATAATTTGGGCCTATATTTTAATCCATAACATTAAAAACTTTGAAATTGAAAAAAAAAAAAAAAAACTCAAAAATCGACTCATATTTACTTAGAATTTTAAAAAAATTAATTTCAACTCATAAGTCGAAATTAAAAAAAAATTATTGCAATAATTTGAGTCTATAATCTAATCCATACCATTAAAATTTAGAATTTAAAAAAATAAAAATACTTAATAGTCGACTCATATTTACACTTACCCACACTCTCTCTCTCTCTCCGATAAAAAAACAAAAACAAAAACAAAAGTTTAAATTAAACACTCTCTCTTCATCTCTATGGTAAAAAAACAAAAACAAAAGTTGAAATTTCTTTCTCGACAACATTAACACATCCTTCTTTTGTCTCTCTCTCACATAAAAAATTAAAAATAAATTAATTTTTTTAAAAAAGTAATACTAAAAATAAAATGGCTTTCATTTAATGTTTCCGCTTTAAGCCTCAAATTAGCTTGAACCGCCCTTGCCTGGAGTAATGTCACACCGTGGATCCAATGAGAAATTTTGACAGTGGCAAAACCTATGATTAATCCAAACTAGCCCCAATGATAAGGATTCGAATCCAAAACCTCTTAGTATTTTATTATATTTATAGTTAATTATTAAAATAATCAAACTAAAACTAACGACCTCGATCAATTTTAATAAGGCAATCACAGTTATTGTTAGGGGTCTTCTTATCCCTAGGACATAATATAGTTGAGCTCGTCTGTGGGGACATTTCATTATGGCCTTCGTCTGATGTCCACCCATATGTGGTCCATGTGACTATGGGCCAACAGTCCAATCTCCAAATATATTTCCCTCACAAGTTCCACACATTAAAGAAGTTTATTAAAGACTTAATATGAAAATAGAGATTTTTCGGTATCTGAATTGTCGTGGGTGATAATATTTTATATTTATGGTATTAGTTGTTTATCCTATAAATAGAGTTTAGTTACATGTAATTAATTACTAGATAGTCATACTAATCCATTGATGTAATGTTTTTGGCCATGAATATCCACACGATGTGACAACGGAGAGAGCCACCCAATTTTCTCTTAAAAAAGAATGAGCAATGTTATGCAACTTAAATTTGGGATCTCATTTGGCATCTCAAATCAATAAGGATCATTGGATAAATAGGTCACAGTACTAGATCGATAAATAAAACAATGAACAAAGCCATTCATTTTCTTCATACAATACCCATTAAACGAATTATTTGTGTCTATTACAAACCCGACTCATTTATAATTCATGATAATTGATCGTGTTGTTATCAAAATATTTAGGACGAAAAAAACTCCAGCATTTACATTCAGATTGTAATCTAAAACCAAACCAAAATAAACCTAAAAATTTTCAACAAAACTAGGTCTTATGGTCTTAGAAAAATCGCATGAATGCCTCAGTGGCCCTGCTGAAGTTGATTAACCAATGCTAATGCATTACTGATGACTTGTGCAACAGGTTCGACGTGTCCCCTTATTGCACTCTTAATAGAACCATTCAAAGCAGTGGGCTCATCAGAATCTTCATAACAATCATTATAATTTGTAAGGGCAGAACTAACCCAAGTTTGAACATTGCTTTTATGCCACAAAAAGTCTCCACCTTGGTCCGGGCCCATTTTTCTGAGCTCCGGGACCGACTGCGTCAGTTGGTCCAGGCCATCGCCCATCCCGTCGAAACAGCTCTTTAGGGTTGCATGCTCATTGGCACTCAGCCCTTTGTCGTTGGTCATCTGAGACACGAATACCTTCGCTTGCTCGGTCTTGGCTATGCCCACAGACAATGTGGTCTCGGCCAACTCTTGTAGGCTTGGTTGGGGATCGGTGGCGTGGGCTTGGAGAGTTTCGACACACACTGCAGGATATCTTGTGGCCTTGCATGTTTCCTCGATCGAGGTTGTCGTGGCGGCGAAGGCCATGCCAGCAATGTACAAAAGAGAAAGAGTTGGGGATGAAAATACTAGGTCAAATCTAGCCATGTGTGTTTTTTTTATTTGGATAAAAAAGGGTTTATGTGATGAGTATATTTATAGGGAGTGAGAGGTTATCACATATGCCTATTTTTGGCCCATCCTAAATTGGGATTAGTCTTACTACTAGCCTAGAAAATTGGTGCTTGGATTAATTCTAAAGAAACTGTGATCAAATTAGTGGACCATATTATCTTCAACATTACGTTCTCAGAAACTTGATTATATATATATATATACACACACACACACACACAAGAGGAAGAGAGAGAGAGAGAGAAAGGATTGTACAAAACATTACAATTACACTGCGCTAATAGTCCAATTGTACCCAGAGTCAGGGCCGGCCCAAAAGTATGAGCTTTAGGTCCCAAATTTTTAGAAGGTCTCATCATTTTAGGTATATCAGTAGTCCACAAAAAAAATTAAATCCATTAAATTTTAAGCCCAATAAAAAAGCCCCAAAAATTTATTGCAATAATTTGGGCCTATATTTTAATCCATAACATTAAAAACTTTGAAATTGAAAAAAAAAAAAAAAACTCAAAAATCGACACATATTTACTTATTTACTTAGAATTTAAAAAAATTAATTTCAACTCATAAGTTGAAATTAAAAAAAAAATTATTGCAATAATTTGAGTCTATAATCTAATCCATACCATTAAAATTTAGAATTTAAAAAAATAAAAATACTTAAAAGTCGACTCATATTTACTCTTACCCACTCTCTCTCTCTCTCTCTCTCTCCGATAAAAAAAAAATAAAAACAAAAGTTGAAATTAAACACTCTCTCTTCATCTCTATGGTAAAAAAACAAAAACAAAAGTTGAAATTTCTTTCTCGACAACATTAACACATCCTTCTTTTGTCTCTCTCTCACATAAAAAATTTAAAATAAATTAATTTTTTTAAAACAATAATACTAAAAATAAAAAGGCATTCATTTAATGTTTCCGCTTTAGGCCTCAAATTAGCTTGAATCGCCCTTGCCCGGAGTAATGTCACACCGTGGATCCAATGAGAAATTTTGACAGTGGCAAAACCTATGATTAATCCAAACTAGCCCCAATGATAAGGATTCAAATCCAAAACCTCTTAGTATTTTATTATATATATAGTTAATTATTAAAATAATCAAACTAAAACTAACGACCCCGATCAATTTTAATAAGGCAATCGCAGTTATTGTTAGGGATCTTCTTATCCCTAGGAGATAATATAGTTGAGCTCGTCTGTGGGGACATTTCATTATGGCCCTCGTCTGATGTCCACCCATATGTGGTCCATGTGACTATGGGCCAACAGTCCAATCTCCTAATGTATTTCCCTCACATATTCCACACATTAAAGAAGTTTATTAAATACTTAATATGAAAATAGAGATTTTTCGGTATCTGAATTGTCGTGGGTGATAATATTTTATATTTATGGTATTAGTTTTTTATCCTATAAATAGAGTTTAGTTAAATGTAATTAATTACTAGATAGTCATACTAATCCATTGATGTAATGTTTTTGGCCATGAATATCCACACGATGTGCCGACGGAGAGAGCCACCCAATTTTCTCTTAAAAACTAATGAGCAATGTTATGCAACTTAAATTTGGGATCTCATTTGGCATCTCAAATCAATAAGGATCATTGGATAAATAGGTCACAGTACTAGATCGATAAATAAAACAATGAACAAAGCCATTCATTTTCTTCATACAATACCCATTAAACGAATTATTTGTGTCTATTACAAACCCGACTCATTTATAATTCATGATAATTGATCCTGTTGTTATCAAATATTTAGGACGAAAAAAACTCCAGCATTTACATTCAGATTGTAATCTAAAACCAAACCAAAATAGACCTAAAAATTTTCAACAAAACTAGGCCTTATGGTCTTAGAAAAATCGCATGAATGCCTCAGTGGCCCTGCTGAAGTTGATTAACCAATGCTAATGCATTACTGATGACTTGTGCAACAGGTTCAACGTGTCCCCTTATTGCACTTTTAATAGAACCATTCAAAGTAGTGGGCTCATCAGAATCTTCATAACAATCATTATAATTTGTTAGGGCAGAACTAACCCAAGTTTGAACATTGCTTTTATGCCACAAAAAGTCTCCACCTTGGTCCGGGCCCATTTTTCTGAGCTCCGGGACCGACTGCGTCAGTTGGTCCAGGCCATCGCCCATCCCGTCGAAACAGCTCTTTAGGGTTGCATGCTCATTGGCACTCAGCCCTTTGTCGTTGGTCATCTGAGACACGAATGCCTTCGCTTGCTCGGTCTTGGCTATGCCCACAGACAATGTGGTCTCGGCCAACTCTTGTAGGCTTGGTTGGGGATCGGTGGCGTGGGCTTGGAGAGTTTCGACACACACTGCAGGATATCTTGTGGCCTTGCATGTTTCCTCGATCGAGGTTGTCGTGGCGGCGAAGGCCGTGCCAGCAATGTACAAAAGAGAAAGAGTTAGGGATGAAAATACTAGGTCAAATCTAGCCATGTGTGTTTTTTTTATTTGGATAAAAAAGGGTTTATGTGATGAGTATATTTACAGGGAGTGAGAGGTTATCACATATGCCTATTTTTGGCCCATCCTAAATTGGGATTAGTCTTACTACTAGCCTAGAAAATTGGGGCTTCGATTAATTCTGAAGAAACTGTGTTCAAATTAGTGGACGATATTATCTTCAACATTACGTTCTCAGAAACTTGATTATATATATATATATATATATATATAAGAGAGAGAGAGAGGATTGTACAAAACATTACAATTACACTACACTAACAGTCCAATCATACCTGGAGTAATTTCACACCGTGGATCCAATGAGAAATCTTGAAAGTGGCATAGCCTATGATTAATCCAGACTAGCCCCTATGATAAGGATTCGAATCCATAACCTCTTAGTATTTTATTATATTTATAGTTAATTATTAAAATAATCAAACTAAAACTAACGACCCCCGATCAGTTTTAATATTGCAATCACAGTTATTGTTGGGGGTCTTCTTATCCCTAGGAGATAATATAGTTGAGCTCGTCGGAGGGGATATTTCATTATGGGCCATCTATGATGTCCACCCATATGTGGTCCATGTGACTATGGGCCAATAGTCCAATCTCCGAATGAATTTCCCTTACGTGTTCCACACATTAAATAAGTTATTGACAGAGATTTTTTGTTTTTTGAATTGTCGTGGGTTATAATATTTTATATTTTATGGTATTAGTTGTTTATCCTATAAATATAGTTTAGTTAAATGTAATTAATTATCAAATAGTCATACTAATCCATTGATATAATTTTTTTGTCCATGAATATAGACACGATGTGCCGACAGACAGAGTCACTCAATTTTCTCTTAAAAACTAATGAGCAATATTATGCAACCTAAATTTGGGATCTCACATGACATCTCAAATCAATAAGGACCATTAGATAAGTAGGTAACATTTAAAAAAGTTGTGGACCCACTTATCTAATGGTCCCGGTTCATTTGAGACTTGGGTAACCCGTGCTCGAAGGCACAGTATAATGTGCATGGTTTTGAGAGGAATGTTAATGGTCGTTGGATGAGTTTATTTGAGACCGTTGGATAGACTTATTGAAGTCTGGTATCTTTTTTATTATAAATGTCATTAGGGATCTAAATTTGGGTTACATACCCATTCGAAAGGTTGACCTATTCAAGAATCTTTGGATCTATGCTTATTTTCAACTCCCCGAATCATTTCGTCACTTACTACACCCTTCCTTATTTCTGGGTGCCTAGGTATCCACCGTAAGCCTTTTCTCATTTGAACATCACCCTTAACTTTAAGGCTCTGCCAGCCTCCATCTACCCCTCAGACTCATAATCGGCTCGCAGTTCCTAAACCTGTGGATCATTACGAGAAAGAGATCGAAGAAAACCTCCTACAATACCGACCCTATCTTTGACTCTCATTCCCATGAATCAGATAGTGTCATACGTCCCACCACAGTTGTTCGATCCTTATATGCTTCGTGCTCTCTATTTATATCTCGTTCTCACCCTCGCCCCCTCATTAGGATGTATGGAGAAAAATATAATTTATTACATTGATGATATTGTTCATACTTGCCCCGACTATGATAAGTTTTTGCTTGCCTCCGCACCTGGCCGAAATGCATATCTTTGTGTTTGATCATTAGATTTTCAAATAATTTTATTTCAATACATAAATTTAGGCATATGTAATCATTCATAAACCATGCACATATGTAATTAACTGCATTTATAATGTCAAGTCAAAAATGTACATCCAAATTCTTCGAGTGAAAACAACTTGTGTCAGCATTTTCCAATCATTGAGACATGTCCTGCATTTTTCAAGCAAAGAAGAAGACAACTCTCGTATATTTCTCTATCACATGCTCAATTACTCACTAAGATAGGAACTCAACAACACGAAAAAAATGGGCTAGGATTAAATAGTTCTTGCTGCAACCAAATAGTTCTAATTCTTTTTACTCGCCAGAGTAATATAAATAGTTCAATTTTGACACGATAAATCTATTTAATTAATATTTTATGAAAAAAACTCTTATTTTTTAAATTTATTTTCTTATTTCTTGATTTAATATTAGATACACTATTACTCGACATTTTAAATTTTTTTACCTAGTTTCACTAACATCTAGATCAAATCGACTCTTTTACTTTATGGGTAAGTGGTTTGTTTGAGAAAGAAGGAAGAAAATCTTCAAAAAAATTTATCACAATACCTTCTCAACAATAACATCAATAAGATTGTATGTATAGATATTGTTGTAGTTCTTTTTTTATAATTTTTTTTTTCATGTTTTGGTAGCATAAAATTGGTGACATAGTTTTGAAAACATTGGTGAAGTGATTATTTGAAAATACTTGTGGTGTGGTCTAAGTTCGAGTGTCAATGATCATAGAAAACACGAGTTTATTAGTGAAGTGTTGCGTAAATTTGAGATTTTAATGAGTCCACAAAGTGCATTTTAAAGTCTTTTTATTATTATTATTATTAGTTGTCTAAACTTATGCTAACGATTACTCTCTCAAATTCAGCGATTGGCCACTGTGGATTAATTTTTAAGTCCATTCCTATTAAAAAAGATCCCCCCGCCCAAAAAAAAAAAACACCAACCCTTTATGAATTAATATGTTAGAAGCCCTAAGTTTTCTCCTCCTCTTTGCAAATTTAGAAATCTAAAGGGTACGTTTTTGTAGTTTCTAACTTCTTGTTTTTGTAACGGTAACGTGACAGGCGTGTAAGAAAGTGGGACCAAACTCAGAAATTAAACGGTAGGCGCAATAATAATGTAGAAAATCTCGTGGCCCATCCTAAAGCCTTTTAATCTTATAACACAGCTACCCCCACGCGCTGTTAAACTAAGTTCTTCCCATTCAAATTCAGTCTAAATTGCAAGTGCATTTCTTACATAAGACCTACAATTTCTCTCCTCCTTTTTTTTTTTTTTTTTTTGTGTGTGGAATGTTTTAGCTCTTTAACTTGTCCTACTCTTCAACCGATTTATCAATTACTCTATTTGTGGATGAATGAGAGATAAATCGTATAAAATTTAGATTTAACTGGTACACGTGATGAATAATTGATTGTTTTATACCTTCAAAATTTGAGTTACAATCGTGAATTCGAAGGAAATGTAATTAAGGTAGTCCTTCTTTACCAAAAAAATATTGTATTAATCTTGATTTACTCTGAAGTCAATGTGTGAATCTTAAGTGTAAATGCAACTAACAAAAAGAATTTGACACATCAATTTACTTATCTTCAAATTACACGTGTCTAAAAAAAAATCTTAAAATTTAGAGATTGACTGTCGAAATTTAGAACGTGCCCTAATCACTCAATCCTTGAAATAAATGTAATATTTAAAGTATTGATCATATTAACTGTATTGATGCAACTAAATATTTCTAATACCGTTCATTACAGCGCGTGAAAACACAAATTTAGTGAATAAATGACTTATAATATCTTGTATTCATTTAAGATTTTTACAAAAATGCAAATTACATTATATACAGTAGAATCATATTAAAGCAAAAATTGAGACTTATTCTTGATTTTGTCTATTTTTTCAACCCACCATAAAAAATGTTCATTCAAGTCATTTCCTATTTTTTGGTTGAATTTACAATTTATAATAACTTACTTCTATTCAAATTAAATATGTCTGCAAAAAAATATAAAAATTTAGAGATTAGTTATCGAAATTTAGAATATGTCATAATCACTCAATCCTTGAAATAAATGTAATATTTAAGGCATTGATCAGATTAACTGTATTGATCTAGATATCTCTAATATCATTTACATTATAGCGCGCAAAAACACAAGTTTAGTGAATAAACGACTTATAATATCTTTTATCCATTCAAGATTTTTAAAGGAATGTTAATTATATCATGCCAAGTGTAATTTTATTTAAAAAAAAATTGAGACTTATTCTTTATTTTGCCTATTTTTTTCAACCCATCAGAAATATTTATATACATAAAAGAGTTCATTCGAGTCATTTCCATTTTTTGGTTGAATGTCAAATTTATAGTAATTTTTCAAATTACACGTGTCTGAAAAAAATCTAAAAATTTAGAGATTAGCTGTCGAAATTTAGAACGTTGCATAATCGCTTAATCCTTGAAATAAATGTAATATTTAAGACATTGATCAGATTAACCATATTAATATAACTAAATATCTCTAATAACATTTACATTACAGCGCGTGAAAACACAAATTTAGTGAATAAACAACTTATAATATATTTTATTCATTCAAGATTTTTACAAAAAATGCTAATTATATCATGTTTAATGGAATCATATTAAAGTAAAAATTGAGACTTATTCTTGCTTTTGTCTATTTTTTCAACCCACCATACAAAAAAAGTCCTTGGAGTCATTTCCCATTTTTTGTGGTTGAATTTACAATTTATAATAATTTTTTTCAAATTCTATTAAAAAATTGGTGTAATTTTAAAACACCCAGAGAAAAAGTAAGGGAGCGTGTGGATGCAAGCGCGTGAAGGGAATTATCAGTTTTTTGAGAAAATTAATATTAGATATCTCAAAATTATTTATTTCTATATTTCGCCACAGGATCTTCTTGGCTGTCGGAGTCAATCCAAAGACCATCGTGTACTGTCTACTACTTCTTTCTTCTACTACTCTCTCCTTTTTCGCCCAATACCCAGAAAAGAAAACATAAAACCCACACCACTGATTTTAAAAGTAATCTGCTTTTCCGCAACAAAAAAAAATTCACTTTTGTTTCAAACCCAGCTTCTTGTTCAGCCAATAACCCATTTCTGCTCATTCCCTAATCTCTCACTAACTGATTCTTCCGGAGGTAATTCTTGTATGCTCTCTCTCTCTTTCCCTCTGTTTTATGATTTCAAGTTTTACTTTTGTTTTCGTTTTACAAATCAATGTGGGTACATGACTTACGATACTTTATTCTTTTCTAACTGATCATATCACAGGTTTTGTTTTTTGTTTTCTTTGTTTCTGATTCTACTTTTTTTGAGTGCTTTTGGGCTGCCTTTATTCCCTGATTTGGGTTTTTCAGGGTTGGAATTATAGTTGCGAACTCAATTTGTTTTTTGTTTGTGTGTCTTCATCCTTATCAAGATCTGGTTGATTTGGAAATGTGTCATCTTTAGGGTAGCCGATCATTTAAGGTTTTTGTTTGTACAGAGACAGCGACTTTTCTTTAGATTTTGATGCTCCTGTAAATCATTGAGTGATTCTGTGAGCACTATCACTGTTGATTTAAAGTACTCATGGTATTGGGTTTGTTCTGTTTTGAAATTTTTTCTGTTCCTGTTCCATCATTTATTCCTCGCGGTTTAACTGATAAAAGATGCTTGAAAGCTGATTCTGAAACTTCTGTGAATCTCAAAAGAAATCGTTTTCTTTCTATTGACAACTCCTACAATTTTGGTTCTGTACAACCTGAAGTTCTTGCTTTTGTGAAGTTATTGATACTGCCTCAGCATTCAGTGATGTGGGTTTATCATAGCGTTTCCTTTTCTGATTTTTCTTCTGCGAGTTGGCCGCTTGATGCAGTGCTTTATTTCTCGGATACGGGCATCATGAATGATTCAATTCTGTGAAGTCTTTTATGTTGAATTTGAAGCTAATTGCCTAAACAGTTGTGTGCGGACTGCGGAGGATTTATTAATTTGGTATATTGCTTGCTATTACTTGTCATGGAACCACACAAAAGGGAAACCCAACTTATTGCATGAAGGTCGTTGAGCGTTGGTCTAAGTAACACAGAAAGAATTTCTGTAGTACATGAATAATTAAGTTGAAATGAACTTGAATTGGGAAGGTGGTGCATGATAGGAAAAAAAAAGTGTGCATTGAATTAGTTAAGAGTATCTAGCTTTCTTAAGGAATCTTTTTTTTATATTTGTATCTTCATACTTAATGCATGTACACAATAACAGTGAAAACTGTAAAAACTTAAAAAATAAAGGACCAAGAACACAAAAAAAAAATGAAGTTCTTTTCGTGACGTGTGTTCTCTGTTCATGATTCTATGTTTATGCATCATTAAAATATGGTGATGCATGTTCAGATAAAATCCCTGCGTGGCTGTTGGTGAATTAGTCACGAGCCAACAAAAATCTTACTATATTTTGCACTTTTCCTATTGCGGCTACAACAAAACAATTAATTTCAATTTATGGCATCTGATTTTTTAATTAGATACTATATAATGCGTACTGGTTAATGCAATGCTGAAATGCTTACATGATATTGCAGTCCTAGAAGAAATCAACTTCATGCTTTGTGACTTGTGAGCAGCAAGTGATGGATAAAGTATCCCCCGACTGTCCATACCCAGGATGCTTTTTCTGTGTCATGAAGGAAGGGAACCCAAGTAAGCGCAGAGCAAGTATATTGAAATTCTTCCGAGAACTTCCCTCACAGGATGATGATGGTCAGGTTCTTCCTATTAGTGGCCTTTGGAACACAGCCATGGCGCATCCTAATGATCCCGAGTTCATCGAGTTGGGGATATTTGAATGCATGGCGGCACTTATTTGGAAGGGTTTAAAGAATCGCCGTTGGCTTGCCCATGACCAAAATATATATATTCCTTATTATGCAGCGCACATAATTGGATCGTACACAATGAACATGGAAGAATTTGCTGAAACTGCTGTGCATGCCGGCGTAATCCCACCCTTGGTTGAACTTTTGAGGGGGAGATTAACTTGGGTTGAGCAGAGGGTGGCCATACGAGCTCTAGGCCACTTGGCTACATATGCCAGCACTTTTCCATCTGTAGCAGGTCATGGTGAGATCCTTGAGCTTTCCATTCAACTAGCGATGAGTTCGCTCGAAATTGTTTATTCTCACTTTTACCAGTATGTCGATAGAAGGCGAAGTTATCACTGTGATCTCCTTACGCGTGGCATGGGGGGTGTTGAAATGGAGTCCAGGAAGGCAGAGGAATGGGCTAGTCAGTTACAGTGCTGGTCTCTTCAACTTATTAATTGCTTTGCATTCAAACCTGAGTTTCTTTCTGCTATATGCAAACCAGAATTTCTAATAAAACTACCAGGCATGTGGGGAGGACTTGTTAATGAAAACTCACCAGCTGGTATGGGTTTGTTACGAACAATTTGTCATCATAAGCTTGGTAGGGGACCTGTTGCTACCTGTCCTGGCATCATTGAGGCATTGTGTAATATTGCACGCTCATCTGATGACTGGCAGTATATGGCTATTGATTGTCTTCTGTGGTTGCTCCAAGACCCTAGTACCTGTCACAAGGTAATGTTCTCTAGATTTATGCTGCCTATACCCAGACATACATGTGTCTCGTTTGGAAACATATTTCTGGGAAATCCATCTCGAGTTTTGGTGGACTAAGTTGACTTGATTTCTTATTTAGGATTGATCACGTACAAAATCTATCATTATGCTCATTTTACAAACTACCTAATTAGTTTACTTATGTTTGTTAGAGCTTTTATAATTTTAGCAGCCACTGTCATTCATGAAATTACTGAATCAAACTTTATGATTTTACAAATAAATGGGGCTGTAACAAATTAGTCGATGATTGGATGTCATGAAAAACTCATTAGGAGTGAATCAGTTCAACATTGCACACTGTTCTGCTCCCATTACATAAGATTCTATTCATTGTCAGCCACTTGATATTCTTCTTTGGAGCCAATTAGTAGTTCGATGGAATATCCTCCCCGATATTTGTGCTATGCATCTCTGTCAACAAAATACCACGTCATTAAGCAGAGTATTAAGCAGCATGTGGGGTGAGCACAAAAAAGGATAAAAGTGTACCCCACGTTGAAGATATTGTTTTTCCTTGCACTTGAGCTATATCAAACCTGTTAAACTCATTTTACATTTTTTTTTGCTACTATAACAGCCCGAACTGTTCCAGGATAATGATCTTCCAGTATCCAATGAGTCCCTTAAGGTTGTCAAAATACAAAAGAGAATCGTAGTGTGGCAGTTGTCTATCTCCTTACTTGACCAAAGCTAACTGAGTTGATGCTTGTTTAACATGTGACCGATGGTTTGAAGTAATAGAACTTTTATTACTTTATTATGTAAATTGTCACTTTATGGAATATATGTTTAGTGAAATGGTAATAATTATTGTAACTTTCGAAGTAATTGTTAGGACATGTATTTCTTCTAATTTTGGGAAAACATAATCTTCATTTCATTACTTCTGTCAGACATGAAGACAGGCTGGTGTCCAGGAGATACATCACCAAACCTTTTGTTGTTTTTAACTCCTATATTTCTATAAGCTTATTTAGATTGATGAATATGGGATTTTATCTAAACTTTAAATACACGTTTTGAAATTGTATTCCATTATTCGAAATTTGAACTTACAGCACTCCTGGTGTTGTGAGAACCTTAAAAGGTCAGAGTGGGAAACAATCATCAAAGCAAGCCGTTCAGACTAGCGCATTCTTAAGGAAATATCTATCACATCTTAAGTTCCATAATCCCTGGTTTTTCATCAAAACCAGTTTCATAAGTCTCATGGACCCTTATTGTTATCCATCATTGGATGGTGATTCTCAAATAAAATTATCAAAGTCCATCATTACAAGTGATCAAATTACTTTTAGGTTTTTCTGTGAAGCTTAAGCATACTGTAAAGTGATGACTTTCTTCACTGTTTGATAGTTTTTAAATGGAATAATAAGTCAGTACAGAGCTGTAGTCAAATTCCAACAGATCTGACTACACTTAAAAATGACTACACATGTTAACCAAGTAGAAAAACTCCTTTGGGCCAAAAGGTGCCTTATATCTAGATGTCCAAAAATGTTTCTACAAGGATTCTATCATTTCATGAGTTTTGGTGGATATTTCTTAAATTTGCAATGATGATTTGTTGTGTAGGTGATCGATACAGCAGTACCTGCACTAGTGGACCTTGCAGAGATCTCAACTCTGGGGGATCACAAAAAGCTTGGGGATTCCATTGTTAACGTTCTTCAGGAATGCATTCAATCACAAGGGACAGGTCGCAATTCTACCAGTAACCGCACGAAAGAAGAGATCGAGGAACTATTAAATTCTAGACAGAGATTAAAATGGGAGAAAAGTATGCCAAAAGAGGACCTCCATATCAAGCAGGCAGCAGCACTAGTGGTGAAACTCGAAGGAAATTCCTTATTTTCATCTGGAAATATTGCTGGAGCATCATCAAAGTATTCAGAAGCACTGGCACTGTGTCCGATGAGATCAAAGAAAGAGAGAGTTGTGCTGTACAGTAATCGAGCTCAATGTAATCTTCTGATGCAACAACCTTTGGCTGCTATAAGTGATGCTACGCGTGCACTTTGTCTGCATAACCCTGTTAATCGTCATGCCAAAAGCCTTTGGAGAAGAGCACAAGCTTATGACATGCTTGGGTTAGCTAAAGAGAGCTTGTTAGACGCTATTCTGTTCATAAATGAGTGTTCTCAGTCAACCGATCCTGATCTTTCATTGAGGCAAAATAAGGTTCCTGACTATGCTGAGCGGTTGGTCAAGAAGCAGATGCGTGCAGCTTGGCTGTTTAGAGAGGCTGCTGTTAAACATGGGGGTGTCCAGTGTGAGGGTGATGCCGGTGACATATATGGCCAAGAGACTGATGACTCTGAATGGGAGACGGCAAGTGAAAGCGATATAGGAAATGATGGAAGGGGTGGAAGGGATGAAATGGGCGACAATGATTGCGAATGGAAGAATGACGTTGAAAGGGAGGACAAGTACATTAGAACCTCGATAAAAGGTACCATGATTTGACATTATCTGTTCTGAATAAATTTAATATGCATCTATTATAGAAAATTAAGGTAAGGCGGACAGCATATGTATGCCTTTGAGTACCCATAGGAGTTTTCCTGGATCAACAGTAAACCTAGTAGAAAAATCGATTTTGTCCATTCGGGGATATCTGATAAATCGCTCAATCACATTGTTTTGCCTCTTCAACTGAAGTTTACAAGCATTACAGGGCAATTTTAGGCTGGATGGTTTTAATGTGTGAAAATTTTCAAGCATGTTTCATCTATCCATTATGTCAAACTAGGATACTAATTAAAAATGCCCTTTCATTTTGTATCATCTGCCTCTGACATTGTGAGTTGCATGGGAAACACTGAGGTTGTCATCAGATATTATCGAATGAGACACCTATTTTGATGAGCTTGCTTACTATGCATCTTCCAGGTGGACCCCATCATAATATAAATCCTGGTAAAGAAGCAATAAAATCCATTGCAAACTTGTCAATTGCCAAATCAACAATACAGTTCAACTGTTCTTGAAAGTAAACAGAGAATGAGTGTGTAAAAAATGGCTTATCCCATAAATGGGTGAGACATTGTATTATAATGTGAAGAACAAATGATAAACATGGTTTGATTTACAGATTGGTTATGACTCTATTATGCCCCCACAAACTGTGGGTGGGTACCAGAACAGTTTGGAGTTGTGTTGTCGAAAGGTTGGTGCTGACAATCCCTTTGTGAATATGTCAGCAAGCTGAAATTCTGAGCGAACAAATTGAACTTGAAGAATGTATTTGACACAAGATTACAGAGAGTGGTAATCAACCTCAATGTGTTTTGTTTGTACATGAAGAATGGGGTTGGCAGTCGTGTGTTGCACTAAGATTATCACAATGCAAAACCATTGGGCAAGGAGAGGAATATGTAGGTTTCGAAATAAATAGGAAAGCCAAGGCATTTCAGAAGTAGTAATAGCCAATGCTTTATGTTCTGCTTATGCGCTCGAGCAAGATACAATTGGTTGTTTCCTGGAGCCCCAGGAAGACGATGCAAAAAAACCTGTGGTGGAGCATTGGGTTAGGACATCCCGCCCAATCAACGTCTGCAAAGGCATTAAGTGAAGATATGGAATTGCGACAAATGACAAGGCCAAGACCAAGTGAGCCTTTGATGTAACACAATATAGTTTCACAACTTGAAGATGTTTTGTAGTGGGTGATTGTAAAAATCGACATACTTGATTCACTGAGTAGCATAAATCAGAAAAAGTGAGCACGAGGTATTGAAGAGCCCCCACAAGATGTCGATACTTGGTTGGATCTGATAATGGTCTTCCCTAGATCACATGGAACAGGAGCGGAGGCAAGAGCGAGAGAGGGAGTGAGAGCGAGAGTGACAAAATTTAAAAAATTCTAAGAGCGGGAGCGTCTTGAGAGCGTCATATTAAATACATAATAATAATAAATATATTCATATTCAATATAAACATTTAAATTCATATTTATAAAAATATATATACTAAATATTAATATTGGAATTAGAAATATATATATACTAGCGATATCCCGTGACTAAAGTCAGTGTACACTGAATTATTACATTGTACATGCATTGGAATGTGTGTTAGAGTGTATGTATATATGTGCATCTATGTGTTGTGGAGTGTGTGTTGGATTTTTGAAATTTGGGAGGGAAAATGTGTGTTGGGTGTGTGAAATTTGGGGGGAAAAATATACCCCCCATAAGTTCAAACTCTCATCTATTTCATTATATAGATATATATATATATTTGTCTTGGAACATGTGAAAAAACTTTTTTTTTACTTTAATGGGTCTTCCGTCTTCCGTCTTCCATCTTCCAAACGTGGGCATGCAACCATGTCCCCTACTCTTTCTTTCTCTCTCTCTCTATCTTGAGCCTTAGGCCACAATGCTTTACCCTTTTCACGACGAAGTCTCGCCCCTTTCTATGTCTTTCTCTCTAGCAGGATACATTTCTCTTTCTTTGTCTCTGTCACTCTCTCTCTCACACACACACACACACTCAACATAAATCAAACAATGGATTTTTGTTCAAGAATGAAATCTTATTGGAATTGTCCATATCCGGTTTATCCTTTAGAACCATATCACATCCCGGATCTGATGAAATAGGATGAATTGAGATGGTATTTTGTAAATACGTAATTATCTTAAATATATTAACCATTTCTTTATTTTTCGATCGCTTGGAGTGCTTTACCTCTTGCTCAACTACTTCAGAAGAAATTACTTTAGAAGAAGACGAATAAGAAGAAGTAGAAATAGAAAGGGTGGGGTTCGATTAAGACTTCGATTCAGGTACATGCAGTTTCTTCAAGACCAAATTAGGGTTTTGATTTTTTATCAGTTTTTTTGTTCATCTCAATTCCTTTTTCTTTAGAAAATTCATAATTGGTAAATCGATGGGCAAATTTGAGAAACTGATATTGGTAATTAGAGCGCAGATTCGCTCTCAAAGCGCAAAATTGCCCGCGGAGCGACGGAGCGCAAGGTGTTTGGGGCGAGTCGTGTGACTTAGTGATAGAGATCGAAAAGGGATTGGATGAGATTAAATTGAAGAATTGAATTTTATTATTTGTTTTAGTATTATTTTATTAGTTAGGGAATATTTGTTTCACTAGGAGTATTAATTAGAGTTTGATTAGGAATTATTATAGAGTTTTAGTAGGATAGAGATTTGAGAGTTTGATTATGAAACTCTTTTAGTATTTTAGTAGGAAAGTAGTTTTTATTTTAGTAGGGGACTTGACCTATAAATAATGGTGTAATCCCAACTAATTTTAATTAGAGAGATTTTGAATAAGAATTGAGTATTCTCTGCGGAGATTTGTGTGTTTCTTCACCGATTTCTTGCGAGGATGAGGTAAATCCCTTCCACCCCCTCTTCTTTCTTCTTCTCTTTCTATTCTGTGATTTCTAGTTCTTCCCGTCCTACATCACTTAGGGTCTACCATCAGTGAGAGACATTTTTGGAGCAAACGGAGTTCTAGAGCCTCGATGCCCAAAAAGAAATGAAGTCCACCTAAATCTTTCATAGAAAACTCACAGCCAAGTTGAGAAAGAAATGAATGCAACAAGTTAGGTTTATCACCAGTTAATATAATATCTTCAATATAGAGAAGAAGCACGAGTATACCTAGTGAAGAGCAAAGAACAAACATGGATGTATTGGCTTGACTGCAATAAAACCCAACTTGGAGAAGAAATGTGCTAAAACATTGAAACAGCGTGCGAGGAGCTTGATAAAGACCATCAATGGCTTGGTGTAAGCGACAAACATGGGATAGAGTAGAAGCAATTAATAAAGTCGGGTGGTTGTTGCATATATACCTCTTCATTAAGTACGCCAGGAATAAAGGTATTGTGAACATCAAGTTGTCGAATGATCCATTGATTAGAGACGGCGAAGCTAAAAACTATACGACTAGTGGTAGGTTTCACAACCGGACTAAAAGTATCAGTGGAGTTGATACCAGGCTATTGAGTGAAACGTATTGCAACCAAACGAGCTTTGTATTGTTCAATAGAACCATAACTGCGACGTTTTATGCAATAAACCCATTTGCACCCAACATTATTCATATGGGGTTGATGAGGGACACGTGCCATTGTGCTTAAGTGCGTGATACTCTTTTTCCATATTAGAAATCCACTAGTCTTTAGCAGCTATATGATAAAAAGTAGCTTCAGGTGGAATGCTATATGTAAAAGTGGCAAGAAACTTGAGTGAAGTGGGTGCTTGGTAGCAAATAACATCTTGGGTTTTTGTATATCACCGAAGGTGCGAGTAATCATAGGGTGAAATGAGACAATTGATGGGTGGACAGTAGGATGGGTGGCAGCAGCCAAGGATGTTGTTGGAGCTGGTGGAAGAGGAGCTTGTATGGTAGCGAAAATAGCCCCAGAGGTTGTGCCAGATGTTGCATCCACTTGGAGGGGGGATGCGGTGGTTGATTGAGCAGATAGTGGAACAACAATTGGAGCAGCCAAAGATGGGGAAAGATGGGGCAGATGGGGGTAGTAGCTAAAGTTGTATCGGAGAGTGAGGACTCGACTAGAACGCGTAATGGGACTGTTGAATTTGGAAGGGAAAGATGGATAGTAGATGAACCTGGAGCAACAGAGGGCAAGTTATGTGTTGCGGCAAATGGAAAACTATCTTCATTGAAAAGAACATGATGGAAACCATAAACACGACGTGTATGAGGGTCGAGATAGTGGTGTACTTTGTTATAATTGCTATAGCCGAGAAAGATGCTACTAATGGATTTTGGGCTAAGTTTGTCGGAATGATATGGATGAAGGCACTAGAAATATTGACAACCAAAGACCCGCAACGTTGAGTAATCTAGTGGAGATCTAATAATACCTTGAGTCACACGATTTGTCCCGAATACCCCGCGCTCTATCATTCTGCGCACAATTTTGCGCTTTGAGAGCGAATTCGCATTGAACCCACGCTCTCATTACACCCAATTTGTGAATTCAATATATCAGTTTACGGATTTGTCTACCTGATTTATCAATTTGTGAATTTTCCAAAGAAAAATGGATTGAGATAAAAAAAAAAACAAGTAAAAAATCAAAGCCCTAATTTGGCCTTGAAGAAACTGGATGTACTTGAATCGAAGCCACCCCAAACTCGGTGTATGTCCATGAACTCCGATCTCAACCTTCCACTATATCACAATAATAGACTTACAACCATCGTTCTCAGATTTTATCAAAATATCAATTATTTATCACGCCAAGATGGATATCAATAAAAGTAACGAGAATAGATCTCATTGAATAGGTCTTGCAAAATACCAATTTGAGAAGGCTTTCGTCAAAATAAATTGATCAATGGGTAGTCCCCATCACTACGAACAACATACTAAAATTTTATCAAAACCGGACGTTGAATGTCTACCCAAATTTTGGCTCGGACTGATTCGCCTACGTGAACGATCTATCTTCCACTTCTCTATTTTTTGTCTCTTGAAGTTACTATTCAATGCAAACAACATTTCTTGGCAGAAGCTTTTTTGGATACACCTACTGACAAAGTCGGTTTGCACCATCAGGTATCATAATTGAAGACAAAGTCTTCAATTTCACGTATGGTTCCCAGATGGGCCACGTTTCCACAAGCCACCTTTTTTTTATAACTATGAAATAAAACTAAACCAAAAAAATGTGGGTTAGGATTTATAAACTTTGGGTTGGACTACCACATGGGTTGGACCCAACCCAACAATTTACAGAAGTGTGTCATGGCAATCCAAGTTATAGAGATATGTTGCTTTATCTGCCACAGAGGCCGAGTATATTGCTGACATTGAAGCGAGCAAAGAATTGTTGTGGATGATGAAATTCCTATAAGAATTGGGCTTACAATAAGAGAACTATGCTCTCTAGTAAAACAATCAGAGTGCTATTCATCTCTGCAAAAATTCAACCTTTCACTGAAGATCCAAGCATATTGATGGGAGATATCATTGGATCCGGGATGCAGTAGAGATGATAATGGTTTAGATATGGTGATTAATCCATTGCCTAAGAAGAAACTTGAAATTAGCCTAATCAAAGTGGGTTTGGTTGAGCTCCCCATATGATCTTGAGGGGGGCAATTGTGTTAGGCCACAAGTGCGTTTTACCTATTCTAGACGCAAGGGTAATCTGGGAAAACCATAGCTGAAGTCTGTTATGGATGTGCTGGCTGATTTCTGTTATGATCCTTATGGATGTGCTGGCATTTGTGATTCACGGTTTTGGTTTGTGGAAGGGAGGAGAATATATAGGAGAAGGTTAGTTAGTGTGAGGGTGTGAATTGTCTTGCTTTGTATTGAGCTTGCTCATCTTGGAGAGTTCCTAGCCTCTCGAACGCTGGGATATTCAGTGCTAGAATAAATTTCTCCCTTATTCCTCTCTTGTTTCCTTTGTTAATCAGTGATAAATCTAGAATAGCCATACAGTGCGTATCAAATTGGTATCAGAGCAATCGTACCTGGAAAATGGCAGCTAAGAATGTGGCTCAGCGGATAGATTCCATGGAGGAGATGGTTGGAGTCGTACAAGAGGAGTTCCATCGTGAAGTGGGAACGTTGAAGGAGGAGGTACAGAACATGAACAAATTATTTGAACAAATCCTCAAATCGCAAGAAGATACAGCTCGAACAGGTTCCGCTTCGTACAAGCGCGAATCTCACGGTGCGGTGAGAGAGGCTGACCATGGTGTAGGTGGCGGCTCGAATTCAAGCGGACTTCGCCATGAAGTTCGATTCCGAAGGCTGGAGATGCCGCTGTTCGAAGGCTCAAATCCGGATGGCTGGATCTTGAAAGCAGAACGCTATTTTACCCTTCATAGGCTGACTAATGAAGAGAAGCTTGAGGCGGCGATTATGGCGTTCGAAGGAGATGCCCTACTGTGGTATCAATGGGAAAACCGGAAACGATCGATTATCTTATGGGAAGAGATGAAGATGCTTCTCTTGAAGCAGTTCCGAACGACCCAAGCTGGCTCCCTTCATGAGCAGTGGTTGGCTCTGGTTCAGGACGGCAGTGTGCAGGAGTATCGCCGGCGTTTCATCGAGCTGTCGGCGCCGCTAGAGAATGTTTCTGATGAATTGGCCCTAGGTATTTTTATCAATGGGTTAAAACCCAAAATTAAGGTTGAGGTTCGAATTTTGGAACCCAGTAACTTGGGTCGGGCCATGGACTTGGCCCAAAAGATAGAAGATAAAATATGGGTAACTAAAGCCCATAAACCTTCTAACGGGTTTCATCGAACAGGGGGATTGACACAGGGCACCTTCTACCACCGAAACAACGCTGAAGCTCCTCGATCAGGCGTTGGGGGAAACCGATCCTCAGGGAAGTTCGCCGGAGAGGTGCGAAGACTCTCGGATTCGGAACTTCAGAGAAAACGAGAGAAAGGGTTGTGCTATCGGTGTGATGAAAAGTGGGCACCTGGGCATCTCTGCAAGAAGAAGGAATTGAGTGTCCTTCTTGCCCATGATGGAGAAGACGATGAACAGGCTGAAGGCGAAGAGGCGGAAGAGGCGGAACCCACATCGGAGGTGACTGAGTGCAACCAAATGGCAGAAGTATCACTTAGTTCGGTGGTGGGTTTGACTAATCCAAAGACGATGAAATTGAAGGGGGTGATCTGCGATCAGGAGGTTGTGGTATTGATTGATCCCGGCGCAACCCATAATTTCATTTCCTTGGACCTGGTAAATAGAGTCCAGATACCCATTGTTAGAACCGAGGGTTTTGGAGTGGCTATGGGAACCGGTGATATGGTGCGTGGAGAAGGCTTATGCCGAGGAGTCTCACTCCACCTACAGGGGATCAATATTGTGGAGGAATTCTTACCTCTTGGGTTAGGAAGTTCGGATGTAATTCTGGGAATTCAGTGGCTTGAGACTTTGGGGATGACTCATACAAACTGGAAGACACAGGTGATGAAATTCAGACTCGGTAATGAGTCCTTCACTCTGCGGGGAGATCCCTCCCTTGGGAAAACTCTGGTTTCTCTGAAAGCCATGATGAGAACCATTAAACATGAGGGGGCTGGAATTTTAGTGGAGCTCAATCAGTTGGAAGGTCTGAAGGAAGAGAGTTCTGAGGTACCGAAATTTCTCCACCAAATCGTGATAGATTATACGACTGTTTTTGATATGCCAGTGGGATTACCTCCTATCAGGGGGCGTGAACACTCGATTGTGCTTAAGGAAGGTAGCCAACCGGTTAGTGTCCGGCCATATCGATATCCTCACGCCCAGAAAGATGAGATTGAGAGATTGATCAAGGAAATGCTGGCTTCTGGAGTCATTCAAGTCAGCAGTAGCCCCTTCTCTAGTCCGGTTTTGCTGGTTAAGAAGAAGGATGGCTCCTGGCGTTTTTGTGTGGATTATAGGGCTCTAAACAAGGTCACCGTGCCAGATAAGTATCCCATTCCTGTGATTGATGAGCTCCTTGACGAGCTACATGGAGCGAAAAATTTTTCTAAGATAGATTTGAAGTCGGGTTATCACCAGATCAGGGTCAACAGCCAAGATGTCTACAAAACCGCCTTTAGAACTCACGATGGACATTACGAGTTCCTGGTTATGCCTTTCGGGCTTACAAATGCTCCGGCTACGTTCCAATCATTGATGAATGACCTCTTTCGGCCTTTCCTGCGGAAGTTTGTGTTGGTATTCTTCGATGATATTTTGATCTATAGTCCCTCGGAGGAGAGCCATCAGCAACACCTAGCCCAAGTGTTGGAAGTTTTGCAAGCTCATAGCTTCTACGCAAATCGAAAGAAATGTGAGTTTGGGAAGACTTAAGTGGCTTATTTAGGTCATATCATTTCGGGGCAGGGAGTAGCAGCGGATCCAAACAAAATCCAAGCCATGACTTCGTGGCCTACACCCAAAAATTTGAAAACATTGAGGGGATTTCTGGGTTTGACAGGATATTACCGAAAATTTGTGGCTGGATATGCTCGAATTGCGTTTCCATTGACTGATCAACTTAAAAAGGATAAGTTTGGGTGGAATCCGGCAGCTGCTGCAGCTTTTGAGGAACTTAAGCAGGCTATGTCCTCAGTCCCGGTCTTGGCAATGCCCGATTTTACTAAGCCCTTCATCATCGAAACGGATGCTTCGGGGTTCGAGTTAGGAGCTGTTTTAAGTCAAGGACAGCAACCAGTGGCTTATTACAGCCAAGTTCTGGGTCCTCAAGCTCGCCTTAAGTCCATATATGAAAAGGAGTTAATGGCTATTGTGTTTGCAGTGTTGAAATGGCGACCGTACTTGCTGGGACGACGTTTCATTGTACGGACAGACCAACAAAGTCTGAAGTTTCTGCTGGAACAACGGATTGTGGGATCCGAATATCAGAAATGGATTACTAAAATTATGGGGTACGATTTCGACATTCAATATCGTAGTGGGGCGAGTAATCGAGTAGCGGATGCGCTTTTACATGTAACCGATCAAGCGAAATGCTCCACTATGGCGATTTCCCAGTGGCAGTACTGGGACACTTTGAAGGTGGAGCTGGCGGATGATCCTTTTCTGAAGAGACTAAGGGAGGACATTATTTCTGGTGCACAAAACCATGTGGGGTTTACAGTGAAACAGGAAATCCTATTCTATAAGGATCGCCTCGTGATTCCGCGGTCCTCCAAGCTCCTTTCTACTATGATGGGAGAATTTCATTCCACTCCAGTTGGGGGCCATTCAGGAGAAACGAAAACTTACCAGCGCTTAGCAGCGGAGTTGTATTGGATAGGCATGCGCAAGGATGTAGCCGGATTTGTCAGAGAGTGCACAGTCTGCCAACAGAACAAGTACTTGGCTATCACTCCCGCTGGATTACTGCAACCCATACCACTGCCGGCGCAAGTTTGGGATGAAGTCACACTGGATTTTATTGAAGGGCTGCCACGTTCCGAGGGTTGGGATGCAATCTTGGTGGTGGTGGATCGATTAAGCAAGTATGCTCATTTCATTGGGCTGAAACACCCCTTTACTGCGGTTACGGTGGCTGGAATCTTTATTCGGGAGATTGTGAGGCTTCATGGTATTCCCCAATCAATCATTTCGGACAGAGACCGAGTGTTCTTGAGCCATTTCTGGAGTGAGTTGTTTAAGCTGCAAGGTACTACTCTAAAACGAAGCACCGCTTACCACCCTCAGTCTGATGGACAGACGGAGGTCGTCAATCGTTGTTTGGAAACTTATCTGCGCTGTTTTGCTTCGGGAAAGCCTAGGAGCTGGGCTCGCTGGTTGGCCTGGGCCGAATATTGGTGTAACACCTCCTTTCATTCTTCTACTCGCTGCACCCCTTTCCGTGCACTTTATGGCCGCGATCCACCCCCTCTTATTCGATACGATCCAGGAGTTGCCTCGGTGTCCTTGGTCGATCAATTATTGGAGGATCGTGACGCTATTTTGGATGACTTACGGATGCACTTGCTGCAAGCTCAGCAGCGGATGAAACTGCAAGCTGACCTCAAGCGCCACCATGAAGAATTCAACGAAGGTGACTTGGTTTTCTTGAAATTGAGACCATACCGGCAGCGCTCACTTGCTCAACGTAAATTTGAGAAACTAGCTGCTCGTTACTACGACCCATTCAAGATTCTCCAGCGAATCGGGAAGGTGGCCTCCAAGCTAGAGCTGCCGCAGACAGCAGCAATTCATCCCGTCTTCCACGTTTCGCAGCTGCGTCCGGCACGTGGAATCTCTTCCTCGTCTCCAGTTTTACCACCCCAATTAACCCCGGAACTTGAACTGGTGGTGGAACCGGCGGAAGTGCTGGGAGTACGTCCTAAAGTTCAAGGACAGCCAGGAGGCGTTGAAGTGTTGCTGAAATGGAAGTCACTTCCAGAGTATGAAGCGACTTGGGAGGACTTTCACTTGATTCAACAACAATTTCCTGATTTTCACCTTGAGGACAAGGTGAATGTTTGGGCGGGGGGTAATGTTAGGCCACAAGTGCGTTTTACCTATTCTAGACGCAAGGGTAATCTGGGAAAACCATAGCTGAAGTCTGTTATGGATGTGCTGGCTGATTTCTGTTATGATCCTTATGGATGTGCTGGCATTTGTGATTCACGGTTTTGGTTTGTGGAAGGGAGGAGAATATATAGGAGAAGGTTAGTTAGTGTGAGGGTGTGAATTGTCTTGCTTTGTATTGAGCTTGCTCATCTTGGAGAGTTCCTAGCCTCTCGAACGCTGGGATATTCAGTGCTAGAATAAATTTCTCCCTTATTCCTCTCTTGTTTCCTTAGTTAATCAGTGATAAATCTAGAATAGCCATACAGTGCGTATCAAATTGTTGGGTTGAGTTTAGTCCATCTGGTAGTCTAACCTAAAGTTCATGGATCATAACCCATGTTTATTTGGTTTGGTTCTAATTCATAGTTATTAAAAAAAAAAAAGGGTGGCCGGTGGAAACGTGGCCTATTTGGGGACCACATGTGAAATTGAAGACTTTCTCTTCAATTATGAGATTTGGTGGTGCAAAATGACTTTCACAGTAGATGTATCCAAAAATGTTTTTTGTTAAGAGGTTTTGTTTGCATTGAACAATAACTTCAAGAGACCAAAAACTGAGTAGAGGAAAATAGATCCTTTGTGTATATAGATCACTTCGAGCCAAAATCCGGGCATACATTCAACGTCCGATTTTGATGAAATTTTAGTATGTTGTTCGCAACAACAGAGACTATGCATTGATCAATTTGTTTTGACGAAAGCCTTATCATATTGATATTTTGTAAAACCCATTCGATGAGATCTATTCTCGTTACTTTTGTTAATACTCATCTTTGGATGATGAATAATTGATATTTTGATAGGATCTAACAATTGTTCTGGAGAGCATTGTTGTAAGCCCATTATTCTGGTATAGTGGAAGGGTGGACGTACCTCGAGTTTGGGGGAACTACGTAAATTTTGTATCTTGCTTGTGGTGTGATTTTATTATTTGATTTAACTTTTCGTTGATTGAGTTTGGTGCATCACCTATTTAATTTGCATAAAAAAGGGTAGAAAATTAATTCCACTATTTTTGTGAGTTCATCCTATCCGCTGCTTATGAATAAGAAAGCAGGACTGTAATTCAGGAAAGGTTATAGGCGGATTGCGATGCTTGATAGTATTGACAAAGGAAACCATATTCTATGCCCAAACCATTCAAGGTGTATTGTACAAGGTTAGAGTCCTTGATTCGCTCATTGATGGCAGCAAGGGAATCGGATAATGATTTGGCTTGGTGAAGATAGTTGGTGATGGTGACACTGCCTTTAGTGACTCCTTGAAGATCTTTGAGTACGTAAGATTTTCTAGCAATGGATTGTTGTTAATAGAGTGATTCAAGAGCATCCCATGCTTCTTTTGCTGTTTTAAGTCCAAGTAATTGGGATGATAAAAATTCCCTCAGTGTAATGTTAATGCAAGACTTAACAAATTGATCAGATTTGCGCCAGATATTGTACTCAAGGTTTGATGTAGGCTGGCCGGATGAGGAAGTTATAGTTGATGGAGGAGAAAGAATTAAGCCATCGACAAAACCAAGGAGATTGGTGCTAATGAGAATAGATTCAAGTTGATCGTGCCAAAGGAGATAATTGTTGCCATCAAGTTTTACCGATATGAAATTTGTGATGTTGGTGTTGGTGAGGGGAAAAGAGGTGGGCAGACTTGAAGATTCCATGATAGTCTTTAACGGTGGTGCCTGGTTTTATAGCTCTGATACAATGAAAATAAAAAGAGAATAAGGTGTGAATGGCTCATCCCATAAATGGGTGAGACTTGCTGTATTTATAATGTGAAGAACAAATGATAAACAGGGTTTGGTTTACAGAGTGGGATACCAGATTGGGTAGGATTCTAGATTAGGCTAAGCTTATCGGTTACAACTATTAGTCATTGTTTATGACTCTAAGCTCTTATGTATGTATGTAAGTTCAAATATTAAGGATTATGCGGAGGAAATTGAACAGTAAAAATGGTTATGTATCATAATTATGGTGTCACTTTAGAGTGAGGGTGTCTTTGAGATGGTGAATGAAAACTTAAGGATTGAGGGTCAGTAAAATAGCTTAAAGGAAAGATTATTTGGCAAAAAAAGGTGTGGACTTCTATTGGAGAGTAATATGTTAAGAATGCATGAAAGCTTTGGTATCGATCACCCTTTGATTCAAAGTTCTTGCTGTTTTGTTTTACTTATCAGCTTGACTTTCAGTAAATCAGTGGCGAGAATGGAAGGAATTGAAGCTCGTCTTCAATCCAGTACTGAAGGACAAGGTTGAAGAGGGAAGAAGTAGAGTGATGATTGTTATATTGGAAAAAAAATTTCTCAATGTTATCTTAAGAGAAGGGATGTTTGAGAGGCAAGATTGATCTCAATCCATCAAATCTTTCTATCCTGATCTTAAAGTATTAATAGGAGAAGTATTGTTGTATGCTTATGAGAGGTCTAGAAATGCATATATTAACAGCTTGCATGTTCTTGATAGGGATAGGTGAGACCTATTCTTTGTGGCCAACTGAGAGAATTGGTATCTACAGTCAGAGGTAAATGTACAGTACAGTGTAAGGGGGACCATGGTGCTAGCAAATATATGATTGTCATTACATTATTTAGACACAACAACCTGATAATTTTTTAGGTGTCACCAAAAGGAACATCTTGTGTCTAATACTCTGTTTCCTTCCCCCCGCCCCCTGAAACCCAAAACCACCACCTAAAAGTAAAAAATCTGGCTCTCATCAGCATAATACAACACAAACTGGTTTGATATACCCTATTCGCAGTATCAGGAGATGTACCTTGCACAACTTTTTCTCACTACCATGTCCTATTAGAAAATGTAGTAGTTTGGACCCCCATATTTTATTCTGTAACCTTCTTTATTAGTTGCTTTAGTGTCTTTTGTCCCTTGCATGTTGCCAGGATGTTTAGGTTCTTCAATAGGGTAATTATGCTTCTAAACTGTGAACAGAGCTATCCCACAATAAAAAATTAAATAGACCCAAGGGTGGATATTCATCCATTGCCAATTGGTTTTGGGTTAGATACTCTGACGTGGTATTAGATCTAGTCCTTGGGTAGTTAGTGGGTCAAGTCTCTCACCCATTGCCAATTTGATTTCAGTTTGATTTATTAGTCCCAGGTGCTAGTCCGGGTAGCACGTGAGTGAGAGTGGGAAGAGACCTATCTCACATCGAATAATTAAGTAGACCCAAGGATGGTTTAATACTTGAGGGGCCACTCCACCCATTGCTAATTGGTTTTGGGTTGGGTGCTCCAATGGGAACAAATGAATTTAATTGGCATCTTCTTTGTATTAGAATTATGTGTGCTACTTTTGAGATGGCAAAAAACTACTACCGCTTTCTTATCAGGAACCCTTTCATATCAATTTGAGTAGTTGATTGTGTGCTGTTGTTGATTATATGCTCTATCCTTGGTTTTCTATTCAATAGCATTTTGGTGCATGCAGATTATCATTTTTATTATCCTTGTAAGCTGGCAGTAAAACTTCTGGCCTCTTTTGCAATAATTGGAAAGTAACACTTCCACTGCCATTAGATGCTTAGCCAATGAAGTTTTGTTTATTTGGATAACGTGGTGGGCATTTAATGCTTTGTTAAGCTCTGTGGTTTACTCCGATTGTCACATACTTGGATTGCTGCAATGTCCAACCAACCTGAACTGTATTATGCATATTATTATTCACCTACTGTCCTGTCATGGTAGTTTTAGCCCACTGATGTACAAAATCTCGGAGCCCGTGTTTGTTGGTAACCACTAATAGTATTTCTGAGGTGAGGTACCATACTTTTTGTCATATATCATAAGCAAGCATTACTTGGATGAAGTTACCACTGGTGGGTGATTCAGAATTGTTCTTCAAAGTACACTAGGGATCTGTTTGATGTTGTCATATAACAAGTTCACTGTGTTAGCAATTTGGAAGTCTATCGCATTTTTCACTGATGTATATTATCCCTCACTGGCTTTCTGGTTCAGAATTGCAACTAGTAAAGTAGCATTGGACAATCATCATGTTCTGCCTTTCTTTTTCTTGTTGAGTATCATGTTCGTGCACACGCACAAATCTGAAACTTCATATTGATGCAGATATGAAGCATGTGTATAATTTGCAGCTTACGGAAGATGAAGCATGAATTTTGGGGATCAATAACATCTTTTGTAGTGCAAGAACTTACCCTCGAGGAAAGAAGTCGCTAAGCTTGTAGCGTCAAATGCGTCTTGATCAGTTTCTTTAGAAGCATGTTTGAAAGAAAGACAAGTCCTTGCTCATTGTGTTTGCAGTTTAAATTGTTGTTATATATTTTTTGTTTTGTTATCCCATTTTTTTTTTTTTTTTGTTTGCAAATGCCAAAGAAATGGATAATGATTCTAGAGCTTGTGTTCTTTTATTCCTTCTCTTAGTTTTAATTTTCAGTGTATTTGTTTGGTGATTGAAGAATCTTCTGTATATAAATCTTTTTGGGGATTTTGACTCAACCATGAACTATCCAAATTTTAATGATAATATGTGCATCTTTTGCTCTTCTGATGGCCTTTCTTTTGTGTGATTTATGAAGATTGATTTCAATACTAAATTCTCTCAATACCCTCCATCAAGACTCTAAATTCTGTTTTGAAATGGTCAAAACGTTTCTCTTTCTATAGAAATTGAAATGAACCAGTGTTTGAATGTTAAATTCTTATATTTTGAGATGTTTCAGAAAATATATATAATATTTTTTAGAACGTTTTTGTGTCTTATGTAGGTAAAAATAATATACCAAAATAAAACTTTGATCTTACTGCATAAACTTTGGTTTTACTTCAATGAATTGTAATTTTAATTTTAAAACATTTAATTTCACCTTTAAAATGTACAAATATTTTTTTTTTTCAATTCAGGTATCTAGACTTACATCGATTATTTTTTTAACCTTGGATACTAGCCAATGTAGTCCGAGCTAGTTTGAAACATGCCCCCTGAGGAATAAAAGTGACTAACTCTTGGAAGGTATAAGAAGTGTTGAACATGAGATCTCTAGATTAATCGAGGCTATACTTAACCACTGAATCACCCTTAAAATTAATCTATATTTGTAGTGTAATGCTTATTGTCGTACAAAACTTTATTACTTCAAAGAGTTGTAATTTTAAATTTAAAAAATATAATTTCACCTTAAAAAGTAATAATCAAATTTTTTTTTATGTATAGTAATGTTACCCATCGAGAAGTGAACCAGTTGGACCCAAATTAAAATATTGAATAATGAAGGTGGGTCAATCCCACCCAACACCAGGACCCAGCTAGTTTGTAAGTTATTTATGTTTCCGAGCGACAGACCGGACCGGACAACAAAAGGCCCCAGCAGCGGGTCATTTATGCATAACCACACCAACATCGTATTTTGTTTTATAAGTTATAGACCACACGTTTCAATGTCTTTTATACCATGAATCAAATGTCTATCTTATAATTAAGATTAACAGTCAACCTAATATCACTTTTTAATAACAAAGTTCATTATTTCTCTCCTTCCTCATGTTGAATCTATTTATTTATAAAAAAATAAATAATTTAAAATAAATTTAAATCTTTTAATTTCGTATAATATTCGTATCGTTTTAAAGAATCGAGTCATTATTTTACATCCTTACCTAATAATCTAGACTTGCTGTGACGTTCGTGATAGTGATACGTATGTTACACTAGCATTATGCCCCTATCCTTAATTCGGTTATAGAGTACCCACCACCTGCTGGAAGAGAAAACGTAATCTCTCTCTCTCTCTCTCTCTCTCTCTCTCTCTCTCTTCTTTTTCAAATCTTTGGAAACAAGAAGTGAAGCGAAAGAGAATGGAGAGAGAAATATCTGTACGGAAGCCCCACACTTCCACCGCCGATCTGCTGACGTGGTCCGAGGTCCCTCATCCGACCACCGCCTCTGCCAATGCCTCCCGCTCCGCCGCTCGCTCTCACCAGGCACGTCATTTTCCGACCCATACTTCACACTTGTTCTTCATTTCCGGAGACTTATCAAGTTTTTGATCGTTTTTCTGTGGAAATACCGATCTGTTTCAGCCATCGGATGGAATCAGTAAAGTGCTATTTGGAGGTCAGATCACCGATGAAGAAGCTGAGAGTCTAAACAAAAGGTTAGACAGAGTGAGAGAGATCTGTTCGAATTTCTGTTTCATTAAATTTCTGTTTTCGTAATTTTTTATATTTATATTGTGTCGATTCATTCCGAAGTTCGGATTTTTGCAAACATTGCCATTTTCTGTTCATATTTTGATGAAGCTTAGATGAAGTTCAGATCTTTTGGATCTTCTAAATTCTAATGCACTTTTATTTTTACACGTATTTTTGCTATTTTGAAATATAGCATGGCATTTTGGTAATGTGCATTTCTATGCTTATTTGATTTGAACTGGTGGTTGGAAAATTTATTCTATTATTGTGCTTTACTTTTCTGATCTGAGTTGTTTCTAATTTCTTTTCCTCTTTTTGGAACTGCCAGGTCCCATTATGTTTTCTTGTGTGAGTTATTATCTAACTTCGTTTACTTAATAGCCATAATTATATTACTGTCTGTTGTTTTTTGTTTTATGTTTCATGTGTGGTTCGGATTTTCATCAGGCATCAGCAACCACCCTAAATTCATTACTGTTAGTGTTGACTGCCTAGATGCGTCCGCACGAACAACTCTAAATTAGTAAATTTGTATGTGTGGTGTATCCTACAAAATACATATAATCTCACCATAAAGAATTGTGGGACTTAACCAAAGATGATTGCAGATGGGGAATAAATGGTACTCCGTATTGAGGGTGACAATCCAGTCCTACTGAATTCTACTACAAGTTCGAATTATGAATTCTAGAACCCCTAGTTTTATATTTAATGGATAAATAAGGACTACCAGGGAAACAATTTTGTGGGATTAGTGTTATAGTTCCTTTTGTCATGGGAAAAGAACCCCTATGGAATCTAGTTTCTAAGAAGTTACTTTAATTTAGTTTGTTGAAATCCGTCTAAGAAATTAACTAGTTTCTAAGAAATCCAATTAGTAGAAATTGTAAAGTAAAGGAAAAATAATGACAATTGCTTATATATTCCTAAAAAATCCATCATTTGTTGAAAGAGAAAAGTGATGTATATATTAAATTTCAAAAGGAGGAAGGGGAAGGGGAGAAAGATATGGCTTGTCTTGACAATGTATGACATGGGCATTTGCAAGTTTACATATTTCTGCCTTGTCTTCCTTATATTGAAAATGATGGCAGCCCAGCGAAACCAACCTAGCCACCTCCTGTTAACTTTCATGAGACAATTGTTGAGTTGTTAGAACCTCTACACCACTGCCATGGTCCAAATGGGTCACACTGTTGTAAGCAGATAGTGTTCCTTAAATATGACTTATAATGCTGCTTGAGCATAGTGTCTGCCCCAATATCACCTTTTCTGCTGTGATTCTGCTAAACCTATTTGCTTTAGTAAGAATCCTTGCAAAATACCATTAGGTATCTTTTTCCATGTAGTTGTACCATTGTATGACTGTGAGGCTCTCATTTCACAGGCTTCTTGAACCTTTTCTGTTTGTTACTTTCAGGAAGCCTTGTTCAGGGTATAAATTAAAGGAAATAACTGGCAGCAAAATATTCGCAGCTAATGGTGAAGACGGTGCACAAGAACTGGGCAACAGTAATCTTAATCCTAATAACAGAACATCAGTGCGTATTGTTCAGGTATTTTTTTCATGATACATTAGAATACAATATAACTATGGTCAATATTCCGGTATCCACCGTGGTGGTGATTTCTCTTAAGTTGTGCTATTGGATTTTCAGCAAGCGGCAAATGGAATAAGTCAGATCTCATTCAGTGCTGAGGAAAAGATTTCTCCAAAGAAGCCTATCACTATCCCTGAGGTAGCAAAGCAGCGTGAATTAAGTGGTACACTAGAAAGTGAGTCTGACAAGATTAAGAAGCAGTTGTCAGATGCAAAATGCAAGGAACTAAGTGGACATGACATCTTTGGCCCTACTCCTGAAATTCGTCCTCGATCATTGGCTGCTGAACGCTCTCTGGAATTAAAAGAAAACAAAGATGTGGGGGAACCTGCACAACGAAATGTACGCACGTCTGTCAAAGTTTCTAATGTAAGTTACCTTCTGAGACTCGTGCCTTGTTTCCAACTTTCATTTCATTTCATAACCTAGATTTACCCCCATAAGTGTCATTTGCAGTACTGACGATGTTTAAATCTCTGTCCTCTTTTAGTTGCAGAATTATATCTATCTAGGTTAGGATGTGGAATGTTTTGATAATTACTTCAGTGCCTGTACCTTCTTGAAGGTTTGGAAAAATATTGAATTATCGAGCCAACTTCAAAAGAATTTTTTCATGTTGTGTATATATTACAAAATGTGATTTTACAGAAGCACTTGGACATGCCCCTTGGTCTCATGGAATGTCTCAAGAGGCTTCAGGGAAAAAAATAACACTTTCTCTGTCCTTTAAAATTATAATTTCTTTTCACATGCTGTGGAACTGAAAGAAATCTGGCAAAATTTTGATTCAGTTAAGTTTTGTGGACCCAAATCTTCTCATGGAGAATGCACGATTGATTGTTCATGACCAATTTTTCTCCAGATGTACATAGCTTTTACAATGTAGACACATTTTTTTATTTCTCCCCATGCAAATTGTTGCTAAACTCTGCCCAAAGTGTAGTTTTTTTGTTCACCTTTTTGTCCTGAACGCAATATAATTCCTGAAGCACAAAATCTGTGTCGTGCTTGAGCATTCTCTGACGACCTCAAATAACAATAATTTTTATAATTATACTTTTTAGTATGACTAAATTATGCCTCGATGCACCTTGGATAACAGAAAAATTATCTCCTATTCCTGCCATCTATATCTCCTTTTATCTAGACGGTTTGTTGGGAATATTTGAAATCTGCCTTCGTTATTTGGTTCATAGCTATGTAACCTGCGCTAAACTTTATTACAAATTTGTAGCCTGCTGGAGGTCAGAGCAATATCCAGTTTGGTGAAGAGCCTGTGATCAAGACAGCAAGGAAGATACATAACCAGAAATTTGCTGAGCTGACTGGCAATGACATCTTCAAAGGCGATGTTCCTCGAGGGTGTTCTGAAAAGCCTCTGAGCATGGCTAAGCGCAAGGAAATGAGTGGCAGTAATATATTTGCTGATGGAAAGGTGGAATCCAAAGACTATTTGGGTGGCATCCGCAAGCCCCCAGGTGGTGAGAGCAGCATTGCCTTGGTTTAGTTTGTTGCACTGCAATCGTTGTACCACTTTATTGCATTGATATGTTGGTCTATTATCGTATATTTAGTATACGTTCTGTGTTTTACTTGCTAAGAGCCCATTCATGCGCTGATGGTTGTTGGGATTGTAAGTTTTGGACTCGTGTGGATTATGGGATAGAACAATTTCTAGGGTTAAACTGGTTATTTGCATTACTGTGGGCGGGAGTGTTGAGCAATAAGCAGGGAAATGAAGTCAGCATATTTGCTCACTGTTATCGATTGGTACAGTAAATGTAATACTACAAATTGCAGTGATGGTTTATTTGGTACTGGTACCATCCCGTGCAACGTATTTTTTTTTAATCTTTGTGATGAATTATTCTGGTTAAAAATAAAATTTAAATAAGTTACTATAGTTAAAAAATTAAGAAATTAAAATATAAATGAGTTAATGTGGTTAAAAGATTAAAATATTAGAATTTAGGTTATTACGGTTAAATGGTTAAAATGTAAATGAGTTATCGTGATTGAAAAGTTAAAATCTTAAATTGTAATATAAATCGTCGGATTTAAACGATTTGGGTCATTATTTTACTAGTTATAACTCATACCTGAAGGCACGATGAAACATAAAATTTGAGCGTCCAAAAAATCGATTTCACTATATTAAATAATAATTTTTTTCTTTCATTTATTTGATTACATCATTTAAAATTTATTTTTACCTATTATTTTTTTAAAAATATCAACAAAAATATGTAATCCGATAAATTTTCTCAACATGTGTATACTATCGTATATGAATAATGTCTGAAATAAAAATTATGTTAAACTACAAATTAATCAAATATTAAATGATTAAAAATGTGATAAAAATGGGTGATGGGATGGTTTTGGGGGGAAAATATGTATAAAATAAAATTTCAAACATCGAGTTATTTTATTATATAGATTTTTCTAAGTGAGAAATTTAAGCAACTCGGCATGAGATTTTAATTTATTATTATAGATTTGTATAACTTTTTAAGTAAAATTTATCAACTTTTGTAATGCGCTCATTTTTTGAATTTATTTACTAGTAGCTTTTGAGTCCACCTGGTACTTTTGAGTGATACTTATCATTTCTTTAAGGTAAAATTTACCATATTTTTGTGTTTTGTTTTTACTTTCCGGTACTTGTACCAAAAAATAAAAATGTGTTACCGTAGTGCTTTTGTGTTTTGTTTTACAGTGGTACTTGGATCAGAGAACATTCAGGAAAGAAAGGAGTGTGGGAGCTGGGCAAGGCCCATATGATCTGCCAATCAACAGCCTGTGTCTGCCATGGGCTAGGCCATTAATTGGTCAATTTCTGCCAATCCAGTCCAACCCACTCAAGGAAATAGCAGTTCATTCTGCCATTGGGGCCAACACTAAGGCTAGCGGTTTTTTAAAAAATAATTTAAAAACTTGTTCTGAGATGTTTTGAAATACTGCCTACTACAACATACTGAAACATTCCAAAATACCTTCAAGTATAGAAATTGAATAATATATTTCAGTCTCGGTGTCTGTAAAAACTGAAAGGTTTTGGATTCAGACCCATGGTGTAACCAGGGTTTAGTTTACATTTACTAAGACCTTGACATACACTGGCATTTTCTGTGTTTAAGCCAAGAAGGAAATGGGGCTCGAATCCATAGCATTCTCCACGCACCAACCATTTGTTAGCAGCGACCTTACCATGCATCATTACCACCAGCTTGAGAGCAGAGTCTGCATTACCAAAGTATCTCCTAAAACTAGTTAAAAGTGCTTGCGAATGACCTAATAGCATGGCCAGCAGTAATCGAGATCACTTCAAATGAAAGTCTAGAAGCAAACAGCAGAACCCCAAATACACTGATTTTAAACACACATTATTATTCCCAACCATAAGTTTTTGGCACTCCAGTAAAAGTACATAAAGAAGCAGGTAACACAAAACCAGGATAACATGCATTAACTCACTGCATACTAGTAAACTGCAACCACAACGCCGGACAGAGGTGCAGCTCAAGCATCACCATGACCGATCAAGGCCAGAAGCATTTTCTCGTAGTCTCCTGAAGTATCTCCAGCAATGGCACGATCCAGAGGGACGCTGTTCCTCCGCTGGTATTCCTCTTTGATACGATGCATGTCAACCTCAGCTCGAGTAGCAACAACTCGAGTAAGACCTCCTTCATCTGTCCCCTGCCTATTGATAGCCAATCTGAGAACCTTCTCAAAATATTTCTCTGGGCAGGTCAAGCACTTTATTGTTGCCCTCAATAACTTCAGGTACTCATCCTCTGGATCAGTTTTCAGATCCTGCATACATAAACCAATCATTGGTTAAGTTAAAGAAGTCTGATAATCAAATTTATTTCCCCATGAGTACAAGATTGTGAAAGAAAATTAGTCCTAATAACAAATTCATTACAAGTCATTCTCCTTTGCAATTGCTACTCCCCAGATCCGTGCGTGATCAGAGAGCACAAGGGAGCATCTACAGGTAGGATTTTTTTTTTTTCAGAATTCAAGTTTTTTAAATGTTGGATTTTTTGTACTAGCATGATTTGCCTAGAGTTTATATCAGCATAAACGTAGAACTGGCTTGAAATACTGATAGAAGTCTCAAAATAAGTAATACCTTGTTTACAGCATTTCCGAAATGATTGTTATAGTGGTTGAGTGTTGCATTGAGCTGCGCTTTACTCCTTGTTGTCAGAATCCTGATGAGCTCCTCGTCACTGTAGGCCTTGTCAGAGATCTTCTCATGAAGTATCTTAGCCTCTGATTTTGCCAGGGTCATGTTTAACTCATCTCCTTCATACCGAAAAGCACTCACAAGAGGAACCAAAAGCTGTTTGGAAATTAAAACTGAAGTAAATGACCAGCTAATGCATGGTTTGCAATCACCACAAAGGAATACTACTTTTAGCAATTAAAAATAGGAAATGCAAGCATGTTTAGATAAGCTGTTAAGTCCTCATATACTAGTTTTTATGGCCATGTGTCCCAGTTTCCTGTCAAAGAGTACTTCCATTGCTTCGTGTTATCAGAGGCCAAGCACCATGTTGGAAAGTATGAGTTCTGTCAATTGGATAGACACTTAATGTTTTAATTTTAGGTCATGCATTTCATCAGATATCCATTATCCAAAAGATGAAGATTAATGTGTATCAATATAATTCTCCCTCCATCTTTAGTTGATAATGCTTATAAGCATTCAAAATTTGGTTTTCAACTGAATGTTGCCTCAAGTACACACTAATCCTCTGAATCCGATACCAATGGGTACCATCCCCCTAGAAGAAGGTTCTCTTTCGGGCCTTGCAACCAACTGACATGACCCTGGAGAGCTACTCTTGCTAAAACTCAGTAGTTTCTTGAAAACTCACTTCATATTTGAAACTTCGTGTATAGAAAGATCATTCATTTTAGCGAAGAGGGCATATTAGTACAGCTCGCTATAGATACACTTTAAAATCATACTACAGAAGAGAAGCGGCAGATCGAATTCCAAAGAGGTACTTAAAAATGTAAACACCAAATCCCTAATGACCAGGAAGGTTATGGTTGTACCTTACGGAAGTCCCCTTTTGTGTGATATGCAACATCTTCTTCAAGGGATTTCTTATAACGAGCATGATAGGCCTGTCTCACCTTAAAGAGGTCATATGAAGATCTGGTGCAAGCAATTTCCATGATAACCCAATTGCTTGCAGTCAACTTCTTTGTAGCTTCATTAGCCAAGAAAGCATCGCGCTCAGCTGGATCCGGTGTCCATAGCAGCACTGCTCGCTGAGGAGTAAAAATACATATATACACAAAAAGCAAGTACAAGATTGTTAGCATGGGATAGGTAAAAGCTTCCTAATCTTCCCTTCAAATAACTAAAAGCTATTCAAAGATGAAAAATGAAAGTTAAGAAGCCCTAACAGCAAAACATCAAGGCCTTCTCGGCTAAATAACTATTCTGCTACGCGGTAGCCAATATTCCAGACAAAGAAATTGTATGTATCAAACTGACCTCAAAGTCACTTGAAAGTTCTTTGTCCAGGTCTTTCAGGAGATCTTCTCCGTAAGTTGCAGCATAAATTTCCCGAATCAGCTTGCGCTGCTCTGCATTCCTATGAGCCAAAATCTCAATTATCAAGGCCTCATTTGTTCCCCATCCTGCAAAAATATTGGTTGAAACAGCTCATCTCTTCAGGCCAGACAAACCATGTAAGAACTTACAGCAAACAGTGGTATATACAGCCATTAATGTCAACAATGTTTCCGAACTAAATGAAAAACTGATCAAACCAAAAGTAATTATGATCTTCTAATTGAATGAATATGAGTACAGATACAGACAATCTATTTAAGACGATGAAAACTCAATTTGTAATTTAAGAATCAGAGGACACGTCTTACTAACTACTGATCAATTATTAAGAATGAATTGAGCATACTAAAATAAAACTCTAGCTCGGCAGTTGGCCACCCATTGAAACCTGGATAACTAAATTATAGTGCTAAAGCTTTTGCAGCTACAAACGACTGAACGAAAAACAAATAGAGAGAGGACCATCGTCTTCGAGATCAAAATAATGGTGTGTTATTGGTAATAACGGATACAAAGTACGGCAAAGAGTGAAATTCAACTGGAATAATTGACCCATTTTGCAAGAACAAGCAAGTAATCATTAAACAAACTAAAAAAAAAAAAAAAAAAATTCCTGCCACATCACTCTCCGCAGATCTTCAGATACAATAATACCATTTCAAGAAGGAAAAATCAGAGTCAACAGAACACTAAAACCTCGTTCAAACCTTATGGTAAACAACAATCTAATCCCAAAAGAAAACTAAGATCAAAATCATTGTGTCCGACATGATGAACTATGAAAATCAACTCAAATCATTGTGTAAGTTACGGATCAGTACACCATTTGAACACTTCCACAGGAGCATAGTGAAATTACTAGTCAGAATCCAAATTGTACATGTAGTGTACATAAATATAAAGAGAGATCGAAAACAAGTGTGATCTTAAGCGGATCGAACTCAAATGACCGTGGATCTGATAATGCTGAAGGTGAAAATCATCAAAAAAAAAATCAGATGTCAGAACTATATAGAGCCTAAACAACATAGAAAGAGGCTATGAGGACCTGCGAAAGCTTTTCTGAGTTGCTCACAATCCTCATCCGCAGATGGAACCGATGCAGGCACAGTGAGTGTGGCCATTGTTGAATCAATCTGTAGACTGTAAATCCACTCTCTCTCTCTCTCTCTCTTTGTATGTGACGCCTGTGTGAAACCGAGAAGGATATCAGAAATCATGACATTTGGGCTATTTATAGTAAAAGAAGAAGAACCGGAAAGGCCATCGTAATCCACGTTACGATTATGACAGATTTAAAACGGCGAGTTATTTTTTTCTTTTTTTTAATGAGAGACAATCGATTAGGAAAGATTAGATATTGGAAGAAAATCAGAGTAATTATACCGCGGAAACGCGTAGAATTAAAACAGCTCATAATTAATCAACGGAGTCTTTTTCGCTCTCTTTTTTTTTAATTATTTTTTTAATCATTATTTATCATAATTTTATAATTCAAAATTTTAAGTTATAAGATAAAAAAAAATCGTCCAAGACCTTAAATCCATTTGACACGTCTTATTCGATTGATATGGGTCATGACATCTTAGAGCATCTCCAATGGAGACTCAAATTTTTACTCAAATTTGAGTAAAAATTTGAGTAAAAAGCTTAATTTGGTACAGACCACTCCAATGGAGAAACTCAAATATTTACTTAAATCTTTTAAAAAATTCTCATATTGTCCCAAAAACTAATTTGTTTAATATTTCCCACCAAAACATATTACCCGCCATGTATTCATCCAACTGGAAAGTTTGTGATAACATGGATTTTGCAATAACATGGATTTAGGATGGCAGCCAATAGTATCCCTCCTTATTTTTGCCTCTCAATGTTTCATTCCCTCCAAAATTTATCCCTCTTTATTTTACACCCATTTTAACTTTTGCCACCAAATCATCCGAAATTTTCTATAAATAAGTTACATCCTTCATACTCTTTTTCAATATTCTCATAGGAATGAATTCTTCAAAATATCTTTTGCTAAGTTCTTTTTCATCTTCATCTTCATCTTCATCTTCTTCGGATGATGATGATAATGAAGTAGCTTCAATGGTGGCTCTTTATGAGACAAATAATGCCACAATGGTAGAAATGTTGAGAGAAGAGTCAGAACAACCCAACAAACATGGTGGTTCTATTCTCGGCCGAAGATTCATTTTCCGTGATAGGCAAAAGGGTCATGATCGATTATTCACCGATTATTTTGCTGAAAATCCCGTTTACCCCCCTTCAACGTTTCGAAGGCGCTTTCGAATGACACGTGAGTTGTTTATGCGTATTCTCAATGCTATTGAAACACACGATCCTTTTTTTGTTCAAAAAATAGATGCTTGTCATGTTGTTGGATTGTCCTCCCTTCAAAAAATGACTTCGTCAATTAGAATGCTCGCCTATGGAATGCCAGCGGATGCTGTGGATGATTACGTACGAATTGGAGAAAGTACCGCAATATTAAGTTTTAAACATTTTTGTCGGTCAATTATTGAAATTTTTGGAGGTGAGTATCTCAGATCTCCAAGGGAAGATGATATTGCTAGGCTACTTGCTGTTGGAGAGGCTCGCGGGTTTCCGGGAATGTTGGGAAGTTTAGATTGTATGCATTGGGAATGAAAGAATTGTCCAACCGCTTGGCAAGGCCAGTATTGCGGTCATGTGAAAACACCTACTATAATTCTGGAAGCCGTAGCATCTTATGACTTGTGGATTTGGCATGCCTTTTTTGGAATGCCTGGATCTCACAACGATGTAAATGTCTTAGATCGCTCTCCTCTCTTTTCTGAACTTGTCCAAGGGCGAGCTCCTCCCGCTAATTACTCCATTAATGGGCATATCTACAATATGGGTTATTATCTTGCTGATGGTATATATCCTCCATGGGCGACATTGGTTCAGACCATTTCTTCTCCACAAGGAGCCAAAAAACAACATTTTGCTATGATGCAGGAGTCAACGAGAAAAGATGTGGAACGAGCATTTGGGGTTCTCCAATCTCGATTTGCAATAGTACGTGGGCCAGCACGATTTTGGGATCCTGAAACACTTGGGGATATCATGAGGACGTGTATTATTTTACACAATATGATTGTTGAAGACGAGCGAGATGAATATGGCGATTTTGAATATGAAACATCAATGCATAACTCGTCCATAGTCATTTCACGAGAATGTAACAATGACTTTGAATCCTTCTTGGCCCGTCATGCAAGAATTAGAGATAAAAATGCTTACCATATCCTTCGAAATGACTTGATTGAGCATCTATGGCAACGTCACGGAGAGATGTGACTTTGAGCTTATGACAAAGTGAAGATGTTGTTTATTCATTAAGCATAGATGTTTTTCCTTTAGCAGCCTATTGTCAGTCATTGGAAGCTACTTTCAATATATGGATATTTCTAGTTTTATTTCTCTTTTAACATGGATGTCTAGTGTTATTTCTCTTTAACATGCACTTCAAAAATACAAACAGTGATAAGTTTCAACCACAAGACAAACACAATCTAAAAGCAACAAACAAAAGTCTTCATAGTTTAGAATCTTTTATAGTATCCAACATAAACATGTGGCAATAAACCAAAATAACATGTCCATTGACATGATTTAAACAAAAAATAACATGTTTATTGCAATAAACAAAAATAACCATTCCAAACCATGATTTAAAACTCATTTTCTCTATTTCGAGCAATGATTTGTCTTTGAAGATCTTCATAGTATGATCTTTGCATAGTAGTTAAATTTGTCATGTCCATTGACATGATCTTATGATCCTCATTTCTCTGTTCTCTGTCATTCATCATTGCTAACATTTGTAGTTGGGCCTCCCTACTCTTAGCCTTCCTCTCACGATCGGCTGCCTTTTGCTGATCTCGTTCAATAGCCCGAGAAGACAAACTAGCCAACACTTCAATAATTTTAGTTTGATTGGCTGCTATATCATCAAGCCTACCATCATGAGTCACCTTCTTCCTTTGTGATTCTTTTGTAGCCTTACTACCATTTGGTCGTTTTGGTCTCTCTTTTGAAGGTTGTGTTTCTATATCAGAGTCAAGAGATAACGGAGTAGTAGGAGTTGAAGAAATCGAAGGCGATGAAGTATGCACTGTAGGTCTCTTGAAATGCGTTCTAAGTTCATCCCACTTACAACTATGGCGCAATATTTCCCAACATGTCTCGAATGTGAAGTGTTTTTTTTGAATTGAATGATACATGCGTTTAGCTTCAGTAAGCTGAAAAAAATAAATAAATCAAATATTAAACAATAAAATTGAAATTAACTTTAGTTTGAAAAAATTACCTTGTCTACTTCAACCATCCCACTTTGTTGCCTCATTTGAACTTGCTCTAGAAAACCAGAAAATTTATTCACTGCCTTTTGAATCAAAGCCCAGCGGTGAGCTAAAGAAATGTTGGATCTATTTGTTTGAACATTTGGTTGGGAAGAGAAATAGACATGAACACGATCCCAAAACATTGCTTTGGTTTGGGAATTTCCAGAAATCGGATCTTGGGAGACGGCTAACCATGCTCGACAGAGCGCTTCATCTTCCAACATACTAAAGGCTTTACCACGAGAACGACTACTTTCAGAAATAATTTCTATTCCATGAGATTCCTCTAAGCATGGAGGAATTTCGAACATTTCTTGATCATCCATTGTTTGAGTCATTTTACTTCCAAAATGAATCACCACAAGCAGGAGAGTGCACTTTGTATAATAACTGAGGATCTACATGAAGGTCTGCAACTAAAATATTAAATCATTAACTATCAAAAGGTTGAATTTGCAAATCACAACCAAATGTCATCCAATAATGCATGTAGATATGTTTCAAAGTACCAAGCAAAAAAAGTACCAGTTGCAAGTAGATTTTCCAAAATTCCATACAAAATTTTCAAGTCTTCATTATCTAAAGGGGATTCACATATGAAACTTGTGTACTGTAAAGGGAAAATAAGAAGAAAATAAATTTCCTTCTACCAGTTGCAAGTAGAAGGGAGAACAGTGTAATTTTCAATGTTCCTCATGAGAGCCTCTTGAACAGTGTAATTTTCAATGTTCCTCATGAGAGCCTCTGTAATTTTCAATGTTCTGAGGAAGATATGCAGGGAGAACAGTGTAAATTTCAATGTTTCTCATGAGAGCCTCTTGAACATTAAATCTATTTTCTATGTATGAATCCGTTGTCACAGTGATCAACAAGAACATTAAATCTATTTTTTATGTATGAATTCGTTGTCACTGTGATCAACAAGAACGTCTGTTGAACATTAAATTTATTTTCTATGTATGAAACCGTTGTCACAGTGATCAACAAGAACAAATTGTTTCTACTCTCTTCAACTGAGGTAATTCACGCATCAAATTGTTCACCAGTTTCTATTCAAATTGTTTATACAAAAAGTATTTCTCAACAAAATTAAGAAATTAAGTATTTCTCAACAAACTCTTTGTACACGTGAAGTTTCCCAACAAAATTAAGTTTCTATACAAATTGTTTAAATCAGTTCAAAATTTTCAATACAAACTGGTGGACATAATTCACGTAGAAACGATGGGTAGGGTTAGGGTTTATACAAAAAAAAAATTGGGATAGTCGATGATGAAAAAGAAAGAAAATAGAAGATGAAGAGGGTAGCAGATTACCTTGAGACCGTCGTTCCTCCGGGCTTGTAGCGGCTTTGAAGTGGCAGAGACGTTCAAGTGGTAGAAGCGTTGAAGTGGTTTCTTGGCAAAGAGGGTTTTTGTGGAGAGAAAAAATATCCGTTGAATTTTGATATAGAGTTTGGGTCTACCTCAATTTGAGTCCAAAAAAAGTTTTTCCTTAATTTGATATAAGTTTGAGTAAAGGGTTGGAGCAACTTTTTTGGGCTTTTTTACTCAAATTTAAATTTGAGTCTAAATTTGAGTAAGGGTTGGAGATGCTCTTAGTAATAATCTACCTATATCTATATCTATCTATATTTATATTTATATTTATATTATTAATAAAAATACCTATGAAAAATTTTTAATTCATTATTTTTCATTTATAAAAAATTATAAAAGCTAATATTTTCTTTTGTATTTAAATATACAAATTATCTTCTTCTTCTTTTTTTCTTTTTTTGTAATAATTTTTTTTTAGGAGGTGGAAGGAGAAGGAGGACTTGAACTTTTGACCTCAAGAAGGCAAAGTCTTTACAAGATAAGGAGTATCATGGACTAAAGGCCCATTGGTACAAATTATCATAATATCCCTTTGTATTTAAATAATAAACTAATCTCTAACATATCTGTCTATACTACTAATAAAAATACTTTAACATGAAAAACTTTTGATTCACTATTTTGCCCTTATAAAAAATAATAAAGGTTAATATATCATTTTGTATTTAAATATACAAATTATCATAATAAGCATTTGTATTTAAATAACAAATTAATATCTAACGAAATGGTCGTATTATAATAGTTTTAATATATTTGATGGCATAATATAAAAAATTTAATTCTTAAAAATACAAAATAAAAATTTTAAATCTTTCAGAGTACAAAATGAAATTTCTCTTTTTATAAATGAGAGATAATCATGGGAAAAGATTAGATATGGGAAGAAAATCAAAAGAATAATTATATCGTGGAAATGCGTAGGATTATTAATATTGATGGGTCTGGCTCAGACTAGACCCAGCTTAGAGACCTAGTTTAAAAATACAAACCAGTCCCAAGTCACAAGTGCAGCCTAGGCCAGATTAGAAATACAAGTCAACAAGGACCAAGTCCATCATCTTGAAAAACTCAGTCTACTAGTAACGCATGTGAGATCTCCATCTTAGGAAGAGAAGCAGGGTACGCATCGCAAGCCTCAACCACCTTATCCGTTATGCCAACATCACGGAGCCATCCACTCCCGTCAAAGCCCACTTTGGGGCGCCATGAAGACTGTAATGTCCTATAAATTGTAAGTTTCTCCTACACATGAGGAGTATGACACACATCTCAGCACGCTACATTTTTGAGCAATAAAATTTTTCAACCACCATCACCATTCCCAGTGGAGTAGGTCACTCAGACCGAACTACCTAATTTTTGTATTTGCATGTGTTGAGCCCTCTATATTTCATCATTTAATTGATTTTTTATAAACTCACTTTTATACATCATCAAATATTATTTTACACTTAGGAAAAAGCCAAAGGCAAACACCAACGAAGAAATTAACTTTGGTACTCCCTTGAACCCAAGATTCCACGACTACACCAGAACCACCACTACGATAGCACCACCTAATCTAAATCTACCACATTTGCTACCCCAATCTAAACCCCCAACTGAAACACAACTTAAAAGCACCACCAACCTTCCCCTTCTCTCCTCTCTCCAACACACACACTTGCAAGTTATGACGACCACCAATCAGCCCACCCAAAACCAAAACTTGAGCACCAACTCCACCACCGTCTCAACTTGAATCACCCACCTTTTAGAATATAAATATACAAGTTTCAAGTGTAAATATGAAAATACAACCCTAAGAGTAGTTCAAGTGATAAGAGAGACGAACTATAAACCTAGACGTCCTAAGTTTGAATCTTAGCAACTTTTTTCAGGTCAGACTATAAGAGATTTTATCCTTCATGAATATCCTAATCCCGGTGTAGATGGTATGACTTTGATTGAACTGAATAAAAAATTAGTTGAAATACGCATAAGCTGACCAGGAAAAACCTGACTGTTGAACCAAAAAAATATATATGAAAATACTTGTAAAAGAACTACAATAATTCATGTTGAAAACAGAATAATAAAATAATTTTAAACAATTATCACTACTTAACCAAAACCTTTTTTTTTTTGGGTCAGAAAACTTAACTAAAACATAAATACCATACGATTAGTGCAAATTGGATAATTACGGCCACTCAATAGAGGCTTTTGCTAAACTAGAAATGCACCAAGTGCATTTGCACGTGAAATTTTTTATTAAAATATTTGATAAAATATATAAAAATTTAATTATATAGTTAAATTATATATTATTTCATGTTTATTATATTAATTTAAATTGTTTGTATTGTGAATGAAGAGAAAAAGATACATATATTGATTTTTTGGCACCAGAGATGATATTGTATAGATGAAGTTATCGATATGTATTAATATTTGGGTTTTGAAAAAAAATAATGGTTTTTATCTAAAAGTTTTGCAAAGATAAATAGAGTTATATTATATGTTAAATGTTAGTTTGTTATTTAAGTACATAGGGATATAATTGCTCTTTACTTTACAGGGGACGATCTGGAAGAAAAGGAATAAGAAAGAGGAGGAACGAACACCTACCCGAAAAACAAGATCATTGGCAATAACATCAAGGTGAAGGCCATTTCCTTCCTGCACGACACCCAAACCCACACAAATCTGAATTGACCTTACTGCTGAACAAGTGGATCAACCACTTTTATAAATTGAGTAAGGCGGAGAGGTCCCCTGTTCTTTCTGGAAGGCTTTATCAATTATGACGTACTAGGTTATGTTGCCGAATGAGTCTCGGGTGGACTAGAGTAAAGAAGAGAAGGGTGGTTGTAGATCAGGATCTCCGAGGTGTGCATGAGCAACGGGCATAGTTGAGTAAGGTGAGCATCAGAAGTGAACATACTATTGTAAAGAAAGTCAAACAGGTCTTTTGAGTGAGGTGCCAAGTGGCGAAGCCGCTTCACCGAGTTTACGAGATGAAGGCATGTCAAATGGCTTTAGTTCTGCGCTTCAATAGAATAGATTCGGGAAGGTAGCTACTCTAGTATACGGAATAAGCCTAGGCTTGTGTAGACGTAGCCGCAAGCCAGCCTACACACGGTAATTTGTATATTTAAATACAAAAAGACATGTTAGTTTTTATAGTTTTTTATCAGGACAAAATAGTGAATTAAAAGTTTTTCATATTAATGTACTTTTATTAGTAGTAAATATAGATATAGATAATTAGTGTGCCTGTCCACCTATTATATAATTTTTTTTTTTAACAAATACACACAAGAGATACATGTAGATTTTGAATATATTTTATTCAACATAATATTGTAGTCGCAAACTTATTTTTGTAGTTCTATTGTCATCCTTGAGTTGTTAAATCGCTAATGATTTTTGATTAAAAAAAATCTAAATTGCTTCTAATAAACTTATCTTTTTTATTTTTTTTTCAATAATAAATCATTCATCATAAAATAAACTGAGATCGGGATTCAAAAGCCAAAAAAATGTGTTCATATTACATATGGTTTGATCAGCCTTTAGCCTGTATAGAGCTTTGTAGGAGCAAATCTTGAGTTTTGTATCACATTTTTAATCAACTTTAATTTTATATTCGGATGTCGTATTTGTAAATGTGATTTAGCTCTTTTTTGTATTACATGGTGTTCAGACTTGTATCGACTATTCTTTCAAGCTCTAAGACCGGTCATTATAGTTCGGGTTAATTTAAAGACATGTCTCGTAAAAAATAAAAGATGGTGGTGCTCAGAGGATGTGAGAAGTATCGAATCTAAGATCTCTTACTTGCTAGAAGACAGACTTGACTACTGTATCACCCCTAAATGTTTAAATATGATCTAAAATCAATGCTACTTAGACTTAAAATACAGATTAATCACTGTTATTTATTTAATCGTGAAGTCTAATATTTATTGAAATCCACTACCTATTAAATTGTTGGGATTGTTCACCATTTATAGTGTAAATAATATTCCCATTTCCTTTAGGATATTCAATATTGTGCGGGAAGCTCGCCACCTCAAATTTGATTCCCAAAAAATAAAAAAATAACGATTCCACTGGGGATCGAACCCAGAATCTCTGGTTTCGTAGACCAGCGCCTTATCCATTGGGCCATGGAATCGACTTGGTACGAAGTTTCAAAAACAAATATAATTAACAATTAATTTGTGGAACCATCATTGTGGACCCAATGAGTCGTTCTGCCTCTCCGTTCAGTCTCTTTCAAGTTTCAATTCCCGAGTTAGGTGAATAACACTTTGTACCCAAAAAACTTTTAAAATTTTAATTCATACTAAAAGGTTCAAAAAATCTTATTACACCCTTAATTACATAAAAAAAAAAAATGTCAATGTCATCTAAAACCAAACATCCATGGCTCTTGTTGACAATATTTTTCTGTAATCACAGCAAAATTACTTGTATATTGTACAAACTTAAACATTTACACACGAACTTTGTATTAAAATTCAATAAAATAAACTATAGTTACAAGGTAGTTCAGTGGTCAAATTTGTTCTCTTGTAAGTTAGAGGTTTTACCTCGAGTTACGATGGACGACTCAGAGAGGCACAAGCCTGAATACTCAATAGCAAAAAAAAAAAAAATAGGAAGCCTATTCGACGGTATTAGATAGACTCAGTTATCAACATTCCTCTCAAAATTATTTACATTGAATTTTTTTCCTCCCCTAAAATTCATCACTTCTCACTTATGTTGTATTGTACTTCAGGTTACCCTTAATTTTTTATATAATTAAAAATACAATGTGAAAATTTTGATTTTAGAAGGTATAAAGTGTCATTTATCCCATGGGTAATGCGCTTGTGCCCAAGTCGAGAAGGGGTCAACATTATGACAAGAAGTCACTTAGATCATAATCTTCTTCTCCGCCAACCTTCTTCCTATCCTACGCAGAAACAGAGACTTGCATACATAGCTTTAGAGGGAGAGAGTTTTAGGGAGAGAGAGAGTTTTGTATATTCTCTCTGTGGAGGATGAATTTGAATAGAGCATAAGCCAAAGATAGCGGGAATATTGTCATCATAGAAAAATGGGTAGGCAACAAAGTGAACAACAGAAGCAAAACCACTCTCTGAGGAGCAAAGCAGTCCACTTTGTCTCTGATCTCACCACCGTCTTTCTCAACCCCATCTCTGATAAACCCTCCAAGCCTACTCCTACTCCTCCTACCTCTGTAAGTCTCTCTCTCTCTCTCTCTCTCTCTCTCTCCATTCATTTGATTATAATTTTGTTGATTTTTATATCAATTCACGTATTTTGTATAGTCTTCCAATCGTAATAAGGGTTTTCTGATCAGGGTTTTGTTGTTCCTCGTTTTGTAGAGCTATCTGTCAATTCTTGAAGTTCATACTCAGGGGATTTGTCCTGGGTATCTTCAGTTTTTATTATTTTATCTGAAGAACGACTATTGAATTAGTATGCAGCTTTTGAAATATAATGCTGGAATTTTCAGAACGATTGTTTGGAATTATTTTGATATAATTTAGCCCATGATGGCTTTACATTAGGTGCTATTAGGCTTTTAATGCTCGAGGTTTTTCGCAGGCATCTTTAATCATTTTTATTTATTCTGATATTACTAACTAATTGGAAAATTGGGTAAGCTGAACCCTGCATAATTGCCAATTGCAAGCCTAATTTCACCAATTGCTTTAGATGTATTCATTTCAAAGAATGAATTTGAGAGTTTTTAGTCAAAATTTTCATTTCTCCCACTTTTTACTTTGTTATCTCTTTTCCTTTTCTGATAGGGAAAAATAGCTAATTATCCTGAATACTACTAAAGTTAAGTTAATTGTACAATGTATTTGGGTGTAATACTCCATTAAAATTAGATGATCTAATTCCCACATGTAATTCAAAGAGTGTTAAGTCTTCATTTTAAGTTGAAAATCTTACGATACGCCCCTTATCACCCCTCTCTGCTCACTACATTCAGTTTTAATTGTCTGGTAACTTTTCGAACTTATAAGTAGTGGTCTTGTCTCTTGTATTTTGCTAGGATGATGAGACTGAGCCAAAAAGAAGTCAAGTAGAATCGATTTCAGAGGATGATTCTGGGGATTTAGTTGATGGGCCTGATACATCTTCTTTTACTGCATTTCTCTATTCTCTACTGTCATCCTCAGAATCTGAAAGTAAATCAAACTTCGAGGGACTGAATGAGTATCAAGCAGATAGTCAACCGACGTCTGATGTTATAATGAAAGAAAGTAGTGGGAAGAAGAGTTTATTTTCGAGGGGCAAACAGTCCCTTGGAAGAGCTATTTACCAGGCTGCTAGATTAGGTGGGTATCAACATCAAGCCTCAGCCAAGGGCAGTTCTGATATGATGCTCGATGACAGCAATAATTCTAAGTTTTCTGAAGATGAGGGTATTGATATGCAAACTTTGAATGAACCTGTGCCTTTGGACAATCTTCCAGAAACTTCTGAACCCTCATTGCTTCTGTCTGAGAAGACACGTGGTGCTCTTTATGCTGCACTACCAGCACTAGCTCAGGGGAGGAAATGGGTATTGCTATACAGGTATCGCAACATGAATTGTTCTTTATGAATTGTATGTGAATCTTTTGCATTATGGGTTTCCATTAGTTTTGATATCATTTGACTGTTGGTAACTCTTTTAATCTGTCTATTATCCTCTGCAGTACATGGAGGCACGGCATTTCACTTTCTACTTTGTATAGAAGAAGCATGTTTTGCCCAGGCCTCTCTCTGCTGGTAAATTCTTTATCTCTACATCTATCAATGACTTGTGTGTTTTTTGTTTATGACTATGCGTCTGAAAACAAAATATTATTTCCCTTTGAAGCATTAATGATATACTGTTTCCTTGGATGCCATAAACGTATTTTTTTCTCGTCTTTTCGATTTCGAAGTCAATTTGAAATGTCGGTATGTCACTACGAGCTAATGGATGTCACTCTATATTCTTTTCTC
>OX637410.1:27377642-27426919 GCA_951799425.1 Ilex aquifolium
CGGGGTTTAGCAGATGTCATGGGGACCATTGTTGTTACTTCAAGAAGTTTGGTACGTCATATCTCATACTTTTGTTGTATGTAGATGATATGCTTGTTGCAGGTTCAAGCATGGAAGAGATTGTTAATCTCAAGGAACAACTGTCAAAGGAATTTGCAATGAAGGATTTGGGCTCTGCGAAGAAAATCCTTGGGATGCGAATCAGTAGAGACAGGGCAAACATGAAGTTGAAGTTGTCACAGGAAGAGTATATTGGAAAGGTGCTGAAAAGGTTCAACATGGAGAATGCTAAGCCAGTCAGCACACCTTTGGCAAGTCACTTCAAGCTTTCGAAGGAAAAGGGAGCAGTAACAGATGAAGACCAGAACTTCATGGCAAAGGTCCCATATGCCTCGGCGGTAGGGAGCTTGATGTATGTCATGGTTAACACAAGGCCAGACATTGCTCAAGCAGTGGGAGTTGTCAGCAGGTTCATGGCAAATCCGGGCAAGGAGCATTGGGAAGCAGTCAAGTGGATTCTGCGCTACTTGAGAGGTACTTCAGACTTGGCTTTGAATTTTGGGGGTTCTGATATTTGTTTGCAAGGATTTGTGGATTCAGATTTAGCAGGGGACATTGACAGCAGAAAGAGCACTACAGGGTATGTTTTTACATTGGGTAGTGCAGCGGTCAGTTGGGTCTCAAGGCTACAGAGAATAGTAACTATTTCAACAACAGAGGCGGAGTATGTTGCAGCCACGGAGGCGTGCAAGGAAATGGTATGGTTGAGGAGCTTCATGAAAGAGTTGGGTAAGGATCAAGACAATTCAAAATTGTTCAGTGATAGTCAGAGTGCGATACATCTGGCAAAGAACGCAGCCTTTCATTCGAGGACCAAGCATATTGACATAAAGTATCACTTCATTCGCTCTTTGTTGGAAGATGGACAGTTTACTTTGGAGAAGATTCACACAAGGGATAATCCGGCAGACATGTTCACAAAGGTAGTTACTGTCGAGAAGCTGAAGTCTTGTTCAGCTTCCGTGGGTCTCTCAGTTTGAGGACAGGAGGATGAACTGCAGGGATGAGGGACTATTGTTCGGGAGGATAGCGATTGATGGTGATCAAACTAGTCTCCAAGTGGGAGAATTGTTGGCCCATTTGTGGAGTCAAGTTTCTGAGGCGTACTGGAAGGCGCGTCCGGACGGCAGAAGAGCGCGCGTCCGGACGCAAGTGGCAGAACGTTGAAGGAGCAAAACTGAACTCACTGGAAGTCGCGTCCGGACGCGGTATAGTCATGCGTCCGGACGCGTGTCTGTTTCGTGGCTTAGTGCACAGAATGTATAAAAACCCTTTGTCTTGGTGATTAGGGTTATGAGAGTGGTGTGAGATATTACATAGCCTCCTTCTTTGTATTTTTTGTCTCTCCTAATAGTGAAATCCCTGCAGCGTCGTGGATGTAGGCAAATTGCCGAACCACGTAAATATTGTGTGTCTTGTTCTTCCTTGCTTGTTATTATTTTCTGTTCTTGATTTGCTCTTGGATTGTGTGTGTGTTTCAGTGGGTTTTAATAACGGTTAAATCCTCAACAGAATCACCAATTTTGATCTGAATATATTGGTTAGGGTTTCAAGTTCTCTTTACAATGCCGCAAGAATTAGCTCAATCCGAGTTCGGGAGAAAAAGTTATGTCCGATGGACTATTTCATTTCAAAGGAGGACTACTTATTACACCAAATTTGCGTTGCAATATAGCCCATGCTAGAGGATTGTTCATAACTTTTGATGTGAATAAAATGGTTAGGGATTAAAGAATTCTTTACAATGCCGCAAGAATCAACTTAATCAGAGACCGGAGTAAAAAGTTATGTCAGAAATAAGAAAGAATGGGAAATTACTTTTTTTTCCTTGTGGAGGGGAATGGCCAACTATACCAAACTTCCATCACCATTTCGAACTTGTTAGAAGATGAATCACCAATTTTGATCTGAATATATTGGTTAGGGTTTCAAGTTCTCTTTACAATGCCGCAAGAATTAGCTCAATCCGAGTTCGGGAGAAAAAGTTATGTCCGATGGACTATTTCATTTTAAAGGAGGACTACTTGTTACACCAAATTTGCGTTGCAATATAGCCCATGCTAGAGGATTTTTCATGACTTTTGATGTGAATAAAATGGTTAGGGATTCAAGAATTCTTTACAATGCCGCAAGAATCAACTTAATCAGAGACCGGAGTAAAAAGTTATGTCAGAAATAAGAAAGAATGGGAAATTACTTTTTTTTCCTTGTGGAGGGGAATGGCCAACTATACCAAACTTCCATCACCATTTCGAACTTGTTAGAAGATGAATCACCAATTTTGATCTGAATATATTGGTTAGGGTTTCAAGTTCTCTTTACAATGCCGCAAGAATTAGCTCAATCCGAGTTCGGGAGAAAAAGTTATGTCCGATGGACTATTTCATTTTAAAGGAGGACTACTTATTACACCAAATTTGCGTTGCAATATAGCCCATGCTAGAGGATTTTTCATGACTTTTGATGTGAATAAAATGGTTAGGGATTCAAGAATACTTTACAATGCCGCAAGAATCAACTCAATCAGAGACCGGAGTAAAAAGTTATGTCAGAAACAAGAAAGAATGGGAAATTACTTTTTTTTTCCTTGTGGAAGGGAATGGCCAACTATAACAAACTTCCATCACCATTTCGAACTTGTTAGAAGGTGAATCACCAATTTTGATCTGAATATATTGGTTAGGGTTTCAAGTTCTCTTTACAATGCCGTAAGAATTAGCTCAATCCGAGTTCGGGAGAAAAAGTTATGTCCGATGGACTATTTCATTTCAAAGGAGGACTACTTATTACACCAAATTTGCGTTGCAATATAGCCCATGCTAGAGGATTGTTCATAACTTTTGATGTGAATAAAATGGTTAGGGATTAAAGAATTCTTTACAATGCCGCAAGAATCAACTTAATCAGAGACTGGAGTAAAAAGTTATGTCAGAAATAAGAAAGAATGGGAAATTATTTTTTTTTCCTTGTGGAGGGGAATGGCCAACTATACAAAACTTCCATCACCATTTCGAACTTGTTAGAAGATGAATCACCAATTTTGATCTGAATATATTGGTTAGGGTTTCAAGTTCTCTTTACAATGCCGCAAGAATTAGCTCAATCCGAGTTCGGGAGAAAAAGTTATGTCCGATGGACTATTTCATTTTAAAGGAGGACTACTTGTTACACCAAATTTGCGTTGCAATATAGCCCATGCTAGAGGATTTTTCATGACTTTTGATGTGAATAAAATGGTTAGGGATTCAAGAATTTTTTACAATGCCGCAAGAATCAACTTAATCAGAGACCGGAGTAAAAAGTTATGTCAGAAATAAGAAAGAATGGGAAATTACTTTTTTTTCCTTGTGGAGGGGAATGGCCAACTATACCAAACTTCCATCACCATTTCGAACTTGTTAGAAGATGAATCACCAATTTTGATCTGAATATATTGGTTAGGGTTTCAAGTTCTCTTTACAATGCCGCAAGAATTAGCTCAATCCGAGTTCGGGAGAAAAAGTTATGTCCGATGGACTATTTCATTTTAAAGGAGGACTACTTGTTACACCAAATTTGCGTTGCAATATAGCCCATGCTAGAGGATTTTTCATGACTTTTGATGTGAATAAAATGGTTAGGAATTCAAGAATTCTTTACAATGCCGCAAGAATCAACTTAATCAGAGACCGGAGTAAAAAGTTATGTCAGAAATAAGAAAGAATGGGAAATTACTTTTTTTTCCTTGTGGAGGGGAATGGCCAACTATACCAAACTTCCATCACCATTTCGAACTTGTTAGAAGATGAATCACCAATTTTGATCTGAATATATTGGTTAGGGTTTCAAGTTCTCTTTACAATGCCGCAAGAATTAGCTCAATCCGAGTTCGAGAGAAAAAGTTATGTCCGATGGACTATTTCATTTTAAAGGAGGACTACTTATTACACCAAATTTGCGTTGCAATATAGCCCATGCTAGAGGATTTTTCATGACTTTTGATGTGAATAAAATGGTTAGGGATTCAAGAATTCTTTACAATACCGCAAGAATCAACTTAATCAGAGACCGGAGTAAAAAGTTATGTCCGAAATAAGAAAGAATGGGAAATTACTTTTTTTTCCTTGTGGAGGGGAATGGCCAACTATACCAAACTTCCATCACCTTTTCGAACTTGTTAGAAGATGAATCACCGATTTTGATCTGAATATATTGGTTAGGGTTTCAAGTTCTCTTTACAATGCCGCAAGAATTAGCTCAATCCGAGTTCGGGAGAAAAAGTTATGTCCGATGGACTATTTCATTTTAAAGGAGGACTACTTGTTACACCAAATTTGCGTTGCAATATAGCCCATGCTAGAGGATTTTTCATGACTTTTGATGTTTATAAAATGGTTAGGGATTAAACAATTCTTTACAATGCCGCAAGAATCAACTTAATCAGAGACCGGAGTAAAAAGTTATGTCAGAAATAAGAAAGAATGGGAAATTACTTTTTTTTCCTTGTGGAGGGGAATGGCCAACTATACCAAACTTCCATCACCATTTCGAACTTGTTAGAAGATGAATCACCAATTTTGATCTGAATATATTGGTTAGGGTTTCAAGTTCTCTTTACAATGCCGCAAGAATTAGCTCAATCCGAGTTCGGGAGAAAAAGTTATGTCCGATGGACTATTTCATTTTAAAGGAGGACTACTTATTACACCAAATTTGCGTTGCAATATAGCCCATGCTAGAGGATTTTTCATGACTTTTGATGTGAATAAAATGGTTAGGGATTCAAGAATTCTTTACAATACCGCAAGAATCAACTTAATCAGAGACCGGAGTAAAAAGTTATGTCCGAAATAAGAAAGAATGGGAAATTACTTTTTTTTCCTTGTGGAGGGGAATGGCCAACTATACCAAACTTCCATCACCTTTTCGAACTTGTTAGAAGATGAATCACCAATTTTGATCTGAATATATTGGTTAGGGTTTCAAGTTCTCTTTACAATGCCGCAAGAATTAGCTCAATCCGAGTTCGGGAGAAAAAGTTATGTCCGATGGACTATTTCATTTTAAAGGAGGACTACTTGTTACACCAAATTTGCGTTGCAATATAGCCCATGCTAGAGGATTTTTCATGACTTTTGATGTGAATAAAATGGTTAGGGATTAAAGAATTCTTTACAATGCCGCAAGAATCAACTTAATCAGAGACCGGAGTAAAAAGTTATGTCAGAAATAAGAAAGAATGGGAAATTACTTTTTTTTCCTTGTGGAGGGGAATGGCCAACTATACCAAACTTCCATCACCATTTCGAACTTGTTAGAAGATGAATCACCGATTTTGATCTGAATATATTGGTTAGGGTTTCAAGTTCTCTTTACAATGCCGCAAGAATTAGCTCAATCCGAGTTCGGGAGAAAAAGTTATTCCGATGGACTATTTCATTTTAAAGGAGGACTACTTATTACACCAAATTTGCGTTGCAATATAGCCCATGCTAGAGGATTTTTCATGACTTTTGATGTGAATAAAATGGTTAGGGATTAAAGAATTCTTTACAATGCCGCAAGAATCAACTTAATCAAAGACCGGAGTAAAAAGTTATGTCAGAAATAAGAAAGAATGGGAAAGTACTTTTTTTTCCTTGTGGAGGGGAATGGCCAACTATACCAAACTTCCATCACCATTTCGAACTTGTTAGAAGATGAATCACCAATTTTGATCTGAATATATTGGTTAGGGTTTCAAGTTCTCTTTACAATGCCGCAAGAATTAGCTCAATCCGAGTTCGGGAGAAAAAGTTATGTCCGATGGACTATTTCATTTTAAAGGAGGACTACTTATTACACCAAATTTGCGTTGCAATATAGCCCATGCTAGAGGATTGTTCATAACTTTTGATGTGAATAAAATGGTTAGGGATTAAAGAATTCTTTACAATGCCGCAAGAATCAACTTAATCAGAGACCGGAGTAAAAAGTTATGTCAGAAATAAGAAAGAATGGGAAATTACTTTTTTTTTCCTTGTGGAGGGGAATGGCCAACTATACCAAACTTCCATCACCATTTCGAACTTGTTAGAAGATGAATCACCAATTTTGATCTGAATATATTGGTTAGGGTTTCAAGTTCTCTTTACAATGCCGCAAGAATTAGCTCAATCCGAGTTCGGGAGAAAAAGTTATGTCCGATGGACTATTTCATTTCAAAGGAGGACTACTTATTACACCAAATTTGCGTTGCAATATAGCCCATGCTAGAGGATTGTTCATAACTTTTGATGTGAATAAAATGGTTAGGGATTAAAGAATTCTTTACAATGCCGCAAGAATCAACTTAATCAGAGACCGGAGTAAAAAGTTATGTCAGAAATAAGAAAGAATGGGAAATTACTTTTTTTTCCTTGTGGAGGGGAATGGCCAACTATACCAAACTTCCATCACCATTTCGAACTTGTTAGAAGATGAATCACCAATTTTGATCTTAATATATTGGTTAGGGTTTCAAGTTCTCTTTACAATGCCGCAAGAATTAGCTCAATCCGAGTTCGGGAGAAAAAGTTATGTCCGATGGACTATTTCATTTTAAAGGAAGACTACTTGTTACACCAAATTTGCGTTGCAATATAGCCCATGCTAGAGGATTTTTCATGACTTTTGATGTGAATAAAATGGTTAGGGATTAAAGAATTCTTTACAATGCCGCAAGAATCAACTTAATCAAAGACCGGAGTAAAAAGTTATGTCAGAAATAAGAAAGAATGGGAAAGTACTTTTTTTTCCTTGTGGAGGGGAATGGCCAACTATACCAAACTTCCATCACCATTTCGAACTTGTTAGAAGATGAATCACCAATTTTGATCTGAATATATTGGTTAGGGTTTCAAGTTCTCTTTACAATGCCGCAAGAATTAGCTCAATCCGAGTTCGGGAGAAAAAGTTATGTCCGATGGACTATTTCATTTTAAAGGAGGACTACTTATTTCACAAAATTTGCGTTGCAATATAGCCCATGCTAGAGGATTTTTCATGACTTTTGATGTGAATAAAATGGTTAGGGATTAAAGAATTCTTTACAATGCCGCAAGAATCAACTTAATCAGAGACCGGAGTAAAAAGTTATGTCAGAAATAAGAAAGAATGGGAAATTACTTTTTTTTCCTTGTGGAGGGGAATGACCAACTATACCAAACTTCCATCACCATTTCGAACTTGTTAGAAGATGAATCACCAATTTTGATCTGAATATATTGGTTAGGGTTTCAAGTTCTCTTTACAATGCCGCAAGAATTAGCTCAATCCGAGTTCGGGAGAAAAAGTTATGTCTGATGGACTATTTCATTTTAAAGGAGGACTACTTATTTCACAAAATTTGCGTTGCAATATAGCCCATGCTAGAGGATTTTTCATGACTTTTGATGTGAATAAAATGGTTAGGGATTAAAGAATTCTTTACAATGCCGCAAGAATCAACTTAATCAGAGACCGGAGTAAAAAGTTATGTCAGAAATAAGAAAGAATGGGAAACTACTTTTTTTTCCTTGTGGAGAGGAATGGCAAACTATACCAAACTTCCATCACCATTTCGAACTTGTTAGAAGATGAATCACCAATTTTGATCTGAATATATTGGTTAGGGTTTCAAGTTCTCTTTACAATGCCGCAAGAATTAGCTCAATCCGAGTTCGGGAGAAAAAGTTATGTCCGATACACTATTTCATTTTAAAGGAGGACTACTTATTACACCAAATTTGCGTTGCAATATAGCCCATGCTAGAGGATTTTTCATGACTTTTGATGTGAATAAAATGGTTAGGGATTCAAGAATTCTTTACAATGCCGCAAGAATCAACTGAATCAGAGACCGGAGTAAAAAGTTATGTCAGAAATAAGAAAGAATGGGAAATTACTTTTTTTTTTCTTGTGGAGGGGAATGGCCAACTATACCAAACTTCCATCACCATTTCGAACTTGTTAGAAGATGAATCACCAATTTTGATCTGAATATATTGGTTAGGGTTTCAAGTTCTCTTTACAATGCCGCAAGAATTAGCTCAATCCGAGTTCGGGAGAAAAAGTTATGTCCGATGGACTATTTCATTTCAAAGGAGGACTACTTATTACACCAAATTTGCGTTGCAATATAGCCCATGCTAGAGGATTGTTCATAACTTTTGATGTGAATAAAATGGTTAGGGATTGAAGAATTCTTTACAATGCCGCAAGAATCAACTTAATCAGAGACCGGAGTAAAAAGTTATGTCAGAAATAAGAAAGAATGGGAAATTACTTTTTTTTCCTTGTGGAGGGGAATGGCCAACTATACCAAACTTCCATCACCATTTCGAACTTGTTAGAAGATGAATCACCAATTTTGATCTGATATATTGGTTAGGGTTTCAAGTTCTCTTTACAATGCCGCAAGAATTAGCTCAATCCGAGTTCGGGAGAAAAAGTTATGTCCGATGGACTATTTCATTTCAAAGGAGGACTACTTATTACACCAAATTTGCGTTGCAATATAGCCCATGCTAGAGGATTGTTCATAACTTTTGATGTGAATAAAATGGTTAGGGATTAAAGAATTCTTTACAATGCCGCAAGAATCAACTTAATCAGAGACCGGAGTAAAAAGTTATGTCAGAAATAAGAAAGAATGGGAAATTACTTTTTTTTCCTTGTGGAGGGGAATGGCCAACTATACCAAACTTCCATCACCATTTCGAACTTGTTAGAAGATGAATCACCAATTTTGATCTGAATATATTGGTTAGGGTTTCAAGTTCTCTTTACAATGCCGCAAGAATTAGCTCAATCCGAGTTCGGGAGAAAAAGTTATGTCCGATGGACTATTTCATTTTAAAGGAGGACTACTTGTTACACCAAATTTGCGTTGCAATATAGCCCATGCTAGAGGATTTTTCATGACTTTTGATGTGAATAAAATGGTTAGGGATTCAAGAATTCTTTACAATGCCGCAAGAATCAACTTAATCAGAGATCGGAGTAAAAAGTTATGTCAGAAATAAGAAAGAATGGGAAATTACTTTTTTTTCCTTGTGGAGGGGAATGGCCAACTATACCAAACTTCCATCACCATTTCGAACTTGTTAGAAGATGAATCACCAATTTTGATCTGAATATATTGGTTAGGGTTTCAAGTTCTCTTTACAATGCCGCAAGAATTAGCTCAATCCGAGTTCGGGAGAAAAAGTTATGTCCGATGGACTATTTCATTTTAAAGGAGGACTACTTATTACACCAAATTTGCGTTGCAATATAGCCCATGCTAGAGGATTTTTCATGACTTTTGATGTGAATAAAATGGTTAGGGATTCAAGAATTCTTTACAATACCGCAAGAATCAACTTAATCAGAGACTGGAGTAAAAAGTTATGTCCGAAATAAGAAAGAATGGGAAATTACTTTTTTTTCCTTGTGGAGGGGAATGACCAACTATACAAAACTTCCATCACCTTTTCGAACTTGTTAGAAGATGAATCACCGATTTTGATCTGAATATATTGGTTAGGGTTTCAAGTTCTCTTTACAATGCCGCAAGAATTAGCTCAATCCGAGTTCGGGAGAAAAAGTTATGTCCGATGGACTATTTCATTTTAAAGGAGGACTACTTGTTACACCAAATTTGCGTTGCAATATAGCCCATGCTAGAGGATTTTTCATGACTTTTGATGTGAATAAAATGGTTAGGGATTCAAGAATTCTTTACAATGCCGCAAGAATCAACTCAATCAGAGACCGGAGTAAAAAGTTATGTCAGAAATAAGAAAGAATGGGAAATTACTTTTTTTTTCCTTGTGGAGGGGAATGGCCAACTATACCAAACTTCCATTACCATTTTGAACTTGTTAGAAGATGAATCACCAATTTTGATCTGAATATATTGGTTAGGGTTTCAAGTTCTCTTTACAATGCCGCAAGAATTAGCTCAATCCGAGTTCGGGAGAAAAAGTTATGTCCGATGGACTATTTCATTTCAAAGGAGGACTACTTATTACACCAAATTTGCGTTGCAATATAGCCCATGCTAGAGGATTGTTCATAACTTTTGATGTGAATAAAATGGTTAGGGATTAAAGAATTCTTTACAATGCCGCAAGAATCAACTTAATCAGAGACCGGAGTAAAAAGTTATGTCAGAAATAAGAAAGAATGGAAAATTACTTTTTTTTCCTTGTGGAGGGGAATGGCCAACTATACCAAACTTCCATCACCATTTCGAACTTGTTAGAAGATGAATCACCAATTTTGATCTGAATATATTGGTTAGGGTTTCAAGTTCTCTTTACAATGCCGCAAGAATTAGCTCAATCCGAGTTCGGGAGAAAAAGTTATGTCCGATGGACTATTTCATTTCAAAGGAGGACTACTTATTACACCAAATTTGCGTTGCAATATAGCCCATGCTAGAGGATTGTTCATAACTTTTGATGTGAATAAAATGGTTAGGGATTAAAGAATTCTTTACAATGCCGCAAGAATCAACTTAATCAGAGACCGGAGTAAAAAGTTATGTCAGAAATAAGAAAGAATGGGAAATTACTTTTTTTTCCTTGTGGAGGGGAATGGCCAACTATACCAAACTTCCATCACCATTTCGAACTTGTTAGAAGATGAATCACCAATTTTGATCTGAATATATTGGTTAGGGTTTCAAGTTCTCTTTACAATGCCGCAAGAATTAGCTCAATCCGAGTTCGGGAGAAAAAGTTATGTCCGATGGACTATTTCATTTTAAAGGAGGACTACTTGTTACACCAAATTTGCGTTGCAATATAGCCCATGCTAGAGGATTTTTCATGACTTTTGATGTGAATAAAATGGTTAGGGATTCAAGAATTCTTTACAATGCCGCAAGAATCAACTTACTCAGAGACCGGAGTAAAAAGTTATGTCAGAAATAAGAAAGAATGGGAAATTACTTTTTTTTCCTTGTGGAGGGGAATGGCCAACTATACCAAACTTCCATCACCATTTCGAACTTGTTAGAAGATGAATCACCAATTTTGATCTGAATATATTGGTTAGGGTTTCAAGTTCTCTTTACAATGCCGCAAGAATTAGCTCAATCCGAGTTCGGGAGAAAAAGTTATGTCCGATGGACTATTTCATTTTAAAGGAGGACTACTTATTACACCAAATTTGCGTTGCAATATAGCCCATGCTAGAGGATTTTTCATGACTTTTGATGTGAATAAAATGGTTAGGGATTCAAGAATTATTTACAATACCGCAAGAATCAACTTAATCAGAGACCGGAGTAAAAAGTTATGTCCGAAATAAGAAAGAATGGGAAATTACTTTTTTTTCCTTGTGGAGGGGAATGACCAACTATACCAAACTTCCATCACCTTTTCGAACTTGTTAGAAGATGAATCACCGATTTTGATCTGAATATATTGGTTAGGGTTTCAAGTTCTCTTTACAATGCCGCAAGAATTAGCTCAATCCGAGTTCGGGAGAAAAAGTTATGTCCGATGGACTATTTCATTTCAAAGGAGGACTACTTATTACACCAAATTTGCGTTGCAATATAGCCCATGCTAGAGGATTGTTCATAACTTTTGATGTGAATAAAATGGTTAGGGATTAAAGAATTCTTTACAATGCCGCAAGAATCAACTTAATCAGAGACCGGAGTAAAAAGTTATGTCCGAAATAAGAAAGAATGGGAAATTACTTTTTTTTCCTTGTGGAGGGGAATGACCAACTATACCAAACTTCCATCACCTTTTCGAACTTGTTAGAAGATGAATCACCGATTTTGATCTGAATATATTGGTTAGGGTTTCAAGTTCTCTTTACAATGCCGCAAGAATTAGCTCAATCCGAGTTCGGGAGAAAAAGTTATGTCCGATGGACTATTTCATTTCAAAGGAGGACTACTTATTACACCAAATTTGCGTTGCAATATAGCCCATGCTAGAGGATTGTTCATAACTTTTGATGTGAATAAAATGGTTAGGGATTAAAGAATTCTTTACAATGCCGCAAGAATCAACTTAATCAGAGACCGGAGTAAAAAGTTATGTCAGAAATAAGAAAGAATGGGAAATTACTTTTTTTTCCTTGTGGAGGGGAATGGCCAACTATACCAAACTTCCATCACCATTTCGAACTTGTTAGAAGATGAATCACCAATTTTGATCTGAATATATTGGTTAAGGTTTCAAGTTCTCTTTACAATGCCGCAAGAATTAGCTCAATCCGAGTTCGGGAGAAAAAGTTATGTTCGATGGACTATTTCATTTCAAAGGAGGACTACTTATTACACCAAATTTGCGTTGCAATATAGCCCATGCTAGAGGATTGTTCATAACTTTTGATGTGAATAAAATGGTTAGGGATTAAAGAATTCTTTACAATGCCGCAAGAATCAACTTAATCAGAGACCGGAGTAAAAAGTTATGTCAGAAATAAGAAAGAATGGGAAATTACTTTTTTTTCCTTGTGGAGGGGAATGGCCAACTATACCAAACTTCCATCACCATTTCGAACTTGTTAGAAGATGAATCACCAATTTTGATCTGAATATATTGGTTAGGGTTTCAAGTTCTCTTTACAATGCCGCAAGAATTAGCTCAATCCGAGTTCGGGAGAAAAAGTTATGTCCGATGGACTATTTCATTTTAAAGGAGGACTACTTGTTACACCAAATTTGCGTTGCAATATAGCCCATGCTAGAGGATTTTTCATGACTTTTGATGTGAATAAAATGGTTAGAGATTCAAGAATTCTTTACAATGCCGCAAGAATCAACTTAATCAGAGACCGGAGTAAAAAGTTATGTCAGAAATAAGAAAGAATGGGAAATTACTTTTTTTTCCTTGTGGAGGGGAATGGCCAACTATACCAAACTTCCATCACCATTTTGAACTTGTTAGAAGATGAATCACCCATTTTGATCTGAATATATTGGTTAGGGTTTCAAGTTCTCTTTACAATGCCGCAAGAATTAGCTCAATCCGAGTTCGGTAGAAAAAGTTATGTCCGATGGACTATTTCATTTTAAAGGAGGACTAATTATTACACCAAATTTGCGTTGCAATATAGCCCATGCTAGAGGATTTTTCATGACTTTTGATGTGAATAAAATGGTTAGGGATTCAAGAATTCTTTACAATACCGCAAGAATCAACTTAATCAGAGATCGGAGTAAAAAATTATGTCCGAAATAAGAAAGAATGGGAAATTACTTTTTTTTCCTTGTGGAGGGGAATGACCAACTATACCAAACTTCCATCACCTTTTTGAACTTGTTAGAAGATGAATCACCGATTTTGATCTGAATATATTGGTTAGGGTTTCAAGTTCTCTTTACAATGCCGCAAGAATTAGCTCAATCCGAGTTCGGGAGAAAAAGTTATGTCCGATGGACTATTTCATTTTAAAGGAGGACTACTTGTTACACCAAATTTGCGTTGCAATATAGCCCATGCTAGAGGATTTTTCATGACTTTTGATGTGAATAAAATGGTTAGGGATTCAAGAATTCTTTACAATGCCGCAAGAATCAACTTAATCAGAGACCGGAGTAAAAAGTTATGTCAGAAATAAGAAAGAATGGGAAATTACTTTTTTTTCCTTGTGGAGGGGAATGGCCAACTATACCAAACTTCCATCACCATTTCGAACTTGTTAGAAGATGAATCACCAATTTTGATCTGAATATATTGGTTAGGGTTTCAAGTTCTCTTTACAATGCCGCAAGAATTAGCTCAATCCGAGTTCGGGAGAAAAAGTTATGTCCGATGGACTATTTCATTTTAAAGGAGGACTACTTGTTACACCAAATTTGCGTTGCAATATAGCCCATGCTAGAGGATTTTTCATGACTTTTGATGTGAATAAAATGGTTAGGGATTCAAGAATTCTTTACAATGCCGCAAGAATCAACTTACTCAGAGACCGGAGTAAAAAGTTATGTCAGAAATAAGAAAGAATGGGAAATTACTTTTTTTTCCTTGTGGAGGGGAATGGCCAACTATACCAAACTTCCATCACCATTTCGAACTTGTTAGAAGATGAATCACCAATTTTGATCTGAATATATTGGTTAGGGTTTCAAGTTCTCTTTACAATGCCGCAAGAATTAGCTCAATCCGAGTTCGGGAGAAAAAGTTATGTCCGATGGACTATTTCATTTTAAAGGAGGACTACTTATTACACCAAATTTGCGTTGCAATATAGCCCATGCTAGAGGATTTTTCATGACTTTTGATGTGAATAAAATGGTTAGGGATTCAAGAATTATTTACAATACCGCAAGAATCAACTTAATCAGAGACCGGAGTAAAAAGTTATGTCCGAAATAAGAAAGAATGGGAAATTACTTTTTTTTCCTTGTGGAGGGGAATGACCAACTATACCAAACTTCCATCACCTTTTCGAACTTGTTAGAAGATGAATCACCGATTTTGATCTGAATATATTGGTTAGGGTTTCAAGTTCTCTTTACAATGCCGCAAGAATTAGCTCAATCCGAGTTCGGGAGAAAAAGTTATGTCCGATGGACTATTTCATTTCAAAGGAGGACTACTTATTACACCAAATTTGCGTTGCAATATAGCCCATGCTAGAGGATTGTTCATAACTTTTGATGTGAATAAAATGGTTAGGGATTAAAGAATTCTTTACAATGCCGCAAGAATCAACTTAATCAGAGACCGGAGTAAAAAGTTATGTCCGAAATAAGAAAGAATGGGAAATTACTTTTTTTTCCTTGTGGAGGGGAATGACCAACTATACCAAACTTCCATCACCTTTTCGAACTTGTTAGAAGATGAATCACCGATTTTGATCTGAATATATTGGTTAGGGTTTCAAGTTCTCTTTACAATGCCGCAAGAATTAGCTCAATCCGAGTTCGGGAGAAAAAGTTATGTCCGATGGACTATTTCATTTCAAAGGAGGACTACTTATTACACCAAATTTGCGTTGCAATATAGCCCATGCTAGAGGATTGTTCATAACTTTTGATGTGAATAAAATGGTTAGGGATTAAAGAATTCTTTACAATGCCGCAAGAATCAACTTAATCAGAGACCGGAGTAAAAAGTTATGTCAGAAATAAGAAAGAATGGGAAATTACTTTTTTTTCCTTGTGGAGGGGAATGGCCAACTATACCAAACTTCCATCACCATTTCGAACTTGTTAGAAGATGAATCACCAATTTTGATCTGAATATATTGGTTAAGGTTTCAAGTTCTCTTTACAATGCCGCAAGAATTAGCTCAATCCGAGTTCGGGAGAAAAAGTTATGTTCGATGGACTATTTCATTTCAAAGGAGGACTACTTATTACACCAAATTTGCGTTGCAATATAGCCCATGCTAGAGGATTGTTCATAACTTTTGATGTGAATAAAATGGTTAGGGATTAAAGAATTCTTTACAATGCCGCAAGAATCAACTTAATCAGAGACCGGAGTAAAAAGTTATGTCAGAAATAAGAAAGAATGGGAAATTACTTTTTTTTCCTTGTGGAGGGGAATGGCCAACTATACCAAACTTCCATCACCATTTCGAACTTGTTAGAAGATGAATCACCAATTTTGATCTGAATATATTGGTTAAGGTTTCAAGTTCTCTTTACAATGCCGCAAGAATTAGCTCAATCCGAGTTCGGGAGAAAAAGTTATGTTCGATGGACTATTTCATTTCAAAGGAGGACTACTTATTACACCAAATTTGCGTTGCAATATAGCCCATGCTAGAGGATTGTTCATAACTTTTGATGTGAATAAAATGGTTAGGGATTAAAGAATTCTTTACAATGCCGCAAGAATCAACTTAATCAGAGACCGGAGTAAAAAGTTATGTCAGAAATAAGAAAGAATGGGAAATTACTTTTTTTTCCTTGTGGAGGGGAATGGCCAACTATACCAAACTTCCATCACCATTTCGAACTTGTTAGAAGATGAATCACCCATTTTGATCTGAATATATTGGTTAGGGTTTCAAGTTCTCTTTACAATGCCGCAAGAATTAGCTCAATCCGAGTTCGGGAGAAAAAGTTATGTCCGATGGACTATTTCATTTTAAAGGAGGACTACTTGTTACACCAAATTTGCGTTGCAATATAGCCCATGCTAGAGGATTTTTCATGACTTTTGATGTGAATAAAATGGTTAGGGATTCAAGAATTCTTTACAATGCCGCAAGAATCAACTTAATCAGAGACCGGAGTAAAAAGTTATGTCAGAAATAAGAAAGAATGGGAAATTACTTTTTTTTCCTTGTGGAGGGGAATGGCCAACTATACCAAACTTCCATCACCATTTTGAACTTGTTAGAAGATGAATCACCAATTTTGATCTGAATATATTGGTTAGGGTTTCAAGTTCTCTTTACAATGCCGCAAGAATTAGCTCAATCCGAGTTCGGGAGAAAAAGTTATGTCCGATGGACTATTTCATTTTAAAGGAGGACTACTTATTACACCAAATTTGCGTTGCAATATAGCCCATGCTAGAGGATTTTTCATGACTTTTGATGTGAATAAAATGGTTAGGGATTCAAGAATTCTTTACAATACCGCAAGAATCAACTTAATCAGAGATCGGAGTAAAAAATTATGTCCGAAATAAGAAAGAATGGGAAATTACTTTTTTTTCCTTGTGGAGGGGAATGACCAACTATACCAAACTTCCATGACCTTTTTGAACTTGTTAGAAGATGAATCACCGATTTTGATCTGAATATATTGGTTAGGGTTTCAAGTTCTCTTTACAATGCCGCAAGAATTAGCTCAATCCGAGTTCGGGAGAAAAAGTTATGTCCGATGGACTATTTCATTTTAAAGGAGGACTACTTGTTACACCAAATTTGCGTTGCAATATAGCCCATGCTAGAGGATTTTTCATGACTTTTGATGTGAATAAAATGGTTAGGGATTCAAGAATTCTTTACAATGTCGCAAGAATCAACTTAATCAGAGACCGGAGTAAAAAGTTATGTCAGAAATAAGAAAGAATGGGAAATTACTTTTTTTTCCTTGTGGAGGGGAATGGCCAACTATACCAAACTTCCATCACCATTTCGAACTTGTTAGAAGATGAATCACCAATTTTGATCTGAATATATTGGTTAGGGTTTCAAGTTCTCTTTACAATGCCGCAAGAATTAGCTCAATCCGAGTTCGGGAGAAAAAGTTATGTCCGATGGACTATTTCATTTTAAAGGAGGACTACTTGTTACACCAAATTTGCGTTGCAATATAGCCCATGCTAGAGGATTTTTCATGACTTTTGATGTGAATAAAATGGTTAGGGATTCAAGAATTCTTTACAATGCCGCAAGAATCAACTTACTCAGAGACCGGAGTAAAAAGTTATGTCAGAAATAAGAAAGAATGGGAAATTACTTTTTTTTCCTTGTGGAGGGGAATGGCCAACTATACCAAACTTCCATCACCATTTCGAACTTGTTAGAAGATGAATCACCAATTTTGATCTGAATATATTGGTTAGGGTTTCAAGTTCTCTTTACAATGCCGCAAGAATTAGCTCAATCCGAGTTCGGGAGAAAAAGTTATGTCCGATGGACTATTTCATTTTAAAGGAGGACTACTTATTACACCAAATTTGCGTTGCAATATAGCCCATGCTAGAGGATTTTTCATGACTTTTGATGTGAATAAAATGGTTAGGGATTCAAGAATTCTTTACAATACCGCAAGAATCAACTTAATCAGAGACCGGAGTAAAAAGTTATGTCCGAAATAAGAAAGAATGGGAAATTACTTTTTTTTCCTTGTGGAGGGGAATGACCAACTATACCAAACTTCCATCACCTTTTCGAACTTGTTAGAAGATGAATCACCGATTTTGATCTGAATATATTGGTTAGGGTTTCAAGTTCTCTTTACAATGCCGCAAGAATTAGCTCAATCCGAGTTCGGGAGAAAAAGTTATGTCCGATGGACTATTTCATTTCAAAGGAGGACTACTTATTACACCAAATTTGCGTTGCAATATAGCCCATGCTAGAGGATTGTTCATAACTTTTGATGTGAATAAAATGGTTAGGGATTAAAGAATTCTTTACAATGCCGCAAGAATCAACTTAATCAGAGACCGGAGTAAAAAGTTATGTCAGAAATAAGAAAGAATGGGAAATTACTTTTTTTTCCTTGTGGAGGGGAATGACCAACTATACCAAACTTCCATCACCATTTCGAACTTGTTAGAAGATGAATCACCAATTTTGATCTGAATATATTGGTTAGGGTTTCAAGTTCTCTTTACAATGCCGCAAGAATTAGCTCAATCCGAGTTCGGGAGAAAAAGTTATGTTCGATGGACTATTTCATTTCAAAGGAGGACTACTTATTACACCAAATTTGCGTTGCAATATAGCCCATGCTAGAGGATTTTTCATGACTTTTGATGTGAATAAAATGGTTAGGGATTCAAGAATTCTTTACAATACCGCAAGAATCAACTTAATCAGAGACCGGAGTAAAAAATTATGTCCGAAATAAGAAAGAATGGGAAATTACTTTTTTTTCCTTGTGGAGGGGAATGACCAACTATACCAAACTTACATCACCTTTTTGAACTTGTTAGAAGATGAATCACCGATTTTGATCTGAATATATTGGTTAGGGTTTCAAGTTCTCTTTACAATGCCGCAAGAATTAGCTCAATCCGAGTTCGGGAGAAAAAGTTATGTCCGATGGACTATTTCATTTCAAAGGAGGACTACTTATTACACCAAATTTGCGTTGCAATATAGCCCATGCTAGAGGATTGTTCATAAATTTTGATGTGAATAAAATGGTTAGGGATTAAAGAATTCTTTACAATGCCGCAAGAATCAACTTAATCAGAGACCGGAGTAAAAAGTTATGTCAGAAATAAGAAAGAATGGGAAATTACTTTTTTTTCCTTGTGGAGAGGAATGGCCAACTATACCAAACTTCCATCACCATTTCGAACTTGTTAGAAGATGAATCACCAATTTTGATCTGAATATATTGGTTAGGGTTTCAAGTTCTCTTTACAATGCTGCAAGAATTAGCTCAATCCGAGTTCGGGAGAAAAAGTTATGTCCGATGGACTATTTCATTTTAAAGGAGGACTACTTGTTACACCAAATTTGCGTTGCAATATAGCCCATGCTAGAGGATTTTTCATGACTTTTGATGTGAATAAAATGGTTAGGGATTCAAGAATTCTTTACAATGCCGCAAGAATCAACTTACGCAGAGACCGGAGTAAAAAGTTATGTCAGAAATAAGAAAGAATGGGAAATTACTTTTTTTTCCTTGTGGAGGGGAATGGCCAACTATACCAAACTTCCATCACCATTTCGAACTTGTTAGAAGATGAATCACCGATTTTGATCTGAATATATTGGTTAGGGTTTCAAGTTCTCTTTACAATGCCGCAAGAATTAGCTCAATCCGAGTTCGGGAGAAAAAGTTATGTCCGATGGACTTTTTCATTTTAAAGGAGGACTACTTATTACACCAAATTTGCGTTGCAATATAGCCCATGCTAGAGGATTTTTCATGACTTTTGATGTGAATAAAATGGTTAGGGATTCAAGAATTCTTTACAATACCGCAAGAATCAACTTAATCAGAGACCGGAGTAAAAAGTTATGTCCGAAATAAGAAAGAATGGGAAATTACTTTTTTTTCCTTGTGGAGGGGAATGACCAACTATACCAAACTTCCATCACCATTTCGAACTTGTTAGAAGATGAATCACCGATTTTGATCTGAATATATTGGTTAGGGTTTCAAGTTCTCTTTACAATGCCGCAAGAATTAGCTCAATCCGAGTTCGGGAGAAAAAGTTATGTCCGATGGACTATTTCATTTCAAAGGAGGACTACTTATTACACCAAATTTGCGTTGCAATATAGCCCATGCTAGAGGATTGTTCATAACTTTTGATGTGAATAAAATGGTTAGGGATTAAAGAATTCTTTACAATGCCGCAAGAATCAACTTAATCAGAGACCGGAGTAAAAAGTTATGTCAGAAATAAGAAAGAATGGGAAATTACTTTTTTTTCCTTGTGGAGGGGAATGGCCAACTATACCAAACTTCCATCACCATTTCGAACTTGTTAGAAGATGAATCACCAATTTTGATCTGAATATATTGGTTAGGGTTTCAAGTTCTCTTTACAATGCCGCAAGAATTAGCTCAATCCGAGTTCGGGAGAAAAAGTTATGTTCGATGGACTATTTCATTTCAAAGGAGGACTAATTATTACACCAAATTTGCGTTGCAATATAGCCCATGCTAGAGGATTGTTCATAACTTTTGATGTGAATAAAATGGTTAGGGATTAAAGAATTCTTTACAATGCCGCAAGAATACACTTAATCAGAGACCGGAGTAAAAAGTTATGTCAGAAATAAGAAAGAAAGGGAAATTACTTTTTTTTCCTTGTGGAGGGGAATGGCCAACTATACCAAACTTCCATCACCATTTCGAACTTGTTAGAAGATGAATCACCAATTTTGATCTGAATATATTGGTTAGGGTTTCAAGTTCTCTTTACAATGCCGCAAGAATTAGCTCAATCCGAGTTCGGGAGAAAAAGTTATGTCCGATGGACTATTTCATTTTAAAGGAGGACTACTTGTTACACCAAATTTGCGTTGCAATATAGCCCATGCTAGAGGATTTTTCATGACTTTTGATGTGAATAAAATGGTTAGGGATTCAAGAATTCTTTACAATGCCGCAAGAATCAACTTAATCAGAGACCGGAGTAAAAAGTTATGTCAGAAATAAGAAAGAATGGGAAATTACTTTTTTTTCCTTGTGGAGGGGAATGGCCAACTATACCAAACTTACATCACCATTTTGAACTTGTTAGAAGATGAATCACCAATTTTGATCTGAATATATTGGTTATGGTTTCAAGTTCTCTTTACAATGCTGCAAGAATTAGCTCAATCCGAGTTCGGGAGAAAAAGTTATGTCCGATGGACTATTTCATTTTAAAGGAGGACTACTTATTACACCAAATTTGCCTTGCAATATAGCCCATGCTAGAGGATTTTTCATGACTTTTGATGTGAATAAAATGGTTAGGGATTCAAGAATTCTTTACAATACCGCAAGAATCAACTTAATCAGAGACCGGAGTAAAAAATTATGTCCGAAATAAGAAAGAATGGGAAATTACTTTTTTTTCCTTGTGGAGGGGAATGACCAACTATACCAAACTTCCATCACCTTTTTGAACTTGTTAGAAGATGAATCACCGATTTTGATCTGAATATATTGGTTAGGGTTTCAAGTTCTCTTTACAATGCCGCAAGAATTAGCTCAATCCGAGTTCGGGAGAAAAAGTTATGTCCGATGGACTATTTCATTTTAAAGGAGGACTACTTGTTACACCAAATTTGCGTTGCAATATAGCCCATGCTAGAGGATTTTTCATGACTTTTGATGTGAATAAAATGGTTAGGGATTCAAGAATTCTTTACAATGCCGCAAGAATCAACTTAATCAGAGACCGGAGTAAAAAGTTATGTCAGAAATAAGAAAGAATGGGAAATTACTTTTTTTTCCTTGTGGAGGGGAATGGCCAACTATACCAAACTTCCATCACCATTTCGAACTTGTTAGAAGATGAATCACCAATTTTGATCTGAATATATTGGTTAGGGTTTCAAGTTCTCTTTACAATGCCGCAAGAATTAGCTCAATCCGAGTTCGGGAGAAAAAGTTATGTCCGATGGACTATTTCATTTTAAAGGAGGACTACTTATTACACCAAATTTGCGTTGCAATATAGCCCATGCTAGAGGATTTTTCATGACTTTTGATGTGAATAAAATGGTTAGGGATTCAAGAATTCTTTACAATACCGCAAGAATCAACTTAATCAGAGACCGGAGTAAAAAGTTATGTCCGAAATAAGAAAGAATGGGAAATTACTTTTTTTTCCTTGTGGAGGGGAATGACCAACTATACCAAACTTCCATCACCTTTTCGAACTTGTTAGAAGATGAATCACCGATTTTGATCTGAATATATTGGTTAGGGTTTCAAGTTCTCTTTACAATGCCGCAAGAATTAGCTCAATCCGAGTTCGGGAGAAAAAGTTATGTCCGATGGACTATTTCATTTCAAAGGAGGACTACTTATTACACCAAATTTGCGTTGCAATATAGCCCATGCTAGAGGATTGTTCATAACTTTTGATGTGAATAAAATGGTTAGGGATTAAAGAATTCTTTACAATGCCGCAAGAATCAACTTAATCAGAGACCGGAGTAAAAAGTTATGTCAGAAATAAGAAAGAATGGGAAATTACTTTTTTTTCCTTGTGGAGGGGAATGGCCAACTATACCAAACTTCCATCACCATTTCGAACTTGTTAGAAGATGAATCACCAATTTTGATCTGAATATATTGGTTAGGGTTTCAAGTTCTCTTTACAATGCCGCAAGAATTAGCTCAATCCGAGTTCGGGAGAAAAAGTTATGTCCGATGGACTATTTCATTTTAAAGGAGGACTACTTGTTACACCAAATTTGCGTTGCAATATAGCCCATGCTAGAAGATTTTTCATGACTTTTGATGTGAATAAAATGGTTAGGGATTCAAGAATTCTTTACAATGCCGCAAGAATCAACTTACTCAGAGACCGGAGTAAAAAGTTATGTCAGAAATAAGAAAGAATGGGAAATTACTTTTTTTTCCTTGTGGAGGGGAATGGCCAACTATACCAAACTTCCATCACCATTTCGAACTTGTTAGAAGATGAATCACCAATTTTGATCTGAATATATTGGTTAGGGTTTCAAGTTCTCTTTACAATGCCGCAAGAATTAGCTCAATCCGAGTTCGGGAGAAAAAGTTATGTCCGATGGACTATTTCATTTTAAAGGAGGATTACTTATTACACCAAATTTGCGTTGCAATATAGCCCATGCTAGAGGATTTTTCATGACTTTTGATGTGAATAAAATGGTTAGGGATTCAAGAATTCTTTACAATGCCGCAAGAATCAACTTACTCAGAGACCGGAGTAAAAAGTTATGTCAGAAATAAGAAAGAATGGGAAATTACTTTTTTTTCCTTGTGGAGGGGAATGGCCAACTATACCAAACTTCCATCACCATTTCGAACTTGTTAGAAGATGAATCACCGATTTTGATCTGAATATATTGGTTAGGGTTTCAAGTTCTCTTTACAATGCCGCAAGAATTAGCTCAATCCGAGTTCGGGAGAAAAAGTTATGTCCGATGGACTATTTCATTTTAAAGGAGGACTACTTATTACACCAAATTTGCGTTGCAATATAGCCCATGCTAGAGGATTTTTCATGACTTTTGATGTGAATAAAATGGTTAGGGATTAAAGAATTCTTTACAATGCCGCAAGAATCAACTTAATCAGAGACCGGAGTAAAAAGTTATGTCAGAAATAAGAAAGAATGGGAAATTACTTTTTTTTCCTTGTGGAGGGGAATGGCCAACTATACCAAACTTCCATCACCATTTCGAACTTGTTAGAAGATGAATCACCAATTTTGATCTGAATATATTGGTTAGGGTTTCAAGTTCTCTTTACAATGCCGCAAGAATTAGCTCAATCCGAGTTCGGGAGAAAAAGTTATGTCCGATGGACTATTTCATTTTAAAGGAGGACTACTTATTACACCAAATTTGCGTTGCAATATAGCCCATGCTAGAGGATTTTTCATGACTTTTGATGTGAATAAAATGGTTAGGGATTCAAGAATTCTTTACAATACCGCAAGAATCAACTTAATCAGAGACCGGAGTAAAAAGTTATGTCCGAAATAAGAAAGAATGGGAAATTACTTTTTTTTCCTTGTGGAGGGGAATGACCAACTATACCAAACTTCCATCACCTTTTCGAACTTGTTAGAAGATGAATCACCGATTTTGATCTGAATATATTGGTTAGGGTTTCAAGTTCTCTTTACAATGCCGCAAGAATTAGCTCAATCCGAGTTCGGGAGAAAAAGTTATGTCCGATGGACTATTTCATTTCAAAGGAGGACTACTTATTACACCAAATTTGCGTTGCAATATAGCCCATGCTAGAGGATTGTTCATAACTTTTGATGTGAATAAAATGGTTAGGGATTAAAGAATTCTTTACAATGCCGCAAGAATCAACTTAATCAGAGACCGGAGTAAAAAGTTATGTCAGAAATAAGAAAGAATGGGAAATTACTTTTTTTTCCTTGTGGAGGGGAATGGCCAACTATACCAAACTTCCATCACCATTTCGAACTTGTTAGAAGATGAATCACCAATTTTGATCTGAATATATTGGTTAGGGTTTCAAGTTCTCTTTACAATGCCGCAAGAATTAGCTCAATCCGAGTTCGGGAGAAAAAGTTATGTTCGATGGACTATTTCATTTCAAAGGAGGACTAATTATTACACCAAATTTGCGTTGCAATATAGCCCATGCTAGAGGATTGTTCATAACTTTTGATGTGAATAAAATGGTTAGGGATTAAAGAATTCTTTACAATGCCGCAAGAATACACTTAATCAGAGACCGGAGTAAAAAGTTATGTCAGAAATAAGAAAGAAAGGGAAATTACTTTTTTTTCCTTGTGGAGGGGAATGGCCAACTATACCAAACTTCCATCACCATTTCGAACTTGTTAGAAGATGAATCACCAATTTTGATCTGAATATATTGGTTAGGGTTTCAAGTTCTCTTTACAATGCCGCAAGAATTAGCTCAATCCGAGTTCGGGAGAAAAAGTTATGTCCGATGGACTATTTCATTTTAAAGGAGGACTACTTGTTACACCAAATTTGCGTTGCAATATAGCCCATGCTAGAGGATTTTTCATGACTTTTGATGTGAATAAAATGGTTAGGGATTCAAGAATTCTTTACAATGCCGCAAGAATCAACTTAATCAGAGACCGGAGTAAAAAGTTATGTCAGAAATAAGAAAGAATGGGAAATTACTTTTTTTTCCTTGTGGAGGGGAATGGCCAACTATACCAAACTTACATCACCATTTTGAACTTGTTAGAAGATGAATCACCAATTTTGATCTGAATATATTGGTTATGGTTTCAAGTTCTCTTTACAATGCTGCAAGAATTAGCTCAATCCGAGTTCGGGAGAAAAAGTTATGTCCGATGGACTATTTCATTTTAAAGGAGGACTACTTATTACACCAAATTTGCCTTGCAATATAGCCCATGCTAGAGGATTTTTCATGACTTTTGATGTGAATAAAATGGTTAGGGATTCAAGAATTCTTTACAATACCGCAAGAATCAACTTAATCAGAGACCGGAGTAAAAAATTATGTCCGAAATAAGAAAGAATGGGAAATTACTTTTTTTTCCTTGTGGAGGGGAATGACCAACTATACCAAACTTCCATCACCTTTTTGAACTTGTTAGAAGATGAATCACCGATTTTGATCTGAATATATTGGTTAGGGTTTCAAGTTCTCTTTACAATGCCGCAAGAATTAGCTCAATCCGAGTTCGGGAGAAAAAGTTATGTCCGATGGACTATTTCATTTTAAAGGAGGACTACTTGTTACACCAAATTTGCGTTGCAATATAGCCCATGCTAGAGGATTTTTCATGACTTTTGATGTGAATAAAATGGTTAGGGATTCAAGAATTCTTTACAATGCCGCAAGAATCAACTTAATCAGAGACCGGAGTAAAAAGTTATGTCAGAAATAAGAAAGAATGGGAAATTATTTTTTTTTCCTTGTGGAGGGGAATGGCCAACTATACCAAACTTCCATCACCATTTCGAACTTGTTAGAAGATGAATCACCAATTTTGATCTGAATATATTGGTTAGGGTTTCAAGTTCTCTTTACAATGCCGCAAGAATTAGCTCAATCCGAGTTCGGGAGAAAAAGTTATGTCCGATGGACTATTTCATTTTAAAGGAGGACTACTTATTACACCAAATTTGCGTTGCAATATAGCCCATGCTAGAGGATTTTTCATGACTTTTGATGTGAATAAAATGGTTAGGGATTCAAGAATTCTTTACAATACCGCAAGAATCAACTTAATCAGAGACCGGAGTAAAAAGTTATGTCCGAAATAAGAAAGAATGGGAAATTACTTTTTTTTCCTTGTGGAGGGGAATGACCAACTATACCAAACTTCCATCACCTTTTCGAACTTGTTAGAAGATGAATCACCGATTTTGATCTGAATATATTGGTTAGGGTTTCAAGTTCTCTTTACAATGCCGCAAGAATTAGCTCAATCCGAGTTCGGGAGAAAAAGTTATGTCCGATGGACTATTTCATTTCAAAGGAGGACTACTTATTACACCAAATTTGCGTTGCAATATAGCCCATGCTAGAGGATTGTTCATAACTTTTGATGTGAATAAAATGGTTAGGGATTAAAGAATTCTTTACAATGCCGCAAGAATCAACTTAATCAGAGACCGGAGTAAAAAGTTATGTCAGAAATAAGAAAGAATGGGAAATTACTTTTTTTTCCTTGTGGAGGGGAATGGCCAACTATACCAAACTTCCATCACCATTTCGAACTTGTTAGAAGATGAATCACCAATTTTGATCTGAATATATTGGTTAGGGTTTCAAGTTCTCTTTACAATGCCGCAAGAATTAGCTCAATCCGAGTTCGGGAGAAAAAGTTATGTTCGATGGACTATTTCATTTCAAAGGAGGACTAATTATTACACCAAATTTGCGTTGCAATATAGCCCATGCTAGAGGATTGTTCATAACTTTTGATGTGAATAAAATGGTTAGGGATTAAAGAATTCTTTACAATGCCGCAAGAATACACTTAATCAGAGACCGGAGTAAAAAGTTATGTCAGAAATAAGAAAGAAAGGGAAATTACTTTTTTTTCCTTGTGGAGGGGAATGGCCAACTATACCAAACTTCCATCACCATTTCGAACTTGTTAGAAGATGAATCACCAATTTTGATCTGAATATATTGGTTAGGGTTTCAAGTTCTCTTTACAATGCCGCAAGAATTAGCTCAATCCGAGTTCGGGAGAAAAAGTTATGTCCGATGGACTATTTCATTTTAAAGGAGGACTACTTGTTACACCAAATTTGCGTTGCAATATAGCCCATGCTAGAGGATTTTTCATGACTTTTGATGTGAATAAAATGGTTAGGGATTCAAGAATTCTTTACAATGCCGCAAGAATCAACTTAATCAGAGACCGGAGTAAAAAGTTATGTCAGAAATAAGAAAGAATGGGAAATTACTTTTTTTTCCTTGTGGAGGGGAATGGCCAACTATACCAAACTTACATCACCATTTTGAACTTGTTAGAAGATGAATCACCAATTTTGATCTGAATATATTGGTTATGGTTTCAAGTTCTCTTTACAATGCTGCAAGAATTAGCTCAATCCGAGTTCGGGAGAAAAAGTTATGTCCGATGGACTATTTCATTTTAAAGGAGGACTACTTATTACACCAAATTTGCCTTGCAATATAGCCCATGCTAGAGGATTTTTCATGACTTTTGATGTGAATAAAATGGTTAGGGATTCAAGAATTCTTTACAATACCGCAAGAATCAACTTAATCAGAGACCGGAGTAAAAAATTATGTCCGAAATAAGAAAGAATGGGAAATTACTTTTTTTTCCTTGTGGAGGGGAATGACCAACTATACCAAACTTCCATCACCTTTTTGAACTTGTTAGAAGATGAATCACCGATTTTGATCTGAATATATTGGTTAGGGTTTCAAGTTCTCTTTACAATGCCGCAAGAATTAGCTCAATCCGAGTTCGGGAGAAAAAGTTATGTCCGATGGACTATTTCATTTTAAAGGAGGACTACTTGTTACACCAAATTTGCGTTGCAATATAGCCCATGCTAGAGGATTTTTCATGACTTTTGATGTGAATAAAATGGTTAGGGATTCAAGAATTCTTTACAATGCCGCAAGAATCAACTTAATCAGAGACCGGAGTAAAAAGTTATGTCAGAAATAAGAAAGAATGGGAAATTACTTTTTTTTCCTTGTGGAGGGGAATGGCCAACTATACCAAACTTCCATCACCATTTCGAACTTGTTAGAAGATGAATCACCAATTTTGATCTGAATATATTGGTTAGGGTTTCAAGTTCTCTTTACAATGCCGCAAGAATTAGCTCAATCCGAGTTCGGGAGAAAAAGTTATGTCCGATGGACTATTTCATTTTAAAGGAGGACTACTTATTACACCAAATTTGCGTTGCAATATAGCCCATGCTAGAGGATTTTTCATGACTTTTGATGTGAATAAAATGGTTAGGGATTCAAGAATTCTTTACAATACCGCAAGAATCAACTTAATCAGAGACCGGAGTAAAAAGTTATGTCCGAAATAAGAAAGAATGGGAAATTACTTTTTTTTCCTTGTGGAGGGGAATGACCAACTATACCAAACTTCCATCACCTTTTCGAACTTGTTAGAAGATGAATCACCGATTTTGATCTGAATATATTGGTTAGGGTTTCAAGTTCTCTTTACAATGCCGCAAGAATTAGCTCAATCCGAGTTCGGGAGAAAAAGTTATGTCCGATGGACTATTTCATTTCAAAGGAGGACTACTTATTACACCAAATTTGCGTTGCAATATAGCCCATGCTAGAGGATTGTTCATAACTTTTGATGTGAATAAAATGGTTAGGGATTAAAGAATTCTTTACAATGCCGCAAGAATCAACTTAATCAGAGACCGGAGTAAAAAGTTATGTCAGAAATAAGAAAGAATGGGAAATTACTTTTTTTTCCTTGTGGAGGGGAATGGCCAACTATACCAAACTTCCATCACCATTTCGAACTTGTTAGAAGATGAATCACCAATTTTGATCTGAATATATTGGTTAGGGTTTCAAGTTCTCTTTACAATGCCGCAAGAATTAGCTCAATCCGAGTTCGGGAGAAAAAGTTATGTCCGATGGACTATTTCATTTCAAAGGAGGACTACTTATTACACCAAATTTGCGTTGCAATATAGCCCATGCTAGAAGATTTTTCATGACTTTTGATGTGAATAAAATGGTTAGGGATTCAAGAATTCTTTACAATGCCGCAAGAATCAACTTACTCAGAGACCGGAGTAAAAAGTTATGTCAGAAATAAGAAAGAATGGGAAATTACTTTTTTTTCCTTGTGGAGGGGAATGGCCAACTATACCAAACTTCCATCACCATTTCGAACTTGTTAGAAGATGAATCACCAATTTTGATCTGAATATATTGGTTAGGGTTTCAAGTTCTCTTTACAATGCCGCAAGAATTAGCTCAATCCGAGTTCGGGAGAAAAAGTTATGTCCGATGGACTATTTCATTTTAAAGGAGGACTACTTATTACACCAAATTTGCGTTGCAATATAGCCCATGCTAGAGGATTTTTCATGACTTTTGATGTGAATAAAATGGTTAGGGATTCAAGAATTCTTTACAATACCGCAAGAATCAACTTAATCAGAGACCGGAGTAAAAAGTTATGTCCGAAATAAGAAAGAATGGGAAATTACTTTTTTTTCCTTGTGGAGGGGAATGACCAACTATACCAAACTTCCATCACCTTTTCGAACTTGTTAGAAGATGAATCACCGATTTTGATCTGAATATATTGGTTAGGGTTTCAAGTTCTCTTTACAATGCCGCAAGAATTAGCTCAATCCGAGTTCGGGAGAAAAAGTTATGTCCGACGGACTATTTCATTTGAAAGGAGGACTACTTGTTACACCAAATTTGCGTTGCAATATAGCCCATGCTAGAGGATTTTTCATGACTTTTGATGTGAATAAAATGGTTAGGGATTCAAGAATTCTTTACAATGCCGCAAGAATCAACTTAATCAGAGACCGGAGTAAAAAGTTATGTCAGAAATAAGAAAGAATGGGAAATTACTTTTTTTTCCTTGTGGAGGGGAATGGCCAACTATACCAAACTTCCATCACCATTTCGAACTTGTTAGAAGATGAATCACCAATTTTGATCTGAATATATTGGTTAGGGTTTCAAGTTCTCTTTACAATGCCGCAAGAATTAGCTCAATCCGAGTTCGGGAGAAAAAGTTATGTTCGATGGACTATTTCATTTCAAAGGAGGACTACTTATTACACCAAATTTGCGTTGCAATATAGCCCATGCTAGAGGATTGTTCATCACTTTTGATGTGAATAAAATGGTTAGGGATTAAAGAATTCTTTACAATGCCGCAAGAATCAACTTAATCAGAGACCGGAGTAAAAAGTTATGTCCGAAATAAGAAAGAATGGGAAATTACTTTTTTTTCCTTGTGGAGGGGAATGACCAACTATACCAAACTTCCATCACCTTTTTGAACTTGTTAGAAGATGAATCACCGATTTTGATCTGAATATATTGGTTAGGGTTTCAAGTTCTCTTTACAATGCCGCAAGAATTAGCTCAATCCGAGTTCGGGAGAAAAAGTTATGTCCGATGGACTATTTCATTTTAAAGGAGGACTACTTGTTACACCAAATTTGCGTTGCAATATAGCCCATGCTAGAGGATTTTTCATGACTTTTGATGTGAATAAAATGGTTAGGGATTCAAGAATTCTTTACAATGCCGCAAGAATCAACTTAATCAGAGACCGGAGTAAAAAGTTATGTCAGAAATAAGAAAGAATGGGAAATTACTTTTTTTTCCTTGTGGAGGGGAATGGCCAACTATACCAAACTTCCATCACCATTTCGAACTTGTTAGAAGATGAATCACCAATTTTGATCTGAATATATTGGTTAGGGTTTCAAGTTCTCTTTACAATGCCGCAAGAATTAGCTCAATCCGAGTTCGGGAGAAAAAGTTATGTCCGATGGACTATTTCATTTTAAAGGAGGACTACTTATTACACCAAATTTGCGTTGCAATATAGCCCATGCTAGAGGATTTTTCATGACTTTTGATGTGAATAAAATGGTTAGGGATTCAAGAATTCTTTACAATACCGCAAGAATCAACTTAATCAGAGACCGGAGTAAAAAATTATGTCCGAAATAAGAAAGAATGGGAAATTACTTTTTTTTCCTTGTGGAGGGGAATGACCAACTATACCAAACTTCCATCACCTTTTTGAACTTGTTAGAAGATGAATCACCGATTTTGATCTGAATATATTGGTTAGGGTTTCAAGTTCTCTTTACAATGCCGCAAGAATTAGCTCAATCCGAGTTCGGGAGAAAAAGTTATGTCCGATGGACTATTTCATTTCAAAGGAGGACTACTTATTACACCAAATTTGCGTTGCAATATAGCCCATGCTAGAGGATTGTTCATAACTTTTGATGTGAATAAAATGGTTAGGGATTAAAGAATTCTTTACAATGCCGCAAGAATCAACTTAATCAGAGACCGGAGTAAAAAGTTATGTCAGAAATAAGAAAGAATGGGAAATTACTTTTTTTTCCTTGTGGAGGGGAATGGCCAACTATACCAAACTTCCATCACCATTTCGAACTTGTTAGAAGATGAATCACCAATTTTGATCTGAATATATTGGTTAGGGTTTCAAGTTCTCTTTACAATGCCGCAAGAATTAGCTCAATCCGAGTTCGGGAGAAAAAGTTATGTCCGATGGACTATTTCATTTCAAAGGAGGACTACTTATTACACCAAATTTGCGTTGCAATATAGCCCATGCTAGAGGATTGTTCATAACTTTTGATGTGAATAAAATGGTTAGGGATTAAAGAATTCTTTACAATGCCGCAAGAATCAACTTAATCAGAGACCGGAGTAAAAAGTTATGTCAGAAATAAGAAAGAATGGGAAATTACTTTTTTTTCCTTGTGGAGGGGAATGGCCAACTATACCAAACTTCCATCACCATTTCGAACTTGTTAGAAGATGAATCACCAATTTTGATCTGAATATATTGGTTAGGGTTTCAAGTTCTCTTTACAATGCCGCAAGAATTAGCTCAATCCGAGTTCGGGAGAAAAAGTTATGTTCGATGGACTATTTCATTTCAAAGGAGGACTACTTATTACACCAAATTTGCGTTGCAATATAGCCCATGCTAGAGGATTGTTCATAACTTTTGATGTGAATAAAATGGTTAGGGATTAAAGAATTCTTTACAATGCCGCAAGAATCAACTTAATCAGAGACCGGAGTAAAAAGTTATGTCCGAAATAAGAAAGAATGGGAAATTACTTTTTTTTCCTTGTGGAGGGGAATGACCAACTATACCAAACTTCCATCACCTTTTTGAACTTGTTAGAAGATGAATCACCGATTTTGATCTGAATATATTGGTTAGGGTTTCAAGTTCTCTTTACAATGCCGCAAGAATTAGCTCAATCCGAGTTCGGGAGAAAAAGTTATGTCCGATGGACTATTTCATTTTAAAGGAGGACTACTTGTTACACCAAATTTGCGTTGCAATATAGCCCATGCTAGAGGATTTTTCATGACTTTTGATGTGAATAAAATGGTTAGGGATTCAAGAATTCTTTACAATGCCGCAAGAATCAACTTAATCAGAGACCGGAGTAAAAAGTTATGTCAGAAATAAGAAAGAATGGGAAATTACTTTTTTTTCCTTGTGGAGGGGAATGGCCAACTATACCAAACTTCCATCACCATTTCGAACTTGTTAGAAGATGAATCACCAATTTTGATCTGAATATATTGGTTAGGGTTTCAAGTTCTCTTTACAATGCCGCAAGAATTAGCTCAATCCGAGTTCGGGAGAAAAAGTTATGTCCGATGGACTATTTCATTTTAAAGGAGGACTACTTATTACACCAAATTTGCGTTGCAATATAGCCCATGCTAGAGGATTTTTCATGACTTTTGATGTGAATAAAATGGTTAGGGATTCAAGAATTCTTTACAATACCGCAAGAATCAACTTAATCAGAGACCGGAGTAAAAAATTATGTCCGAAATAAGAAAGAATGGGAAATTACTTTTTTTTCCTTGTGGAGGGGAATGACCAACTATACCAAACTTCCATCACCTTTTTGAACTTGTTAGAAGATGAATCACCGATTTTGATCTGAATATATTGGTTAGGGTTTCAAGTTCTCTTTACAATGCCGCAAGAATTAGCTCAATCCGAGTTCGGGAGAAAAAGTTATGTCCGATGGACTATTTCATTTCAAAGGAGGACTACTTATTACACCAAATTTGCGTTGCAATATAGCCCATGCTAGAGGATTGTTCATAACTTTTGATGTGAATAAAATGGTTAGGGATTAAAGAATTCTTTACAATGCCGCAAGAATCAACTTAATCAGAGACCGGAGTAAAAAGTTATGTCAGAAATAAGAAAGAATGGGAAATTACTTTTTTTTCCTTGTGGAGGGGAATGGCCAACTATACCAAACTTCCATCACCATTTCGAACTTGTTAGAAGATGAATCACCAATTTTGATCTGAATATATTGGTTAGGGTTTCAAGTTCTCTTTACAATGCCGCAAGAATTAGCTCAATCCGAGTTCGGGAGAAAAAGTTATGTCCGATGGACTATTTCATTTCAAAGGAGGACTACTTATTACACCAAATTTGCGTTGCAATATAGCCCATGCTAGAGGATTGTTCATAACTTTTGATGTGAATAAAATGGTTAGGGATTAAAGAATTCTTTACAATGCCGCAAGAATCAACTTAATCAGAGACCGGAGTAAAAAGTTATGTCAGAAATAAGAAAGAATGGGAAATTACTTTTTTTTCCTTGTGGAGGGGAATGGCCAACTATACCAAACTTCAATCACCATTTCGAACTTGTTAGAAGATGAATCACCAATTTTGATCTGAATATATTGGTTAGGGTTTCAAGTTCTCTTTACAATGCCGCAAGAATTAGCTCAATCCGAGTTCGGGAGAAAAAGTTATGTCCGATGGACTATTTCATTTGAAAGGAGGACTACTTATTACACCAAATTTGCGTTGCAATATAGCCCATGCTAGAGGATTTTTCATGACTTTTGATGTGAATAAAATGGTTAGGGATTCAAGAATTCTTTACAATACCGCAAGAATCAACTTAATCAGAGACCGGAGTAAAAAGTTATGTCCGAAATAAGAAAGAATGGGAAATTACTTTTTTTTCCTTGTGGAGGGGAATGACCAACTATACCAAACTTCCATCACCTTTTCGAACTTGTTAGAAGATGAATCACCGATTTTGATCTGAATATATTGGTTAGGGTTTCAAGTTCTCTTTACAATGCCGCAAGAATTAGCTCAATCCGAGTTCGGGAGAAAAAGTTATGTCCGATGGACTATTTCATTTCAAAGGAGGACTACTTATTACACCAAATTTGCGTTGCAATATAGCCCATGCTAGAGGATTGTTCATAACTTTTGATGTGAATAAAATGGTTAGGGATTAAAGAATTCTTTACAATGCCGCAAGAATCAACTTAATCAGAGACCGGAGTAAAAAGTTATGTCAGAAATAAGAAAGAATGGAAAATTACTTTTTTTTCCTTGTGGAGGGGAATGGCCAACTATACCAAACTTCCATCACCATTTCGAACTTGTTAGAAGATGAATCACCAATTTTGATCTGAATATATTGGTTAGGGTTTCAAGTTCTCTTTACAATGCCGCAAGAATTAGCTCAATCCGAGTTCGGGAGAAAAAGTTATGTCCGATGGACTATTTCATTTTAAAGGAGGACTACTTGGGTTTAGGGTTTAGGGTTTTAGGGTTTTAGGGTTTTAGGGTTTAGGGTTTTAGGGTTTTAGGGTTTTAGGGTTTTAGGGTTTAGGGTTTAGGGTTTAGGGTTTAGGGTTTAGGGTTTAGGGTTTAGGGTTTAGGGTTTAGGGTTTAGGGTTTAGGGTTTAGGGTTTAGGGTTTAGGGTTTAGGGTTTAGGGTTTAGGGTTTAGGGTTTAGGGTTTAGGGTTTAGGGTTTAGGGTTTAGGGTTTAGGGTTTAGGGTTTAGGGTTTAGGGTTTAGGGTTTAGGGTTTAGGGTTTAGGGTTTAGGGTTTAGGGTTTAGGGTTTAGGGTTTAGGGTTTAGGGTTTAGGGTTTAGGGTTTAGGGTTTAGGGTTTAGGGTTTAGGGTTTAGGGTTTAGGGTTTAGGGTTTAGGGTTTAGGGTTTAGGGTTTAGGGTTTAGGGTTTAGGGTTTAGGGTTTAGGGTTTAGGGTTTAGGGTTTAGGGTTTAGGGTTTAGGGTTTAGGGTTTAGGGTTTAGGGTTTAGGGTTTAGGGTTTAGGGTTTAGGGTTTAGGGTTTAGGGTTTAGGGTTTAGGGTTTAGGGTTTAGGGTTTAGGGTTTAGGGTTTAGGGTTTAGGGTTTAGGGTTTAGGGTTTAGGGTTTAGGGTTTAGGGTTTAGGGTTTAGGGTTTAGGGTTTAGGGTTTAGGGTTTAGGGTTTAGGGTTTAGGGTTTAGGGTTTAGGGTTTAGGGTTTAGGGTTTAGGGTTTAGGGTTTAGGGTTTAGGGTTTAGGGTTTAGGGTTTAGGGTTTAGGGTTTAGGGTTTAGGGTTTAGGGTTTAGGGTTTAGGGTTTAGGGTTTAGGGTTTAGGGTTTAGGGTTTAGGGTTTAGGGTTTAGGGTTTAGGGTTTAGGGTTTAGGGTTTAGGGTTTAGGGTTTAGGGTTTAGGGTTTAGGGTTTAGGGTTTAGGGTTTAGGGTTTAGGGTTTAGGGTTTAGGGTTTAGGGTTTAGGGTTTAGGGTTTAGGGTTTAGGGTTTAGGGTTTAGGGTTTAGGGTTTAGGGTTTAGGGTTTAGGGTTTAGGGTTTAGGGTTTAGGGTTTAGGGTTTAGGGTTTAGGGTTTAGGGTTTAGGGTTTAGGGTTTAGGGTTTAGGGTTTAGGGTTTAGGGTTTAGGGTTTAGGGTTTAGGGTTTAGGGTTTAGGGTTTAGGGTTTAGGGTTTAGGGTTTAGGGTTTAGGGTTTAGGGTTTAGGGTTTAGGGTTTAGGGTTTAGGGTTTAGGGTTTAGGGTTTAGGGTTTAGGGTTTAGGGTTTAGGGTTTAGGGTTTAGGGTTTAGGGTTTAGGGTTTAGGGTTTAGGGTTTAGGGTTTAGGGTTTAGGGTTTAGGGTTTAGGGTTTAGGGTTTAGGGTTTAGGGTTTAGGGTTTAGGGTTTAGGGTTTAGGGTTTAGGGTTTAGGGTTTAGGGTTTAGGGTTTAGGGTTTAGGGTTTAGGGTTTAGGGTTTAGGGTTTAGGGTTTAGGGTTTAGGGTTTAGGGTTTAGGGTTTAGGGTTTAGGGTTTAGGGTTTAGGGTTTAGGGTTTAGGGTTTAGGGTTTAGGGTTTAGGGTTTAGGGTTTAGGGTTTAGGGTTTAGGGTTTAGGGTTTAGGGTTTAGGGTTTAGGGTTTAGGGTTTAGGGTTTAGGGTTTAGGGTTTAGGGTTTAGGGTTTAGGGTTTAGGGTTTAGGGTTTAGGGTTTAGGGTTTAGGGTTTAGGGTTTAGGGTTTAGGGTTTAGGGTTTAGGGTTTAGGGTTTAGGGTTTAGGGTTTAGGGTTTAGGGTTTAGGGTTTAGGGTTTAGGGTTTAGGGTTTAGGGTTTAGGGTTTAGGGTTTAGGGTTTAGGGTTTAGGGTTTAGGGTTTAGGGTTTAGGGTTTAGGGTTTAGGGTTTAGGGTTTAGGGTTTAGGGTTTAGGGTTTAGGGTTTAGGGTTTAGGGTTTAGGGTTTAGGGTTTAGGGTTTAGGGTTTAGGGTTTAGGGTTTAGGGTTTAGGGTTTAGGGTTTAGGGTTTAGGGTTTAGGGTTTAGGGTTTAGGGTTTAGGGTTTAGGGTTTAGGGTTTAGGGTTTAGGGTTTAGGGTTTAGGGTTTAGGGTTTAGGGTTTAGGGTTTAGGGTTTAGGGTTTAGGGTTTAGGGTTTAGGGTTTAGGGTTTAGGGTTTAGGGTTTAGGGTTTAGGGTTTAGGGTTTAGGGTTTAGGGTTTAGGGTTTAGGGTTTAGGGTTTAGGGTTTAGGGTTTAGGGTTTAGGGTTTAGGGTTTAGGGTTTAGGGTTTAGGGTTTAGGGTTTAGGGTTTAGGGTTTAGGGTTTAGGGTTTAGGGTTTAGGGTTTAGGGTTTAGGGTTTAGGGTTTAGGGTTTAGGGTTTAGGGTTTAGGGTTTAGGGTTTAGGGTTTAGGGTTTAGGGTTTAGGGTTTAGGGTTTAGGGTTTAGGGTTTAGGGTTTAGGGTTTAGGGTTTAGGGTTTAGGGTTTAGGGTTTAGGGTTTAGGGTTTAGGGTTTAGGGTTTAGGGTTTAGGGTTTAGGGTTTAGGGTTTAGGGTTTAGGGTTTAGGGTTTAGGGTTTAGGGTTTAGGGTTTAGGGTTTAGGGTTTAGGGTTTAGGGTTTAGGGTTTAGGGTTTAGGGTTTAGGGTTTAGGGTTTAGGGTTTAGGGTTTAGGGTTTAGGGTTTAGGGTTTAGGGTTTAGGGTTTAGGGTTTAGGGTTTAGGGTTTAGGGTTTAGGGTTTAGGGTTTAGGGTTTAGGGTTTAGGGTTTAGGGTTTAGGGTTTAGGGTTTAGGGTTTAGGGTTTAGGGTTTAGGGTTTAGGGTTTAGGGTTTAGGGTTTAGGGTTTAGGGTTTAGGGTTTAGGGTTTAGGGTTTAGGGTTTAGGGTTTAGGGTTTAGGGTTTAGGGTTTAGGGTTTAGGGTTTAGGGTTTAGGGTTTAGGGTTTAGGGTTTAGGGTTTAGGGTTTAGGGTTTAGGGTTTAGGGTTTAGGGTTTAGGGTTTAGGGTTTAGGGTTTAGGGTTTAGGGTTTAGGGTTTAGGGTTTAGGGTTTAGGGTTTAGGGTTTAGGGTTTAGGGTTTAGGGTTTAGGGTTTAGGGTTTAGGGTTTAGGGTTTAGGGTTTAGGGTTTAGGGTTTAGGGTTTAGGGTTTAGGGTTTAGGGTTTAGGGTTTAGGGTTTAGGGTTTAGGGTTTAGGGTTTAGGGTTTAGGGTTTAGGGTTTAGGGTTTAGGGTTTAGGGTTTAGGGTTTAGGGTTTAGGGTTTAGGGTTTAGGGTTTAGGGTTTAGGGTTTAGGGTTTAGGGTTTAGGGTTTAGGGTTTAGGGTTTAGGGTTTAGGGTTTAGGGTTTAGGGTTTAGGGTTTAGGGTTTAGGGTTTAGGGTTTAGGGTTTAGGGTTTAGGGTTTAGGGTTTAGGGTTTAGGGTTTAGGGTTTAGGGTTTAGGGTTTAGGGTTTAGGGTTTAGGGTTTAGGGTTTAGGGTTTAGGGTTTAGGGTTTAGGGTTTAGGGTTTAGGGTTTAGGGTTTAGGGTTTAGGGTTTAGGGTTTAGGGTTTAGGGTTTAGGGTTTAGGGTTTAGGGTTTAGGGTTTAGGGTTTAGGGTTTAGGGTTTAGGGTTTAGGGTTTAGGGTTTAGGGTTTAGGGTTTAGGGTTTAGGGTTTAGGGTTTAGGGTTTAGGGTTTAGGGTTTAGGGTTTAGGGTTTAGGGTTTAGGGTTTAGGGTTTAGGGTTTAGGGTTTAGGGTTTAGGGTTTAGGGTTTAGGGTTTAGGGTTTAGGGTTTAGGGTTTAGGGTTTAGGGTTTAGGGTTTAGGGTTTAGGGTTTAGGGTTTAGGGTTTAGGGTTTAGGGTTTAGGGTTTAGGGTTTAGGGTTTAGGGTTTAGGGTTTAGGGTTTAGGGTTTAGGGTTTAGGGTTTAGGGTTTAGGGTTTAGGGTTTAGGGTTTAGGGTTTAGGGTTTAGGGTTTAGGGTTTAGGGTTTAGGGTTTAGGGTTTAGGGTTTAGGGTTTAGGGTTTAGGGTTTAGGGTTTAGGGTTTAGGGTTTAGGGTTTAGGGTTTAGGGTTTAGGGTTTAGGGTTTAGGGTTTAGGGTTTAGGGTTTAGGGTTTAGGGTTTAGGGTTTAGGGTTTAGGGTTTAGGGTTTAGGGTTTAGGGTTTAGGGTTTAGGGTTTAGGGTTTAGGGTTTAGGGTTTAGGGTTTAGGGTTTAGGGTTTAGGGTTTAGGGTTTAGGGTTTAGGGTTTAGGGTTTAGGGTTTAGGGTTTAGGGTTTAGGGTTTAGGGTTTAGGGTTTAGGGTTTAGGGTTTAGGGTTTAGGGTTTAGGGTTTAGGGTTTAGGGTTTAGGGTTTAGGGTTTAGGGTTTAGGGTTTAGGGTTTAGGGTTTAGGGTTTAGGGTTTAGGGTTTAGGGTTTAGGGTTTAGGGTTTAGGGTTTAGGGTTTAGGGTTTAGGGTTTAGGGTTTAGGGTTTAGGGTTTAGGGTTTAGGGTTTAGGGTTTAGGGTTTAGGGTTTAGGGTTTAGGGTTTAGGGTTTAGGGTTTAGGGTTTAGGGTTTAGGGTTTAGGGTTTAGGGTTTAGGGTTTAGGGTTTAGGGTTTAGGGTTTAGGGTTTAGGGTTTAGGGTTTAGGGTTTAGGGTTTAGGGTTTAGGGTTTAGGGTTTAGGGTTTAGGGTTTAGGGTTTAGGGTTTAGGGTTTAGGGTTTAGGGTTTAGGGTTTAGGGTTTAGGGTTTAGGGTTTAGGGTTTAGGGTTTAGGGTTTAGGGTTTAGGGTTTAGGGTTTAGGGTTTAGGGTTTAGGGTTTAGGGTTTAGGGTTTAGGGTTTAGGGTTTAGGGTTTAGGGTTTAGGGTTTAGGGTTTAGGGTTTAGGGTTTAGGGTTTAGGGTTTAGGGTTTAGGGTTTAGGGTTTAGGGTTTAGGGTTTAGGGTTTAGGGTTTAGGGTTTAGGGTTTAGGGTTTAGGGTTTAGGGTTTAGGGTTTAGGGTTTAGGGTTTAGGGTTTAGGGTTTAGGGTTTAGGGTTTAGGGTTTAGGGTTTAGGGTTTAGGGTTTAGGGTTTAGGGTTTAGGGTTTAGGGTTTAGGGTTTAGGGTTTAGGGTTTAGGGTTTAGGGTTTAGGGTTTAGGGTTTAGGGTTTAGGGTTTAGGGTTTAGGGTTTAGGGTTTAGGGTTTAGGGTTTAGGGTTTAGGGTTTAGGGTTTAGGGTTTAGGGTTTAGGGTTTAGGGTTTAGGGTTTAGGGTTTAGGGTTTAGGGTTTAGGGTTTAGGGTTTAGGGTTTAGGGTTTAGGGTTTAGGGTTTAGGGTTTAGGGTTTAGGGTTTAGGGTTTAGGGTTTAGGGTTTAGGGTTTAGGGTTTAGGGTTTAGGGTTTAGGGTTTAGGGTTTAGGGTTTAGGGTTTAGGGTTTAGGGTTTAGGGTTTAGGGTTTAGGGTTTAGGGTTTAGGGTTTAGGGTTTAGGGTTTAGGGTTTAGGGTTTAGGGTTTAGGGTTTAGGGTTTAGGGTTTAGGGTTTAGGGTTTAGGGTTTAGGGTTTAGGGTTTAGGGTTTAGGGTTTAGGGTTTAGGGTTTAGGGTTTAGGGTTTAGGGTTTAGGGTTTAGGGTTTAGGGTTTAGGGTTTAGGGTTTAGGGTTTAGGGTTTAGGGTTTAGGGTTTAGGGTTTAGGGTTTAGGGTTTAGGGTTTAGGGTTTAGGGTTTAGGGTTTAGGGTTTAGGGTTTAGGGTTTAGGGTTTAGGGTTTAGGGTTTAGGGTTTAGGGTTTAGGGTTTAGGGTTTAGGGTTTAGGGTTTAGGGTTTAGGGTTTAGGGTTTAGGGTTTAGGGTTTAGGGTTTAGGGTTTAGGGTTTAGGGTTTAGGGTTTAGGGTTTAGGGTTTAGGGTTTAGGGTTTAGGGTTTAGGGTTTAGGGTTTAGGGTTTAGGGTTTAGGGTTTAGGGTTTAGGGTTTAGGGTTTAGGGTTTAGGGTTTAGGGTTTAGGGTTTAGGGTTTAGGGTTTAGGGTTTAGGGTTTAGGGTTTAGGGTTTAGGGTTTAGGGTTTAGGGTTTAGGGTTTAGGGTTTAGGGTTTAGGGTTTAGGGTTTAGGGTTTAGGGTTTAGGGTTTAGGGTTTAGGGTTTAGGGTTTAGGGTTTAGGGTTTAGGGTTTAGGGTTTAGGGTTTAGGGTTTAGGGTTTAGGGTTTAGGGTTTAGGGTTTAGGGTTTAGGGTTTAGGGTTTAGGGTTTAGGGTTTAGGGTTTAGGGTTTAGGGTTTAGGGTTTAGGGTTTAGGGTTTAGGGTTTAGGGTTTAGGGTTTAGGGTTTAGGGTTTAGGGTTTAGGGTTTAGGGTTTAGGGTTTAGGGTTTAGGGTTTAGGGTTTAGGGTTTAGGGTTTAGGGTTTAGGGTTTAGGGTTTAGGGTTTAGGGTTTAGGGTTTAGGGTTTAGGGTTTAGGGTTTAGGGTTTAGGGTTTAGGGTTTAGGGTTTAGGGTTTAGGGTTTAGGGTTTAGGGTTTAGGGTTTAGGGTTTAGGGTTTAGGGTTTAGGGTTTAGGGTTTAGGGTTTAGGGTTTAGGGTTTAGGGTTTAGGGTTTAGGGTTTAGGGTTTAGGGTTTAGGGTTTAGGGTTTAGGGTTTAGGGTTTAGGGTTTAGGGTTTAGGGTTTAGGGTTTAGGGTTTAGGGTTTAGGGTTTAGGGTTTAGGGTTTAGGGTTTAGGGTTTAGGGTTTAGGGTTTAGGGTTTAGGGTTTAGGGTTTAGGGTTTAGGGTTTAGGGTTTAGGGTTTAGGGTTTAGGGTTTAGGGTTTAGGGTTTAGGGTTTAGGGTTTAGGGTTTAGGGTTTAGGGTTTAGGGTTTAGGGTTTAGGGTTTAGGGTTTAGGGTTTAGGGTTTAGGGTTTAGGGTTTAGGGTTTAGGGTTTAGGGTTTAGGGTTTAGGGTTTAGGGTTTAGGGTTTAGGGTTTAGGGTTTAGGGTTTAGGGTTTAGGGTTTAGGGTTTAGGGTTTAGGGTTTAGGGTTTAGGGTTTAGGGTTTAGGGTTTAGGGTTTAGGGTTTAGGGTTTAGGGTTTAGGGTTTAGGGTTTAGGGTTTAGGGTTTAGGGTTTAGGGTTTAGGGTTTAGGGTTTAGGGTTTAGGGTTTAGGGTTTAGGGTTTAGGGTTTAGGGTTTAGGGTTTAGGGTTTAGGGTTTAGGGTTTAGGGTTTAGGGTTTAGGGTTTAGGGTTTAGGGTTTAGGGTTTAGGGTTTAGGGTTTAGGGTTTAGGGTTTAGGGTTTAGGGTTTAGGGTTTAGGGTTTAGGGTTTAGGGTTTAGGGTTTAGGGTTTAGGGTTTAGGGTTTAGGGTTTAGGGTTTAGGGTTTAGGGTTTAGGGTTTAGGGTTTAGGGTTTAGGGTTTAGGGTTTAGGGTTTAGGGTTTAGGGTTTAGGGTTTAGGGTTTAGGGTTTAGGGTTTAGGGTTTAGGGTTTAGGGTTTAGGGTTTAGGGTTTAGGGTTTAGGGTTTAGGGTTTAGGGTTTAGGGTTTAGGGTTTAGGGTTTAGGGTTTAGGGTTTAGGGTTTAGGGTTTAGGGTTTAGGGTTTAGGGTTTAGGGTTTAGGGTTTAGGGTTTAGGGTTTAGGGTTTAGGGTTTAGGGTTTAGGGTTTAGGGTTTAGGGTTTAGGGTTTAGGGTTTAGGGTTTAGGGTTTAGGGTTTAGGGTTTAGGGTTTAGGGTTTAGGGTTTAGGGTTTAGGGTTTAGGGTTTAGGGTTTAGGGTTTAGGGTTTAGGGTTTAGGGTTTAGGGTTTAGGGTTTAGGGTTTAGGGTTTAGGGTTTAGGGTTTAGGGTTTAGGGTTTAGGGTTTAGGGTTTAGGGTTTAGGGTTTAGGGTTTAGGGTTTAGGGTTTAGGGTTTAGGGTTTAGGGTTTAGGGTTTAGGGTTTAGGGTTTAGGGTTTAGGGTTTAGGGTTTAGGGTTTAGGGTTTAGGGTTTAGGGTTTAGGGTTTAGGGTTTAGGGTTTAGGGTTTAGGGTTTAGGGTTTAGGGTTTAGGGTTTAGGGTTTAGGGTTTAGGGTTTAGGGTTTAGGGTTTAGGGTTTAGGGTTTAGGGTTTAGGGTTTAGGGTTTAGGGTTTAGGGTTTAGGGTTTAGGGTTTAGGGTTTAGGGTTTAGGGTTTAGGGTTTAGGGTTTAGGGTTTAGGGTTTAGGGTTTAGGGTTTAGGGTTTAGGGTTTAGGGTTTAGGGTTTAGGGTTTAGGGTTTAGGGTTTAGGGTTTAGGGTTTAGGGTTTAGGGTTTAGGGTTTAGGGTTTAGGGTTTAGGGTTTAGGGTTTAGGGTTTAGGGTTTAGGGTTTAGGGTTTAGGGTTTAGGGTTTAGGGTTTAGGGTTTAGGGTTTAGGGTTTAGGGTTTAGGGTTTAGGGTTTAGGGTTTAGGGTTTAGGGTTTAGGGTTTAGGGTTTAGGGTTTAGGGTTTAGGGTTTAGGGTTTAGGGTTTAGGGTTTAGGGTTTAGGGTTTAGGGTTTAGGGTTTAGGGTTTAGGGTTTAGGGTTTAGGGTTTAGGGTTTAGGGTTTAGGGTTTAGGGTTTAGGGTTTAGGGTTTAGGGTTTAGGGTTTAGGGTTTAGGGTTTAGGGTTTAGGGTTTAGGGTTTAGGGTTTAGGGTTTAGGGTTTAGGGTTTAGGGTTTAGGGTTTAGGGTTTAGGGTTTAGGGTTTAGGGTTTAGGGTTTAGGGTTTAGGGTTTAGGGTTTAGGGTTTAGGGTTTAGGGTTTAGGGTTTAGGGTTTAGGGTTTAGGGTTTAGGGTTTAGGGTTTAGGGTTTAGGGTTTAGGGTTTAGGGTTTAGGGTTTAGGGTTTAGGGTTTAGGGTTTAGGGTTTAGGGTTTAGGGTTTAGGGTTTAGGGTTTAGGGTTTAGGGTTTAGGGTTTAGGGTTTAGGGTTTAGGGTTTAGGGTTTAGGGTTTAGGGTTTAGGGTTTAGGGTTTAGGGTTTAGGGTTTAGGGTTTAGGGTTTAGGGTTTAGGGTTTAGGGTTTAGGGTTTAGGGTTTAGGGTTTAGGGTTTAGGGTTTAGGGTTTAGGGTTTAGGGTTTAGGGTTTAGGGTTTAGGGTTTAGGGTTTAGGGTTTAGGGTTTAGGGTTTAGGGTTTAGGGTTTAGGGTTTAGGGTTTAGGGTTTAGGGTTTAGGGTTTAGGGTTTAGGGTTTAGGGTTTAGGGTTTAGGGTTTAGGGTTTAGGGTTTAGGGTTTAGGGTTTAGGGTTTAGGGTTTAGGGTTTAGGGTTTAGGGTTTAGGGTTTAGGGTTTAGGGTTTAGGGTTTAGGGTTTAGGGTTTAGGGTTTAGGGTTTAGGGTTTAGGGTTTAGGGTTTAGGGTTTAGGGTTTAGGGTTTAGGGTTTAGGGTTTAGGGTTTAGGGTTTAGGGTTTAGGGTTTAGGGTTTAGGGTTTAGGGTTTAGGGTTTAGGGTTTAGGGTTTAGGGTTTAGGGTTTAGGGTTTAGGGTTTAGGGTTTAGGGTTTAGGGTTTAGGGTTTAGGGTTTAGGGTTTAGGGTTTAGGGTTTAGGGTTTAGGGTTTAGGGTTTAGGGTTTAGGGTTTAGGGTTTAGGGTTTAGGGTTTAGGGTTTAGGGTTTAGGGTTTAGGGTTTAGGGTTTAGGGTTTAGGGTTTAGGGTTTAGGGTTTAGGGTTTAGGGTTTAGGGTTTAGGGTTTAGGGTTTAGGGTTTAGGGTTTAGGGTTTAGGGTTTAGGGTTTAGGGTTTAGGGTTTAGGGTTTAGGGTTTAGGGTTTAGGGTTTAGGGTTTAGGGTTTAGGGTTTAGGGTTTAGGGTTTAGGGTTTAGGGTTTAGGGTTTAGGGTTTAGGGTTTAGGGTTTAGGGTTTAGGGTTTAGGGTTTAGGGTTTAGGGTTTAGGGTTTAGGGTTTAGGGTTTAGGGTTTAGGGTTTAGGGTTTAGGGTTTAGGGTTTAGGGTTTAGGGTTTAGGGTTTAGGGTTTAGGGTTTAGGGTTTAGGGTTTAGGGTTTAGGGTTTAGGGTTTAGGGTTTAGGGTTTAGGGTTTAGGGTTTAGGGTTTAGGGTTTAGGGTTTAGGGTTTAGGGTTTAGGGTTTAGGGTTTAGGGTTTAGGGTTTAGGGTTTAGGGTTTAGGGTTTAGGGTTTAGGGTTTAGGGTTTAGGGTTTAGGGTTTAGGGTTTAGGGTTTAGGGTTTAGGGTTTAGGGTTTAGGGTTTAGGGTTTAGGGTTTAGGGTTTAGGGTTTAGGGTTTAGGGTTTAGGGTTTAGGGTTTAGGGTTTAGGGTTTAGGGTTTAGGGTTTAGGGTTTAGGGTTTAGGGTTTAGGGTTTAGGGTTTAGGGTTTAGGGTTTAGGGTTTAGGGTTTAGGGTTTAGGGTTTAGGGTTTAGGGTTTAGGGTTTAGGGTTTAGGGTTTAGGGTTTAGGGTTTAGGGTTTAGGGTTTAGGGTTTAGGGTTTAGGGTTTAGGGTTTAGGGTTTAGGGTTTAGGGTTTAGGGTTTAGGGTTTAGGGTTTAGGGTTTAGGGTTTAGGGTTTAGGGTTTAGGGTTTAGGGTTTAGGGTTTAGGGTTTAGGGTTTAGGGTTTAGGGTTTAGGGTTTAGGGTTTAGGGTTTAGGGTTTAGGGTTTAGGGTTTAGGGTTTAGGGTTTAGGGTTTAGGGTTTAGGGTTTAGGGTTTAGGGTTTAGGGTTTAGGGTTTAGGGTTTAGGGTTTAGGGTTTAGGGTTTAGGGTTTAGGGTTTAGGGTTTAGGGTTTAGGGTTTAGGGTTTAGGGTTTAGGGTTTAGGGTTTAGGGTTTAGGGTTTAGGGTTTAGGGTTTAGGGTTTAGGGTTTAGGGTTTAGGGTTTAGGGTTTAGGGTTTAGGGTTTAGGGTTTAGGGTTTAGGGTTTAGGGTTTAGGGTTTAGGGTTTAGGGTTTAGGGTTTAGGGTTTAGGGTTTAGGGTTTAGGGTTTAGGGTTTAGGGTTTAGGGTTTAGGGTTTAGGGTTTAGGGTTTAGGGTTTAGGGTTTAGGGTTTAGGGTTTAGGGTTTAGGGTTTAGGGTTTAGGGTTTAGGGTTTAGGGTTTAGGGTTTAGGGTTTAGGGTTTAGGGTTTAGGGTTTAGGGTTTAGGGTTTAGGGTTTAGGGTTTAGGGTTTAGGGTTTAGGGTTTAGGGTTTAGGGTTTAGGGTTTAGGGTTTAGGGTTTAGGGTTTAGGGTTTAGGGTTTAGGGTTTAGGGTTTAGGGTTTAGGGTTTAGGGTTTAGGGTTTAGGGTTTAGGGTTTAGGGTTTAGGGTTTAGGGTTTAGGGTTTAGGGTTTAGGGTTTAGGGTTTAGGGTTTAGGGTTTAGGGTTTAGGGTTTAGGGTTTAGGGTTTAGGGTTTAGGGTTTAGGGTTTAGGGTTTAGGGTTTAGGGTTTAGGGTTTAGGGTTTAGGGTTTAGGGTTTAGGGTTTAGGGTTTAGGGTTTAGGGTTTAGGGTTTAGGGTTTAGGGTTTAGGGTTTAGGGTTTAGGGTTTAGGGTTTAGGGTTTAGGGTTTAGGGTTTAGGGTTTAGGGTTTAGGGTTTAGGGTTTAGGGTTTAGGGTTTAGGGTTTAGGGTTTAGGGTTTAGGGTTTAGGGTTTAGGGTTTAGGGTTTAGGGTTTAGGGTTTAGGGTTTAGGGTTTAGGGTTTAGGGTTTAGGGTTTAGGGTTTAGGGTTTAGGGTTTAGGGTTTAGGGTTTAGGGTTTAGGGTTTAGGGTTTAGGGTTTAGGGTTTAGGGTTTAGGGTTTAGGGTTTAGGGTTTAGGGTTTAGGGTTTAGGGTTTAGGGTTTAGGGTTTAGGGTTTAGGGTTTAGGGTTTAGGGTTTAGGGTTTAGGGTTTAGGGTTTAGGGTTTAGGGTTTAGGGTTTAGGGTTTAGGGTTTAGGGTTTAGGGTTTAGGGTTTAGGGTTTAGGGTTTAGGGTTTAGGGTTTAGGGTTTAGGGTTTAGGGTTTAGGGTTTAGGGTTTAGGGTTTAGGGTTTAGGGTTTAGGGTTTAGGGTTTAGGGTTTAGGGTTTAGGGTTTAGGGTTTAGGGTTTAGGGTTTAGGGTTTAGGGTTTAGGGTTTAGGGTTTAGGGTTTAGGGTTTAGGGTTTAGGGTTTAGGGTTTAGGGTTTAGGGTTTAGGGTTTAGGGTTTAGGGTTTAGGGTTTAGGGTTTAGGGTTTAGGGTTTAGGGTTTAGGGTTTAGGGTTTAGGGTTTAGGGTTTAGGGTTTAGGGTTTAGGGTTTAGGGTTTAGGGTTTAGGGTTTAGGGTTTAGGGTTTAGGGTTTAGGGTTTAGGGTTTAGGGTTTAGGGTTTAGGGTTTAGGGTTTAGGGTTTAGGGTTTAGGGTTTAGGGTTTAGGGTTTAGGGTTTAGGGTTTAGGGTTTAGGGTTTAGGGTTTAGGGTTTAGGGTTTAGGGTTTAGGGTTTAGGGTTTAGGGTTTAGGGTTTAGGGTTTAGGGTTTAGGGTTTAGGGTTTAGGGTTTAGGGTTTAGGGTTTAGGGTTTAGGGTTTAGGGTTTAGGGTTTAGGGTTTAGGGTTTAGGGTTTAGGGTTTAGGGTTTAGGGTTTAGGGTTTAGGGTTTAGGGTTTAGGGTTTAGGGTTTAGGGTTTAGGGTTTAGGGTTTAGGGTTTAGGGTTTAGGGTTTAGGGTTTAGGGTTTAGGGTTTAGGGTTTAGGGTTTAGGGTTTAGGGTTTAGGGTTTAGGGTTTAGGGTTTAGGGTTTAGGGTTTAGGGTTTAGGGTTTAGGGTTTAGGGTTTAGGGTTTAGGGTTTAGGGTTTAGGGTTTAGGGTTTAGGGTTTAGGGTTTAGGGTTTAGGGTTTAGGGTTTAGGGTTTAGGGTTTAGGGTTTAGGGTTTAGGGTTTAGGGTTTAGGGTTTAGGGTTTAGAGGGTTTAGGGTTTAGGGTTTAGGGTTTAGGGTTTAGGGTTTAGGGTTTAGGGTTTAGGGTTTAGGGTTTAGGGTTTAGGGTTTAGGGTTTAGGGTTTAGGGTTTAGGGTTTAGGGTTTAGGGTTTAGGGTTTAGGGTTTAGGGTTTAGGGTTTAGGGTTTAGGGTTTAGGGTTTAGGGTTTAGGGTTTAGGGTTTAGGGTTTAGGGTTTAGGGTTTAGGGTTTAGGGTTTAGGGTTTAGGGTTTAGGGTTTAGGGTTTAGGGTTTAGGGTTTAGGGTTTAGGGTTTAGGGTTTAGGGTTTAGGGTTTAGGGTTTAGGGTTTAGGGTTTAGGGTTTAGGGTTTAGGGTTTAGGGTTTAGGGTTTAGGGTTTAGGGTTTAGGGTTTAGGGTTTAGGGTTTAGGGTTTAGGGTTTAGGGTTTAGGGTTTAGGGTTTAGGGTTTAGGGTTTAGGGTTTAGGGTTTAGGGTTTAGGGTTTAGGGTTTAGGGTTTAGGGTTTAGGGTTTAGGGTTTAGGGTTTAGGGTTTAGGGTTTAGGGTTTAGGGTTTAGGGTTTAGGGTTTAGGGTTTAGGGTTTAGGGTTTAGGGTTTAGGGTTTAGGGTTTAGGGTTTAGGGTTTAGGGTTTAGGGTTTAGGGTTTAGGGTTTAGGGTTTAGGGTTTAGGGTTTAGGGTTTAGGGTTTAGGGTTTAGGGTTTAGGGTTTAGGGTTTAGGGTTTAGGGTTTAGGGTTTAGGGTTTAGGGTTTAGGGTTTAGGGTTTAGGGTTTAGGGTTTAGGGTTTAGGGTTTAGGGTTTAGGGTTTAGGGTTTAGGGTTTAGGGTTTAGGGTTTAGGGTTTAGGGTTTAGGGTTTAGGGTTTAGGGTTTAGGGTTTAGGGTTTAGGGTTTAGGGTTTAGGGTTTAGGGTTTAGGGTTTAGGGTTTAGGGTTTAGGGTTTAGGGTTTAGGGTTTAGGGTTTAGGGTTTAGGGTTTAGGGTTTAGGGTTTAGGGTTTAGGGTTTAGGGTTTAGGGTTTAGGGTTTAGGGTTTAGGGTTTAGGGTTTAGGGTTTAGGGTTTAGGGTTTAGGGTTTAGGGTTTAGGGTTTAGGGTTTAGGGTTTAGGGTTTAGGGTTTAGGGTTTAGGGTTTAGGGTTTAGGGTTTAGGGTTTAGGGTTTAGGGTTTAGGGTTTAGGGTTTAGGGTTTAGGGTTTAGGGTTTAGGGTTTAGGGTTTAGGGTTTAGGGTTTAGGGTTTAGGGTTTAGGGTTTAGGGTTTAGGGTTTAGGGTTTAGGGTTTAGGGTTTAGGGTTTAGGGTTTAGGGTTTAGGGTTTAGGGTTTAGGGTTTAGGGTTTAGGGTTTAGGGTTTAGGGTTTAGGGTTTAGGGTTTAGGGTTTAGGGTTTAGGGTTTAGGGTTTAGGGTTTAGGGTTTAGGGTTTAGGGTTTAGGGTTTAGGGTTTAGGGTTTAGGGTTTAGGGTTTAGGGTTTAGGGTTTAGGGTTTAGGGTTTAGGGTTTAGGGTTTAGGGTTTAGGGTTTAGGGTTTAGGGTTTAGGGTTTAGGGTTTAGGGTTTAGGGTTTAGGGTTTAGGGTTTAGGGTTTAGGGTTTAGGGTTTAGGGTTTAGGGTTTAGGGTTTAGGGTTTAGGGTTTAGGGTTTAGGGTTTAGGGTTTAGGGTTTAGGGTTTAGGGTTTAGGGTTTAGGGTTTAGGGTTTAGGGTTTAGGGTTTAGGGTTTAGGGTTTAGGGTTTAGGGTTTAGGGTTTAGGGTTTAGGGTTTAGGGTTTAGGGTTTAGGGTTTAGGGTTTAGGGTTTAGGGTTTAGGGTTTAGGGTTTAGGGTTTAGGGTTTAGGGTTTAGGGTTTAGGGTTTAGGGTTTAGGGTTTAGGGTTTAGGGTTTAGGGTTTAGGGTTTAGGGTTTAGGGTTTAGGGTTTAGGGTT
>CATOHC010000001.1:5000-7500 GCA_951799425.1 Ilex aquifolium
TCGCGCCCACATGCACCGCTCGTTGCCTCAAAGGGCCAAGCACCAACCGTCTTCGAAGCCCTTGGCAAGGGGCAACAAGGGGGAACCGAGGTGAAGCTCGCCTTTTTGTATAGCCGTGCCACCGCATTGCAACATGCCCCCAACATCCACCCGTGTGGGTGGGAGAATGAACAAGCATGTCGCGTTGCTAGGCATTACCAATTGGCGTTCTAGGCAAGCCCGACCTCGGAATCCCACTTCCTGCCAACTTCGGTCGGTGTTGAGCCCATGGGTGCCGCATGTAGTTGCACGACAAGGCCAGCATGCCACATGCCCCAATAATGCCACCGCGCCGCAACATGCCCCGACATCCACCCATGTGGGTGGGAGAACGGACAGGCACCTCGCATTGCTAGGCATCATCGGAGGTTTAGGCACACCTACCCCACAAGCACCCACTCGTTGCTCCCATGGGACCAACACCAACCTACGTTTGCTTGCGGTGACAACACGCTAGAGCCCCGATTAGGTCCGCTTGCCCACACCGATCACCGTGCCATCGCGCCACGACATGCCGCCGACATCCACCTTCGGGGGGGGTGGGAAAACGAATAGGCATGTCGTATTGCTAGGCAAGGGTCCCTGGTGTGCTAGGCAAGCCCCTCGGCAGCCCTCTTGTCGCCCCCCGCAAGCACCTTCAAGGACCTCACCCCCCCTATAATAGCATTAGGAAGCAAAAACCTAGTGACAGGAACAGACATCCTTTTGCTCGAGGAGTCATAATATAGATTTAGCTATTAAAAAATCATTTTCTTTTAAAACAATCAATTAAAATAAATGAATATAATTAATACTGAAGTGAAGGAAAATAATTTTCTTATTTTTAAAAAAAAAAAAATTTTTTTTTTAAATAATTATTTTTTAATAATTAATAATTAATAAATTAAAACCCGGCGTCGGCGTCGACGTCGGCATCGGGCATCGACGTTGGCATGCCACGACTTGGGAGAAGGAAATGCATGTTTGTGGGTCGTCACCATGCATGCGGGGTGTCGGGGGAGGCCGCGGCAGCCTCCAAGGGCCAAGCCCCTCAGAGACCTCACCCCCCCCTATAATAGCATTAGGAAGCAAAAACCTAGTGACAGGAACAGACATGCTCTTGCTCGAGGAGTCATAATGGATGTTTTGTGAAGTAAAACTCATTTTCTTTAGAAATAACCGATCAAAATGCAAACAAATAATTATTCACATTGTGAAAAATAGTTATTATATTTTTTGGTGGAGGGAAATAATTATTTATTATTTTTTAAGGAAATAATTAGAGAAAAATAGGGAAAAATAGATAAAAATAGAGAAAAATCACGGAAAAATACGAGTAATTATTATTTGTTGAAATGAATTGATTAAAATTATTAGACATAACAAAAAATAGGAAAAGTAGTGAAAAATTGAAACATGACCACACGACAAAGGCACGTGATATTGCCAAGCAAGGTCGTGCGGGGTTTTGGGATAGGAAAGGCATGCGACAAGGGAACAAGGCACGTCATGTTGCTATCCAAGCAAGGCCATGCGGTGTTATGGCACGTCATGTTGCTAGTCAAGGCAATGCGGTGTATCGGGCAAGGCAACAAGGCACTCGACAAGGCACGCGGCATGGGACGTGGCAAGGCGACAAGGCACATGGCAAGGCAACAAGCCACGCGGCAAGGCAACAAGGCAAGCGGCAAGGCAATAAGGCAAGCGACAAGGCAACATGGCATATCCGGCAAGGCCTGCGAAAGCCTCTACCCCCCCTATAATAGCATTAGGAAGCAAAACCCAAGTGCCAGGAACAGACATCCCATGCTCGAGGAGTCATAATGGCACGCGGCAAGGCACTCGACTAGGCATGTTGGCACGCGGCAAGGCACTCGACCGGGCATCTTGGCACGCGGCAAGGCACTCGACCGGGCATCTTGGCACGCGGCAAGGCACTCGACCGGGCATATTGGCACGCATCAAGGCACTCGACCGGGCATCTTGGCACGCGGCAAGGCACTCGACCCGGCATCTTGGCACGCATCAAGGCACTCGACCGGGCATATTGGCACGCATCAAGGCACTCGACCGGGCATCTTGGCACGCGGCAAGGCACTCGACCGGGCATCTTGGCACGCATCAAGGCACTCGACCGGGCATATTGGCACGCATCAAGGCACTCGACCGGGCATATTGGCACGCATCAAGGCACTCGACCGGGCATCTTGGCACGCATCAAGGCACTCGACCGGGCATCTTGGCACGCATCAAGGCACTCGACCGGGCATCTTGGCACGCGGCAAGGCACTCGACCGGGCATCTTGGCACGCGGCAAGGCACTCGACCGGGCATATTGGCACGCATCAAGGCACTCGACCGGGCATATTGGCACGCATCAAGGCACTCGACCGGGCATCTTGGCACGCATCAAGGCACTCGACCGGGCATATTGGCACGCATCAAGGCACTCGACCGGGCATATTGGCACGCATCAAGGCAC
>CATOHC010000001.1:17500-20000 GCA_951799425.1 Ilex aquifolium
CCCAATAATGCCACCGCGCCGCAACATGCCCCGACATCCACCCATGTGGGTGGGAGAACGGACAGGCACCTCGCATTGCTAGGCATCATCGGAGGTTTAGGCACACCTACCCCACAAGCACCCACTCGTTGCTCCCATGGGACCAACACCAACCTACGTTTGCTTGCGGTGACAACACGCTAGAGCCCCGATTAGGTCCGCTTGCCCACACCGATCACCGTGCCATCGCGCCACGACATGCCGCCGACATCCACCTTCGGGGGGGGTGGGAAAACGAATAGGCATGTCGTATTGCTAGGCAAGGGTCCCTGGTGTGCTAGGCAAGCCCCTCGGCAGCCCTCTTGTCGCCCCCCGCAAGCACCTTCAAGGACCTCACCCCCCCTATAATAGCATTAGGAAGCAAAAACCTAGTGACAGGAACAGACATCCTTTTGCTCGAGGAGTCATAATATAGATTTAGCTATTAAAAAATCATTTTCTTTTAAAACAATCAATTAAAATAAATGAATATAATTAATACTGAAGTGAAGGAAAATAATTTTCTTATTTTTAAAAAAAAAAAAATTTTTTTTTTAAATAATTATTTTTTAATAATTAATAATTAATAAATTAAAACCCGGCGTCGGCGTCGACGTCGGCATCGGGCATCGACGTTGGCATGCCACGACTTGGGAGAAGGAAATGCATGTTTGTGGGTCGTCACCATGCATGCGGGGTGTCGGGGGAGGCCGCGGCAGCCTCCAAGGGCCAAGCCCCTCAGAGACCTCACCCCCCCCTATAATAGCATTAGGAAGCAAAAACCTAGTGACAGGAACAGACATGCTCTTGCTCGAGGAGTCATAATGGATGTTTTGTGAAGTAAAACTCATTTTCTTTAGAAATAACCGATCAAAATGCAAACAAATAATTATTCACATTGTGAAAAATAGTTATTATATTTTTTGGTGGAGGGAAATAATTATTTATTATTTTTTAAGGAAATAATTAGAGAAAAATAGGGAAAAATAGATAAAAATAGAGAAAAATCACGGAAAAATACGAGTAATTATTATTTGTTGAAATGAATTGATTAAAATTATTAGACATAACAAAAAATAGGAAAAGTAGTGAAAAATTGAAACATGACCACACGACAAAGGCACGTGATATTGCCAAGCAAGGTCGTGCGGGGTTTTGGGATAGGAAAGGCATGCGACAAGGGAACAAGGCACGTCATGTTGCTATCCAAGCAAGGCCATGCGGTGTTATGGCACGTCATGTTGCTAGTCAAGGCAATGCGGTGTATCGGGCAAGGCAACAAGGCACTCGACAAGGCACGCGGCATGGGACGTGGCAAGGCGACAAGGCACATGGCAAGGCAACAAGCCACGCGGCAAGGCAACAAGGCAAGCGGCAAGGCAATAAGGCAAGCGACAAGGCAACATGGCATATCCGGCAAGGCCTGCGAAAGCCTCTACCCCCCCTATAATAGCATTAGGAAGCAAAACCCAAGTGCCAGGAACAGACATCCCATGCTCGAGGAGTCATAATGGCACGCGGCAAGGCACTCGACTAGGCATGTTGGCACGCGGCAAGGCACTCGACCGGGCATCTTGGCACGCGGCAAGGCACTCGACCGGGCATCTTGGCACGCGGCAAGGCACTCGACCGGGCATATTGGCACGCATCAAGGCACTCGACCGGGCATCTTGGCACGCGGCAAGGCACTCGACCCGGCATCTTGGCACGCATCAAGGCACTCGACCGGGCATATTGGCACGCATCAAGGCACTCGACCGGGCATCTTGGCACGCGGCAAGGCACTCGACCGGGCATCTTGGCACGCATCAAGGCACTCGACCGGGCATATTGGCACGCATCAAGGCACTCGACCGGGCATATTGGCACGCATCAAGGAACTCGACCGGGCATCTTGGCACGCATCAAGGCACTCGACCGGGCATCTTGGCACGCATCAAGGCACTCGACCGGGCATCTTGGCACGCGGCAAGGCACTCGACCGGGCATCTTGGCACGCGGCAAGGCACTCGACCGGGCATATTGGCACGCATCAAGGCACTCGACCGGGCATATTGGCACGCATCAAGGCACTCGACCGGGCATCTTGGCACGCATCAAGGCACTCGACCGGGCATATTGGCACGCATCAAGGCACTCGACCGGGCATATTGGCACGCATCAAGGCACTCGACCGGGCATCTTGGCACGCGGCAAGGCACTCGACCGGGCATCTTGGCACGCGGCAAGGCACTCGACCGGGCATCTTGGCACGCATCAAGACACTCGACCGGGCATCTTGGCACGCATCAAGGCACTCGACCGGGCATCTTGGCACGCGGCAAGGCACTCGACCGGTCATCTTGGCACGCGGCAAGGCACTCGACCGGGCATATTGGCACGTATCAAGGCACTCGACCGGGCATCTTGGCACGCATCAAGGCACTCGACCGGGCATATTGGCACGCATCAAGGCACTCGACCGGGCATCTTGGCACGCGTC
>CATOHC010000001.1:30000-32500 GCA_951799425.1 Ilex aquifolium
GTGCTAGGCAAGCCCCTCGGCAGCCCTCTTGTCGCCCCCCGCAAGCACCTTCAAGGACCTCACCCCCCCTATAATAGCATTAGGAAGCAAAAACCTAGTGACAGGAACAGACATCCTTTTGCTCGAGGAGTCATAATATAGATTTAGCTATTAAAAAATCATTTTCTTTTAAAACAATCAATTAAAATAAATGAATATAATTAATACTGAAGTGAAGGAAAATAATTTTCTTATTTTTAAAAAAAAAAAAATTTTTTTTTTAAATAATTATTTTTTAATAATTAATAATTAATAAATTAAAACCCGGCGTCGGCGTCGACGTCGGCATCGGGCATCGACGTTGGCATGCCACGACTTGGGAGAAGGAAATGCATGTTTGTGGGTCGTCACCATGCATGCGGGGTGTCGGGGGAGGCCGCGGCAGCCTCCAAGGGCCAAGCCCCTCAGAGACCTCACCCCCCCCTATAATAGCATTAGGAAGCAAAAACCTAGTGACAGGAACAGACATGCTCTTGCTCGAGGAGTCATAATGGATGTTTTGTGAAGTAAAACTCATTTTCTTTAGAAATAACCGATCAAAATGCAAACAAATAATTATTCACATTGTGAAAAATAGTTATTATATTTTTTGGTGGAGGGAAATAATTATTTATTATTTTTTAAGGAAATAATTAGAGAAAAATAGGGAAAAATAGATAAAAATAGAGAAAAATCACGGAAAAATACGAGTAATTATTATTTGTTGAAATGAATTGATTAAAATTATTAGACATAACAAAAAATAGGAAAAGTAGTGAAAAATTGAAACATGACCACACGACAAAGGCACGTGATATTGCCAAGCAAGGTCGTGCGGGGTTTTGGGATAGGAAAGGCATGCGACAAGGGAACAAGGCACGTCATGTTGCTATCCAAGCAAGGCCATGCGGTGTTATGGCACGTCATGTTGCTAGTCAAGGCAATGCGGTGTATCGGGCAAGGCAACAAGGCACTCGACAAGGCACGCGGCATGGGACGTGGCAAGGCGACAAGGCACATGGCAAGGCAACAAGGCACGCGGCAAGGCAACAAGGCAAGCGGCAAGGCAATAAGGCAAGCGACAAGGCAACATGGCATATCCGGCAAGGCCTGCGAAAGCCTCTACCCCCCCTATAATAGCATTAGGAAGCAAAACCCAAGTGCCAGGAACAGACATCCCATGCTCGAGGAGTCATAATGGCACGCGGCAAGGCACTCGACTAGGCATGTTGGCACGCGGCAAGGCACTCGACCGGGCATCTTGGCACGCGGCAAGGCACTCGACCGGGCATCTTGGCACGCGGCAAGGCACTCGACCGGGCATATTGGCACGCATCAAGGCACTCGACCGGGCATCTTGGCACGCGGCAAGGCACTCGACCCGGCATCTTGGCACGCATCAAGGCACTCGACCGGGCATATTGGCACGCATCAAGGCACTCGACCGGGCATCTTGGCACGCGGCAAGGCACTCGACCGGGCATCTTGGCACGCATCAAGGCACTCGACCGGGCATATTGGCACGCATCAAGGCACTCGACCGGGCATATTGGCACGCATCAAGGCACTCGACCGGGCATCTTGGCACGCATCAAGGCACTCGACCGGGCATCTTGGCACGCATCAAGGCACTCGACCGGGCATCTTGGCACGCGGCAAGGCACTCGACCGGGCATCTTGGCACGCGGCAAGGCACTCGACCGGGCATATTGGCACGCATCAAGGCACTCGACCGGGCATATTGGCACGCATCAAGGCACTCGACCGGGCATCTTGGCACGCATCAAGGCACTCGACCGGGCATATTGGCACGCATCAAGGCACTCGACCGGGCATATTGGCACGCATCAAGGCACTCGACCGGGCATCTTGGCACGCGGCAAGGCACTCGACCGGGCATCTTGGCACGCGGCAAGGCACTCGACCGGGCATCTTGGCACGCATCAAGACACTCGACCGGGCATCTTGGCACGCATCAAGGCACTCGACCGGGCATCTTGGCACGCGGCAAGGCACTCGACCGGTCATCTTGGCACGCGGCAAGGCACTCGACCGGGCATATTGGCACGTATCAAGGCACTCGACCGGGCATCTTGGCACGCATCAAGGCACTCGACCGGGCATATTGGCACGCATCAAGGCACTCGACCGGGCATCTTGGCACGCGTCAAGGCACTCGACCGGGCATATTGGCACGCATCAAGGCACTCGACCGGGCATCTTGGCACGCATCAAGGCACTCGACCGGGCATATTGGCACGCATCAAGGCACTCGACCGGGCATCTTGGCACCCATCAAGGAACTCGACCGGGCATCTTGGCACGCATCAAGGCACTCGACCGGACATATTGGCACGCATCAAGGCACTCGACCGGGCATCTTGGCACGCGGCAAGGCACTCGACCGGGCATCTTGGCACGCATCAAGGCACTCGACCGGGCATATTGGCACGCATCAAGGCACTCGACCGGGCATATTGGC
>CATOHC010000001.1:42500-45000 GCA_951799425.1 Ilex aquifolium
ATGCCACGACTTGGGAGAAGGAAATGCATGTTTGTGGGTCGTCACCATGCATGCGGGGTGTCGGGGGAGGCCGCGGCAGCCTCCAAGGGCCAAGCCCCTCAGAGACCTCACCCCCCCCTATAATAGCATTAGGAAGCAAAAACCTAGTGACAGGAACAGACATGCTCTTGCTCGAGGAGTCATAATGGATGTTTTGTGAAGTAAAACTCATTTTCTTTAGAAATAACCGATCAAAATGCAAACAAATAATTATTCACATTGTGAAAAATAGTTATTATATTTTTTGGTGGAGGGAAATAATTATTTATTATTTTTTAAGGAAATAATTAGAGAAAAATAGGGAAAAATAGATAAAAATAGAGAAAAATCACGGAAAAATACGAGTAATTATTATTTGTTGAAATGAATTGATTAAAATTATTAGACATAACAAAAAATAGGAAAAGTAGTGAAAAATTGAAACATGACCACACGACAAAGGCACGTGATATTGCCAAGCAAGGTCGTGCGGGGTTTTGGGATAGGAAAGGCATGCGACAAGGGAACAAGGCACGTCATGTTGCTATCCAAGCAAGGCCATGCGGTGTTATGGCACGTCATGTTGCTAGTCAAGGCAATGCGGTGTATCGGGCAAGGCAACAAGGCACTCGACAAGGCACGCGGCATGGGACGTGGCAAGGCGACAAGGCACATGGCAAGGCAACAAGGCACGCGGCAAGGCAACAAGGCAAGCGGCAAGGCAATAAGGCAAGCGACAAGGCAACATGGCATATCCGGCAAGGCCTGCGAAAGCCTCTACCCCCCCTATAATAGCATTAGGAAGCAAAACCCAAGTGCCAGGAACAGACATCCCATGCTCGAGGAGTCATAATGGCACGCGGCAAGGCACTCGACTAGGCATGTTGGCACGCGGCAAGGCACTCGACCGGGCATCTTGGCACGCGGCAAGGCACTCGACCGGGCATCTTGGCACGCGGCAAGGCACTCGACCGGGCATATTGGCACGCATCAAGGCACTCGACCGGGCATCTTGGCACGCGGCAAGGCACTCGACCCGGCATCTTGGCACGCATCAAGGCACTCGACCGGGCATATTGGCACGCATCAAGGCACTCGACCGGGCATCTTGGCACGCGGCAAGGCACTCGACCGGGCATCTTGGCACGCATCAAGGCACTCGACCGGGCATATTGGCACGCATCAAGGCACTCGACCGGGCATATTGGCACGCATCAAGGCACTCGACCGGGCATCTTGGCACGCATCAAGGCACTCGACCGGGCATCTTGGCACGCATCAAGGCACTCGACCGGGCATCTTGGCACGCGGCAAGGCACTCGACCGGGCATCTTGGCACGCGGCAAGGCACTCGACCGGGCATATTGGCACGCATCAAGGCACTCGACCGGGCATATTGGCACGCATCAAGGCACTCGACCGGGCATATTGGCACGCATCAAGGCACTCGACCGGGCATATTGGCACGCATCAAGGCACTCGACCGGGCATCTTGGCACGCGGCAAGGCACTCGACCGGGCATCTTGGCACGCATCAAGACACTCGACCGGGCATCTTGGCACGCATCAAGGCACTCGACCGGGCATCTTGGCACGCGGCAAGGCACTCGACCGGTCATCTTGGCACGCGGCAAGGCACTCGACCGGGCATATTGGCACGTATCAAGGCACTCGACCGGGCATCTTGGCACGCATCAAGGCACTCGACCGGGCATATTGGCACGCATCAAGGCACTCGACCGGGCATCTTGGCACGCGTCAAGGCACTCGACCGGGCATATTGGCACGCATCAAGGCACTCGACCGGGCATCTTGGCACGCATCAAGGCACTCGACCGGGCATATTGGCACGCATCAAGGCACTCGACCGGGCATCTTGGCACCCATCAAGGAACTCGACCGGGCATCTTGGCACGCATCAAGGCACTCGACCGGACATATTGGCACGCATCAAGGCACTCGACCGGGCATCTTGGCACGCGGCAAGGCACTCGACCGGGCATCTTGGCACGCATCAAGGCACTCGACCGGGCATATTGGCACGCATCAAGGCACTCGACCGGGCATATTGGCACGCATCAAGGCACTCGACCGGGCATCTTGGCACGCGGCAAGGCACTCGACCGGGCATCTTGGCACGCGGCAAGGCACTCGACCGGGCATCTTGGCACGCGGCAAGGCACTCGACCGGGCATCTTGGCACGCATCAAGACACTCGACCGGGCATCTTGGCACGCATCAAGGCACTCGACCGGGCATCTTGGCACGCGGCAAGGCACTCGACCGGTCATCTTGGCACGCGGCAAGGCACTCGACCGGGCATATTGGCACGCATCAAGGCACTCGACCGGGCATCTTGGCACGCATCAAGGCACTCGACCGGGCATATTGGCACGCATCAAGGCACTCGACCGGGCATATTGGCACGCATCAAGGCACTCGACCGGGCATCTTGGCACCCATCAAGGAACTCGACCGGGCA
>CATOHC010000001.1:52500-55000 GCA_951799425.1 Ilex aquifolium
CATAGCACCGCTAGACGCGACATCAAAAGGAACAGGGACCGATGAAAACCGAGGCAACAATTAAAAAAATAGCACATCATTTTAAAAATCGAAGGTTGGTGCTTGGCCCTCGGAGCCAACAAGGGACGCATTGCAGGCATGGCTAGCACGAGATCCAACAATGCCATTGCTCAGCAACGTGCCCCGCGACATCCGCCCGTGTGGGTGGGAATACGCTAATGGGGCAAATCGCATCGCTACGCACCACAGGGTCCAATGCTAGGCACACCCGCCAATTCGCGCCCACATGCGCCGCTCGTTGCCTCAAAGGGCCAAGCACCAGCCAATTTCTTTTTCTTTGCACTCGCGAGCGGCAAGAAGGGGGAGCCGAGGTCAAGCGTGCCTTTTTTTATAGCCATGCCACCGCATTGCAACATGCCCCCAACATCCACCCGTGTGGGTGGGAGAATGAACAAGCATGTCGCGTTGCTAGGCGCTACCAATTGGCGTTCTAGGCAAGCCCGACATCGGATCCCACTTCTTGCCAACTTCGGTCGGTGTTGAGCCCATGGGTGCTACAAGTAAGCACACGACAAGGCCAGCATGCCGCATGCCCCAATAATGCCGTCGCGTTGCAACATGCCCCGACATCCACCCGAGTGGGTGGGAGAACGGACAGGCACCTCGCATTGCTAGGCAAGATCAAGAGTTTAGGCACACCTACCCCACAAGCACCCCCTCGTCGCCCCCATGGGATCAACACCAACCTACATATGTGGCTAGCCAACCACCAATTGCCATGCCACCGCGCTACAACATGCCCCCAACATCCACCCGAGTGGGTGGGAGAATGAACAAGCATGCCGCGTTGCTAGGCAAACAATTGCTGGTGTGCTATGCAAGGCCTCTCCTGGCATTCCCAAACCTGCAGGTTGGTGCTCGGCTCTCGTTGGCTTTGAGGGACACATTGCAGGCGTGGCTAGCACGAGATCCAACAATGCCACTGCTCAGCAACGTGCCCCGCGACATCCGCCCGTGTGGGTGGGAATACGCTAATGGGGCAAATCGCATCGCTAGGCACCACAGGGTCCAATGCTAGGCACACCCGCCAATTCGCGCCCACATGCACCGCTCGTTGCCTCAAAGGGCCAAGCACCAACCGTCTTCGAAGCCCTTGGCAAGGGGCAACAAGGGGGAACCGAGGTGAAGCTCGCCTTTTTGTATAGCCGTGCCACCGCATTGCAACATGCCCCCAACATCCACCCGTGTGGGTGGGAGAATGAACAAGCATGTCGCGTTGCTAGGCATTACCAATTGGCGTTCTAGGCAAGCCCGACCTCGGAATCCCACTTCCTGCCAACTTCGGTCGGTGTTGAGCCCATGGGTGCCGCATGTAGTTGCACGACAAGGCCAGCATGCCACATGCCCCAATAATGCCACCGCGCCGCAACATGCCCCGACATCCACCCATGTGGGTGGGAGAACGGACAGGCACCTCGCATTGCTAGGCATCATCGGAGGTTTAGGCACACCTACCCCACAAGCACCCACTCGTTGCTCCCATGGGACCAACACCAACCTACGTTTGCTTGCGGTGACAACACGCTAGAGCCCCGATTAGGTCCGCTTGCCCACACCGATCACCGTGCCATCGCGCCACGACATGCCGCCGACATCCACCTTCGGGGGGGGGTGGGAAAACGAATAGGCATGTCGTATTGCTAGGCAAGGGTCCCTGGTGTGCTAGGCAAGCCCCTCGGCAGCCCTCTTGTCGCCCCCCGCAAGCACCTTCAAGGACCTCACCCCCCCTATAATAGCATTAGGAAGCAAAAACCTAGTGACAGGAACAGACATCCTTTTGCTCGAGGAGTCATAATATAGATTTAGCTATTAAAAAATCATTTTCTTTTAAAACAATCAATTAAAATAAATGAATATAATTAATACTGAAGTGAAGGAAAATAATTTTCTTATTTTTAAAAAAAAAAAAATTTTTTTTTTAAATAATTATTTTTTAATAATTAATAATTAATAAATTAAAACCCGGCGTCGGCGTCGACGTCGGCATCGGGCATCGACGTTGGCATGCCACGACTTGGGAGAAGGAAATGCATGTTTGTGGGTCGTCACCATGCATGCGGGGTGTCGGGGGAGGCCGCGGCAGCCTCCAAGGGCCAAGCCCCTCAGAGACCTCACCCCCCCCTATAATAGCATTAGGAAGCAAAAACCTAGTGACAGGAACAGACATGCTCTTGCTCGAGGAGTCATAATGGATGTTTTGTGAAGTAAAACTCATTTTCTTTAGAAATAACCGATCAAAATGCAAACAAATAATTATTCACATTGTGAAAAATAGTTATTATATTTTTTGGTGGAGGGAAATAATTATTTATTATTTTTTAAGGAAATAATTAGAGAAAAATAGGGAAAAATAGATAAAAATAGAGAAAAATCACGGAAAAATACGAGTAATTATTATTTGTTGAAATGAATTGATTAAAATTATTAGACATAACAAAAA
>CATOHC010000003.1:2500-5000 GCA_951799425.1 Ilex aquifolium
GTCGCGTTGCAACATGCCCCGACATCCACCCGAGTGGGTGGGAGAACGGACAGGCACCTCGCATTGCTAGGCAAGATCAAGAGTTTAGGCACACCTACCCCACAAGCACCCCCTCGTCGCCCCCATGGGATCAACACCAACCTACATATGTGGCTAGCCAACCACCAATTGCCATGCCACCGCGCTACAACATGCCCCCAACATCCACCCGAGTGGGTGGGAGAATGAACAAGCATGCCGCGTTGCTAGGCAAACAATTGCTGGTGTGCTATGCAAGGCCTCTCCTGGCATTCCCAAACCTGCAGGTTGGTGCTCGGCTCTCGTTGGCTTTGAGGGACACATTGCAGGCGTGGCTAGCACGAGATCCAACAATGCCACTGCTCAGCAACGTGCCCCGCGACATCCGCCCGTGTGGGTGGGAATACGCTAATGGGGCAAATCGCATCGCTAGGCACCACAGGGTCCAATGCTAGGCACACCCGCCAATTCGCGCCCACATGCACCGCTCGTTGCCTCAAAGGGCCAAGCACCAACCGTCTTCGAAGCCCTTGGCAAGGGGCAACAAGGGGGAACCGAGGTGAAGCTCGCCTTTTTGTATAGCCGTGCCACCGCATTGCAACATGCCCCCAACATCCACCCGTGTGGGTGGGAGAATGAACAAGCATGTCGCGTTGCTAGGCATTACCAATTGGCGTTCTAGGCAAGCCCGACCTCGGAATCCCACTTCCTGCCAACTTCGATCGGTGTTGAGCCCATGGGTGCCGCATGTAGTTGCACGATAAGGCCAGCATGCCACATGCCCCAATAATGCCACCGCGCCGCAACATGCCCCGACATCCACCCATGTGGGTGGGAGAACGGACAGGCACCTCGCATTGCTAGGCATCATCGGAGGTTTAGGCACACCTACCCCCACAAGCACCCACTCGTTGCTCCCATGGGACCAACACCAACCTACGTTTGCTTGCGGTGACAACACGCTAGAGCCCCGATTAGGTCCGCTTGCCCACACCGATCACCGTGCCATCGCGCCACGACATGCCGCCGACATCCACCTTCGGGGGGGGTGGGAAAACGAATAGGCATGTCGTATTGCTAGGCAAGGGTCCCTGGTGTGCTAGGCAAGCCCCTCGGCAGCCCTCTTGTCGCCCCCCGCAAGCACCTTCAAGGACCTCACCCCCCCTATAATAGCATTAGGAAGCAAAAACCTAGTGACAGGAACAGACATCCTTTTGCTCGAGGAGTCATAATATAGATTTAGCTATTAAAAAATCATTTTCTTTTAAAACAATCAATTAAAATAAATGAATATAATTAATACTGAAGTGAAGGAAAATAATTTTCTTATTTTTAAAAAAAAAAAATTTTTTTTTTTAAATAATTATTTTTTAATAATTAATAATTAATAAATTAAAACCCGGCGTCGGCGTCGACGTCGGCATCGGGCATCGACGTTGGCATGCCACGACTTGGGAGAAGGAAATGCATGTTTGTGGGTCGTCACCATGCATGCGGGGTGTCGGGGGAGGCCGCGGCAGCCTCCAAGGGCCAAGCCCCTCAGAGACCTCACCCCCCCCTATAATAGCATTAGGAAGCAAAAACCTAGTGACAGGAACAGACATGCTCTTGCTCGAGGAGTCATAATGGATGTTTTGTGAAGTAAAACTCATTTTCTTTAGAAATAACCGATCAAAATGCAAACAAATAATTATTCACATTGTGAAAAATAGTTATTATATTTTTTGGTGGAGGGAAATAATTATTTATTATTTTTTAAGGAAATAATTAGAGAAAAATAGGGAAAAATAGATAAAAATAGAGAAAAATCACGGAAAAATACGAGTAATTATTATTTGTTGAAATGAATTGATTAAAATTATTAGACATAACAAAAAATAGGAAAAGTAGTGAAAAATTGAAACATGACCACACGACAAAGGCACGTGATATTGCCAAGCAAGGTCGTGCGGGGTTTTGGGATAGGAAAGGCATGCGACAAGGGAACAAGGCACGTCATGTTGCTATCCAAGCAAGGCCATGCGGTGTTATGGCACGTCATGTTGCTAGTCAAGGCAATGCGGTGTATCGGGCAAGGCAACAAGGCACTCGACAAGGCACGCGGCATGGGACGTGGCAAGGCGACAAGGCACATGGCAAGGCAACAAGGCACGCGGCAAGGCAACAAGGCAAGCGGCAAGGCAATAAGGCAAGCGACAAGGCAACATGGCATATCCGGCAAGGCCTGCGAAAGCCTCTACCCCCCCTATAATAGCATTAGGAAGCAAAACCCAAGTGCCAGGAACAGACATCCCATGCTCGAGGAGTCATAATGGCACGCGGCAAGGCACTCGACTAGGCATGTTGGCACGCGGCAAGGCACTCGACCGGGCATCTTGGCACGCGGCAAGGCACTCGACCGGGCATCTTGGCACGCGGCAAGGCACTCGACCGGGCATCTTGGCACGCGGCAAGGCACTCGACCGGGCATCTTGGCACGCGG